>OX493264.1:131777256-132977256 GCA_950370525.1 Bellardia bayeri
TTTTAGTATTTTAGTAACTAATTAATAAAAAAAAAATTAATATTCAATGATAAAAAACCTCAAAGCTGTAAGTAAAACTTAGTCTATAAGTTAAAGCTGTGTAATAAAACAATAAATTTTGTCACTAGATTATTTAGAACGAGACCCCTAAATAAAATAAAAAATAAAAATCGAACAAGTTTTTTATTTACGTTTGGAAACCAACATTTGACCAAATTAGCCTGAAGGAAACTCCTTAAAAATTATAATTTTAATTATGGTTGATCATAATAACTGTTAGCATTCTTTCTTTTTTATTTACATACTATACGAACATTTTTTAAATTTCAATTATGGACTTAATGAACTTTCTCAACCACTAACCTAAAATGTTCTCTTATAAATAAATCACTGCTATAACACAAAAACAAAATATAAATGGTAAATGGTGCGATTTAAACACTAAAATTAAAGTAGACCTGTTATTTTCGGTCTCTGCTATTGAGCATTGGTAAATACACAATCGTAAAAGTACAATTTATTGTACAATTATAAGTACAAGGTGGCGCAAAAGTAAACTTCCAATGTTTTTTGGCTGTAATAAAAAAAAAATTAAAAACTTTGATTCTTCTTGTGGATTATTTTTATTTGGTCTTTTAATTTTTTTACATCAAGTCGAGAATATGATGTCATGTAAATGGCCGCCGCCACAGTTGATTGTCATTTGAGCCCTTTGTATGGCATTTCCCATCACTTTGGCCAAAACTTCCGGCGATAGGTCCTCACATTCTTGACGGATATTGTCTTTAAGAGCTGCAAGAGTCTGAGGCTTGTTGACATAAACCCGCGACTTCAAAAAGAAGTCTGGAGCGGTCAAATCAGGCGATCTTGCTGGCCAGTGCAAATCGCCAAAACGGGAGATTAGGCGCCCGGGAAATGCATCCTTCAGTGTGTGCCGTTGCACCGTCCTGTTGGAACCACATGTTTTCCAATCCCAATTAATCAAGTTGCGGCAAAAAGAACTCGTTGACATTGCTCTGTAGCGCTCACCATTCACAGTAACCGTCTGGCCCGCGACGTCTTCGAAGAAAAAAGTTCCGATAACTCCTCCAGCGAAAACAGCACACCATACAGTGACTTTGAGCGGGTGTAATGGTTCTTCGTGGGTTACACGCGGATTTTCAGTGCCCCAGAAGCGTAAATTTTGCTTATTTACGTACCCGCTAAGATGGAAATGGGCCTCATCACTCATGATTATTTTTGAAAAGTCACTGGCCGATTATTGGTCAAATAAATAGTCAGCAATATTCCGCGTTCTGGAGCAGTGTAGCGTAACATTGTGTTTACTACACAAATGTCAAAACAGAACTGACATTAGGGGCCAATCGCAAAATGTATAGCATTTTCTGATAGGATTATTTTTGTGCCACCTTGTACAATCAGCGCTGTCAGAAGTAAGATTTACCTTATTTTTAAGATTTTTTAACCGAAAAAAGATTTTAAGATTTTTTTCCCAAAAAAAGATTTTTAGTTTTGTCTAGACGAAGGCAAGGTTCAATTAAAAAAATCTTCTTTGTCCCATTTGAAAATTTTTAAACTAATCGATCTCAAAAAATGTACAATTTAGTATAAGAAAATTAATTTTTGTTGTTAATTAAAAAAAACTACTTATTTCCAAAAATAAGATTTTTTCCTCAAAAATAAGACTTTTTTTTTTTGGCGCAATTAAGATTTTTTGCTGAAAATTTCTGGTTGAAATTAGTTGAATAATGACTTTTATAGAACAGATCTTGCTATGGTGATAGAAATACGTTTGTTAAATTGAAAATTTATTTTTTTAGCTATTTTTCGGAAGGTTAAGCCTGTTACTGGCTCAACCCATTTTTCACATTTCTGGACGGAAAAGTTAGCTACTAGAAATAAATAATTGTGTTTATATGTCTATATTAATTATACACAGGACTTTTTGTTGGCGCATCCACGATATGGATGAATGAATGCATATGGTAATATTAAATACGGACCATTTATTTACAGCACTTTTAAACACGCAAATCCGTGTTAATAAGGAAATGTATAAACACAAAATGTACGTACATATGTATGTATGTACGAGTACAAATACGTATGTATGTATGTATATCCTTAATGAAGGAAGTTATTAACTGCAAATTATAAAACATTGTGTAATAATGAAACTTTAACTAATTGTTAGTTAATAAAAGTATTTATACAACATAATAACTACCTACTACCTACTTCATTCAATATACATACATACACACATAACTAAAAGCATGTACAACTGCTATTTAAAGAAGGTCAAACTATGTATATGAGTTAAAATATGTAAATTCATTTTACTCACCTGTGGTTTCCAATTTTTTGGCAAAACACCAGGACCTGTCAATGTCGCCATTATATAGTTAAATGTGGCCACTGAAGAAAACATTAAGAATATGGCTTGATTAAGGAAACCACCTACAGATTTATTGGGCGGCCACCACATAGAGTTCATGTATAATGTGGTCAATGTAATGCATTTTATAATACCTAAATAAAAACAAAATTTATGAAGAAATAATAATGGTAATTAGTGGGAGTGTTTTACAAATTATATACATACATATATCAATTATAATTATAAATACTGTAATACATACTATAAAAAATAATTGAAATTGCTAAAATTGAATGCAATCTAGTAAGGATGCAAATGATGTTTTAATCAACTGGCACTTACATAGCTAGTACAATATGATAGTGAGATCTTAGTATTTTGTTGAAAGAAATTTCAATTAAACTTTAAATTGTTGTAGTACTTATATTTATTATATACATATATAAAATGTCATTTTATTACAAGTCTTAAATATTAAAACTAAATAAAATTATGGCTCATATGCATTATTATAAGAAGTATTTTCTTGTTTTTTAATTGATTTCAGCGTAAGTTTTTCCTTGAGTTCCAATTCTTTCATGGCTATTCTCTCCTTCATTTGTATCTCCATAATCTTTAACTTCTCTTGGGTATTGAATTCTTTTTCTTTTAATTTAATTTCTAACTGAAATTTCTCTTTTTCCAAATTAAGATTATCTCTCGCCATTTTAAGTTCTCGTTGTTTTTTGGTGGTTTCTTCGACAAATTTTCGTTTTTTTAAATTAAATTTTCCCGTTTGTACTGCCAGTATATCTCTTGCTATGCTCTTAGGAAAATAACACACTGAGGGTTCTTCATACAGACATTTTTCGTTAAAAGTAGTAGGTAAGTTATTATTTTCAATAGCTATATAAGGGTTAGTAGTTTTATTATATTCATGTCCCTGATTTGAAGATTCATCATTATCATCGTCTGAACTAGGTACTTGTGGATTTGGGTTTTTATAGTCCACCATTTCGTTGGGGAATAGTAGGTCAAAATCATCCACGTACCAACATATTTTCAACATTATCTCTGTAATTATTTTATTGTTTAATTAATACACTTTCAGGCTGATTCACTCTTCTTTTGCTTAACTTACCTTTCATAGCTTCTGCATCCTTGTCATTGGTTTCCTCTCTATTTATTTGATATTCTTTAGCTCTGCGATATACTGTACGCATGTTACGTACTTTATAGAACACAAGTTTCCAATAAATATCCATTGCATTTTCTGTCGTGAATTTTGTGTAATACATTCGTGCTGTTGGCTTCTAAAATGTAATAGAAATATGTATGTATATAATTTTTTTTTCTTTATATAAAAGCGAACATAATCAGCCTTATTATGAGTGTCGTTTTCTTTTGACGACAACGACTGTTTCGTAATAGATTAAAGAAACATATTTAATTTTATCTTTAATCTATTACGAAAGAGTCGTTGTCGTCAAAAGAAAACGACACTCATAATAAGGCTGAATATACAAATAATTTTGCACGTCCAAATATTTTGTTTCACTCATTTGTCTATTATACATATGTAAATATGGACAATTTCACGTCAAGTGACCCAATTTTTAAAATCGATGTCTTCCGATTTGGATGAAATTTACACCACGGTTAGTACTATTGGATAGTAGGCGAGGCACAAATTTACAACTCTACCAATCAAGAAGTTCCGGAGTTAGAGGGGGTCAAAGTTGGACATTTTGGTCATACAGAGTTTTTTTAAAAAAGAGTGTAACTTTTCACCTATTGGTTCTAGCAAAAATTAACCAAAGGACTTTAGATAGCTGTTTCTTCAATCATTCCAAAAATTTTTTTTTTAATTTTTAATTTTTTTTTGAGTGTCCATCCACTGCGTTTCTTTTGCCATACAAATATAAATATTTTCTATTTATGTATGTACATACATACATATGTAGTTTTAATTTTTTATTTTATTTATTTATTACGGTATTATAAATATTTGTTTTACATTTGTCTTATAGTAGAGTTTATGAAATTTGCGATCCTTGTCTACTTTATTAATTAAAAAGATTTTAAAATGAGTAAGTATTTTAATTGTTATTGGTGGGAAGGAAAAAACCCCCTATAAAGATCTTAAGATATTTATGTTGAGAGAAATAAAATTATGCTGAAATCAGTTCATTAATATGAATATATTTAGACATTTCACATTTTCTTTTAAAATTTGTTGTAAGTTTACTTATTTTAACATGAACCAGTTCAAAACCAGACAGGCTGTGGAGTCTTTGCGTGGCAAAGTGCCAGGGAAGCTTATATAACATTTTAAGTAACTTATTTTGTGTCACTTGAAGTTTTTTTATATGAACATTAGCAGTGGTCGACCATACAGGGGCACAGTAGAACATTATAGGATGAAAGATTGCTTTAATTATTAATACTTTGTTGTAGTTTTAATTTAAGTTCAAAATTTTCAAATAACGGATCAACAAGTGAAGCAAAAAAAACCACCCCTATTCTGACTTTCGAATCGATATTTTCTACGTTTAGCAAATGTGTATGGGTAGAACGAAGAAGTTTTGAATTACTGTCACTACAAACAGGAAAGCAGCCTATTTATTTATTTTTCCAGGTCAAAAACAACGACATCAGAGCAATACGAAAAGCTGGAAAGTTTAATGTCAACAAAACAGGATATTGCTTGCGGCTACCATAAACGATCTAAGGAGGAAGGTTAGGTATTTTCCTTTCAAGCTTTTTTGAAGCCTTACCTCTGTGTTATGAGTCACGTTATTCTCCTCTTCCACCAATAAAGCCACTGCTGTGGATTCCATTTCTCCTTCAAATATAAAAATACCACCTCCGGCTTGACAGGATTCTTAGCACTTAAATATTTTGCAAACAAAAATTATTACCTTTTTATTATTATTAATTCACAAGTCTTTTGTATTATTTTATTTTTATTATTTCTCCTTATTAATCGCACAAATTTTTTTATTTTCCTATTTTTATTGTTTGTTGTGACTTTTGTTTATTAAAATAGTAACAAACTTGCTCATTTCCACATTTCATAGTAACAAATTGGTTTTCTAAACATTGTTTACTTTTTCTTGGTCTTTCGACTCAGTTTTTGTTTGGAATACAAATTTTCGATCGTAGCGTAACTGAATGCAAAGACGTAATCGAAAGTCAGAATAGAGGTGAACAAGTACGTATGTATATGATTTCAAGAGTACATTACAGCAATAATTTGTGTAGTCAAAATGTAAGTACCGTTACCTTTATTTGTTTATTATATTGCACATATATGTACATATGTATATAACTATTTGTCATATACATATGTTATAGCTACATCTATCAGATATGATAAAAATGCCACTCATAATGATCGGTATAGGTATAAGCTTTCACAAGGAGAGAAACAAAACACGTACATATTTCTATGAGTAGATTCTACGAGTAATGGGTTCCATTTTATTAACATGTACTATGTAGAATTAAAAATTATAAGGATTCTGATTTACCTCAAATTCGCGATGTTGTTTTAAATAATTTATTATGGCAGCTTCATCGTTGTGATCCCATTTTTTGACAGGTTTAAACCTGTTACGTCCACTGGATTTCTTAAAAATAAAAAACTTTTTCTAAAAAATATTAAAAACAATAATAGTATGTGTACATACCTTTCCCTGTTTAATAAAAACACTCATTGCGGTTGATTTCAGTGAAATACATCAACAAAATTAAAAATACGACAATGCCACTAAATAATAGCAGCATGAGCATATAACAAAATTGAAATAAATATAGAAGGCGGCAGAATAAAATGTAATTCGCGTAGGCAATATGTAGTATAGTTGTTTAATTTTAATGATGCATTCAACAAGTTCACCAAAAATTACAAAACAACAGGTAATTTGTTCCTTGGCAGAGTCAGTTGGGCCACTGATATGATGATGATGATTTATGGAATATGACTTGTTTACAATTTTTTTTAATAACATTCACTTTAGCTTCTTTATATGTAATCCGTAGTGACAAGTGCAAATTTTGCCTTTTTCATCCAACTTTCTGCAAACATACATACATTTATAGAAGTGAAATTGCCAGTTTATACACACTCCAATCTCAGATATAATGGTGTTCGTTCAGTATTTTTTCTAGTAGTTGTATGCTATTGTAAAATATAGTATTGTAAAATAATGAAAACACAACACGCACGACTTGTTTTGAATTGCTTACTAACAAAAACTGTGGTATTATACTTAAATAGTTATGACAGCCAATAATTGAATATATAAACAATTTATTATACATATTTACTGAAATTATTTATGCAAATAAATTAAATGTAACACAAATTATTGCACACTTTAGAACATACATACATACGTTGTATGTTGTTATGCCACATTTCTTTCATTCTCTTTAGATGTTCAATCACAGCAGATTGATATCTTTAAGTTGCATGATTATTGTATTAGCATAAAAATTCAGCAAGCATTTGTATTAGAAGTAGAATTTGTCGAACTTTTACTCACAGACTTGGACTTATTTGTATTACATACATATAAGTATGTTAAATTAATACTTACGACTATTTTGTTACATATCTACATACTCACATTAGTTCACATTGATTTTTGGACATAATTCAAAATACATACATATGTGTTTCCTAATACAACAAATTGTCGGTTTATAAACTTATCATTGAATACCTACAATTTGACAAAACTTTGTAACTAAACACCAAGATAATTTTGTAATAAATACCTATAAAGGCAAAACATGATCAAAAAGTTAAATAGAATCAATACTAACACGATTTTTTAAAGGCTAATACCTATATTTTTTATCAAAAAACTTGGTATTAGTCTTTAACATGAGAAATGAACGTTTTCATCATGCTTCTTAAAATATTCTAAGGATTTTAATATATGTATGTACCTATGTAGGCATACCTGCTAGTGTTTTTTTTTTTTGTAAATGTGGAAAAATTTAAATGCGAATTTGATACACGCAATAGATTTTGATATTTATGTATATAGAAATACATTCATACATACATGTATGTACATGGTGAAATAAACATAACTTAAAAATATTACTACTTTAGCCCAGAATGATAGCAACATTTGCCATTCATACTCATTTAACCATAGACCAAACCCTTTGGAGATTGGGGAAATGAAACAAATTATGAATGATACGCTGAACAGAGATCTTGAAACAATCTCGGAATGGGGTTGTGCGAATAGAGTCGATTTTAACGCACGTAAGACTCAGTGTTGTTTATTAACGCACAACAGATCATGTTGCTTCACTTGTTTTTATGGGCGGTGTAAATATTAAGGAATCAGACGCTCTTGACGTTCTAGGCATGAGAATCCAGTGTGATGTCCGCTGGACCAAACACATTTTTCAAGTGTCGAAAGAAGCGCTCAAGTGCCTTGGTTTTTTAAAACGGTATAGAAAATACTTCACTCCATCTGATCTTCTTACTATTTACACCACCTATATTCGACCAAAAATGGAATACAACTCTCATGTATGGGCCGGTGCTTCGAAGTTTATTTTGGAGTTACTCGACCGCGTACAGGAGAGGGCGAAAATGATTATCGGTGACAGTAGCGTATCCAACTCTATTGATTCATTGGAGCATCGTCGCAATGTGGGTTGTGTTTCACTGTTCTATCGATACTATAATGGTATGTGTTCTGCTGAAATCAGGGAATTTGTTCCTGAAACACGCAGTTTTTTACGTAATACACGTTCTTCAGTCAGGGCTCATCCATTTGTGGTCGACTGGACAGTGGATCGCACAACACACTACAGGGAAAATTCGTTCTTTAGCCGTACTGTCCGTATGTGGAACAAACTACCAGCAGAAGTATTCCCTGCCACTTTCAATATAGGAAAATTCGAGTCAAATGTTCACAAACACTGCTTCCTCTATCCTCCCTCCCTTAACCTATTTTCCTAGTTCAAACACAATGCATTGCATAAGTAGGGGTCATCCCCTGAGTGCTGGTCCACGAAAAAAAAAAATATTGTTTTTGCATGTACAAATAGTGTATTATTTGTAGAGGTTATAGTGACATGGATGGCTAATTACTAATTATTACAAATTAAATATAAACTAATATACATATGTAGGTACATAGGTATAAACAAATTTACACATTCATTCTAACATTAGTGGGCTAAGCACTAAACTTTAATAATTACATACATAGTGCTGCAAGTGGCATTAACGTAGGAATGTTAATATCCGGAATAGAAATTTGCAACGGAAATGTAGTGGGAGTTAATGTGGCATAACAACACTACAAAGAAATTAAACTATTTGTTATAATTCAAACCACAAGAAACCACTATATATTTATTGTTTTAATCAAAATTAGATTTTATATCGTTAAAGCAAACAAAAGATTGTTATAATCGCATTGTTAACTCCCACTATTTTGCTGTCATTTTTATTTATAAAATGTTCTTTCTTTCGATGCAAAGTATTACTGTATTCAGAATCTTGTAGTTCTACTTACTTAATGCAGTAATGGGTCCCCAGTGTAGAAATCGTTTGAATCCTGCCAGTCCACCCATTTTTTACAACTTATTTTTTATTTGTGTATTAATAATACGTATTATCTTTTATAACATTATATTTTTTTGATGTTTTGTTTATAAATCACTATAAGAGTTGCGAATGCAAAATTACGCACATCTATTGAAATGAATGACCGGAAATGAACTGAAAAGGGAAAATTGAAGAAAAACAAAACTAAAGGCCCAACCATGGTGAAATAACTCTACAAGGTGATGGCAATATTACAACAATACAAAAGCAACAGAAACAACATGGTATTTTTGTGTTTGCTTTCATGTTTGTAATGTCAAAAACAACTGGTTATTGTTTACAAACATTTTTGCAGGAAAAATAAATACATACATACATACAATTTGTTTAATTTCAAGATGAAAATAAAAATATTTTATAAATTTGTTAATTTATGAAACATTTAATTTATGGACAATTGTTTTTTTCACTTTTTTTGTATAACTTGATACGTTTGCTATTTTTTTTAACACAACTTGAGCATACATACATACATATGTATATAAAGTTTGACAGCTGGCGTTTCAACACCATCTTGTAGAGTTATTTCACCATGTTATGCATATTATAGTTGGGCCTTAACATAGTTGCACCATGCATAGTTGTATTTTTTGTTAAAGAGTTGCCTAGCTTAAATCAAATTTAAGCTTATGCGGGAACTCATATTTTAGTTGTAAACACTTGTGACTAATATGTGTTCAATGCAACGAGCCAGTACATATCCTTTTGGAAAGAACGTAATTTATTATATAGCAGAGAATCAACACAGGGACTGACAAATTTTAAGTCAAAAAGTATTTAACCAAACCATCATGATGGAGGTGTAAAAGCATCTAACCTTCTGACGTCTAACTAAAAAAATTAACAGGAATTAAAAAAGCACAATACTTTTGTAACCTTCAACTTATAATGCAAATTAATAAAATGCAAGAATAACTAAATAAAAATTAATATTTTTTAAATCTTTTTTGAAGGTTCTATTCTATAATATTACTTGATTTTTAAAATTCTCGGTATGAATGGGAAACAAATTTCTCCTAAAAATGGATAGACAAACAAACAGCTTTGCTATACAGTGAGATATGTATGTATATAGTGGATGTTAGGCGATCACTAAATAAGAAAATATTAACCCCCTTATTCATAAAAACTTACAACAGATTTATAATGCAAATTTGCAAATGTATAAATTACCAACAAATAAGGATGTTGTTTAAAAATTTTCTTCATTACGAAGTCACCTTTTCACAGGGTTCAACATATTGTGAGATTGTTTTGGATAATCAAAAATTATGCCTTTTTTTATTTAATTGATTTGAGAATTATGTCAAGTTATGATAGACATTTTTATAAGATGTTTCTTGCTTTTCTATTGAATGTAGCGCTAGTTTCTCCTTAAGTTCCAATTCCTTCATCGCAATTCTCTCCTTCATTTGCAATTCCATTACCTTTAATCTTTCCTGGCTTTCGATCTCTTTTTCTTTTAATTTAAATTCTTGGCGAAATTTCTCCTTTTCAAAACAGAATTTTTCTTTGAGCAGTGCAATTTCCTGTTGTTTTATACTTGTATCTTTGTCATGTTTTTGTGTTCTAAAATTGCATATGTCCTCCTGTATTCTGAATACGTCTCCATCTGTGCTATTAGAGGATGAACTCGATGTTAGTTCATCTTCTAGAAAATATTTTTCATTCGAAATTTTTATTGAATTATTGACTTTAGAAGATTCCTGGTTTGAAAATTCGTCTTCAAAGTTGTTCGATTTTGGTTTTCTGTAAATGTAACCATCCATTTCATTAGGAAAAATATCGTCGAAATCATCCACATACCAACAGATTTTTAACATTTCATCTGTAAATTATTAAAATATGTTTATAATATAGTCCATTTACATGTTTGTATGTTTAACTCACTTCTAACATCTTCAATAGTACAATCTAAATCATTACATTCTCCTTTATTGATTTCATATTCTTTGGCTCTCCGATATCTTGTACGCATATTTCGCACTTTTGAGCGTACGATTTTCCAATCGCCATCCATTCCAGTTTCTTTAAGAAATTTGTTGTAATAAACTCGTGATATTGGTTTCTAAAAAATAAACATAGATATTGTAACTGTATCTAATAACAAGATGATTTTAAAATCGAAGTATAACTACTAATATTTACAAAATATAAGGTCAGTTCCTTTCGTTTTTTAATAACAAAGTAATGTTTTTTTTTATATACTAATGCTAAAACAATTATACATATGTATTGAAAAATATTCTCAATTGGCAAAATTATTCTAATTATGTATTAGAGTTCAGTTTCGAAATTATAAAATTTAATTAGAATCAAGTGCATTTGTAAATTTAATTACCTCTAAATCACGATTTCGTTTAATAAAATTGATTAACGCAATTTCTTCTCTACGAAGCCATCTTTTAGCGGGTTTTGTCCTGTTCCGTAGTGGAATAAGCTGTAATTAAAAAATATATTCTATTTTTAATATAACATAATATATATAATATTACATTATGGTTATACCTTGTCCCGATGCCTAGATCCACTCATATTTTTTGTTATTTTTTGTGAACTACACCAAATTAAATTCGATTTCTGATATTTTCTGTACCTAAACAATAAGAGATATACAAATGAGAAAATACTAAAATACGACAGATGATAACAATAAACAATGGGGGGTTAAAAGCTGGTTCTAAGCTTTTTCTTTTTTGCTACATTTTAATCTCCCCACGAATAATAATTTAAATATGTCAAACATTTTACAAATTCTTTCTTAAATAACAAAGTAGAAAAGGATTTCTAATTCCTAAACTCCTACGATTTTAAACCAAATGTAAAACAAATATTTATAGTACCGTAATAAAAATAAATAATTAAAAAATAATATAAGTACACAATAATTTAAATTATACGAGTACATGTACTTAGGATTGTGTACAATAACGATAAACTTCAGAAATACGTAACACTGTACATTGGGGGTTACCCTGTATTATTTAAAGATTCCTGAAGATATAGTAACGAAATTT
The DNA here is from genome assembly GCA_950370525.1 of Bellardia bayeri. Lineage (NCBI taxonomy): Eukaryota > Metazoa > Arthropoda > Insecta > Diptera > Calliphoridae > Bellardia > Bellardia bayeri. The sequence continues at coordinate 131,789,282 of OX493264.1, forward strand.
TGAAAACAGCAAGATTAACAGTTTTTTGTCAGTTTTATTATATACACATATGAATTATAAATACTTTTGTTATATTATGTTATATGATTATATACATTTTCAATTTTTTCCACTGGTTTGAAGGCTATTCTTTCTTTTAGTTCTAACTCCTTAATGGCTATTCTCTCTTTCATTTGTAATTCCATTATTTTTAATTTTTCTTGGCTTGCAATTTCTTTATCTTTCATTTTTAATTCTTCGCGAAATTTCTCTTTTTCAAAGTCAAATTTCACTTTATCAAAGTGAAATTTTTCTTTATCGAAGTTAAATTTCTCTCTGAGCAGCTCTAGTTCTTGTTGCTTTATAGTCGTAGTTTCGTCATGCTTTTGTCGATTAAAATTAAACATTCCTGTTTGCACAGCTAGTATATCTTTTTTAATGCTGACTGAAGATAAACTCATTGAAGGATCTTCCTGTAAATATTTTTCATTACAATGTGCACTTGAATTATTAATATTAGAAAATGATTCCTGATTTGAAGATTCGTCATCAGAGCTAGACACATGAGTATAGGTATAGGTGTCGTTGCTGTGAGTCTCCATTTCATTGGGAAATATAATATCGAAATCATCCAAGTACCAACAGATCTTTAACGCTTCACCTATAATTAAAAAAAAAATATTCAATAAATAATTTTTGGATTATATTTTTCAACATACTTCTTATAGTCTCATCATCATCTTGAAATAACATCTTCGACGATCCTTTGCTGATCTGATATTCTTTAGCTTTTCGGTATACTTTTCGCATATTACGAACCTTAAAGCGTACACGGTTCCACTCAACATCCATTCCACTCTCAAAAAGAAATTTGTCATAGTAAATTCGTGAAGTTGGTTTCTAAATACATAGTAAATAATAAATGATACAAATTTTAAAATATATGTATAGTCAGTACGATTTATAAAATGCTATCCTTATTCAGAATCAGCGAAACGTTTTATAGTACATACATATATGTATACTAAAATTATATTTATTTGTAAGTAAGCAGTACAAAAAACGTTGATGTATAGCAAAAATGACAAATATGCACTTTCTAAAATTAAAGTCTAATTATGCTGCAGTGATACAATACTTGTGCATTTACAAAGGCGCCCATTTTTACATCTACACTTCTAATCACTTGGATCCATAAGAAGTACAGCTGTGAGCAACTAATTAAGTACAGTAGTATTCAATATTTAAATCGTTATGTTAAAGGTAATATTTATTAAATAAAACGCTAAAATTTAACTCTTTTTTTATTTCTTTGTGATGTTTTCCATAATTTGTGAATGAAATTAGTCGTACGATAATAAAGAACAGTAATAAATTTATTTTATGAAAAGTTCTTAATTCTTACTTAACATGGCTAAAAGGAAATCCTGTGATGTCAGTACTCGAAAGATTATTGCACAAATTCATTAGGATGGACACACTTATCGGGAAATCGTAACAGCCTCAAATGACTCAAAAAGCACTCTACTACAGAAAAGGTGGCTGTATTACGACACCAAAAATCAGCATTCGAATTGTAGTCTCTAGCCAAAATGAGAAAAAACCGTCTGTAGATAAAGTAAAACGTCGATTGCGAGAAATTGGACTGTTTGGAAGAATTTCACGAAAGAAACCATTATTGTCTGAACGTAACCGAAATAAGAGATTCGAATTCGCAAAGAAGTACCTCCATTGGACGGATGTAAAATGGAAAATAGTATTATTTTCGAACGAAACAAAAATTAATAGGGTCTCTTCAAATGAAAAAATAATATGTTCACCGGCCAAAGTTCAAATGACAAAATGCACAAAATACTGGATATTTTAACAAGATAACGATCCGAAGCATAAGGCTCATCACGTCAAGCAATGATTTTTTAACAATTCGGTACCTGTTCTTGACTGACATTAATGCAGCCCTGATCTCAACCCGATTAAGAGCTTATGGCAAAATGTTAAAACTAAAGTAAGCTCTGTAAAACTAAGCAATTTTAATGATCTCTTTGCTGAAACAAAGACAGCGTGGAAAGCCATTTTAAGTAGTGTATGTAAAAATTTGGTGACCTCAATGCCTAGCAGATGTCAAAATGTTGTGGATAACAATGGATTTGCAAAAAAAATAGTGATTTACATATTTTTTATTTTTTTTTTTGTAAAATTTGTGGTATGTAAGAACATAATTAAGATTATATGCACTACTAATATCAACCTTTTTTGAAAACATGACTCACTGATTCATAAATAATAATTAATTTCTAGGAATAAGAGTTAAATTGACTAAACTACGACAATATTTGAGAATATTATAAAACCTTTCGTATTATTTGCTTGAACTTCATATTTAGTATCGTGTTCTTAATTAGTCGCACGTAGCTGTAATTCAGGATAGCAAATTAGTAAAAAGTAACAAACGAAATGATGAGCTTCTATACAGTGAGCGTTAAAATAAAATCAACACCAAGAATCAGTAAAAGAAAAGCTTATTTATATTAACATAAATAATATTATATTAGAAAATTATATTGCATATAGTTATTTTAAAAACAAACGAGGAATTTTTTGCATAAAGATGCAAAAAACTATTTACTTTATTTTGTCAAACTTGTATTTTAAAAATAAATTAACTAAATTTCTGCATTTTCTAATACATATAATATTATTTAAATTATTATAATTAAGCTCTTCTAATGCTTGGTTTTCACTATGCCATTTTTGTTGTCAAATTGTACAAATTGTTGGCAATTGTATGAAAACAAGTTGTCATATGTTTGGAATCATGATTGCAAACATAGATGACGCCACATGACAACCCGTTTTCATACAATTGCCAACAATTTGGACAATTTGATAACAAAAATGACAGTGAAAACGCGGCCTAATAATATGTGGTGTTGACTTTATGTTGACGCTCACTGTATGTATACCATTATGCTGGTTTTAGACGGTATGTATTTTGCAGTGTACTTGTCAGTTGTACGATACATATGTATGTATGTAATTCTGCATGTCTGTCAAAATTGGCAATTTACAGGCAGTTTATAATTTTACACGTCGGTTTTTTTTTTAGTTTCATGTGTATTATTGCTATAATAGCTTTTATAAAATATAAAAATAAAAAAATTAAGCAAGAGTTAAAAAGAAAATGCATCATTGTTTTGTTTAATACAATTTTTTTAAATATAAATTTACTCAATCACAAAGACTATGTTCTTGGCGCATAAACAATTGACTTGCAAAACAGCTGATTGCAGGTGTTTTGTCAGATGTAAATAGAACATGCTCTAATTGAACATTTTATACTGTAAATGTAGTCTGCATTTGCAGAAGCATTTTTTTTGGTTTTACACGACGTGTATACATCTTGCAGTGGAAAATTTGACAAGCACTCTGCAAAATACATACCGTCTAAACATGATAATGTACAAGAACAGATGTTTAATTTTATTATATTTTTAATTAATTTAACCCCATGTACATGTACTACATGTTATGTAGGTATGTACATTTTTTACAAATCAGATGTCCCCTATCTTATAATATGCTAAACTCTTATAGGTATTATACCTATGTACATTAATTATTTTGTGTAAAATACTTATTTACCTCAAAGTCAGGATTTTGTTTTATATAACGGATTATGGCGGCTTCATCGCTAGGTAGCCATTTCTTGTTGGAGGTATTCCTTTTCCGCTTACAACTTTTCTGAAGTTTGAATAATTAGTTTATTTAGTATACATAGTAAATAAAAAAAATATTAATTATACCTACTTACCTTTTCGTCGCCGATATCACCACTCATTGTTTTATTTCTTACAATATTTACACATCTATGTATGTATGTACCTACATATATACGATTAGTTTTATTTTATGCAATAACCCAAATAATATACGAGATAATACAAAAAAGTATAACAGCTGTTAATATTTATAAAATAATAAGCATTTGAATAGTGTTTGGTTCTAGTAGTACCATAAAATAAACTATACAAATTTTATTAATTAATACACCTACACCGTACTAAATTTTAAAGATTGTATAGTTACTACCACGTACTATGTATGTAGTATCTACAGTTTTATTTTACACATTTTTATTTGTGCAAACAGGCTTTGGAGTGTGTATTTCTCAGTAGTGTCATACAAAAGAGTGTCTTCATCAGCGTTGCCATATACATACATATATTTTAAAGAAAACTTTTTAATTTTTGAAAAAAAAAAAACTTTTTAATACAAAACTTAAATTTGTTTAACAAAATTATCAATTTTATTTATTAGTCTATGTTTTTATAAAAAAAACCCTTTTTCTTAAAAAAAAAAGAAAACTTGATATACCTATGGCAACGCTGGTCTTCAACAAAGCTAATTTTTTTTTGTTTTTAAAAATATAAATAAAAAGCATTTGCAAAACTAACACATATTACTTAGTAGTACTACTAAAAGTAAACAAATAATAAATATTTATGTTTTTTCCTTTTTTTTAATTATAAACTATGTTGACAAAGAATTAATCCCTCAAATTACCAGGTTATCCCACGTCGATTTTAGTATGTCCCAAGTCGGCCTATACTTTCATATAGGAAGCTGGAACGCTTAAACAATTTATAGGTTATAAGTAAACCAAAACGAACGCGTGTGACCATTGCACAACTTCGAAAAAACGTAAATCGAGACAGTTAGACGATATCCAAGCATTAATCCATGCAAAAGCGAGCCGCAAATCTCTCGAATGCAGCGAAAAAAGAACGGCCAGGTTGCCCTTAAGCGATAATAACAACGACGAGCTTTCTTCCTACACCCACCCAGATATAATGTTTTTTGCTTGCTTTATAAATTCCTGCATAAATATTAATTTGATTCTATTTATTGTGAATCTATTACAATTAACGTGAATTATATTTTTGGTTTCCAGATTTATAAATTATCGAGTACCAACTGGAACACCTTTCTAGATTACGATGACAATATTACTTGAGTTGGAATAAAATTCTATTTATTAAATTATACTTACTAATATTATTTTACATTATTGTACTTTTTCTTGGTAAAAAAGAGTTTTGTTTACAAATAACAAACTAATATCACACGTTAATTGAAGAAATTTACGAAAATAAACCAAAAAGGAAATTGAAGAATAATAAACTATTGTTGCTTTTCTTTAGAGATGCCCATTTTAAATATGTGGAATACCTATGTACGTTGGCAATATTTGCTTTAATTGTCATAAACTTTCAAGGTATGCAATCATTATCGGTGAGGTTTTTAGGAAATAATCACATTGGTTTTACAATTTTCAATTTGTCTTAAAATTCAGATTCTGAATATTGAAATAAAAACTATTTATTTTGAAGTATAAATTTGACGTAAGAAATATACGCCCATATAATCTACAGATATTATCTTCTGATAACAGAAATAGGATGCATTATTATGAATTTATAAGTTGTTAAAAACATAATTAGATAGATTCCTACAATAACAATTCTTAGAAAAGTTTACTTTTTTCTAAAAGTTTTAAATTAATATTCAAATAAATATTGTTTAAACAATTTCCCAATTTAATGATGAAGAAACTTGAAACTGAATTTTATATTTTGGTGCTAATTTGCACATAGTTGGATTACTATTGTACTAAACAGCAATATTTTAAAAATGTAATTTATTCACTTACAATTATAATCATATTTAATTCATTAATAACGTAATTTTTTAATTTATAAAATTTAGTAGAACAACTGAGTAATATGAGATATTTTATTATGTTTAAAAAATATGAAGATCGTTTTAGTACTTATCTACTACAATTTAAGCAACTATGTGCGAAGAACATTTTTGCCACATTTCAAAGCATAAAATTAGGTAAAAATCAGTCTGTGTTGGAATTGATCGATCAAAGATAATCAATTGTATTTTATAAAATAATATTCGCTGAAATATAAATAAATAGAGGGTGTATACTACTATGTATTTAAATGTAAAAGTTGATACAACAAAATCGACCTACAAAAATTAGATTTCACTAGTTTTTTTTGGTAGTGGACGTGTGTCGTATTTTTATGTAGTGTGAAAAAATTCTACAGCAAAATTCATAAAACAACGCGAACAGAAAATTGTATCTAATCTGTAAACGAAGCTAAAATTTAGAGACTCCTCTATTAGTCAAGGCAACTAAAATAAATTATTAAAATATTTATAAATATGAGAAGTATGCAATTGGTATAAGAAATTATTTTTACTTGTGAATAAAAAAAAGATCGGCAGTAATAAATATATTTTTCTATAGGTGAGTTAAATAAAAAAAACTTGTTGCATGTTTTTTACGGTTTGTCTCGCCAATTGAAATTGAGAGAAATAAAAAATTTCTCTCATTTGTGTTTACAAATTTCATTTAATATTTCAATGCACTTGTGTGTACTCCGCCATTTTAATAATGTTGATTATTACGCTTTGTGTTTTTAGGCGTAGTTCTTTATTTGGTATTTGACCCGCATTATTATTATACAATTAGGAATTTGAAGAACATACATACATGTTCAATGAAAAACAAACTTATAATTTTGCCTAAAAGTTGTCTTTCTTTTTGCCACTCATTTTAATTTATCCTTTATTTTTTAGTCATTCGAAATGAGTTCGAAAGATGAGCAATCAGTTGCGTCCACTAGACGTTCTAGTTCGAGTATTAAAATATTAAATGATGAAAAAATAACGGCACTATTACCATTAAAAGTACCCGTGATGACTTCGGTACCATTGTCGCCTCCTAAGCAAATCACTTTATCTATTGCCAAACCCAAAAAAGCATTAAAACAAAAAAACATGGATCATTATGTGATGAAGACCGTCAAAGGAGAGAAAAATACTGATACCGGTTTAGAAGAAAGTGAAACAATTGATTTTATATTGGCGGAGAGTAATGAAGACGAGTTGTCAAAGCCGAGTGTAGAAATATCGGAAGAACTACATCTAAGTGATGATGATGACCATGATTCCACATTTACCGGTTCAACACAAGAGATTGTTGAACATGTATGTGGAAAATGCTATAAGACTTTTAGGAGAATAAAGGTAAAATGAAGATTAGTTACCTATAATTATTTTTATAACGTACCTAGTTGTTCTATAATTTCTTCTTCTGCTCTTCAATTTCAGAGTCTCAAAAAACATCTCGATTATTGTCGTTTTGATAGTGGTTATCACATTCGAAAAGCGGAAATGTTGAAAAACTTAGAGAAAATCGAAAAAGATGCAATTATAATGGAAAATAAGGATGTTTGTTTTTGTTGTGGTGAAAGTTATGATACATTTCATGTGAGTTTTTCTTATTTTCTAGATTAATTTCGAAATAAGTCTAATTTCTGTTAATATTTGCTTTAGTTGGGCCATATAAATTGTCCCGATTGTCCTAAATCATTTAAAACCCAAATGAGCTATGAACGTCATATATTTATAACACATTCTGAGTTCGATGATCACCCCTGTAGTATTTGTAATGCTAAATTGCGCAGTGCTAATCTTTTGAAACTACACGAAGAGCAACATCGTAATCGTGGCAAACCATTTGCTTGCAAGATTTGTGGCAAAGATTTTACTCGTTCATATCATTTGAGCCGTCATCAGAAGTTTTCCTCCTGTTCGGCAAATGAGAATGATACTATGCATTGCAAGGTCTGTAATAAAGCATTCTATCGTTTAGATAATTTAAGAGCACATCTGAAACAACATTTGGGTACTCATCAAACCAAGAAATCGGAATATATGTGTCCGATATGTAAAAAATGTTTCTATAGTTTGTCAACTTTAAAGTAAGTCTCAATAACTTTGTAAATAACATTAATTTCAATTACATTAATATTTATTTCTTTTTAAAGTATTCACACGCGTACTCATACAGGAGAAAAGCCATTCGATTGTGATTTATGTGAGAAAAAGTTTCCATCATTGGTAGCTTTAAAAAAACATAGACGATATCACACTGGAGAAAAGCCCTATACCTGTTCAGTGGTAAGTAAATGTAATTGGTTTAAACAGGATATATTTTTTTTTTACATACTTTCTGTTGTTTCAGTGTAAACAATCGTTTGCAGTCAAGGAAGTATTAAACCGTCATATGAAACGTCATACCGGCGAAAGACCTCATGTTTGTAGCGAATGTGGTAAAAGTTTTATACAAGGCACTCAACTTCGTACTCACATCAAGATCCATCTAAGGCCCTATGAATGTGATCAATGTCCAGAGAAATTTAGAACTGAGAAGCAGTAAGTTTTTTTTTAAGATTTTGTTAGTACTATCGTCTTTAAAGTTGAAAATTTGTTTCTTAGATTAGAGAAACACATGAAAGAGCATAATTCCACAAACCGAAAGGGGCGTACACGAATGGCCAATAAATGTCTGATATGTAAAAAGGGCTTTAAAACTGAGCTGGAGTTTAACAATCACATGCAGATGGGTACTCATTTAAGTATGTTTTACAACTGCATAAATGCCTATTGATCATCATCGTATAACAAATATTTTAAATTTTTTAGCACCAGCTCAAAGACGTAAAATAAAAAGTCGTACTGATTGCGCAGTATGCAAAGAAAATTTCGATTCTGTGCAAAGTCTTCAATTTCATATACTAAAAGTTCACCAAGAAGATCCCGAGACTTTTGTCAATGAAGACCCTTTCGGAACTCCCTCACGAGTTAAGGATATTGATTCTATTCTAATGCCAGCTCCTAAGGTTATCAAAATTGAAGATGCCCAGGGTCAACGTATAGAATTTGTTACCACTAACAGTGAGGGTAAAATTTTAAATACCAACATTCAGGGTCTAAATCAACAACAAATTTTAAGTCCAGGTGGCAAAACGGAAGATTCTAATAAAGTGCGCATTTTGGAACAATATATAATTGACGATAGTCCTTCAACATCAGCAAGTGCTGGTAGCAAACAGACTATATTCTTGTCGAATGAAGCTTATACTGTTATACCGCTAGAATCTGACGGCGGTATTATAGAGCCCATTACAACAAACACATTGCCAAATAATATTATAAGTCCTGAAAGCAAAAAAGAACAACGGAGGACTTTGGCTGAAAGTTTGGCAGCTGCTATAGCCGACGATGATGAAAATGATTTAGATACAATCAATGAAGAGGAACTACAATATTCCTACGAAGATTTAAAGCTTAAAGATAATGTTAGTAAACTATTGGATATGTTGGTGGATAATTGTACACTCAAGAAATTTGGCTGGCCAGAGATTTCGGAAGAAACCGTTAGTAATTTACTGCAAATTATTATATAATTTAATTAATCTTGTATATTTTCTTAGGTGCTTTGCAAAGTTATTGAAAATTGCGGCCATGACTTATCAAAAGACCAATATAATTATACTGCTTGGGATTATGCCAGTCGTATGCGTGAATATGTTAAATTACTATTCACCGTTGTCATACACAACGATTCCATTAAGGAATTACTTAATAATTATCCAATCGACGAAGTTATAGAATACGTTTTGGGCAATGACGAGGATGATGACGACGAGGAAGACAACAGCGCAAATAATAGTAATGACAAAGGAAATGATAAAACTATTTTAGAAACCATTAAACGGGAAAGTGACGATTAGACTAGCATGTCTATTCCTTTACAAACTGGACAATATTTAGTGTTAAGTTTTTTCAGAACTGTTTCTTTTTTTTTTAATTTGAAAACAAGAATATTGTTAAAGTTTTGTTTACTTTTATTTACTATTTTTATTAATAGTGAACCATAATGCCTTATTTATAACAAAAAAATTAATGTTATACAAATGTAATAATTCTAATTTAATTAACAAGCCAACATTATTTTTTAATTGTTTTTGAAAAACAAAATTTCTAAATAAAATTATAACTAAAATTCATTACATCATTGAAGAAACCCTTAAAATAAGAGGTAATTTCGGTAGTGCCGTATTTTATTGTGTATACCCTTAATTATACAATAAATGAAATAAATGTTTTCTTATATTTAAAAAAAAAAAAGAATTTGATGCAATAATAATGATGACATTAGCATTAACCATTAAATTAAACCATTATTGTGTGAATTTTGCTCTTTTTTGAGAAATTATCGTTAAATTTCCTTTTTATTTTTTTTCAATTCATGTTTTAGTGTGATTTAATTTTTTAAGGTTTATTATTGGAAATACTTACATATACAGCCCAATCATGAATAAAAATTCCGCGGGAGTTTTTTCCGTTTTATTTTTTTAACATTGAATTTGAATAGGAAAAATGGGAAAAGGAAAAAAACTCCCGCGGAATTTTTATTCATGATTTGACTGATAAAAAATATACGTTTGACAGGGGTTTTGTTTTGCGAGAGAATTTAATTTAATTGTGTTGTCCAGAATAATTAAAAAAAAATTAAAATATTTTTCTCACAGTAAGTTTTATATTTCGATTTTGCAAAAAATATAAACATATTTCTCATAATAATTATGAAATTTTTGACATTCATATCGATATTTTCAATTCTTAGAAGACATGAATTAAAAAATGTTACATACACTAAGTGGTATTCCTAAACAATTTTGTTCTATGGACAATCCTGATATACATAAGAGTTCCCAAATATGGGTTAAGGAGGTCCCTGATGGGGCGTACGACTATCTACTTCTTAAAGTAAATGATTTAATACCTTCATTGGTCGTTTAATGCGATTTGCAGTGTTGGAAGAAAAAAATACATACATAAGTACTTTCAAAATACTAAAAGAAAAAATTTCTTGAATAAACCAGCTCAAAAAACATTTTGCTATCCATCAAAGTGTAATATACTACATACGTATACATATATGTATATGCAAATTTCACTATGGTGATAAGTTAAAAAAAAGCGTTGCCCGAGGCAACGGTGTACAAAACATTACATTTAAGAGTTGGTTAAATTCCAAGCAAAAATAGTTTTAATTTATTTTCAAGATTTGTAAAAAACCAATCATGTCTGATGAGTTAAATCCAGCAATAATAAAACGTACTCAAGAAACACTGGGGAAATATGTTAAGAAGCCCAGTTTAACAGAAAAACTTTTGAGAAAGCCTCCTTTTCGTTTTCTACATGATGTTTTCAGTGTTGTAAGTCCATATTGAAATTATAATTGTGAATTAAATTTTTAAGGTTTTCCAGTTTTGCAGGTTATACGTGATACAGGATGTTTTGTTGGACTATATACTACAGAGGAACTTAAATATGAGAATATCAAAGATCGCGATGATAAAATGAAATTTTTGCAAAAAATGATCGATGTAGTTAGTAAGTATCAAAGATTATATTGTATTTCCATATATTGATTAGAAACATTTTTCTAGAGTTGACTACGGGTTCATTATTGGCCGTACGAACATCAAAAATAGTAGCTGGCCAGGAACCGGAAAAAACAAATGAGCTCCTTCAATCGATGGGAGAAATAATAGAAAAGAAATTAGATTGGAAAACGGCGCTGGAACAAGTTATATCAGGCAAATCAGCACACAATGAATACCCAAAAAAGTCCAAAGACCCCTCGAAAAAATTAACAAAGGATACTACAACTAAAGGTCGGCCCAAAGAGAAATCTAAAGAAAATGAGTCTAAAAAGAAAGAATCAAAAGAAACTAAAGGAACTTCGAGCAAAACTGTTACAACAACTAAAAAGGATGAAAAACTGACAATGAATAAAACAAAAGATAAACCCATTACTAAATCCGTAACTAAAGAAAGAACTTCTAAAGGTAACAAAGAACCGGTAAAAAGATCAACAAAAGAAACATCTAATTCAAAATCTAAATTAGCAAAAACTGAATCACAAACAAGCAATAAAAGTTCTCCTTCGCCCAACACTCAAGAATCGGTAAAGGATATGAAATCTTTACAAAATGAAACTGAGTGCAAACATGAGGAGATGACACAACCGATGGAAAACGATAACATCGTCATGCCTCTAAGGAAATTATCAAATAATGAAATTTCGAATACTAATGAAGCTCCTGCTGATAATCAGCAGGATTCACTGCAATCCAGCCATTTAGAAGAAAAACGTTTATCAGGGGAAAAATCGAAAAAATCTTCAGCTAAAAAACTAAAGTCCAGTGCACGTAATATAGGCGAAAGCTTTGGAGAAACAGTGCAGGATAATAAAATAACAAACAATATGGAACTAGATAATGCTATTACATCAATACAAGATAAATCGAACTTATCAGAGGTTGAAGCAATGACTTCTATAAAACAGGAATTATTTACATCAACAGTAACTCAACAGCAGGAGTTACCAAAACATGCCGAACACAATACTTTTGAAAATAGCGAACCCAACAAACCAATATCTCCTCATATGCAACCTCAAAAACAAGCGCAAGCTTCACTTCCTGCCAGTTTAACAAACGAAATAAAACGCGAATCGACTTTTACACGAGAAAACTCTAAAGAGTTATCATCTAATCAAAGTACTTTGGCAAATCGTCCAAGAACCTCATTAAGGCCACCCAGTGCACGACCGCCTTCTGCTCGTCCAGGCGCACCTAGGCGACGTGATAAGAATATCGAAATTATCTTACAACCGAATGATCAAATAAAAATGTCTGGTATACAAGTAAAATTAGAAACATTCGGTGATCTAGATGATGATGGAGAGAATTTGGTTATCATTGAGAATCCGAATGCGAACGATGTTATAATTGAGCAGCAACCAAACTTAACCGAAAGCGAAAAAATTATGCAAGACGAAACATTCGAACAGGGTCATTTGGTGCAACAGATTTTGGAGACTCAAAAGGAACTAGTGCAGCAGCAAAATGAGGCAAACAATCAGCAAAAATGTGATAAGGTAAGTAAGCGATAGCTTCGCAGAAAAGCATTATGAACTTGGTACTACTGCACTATTTTATGTAGATCGACCGATATATAATCACCCCTATCGTGAATAAAAATTCCACATGAAATTTGTTCCCTTTTATTTTTTTAACATTGAATTTTAAAAAGGGAACAAATTTCATGTGGAATTTTTATTCACGATAGGGGTGTATATTTCCATATCGGAAGTGGTATACATACATACTCAGCATAGAAAAAGGGTTCTACAATATTGGTCTGCAAGAATGAGATTTAAGTAGTCTTAACAATATCAGAAACGCACTAACAATTTTAAGTTGTTCTGTAAAAATAGGTTTTTCAACTGTTTATACACTTTTCATTAGTTGTAAATCAAATAATATAATAAATGTTAATAAACGAGTCTTGTCGCAAATTGTGGTAACACGTTGTATATTAATAGCTGCAGCAGGCATACGATATACATACATATGTACACTATACATACATACGAGTACATACAGTCGTTTTCAGTAATTGTATTTTTTCTACAGGATTCAACAAATGGTTTAGTAATGAGGCAATCTTCGGCCCGTCACATGAATAATTTGCGAGATGTTATACAAAATTTAACAAAATCTATTAATCCATTGGGTAAGCTTATGGATTTTATACCAGAAGATGTAGATGCCATGCAATTGGAATTTACTATGTGGAGAGATGCTTACACACAAGCAGGCAATGAGTTAAAAAGAGAAAAGAGGTAATTCATACAAAACGTAGATAATGTCCGTGTTCTGCAAATCTATTCTAAATTACGTATACTATACATACTATGAATTTCACATACCTATACAAACAGTGGTGGCCATATAATTTAAACATAATTCCAATCTCACCCAATTTAAAATTTTTATTGTTTTATTTTGCAATTTTTTCCACAATAATTTTCTGTTTAATGTGTTAAGCTCTTAATTTCACAGTTATATCTCTTTATTATCTTTGTAAAATAATGCGCTATTTTGCGAGATGGACACATAATTAAATCATTTTCAACTTGGTTTTAATATTAGTTTTAAAAATTATTTTCAAATTGTTTCCTAAAAGTATACAACGCCAAGAGCTTCCAAACAGCGAAAAACAAACAAAAGAGAAGATCAAATTAGAAAAAGAGTCTTTCAAGCTGAAGCATTTAAATTTTAAAACTCCCAGGCAAATACAAGTTGAAGTGCAGTTAACGCATGTGATTGAAGTTTCTTTTTTTTTCTAGAAAAATAAGACAAAGGCTTAATGAAGTTTATCTTCATGGCTGTATCGAACAACGCAAATCTTTTGTTTCGAAAAAGAATATAAAATCAAGGCTAGAGTTTGCAAAAGAAAAATTTAAAAAACCGATAAGTTTTGAGAGTGATGAATCAAAGTTTTACCGCTGGTTCTGATGGAAAACGGTATGTATGGCGCTCGATTAATCAGCAACGTCATCCAAAGAACACCACAAAAACAATTAAACACGGCGGTGGTAATGTAATGGTTTGGGGTGCGTTTTATTGGCACGCGATTGGGCTAATAGCCAGAATTTCTTAAAAAATTAATCAACATTTACATAAGTATGTATATAAAAATATACATACCTATGTACATATTAGAAAATACGATGATACCATTCGCTGTAGAATATTTGTGGGAAAACATTGAGGTGGCCTGGAAAGCTATACCCATTTCAGTTTGCAGGCGTTTGGTAGAAAGTATGCCAAATAGATATTTTCATGTGATAATAAATAAGGGCTTTCCGACAAAATATTAAAGGTAAATTTATAATTATTTGAAGAAAATTTAAAAATTATTAGGTGAATGTTTTAATTATTTGTCCAACCCCATTATTGATTTTCTTTAATTTTTTATTTTCATAGATTATGATCCCGTATGAGGGCCGCAAGCAAATAAAAGCAGCCAATAGAAAATAAATTCAATAAGTTACTGTTCTAATAAATGCTTTAATTATATGACCATCGCTATATGTACATATATTGTTGTTTAGTAATCTAACCCAACCTACAAATCGTGTATAAAATCCATTTTTCGTTTATAAAAATCACACGTTTTTCAAACCACTCGATTTACAGAAAAATGGCTAATGTAATAACCCAGCAAGCCATATGAGTCCGAAAAGAGGTTTTTCTGACACCTTTTTCGGAGCGTTAACGCTCTTTATGAGCCCAAAAAACAATCATAATTGCTCCGAAACCTTCAGAAAAGAGGGTCATTACATTCGAAAATGGTCCGTCAAAAAGAGCTCTTAGATAATGTCAGAAAAGAGTCTTTTATGAGGGTTTTTTTGGGCTCTTAAAGAGCTCTTAGATAATGTCAGAAAAGAGTCTTTTTTGAGTGTTTTTTGGGCTCTGAAAGAGCTCTTAGATAATGTCAGTAAAGAGTCTTTTATGAGGTTTTTTTTCGGCTCTGAAAGAGCTCTTAGATAATGTCAGTAAAGAGTCTTTTACGAGGTTTTTTTTGGGCTCTGTGTAATCTTGTGTTTATCATTCTTGTGTGGTACAGCTATGTTTTTTTTGTTCAAAGCACAAATAACAGGACAACAACGCTTTGGTACACACATAATTAAGTGGAATTTCTGAGTCATACTGCGTGCCGACTCAGAACAGTAACAAGCAAATTTTTCTTTCGCTCCGAAAATGCTCTAGTTGGACTCTTTTCTGACTCCTTTTTTCAGAACGCTCCGAAAATGTACTTTTGTTGGACTCTTTTCTGACTTCTTTTTCGGAGCGCTCCTAGAATGGTATGCTGGGAATGTCACACATGTCAATGTACATAATACATATGTATGTGTGCACATAAGGATACTTTCAACAGATACATCTGAAGTTTATTCGTGGGATTAATAGCGAAAATTTGAATCAAATAGCAAATTAACTTAAAAACAAGTAAATTTGTTGCGCTATTAATCCCACGAATAAACTTTAGATGTATCTATTGAAATATTAATCCCACGAATAAGAGAAATATAAAAAAAATCTTTTTCTACAAGTTTCACTTGTTGCTACTGTACCTATAAATTGATCGATCTAATTGCTTTGTATTCCTTTCTAGTCTTACAGAGTCGGCTACTGAACCTATGAAAAATCAATTAATACAAATTGAGACAAATATAGCAGAATATATGGAAATGATTGATGCTAACCGAGTAAAAATTTTGCAGAATTCGGATAAAATTTTGAAAATGCTAATAACATCTTAAATGAAAACATGGAATGGAATACGCACATAATTGACACATTTACCTACATATGTATGTATATTTGCACATTGTTGATTGTTATTATCTTGTGATTATCACTCTAATTTGAACCTCTCTAAACAAAAAGAATCTGTGTTTAGTGGTGTCACCAAAAGAAAACAAATAAATTCTATTCTTCGTTGATTTCTTAAATACATATTTTCTGAATACATACATATTTTGTTATTATTATGATTTGGTATTGTGAATTTTGTCACCTCTTCATGGAACTGTTTATTATTTGTTTGTATTTATTGTTTAATATTGGTACTTTTCCATAAACGAATATGAATATTTTAAAAAATGTTAACATATGTACATAAATATTAATTTTTCATATGATATCACGTTTCAGGAAAGTTTGTAGTGACTATCTCTATCTCTATGCAATCTACACAATGGCTTGGCAAGTTTTTTTTTATTTACATACATATTATTGATTCCAAATGCCACAAGATCAAAGGGCCAAAATGATCAGGCTTAGATTTATTTATACTACTGAGAAAATCAGAGTTTATTTCAATGTATGATCATCAATACAATTTCCAAATTTTTGGTAATATTTTATTTATTTTGCATGATAAATGATTTGGAAATTTAGGTCGTGAATTTACTTTTAAGTATATGTACTAATTTAAAATACTTCCTGCCGTATTTATAAAAAATTAAAGTAGACTTCAAGTGTACTTACGTCTTTATTATTGAAAAATATTATTTACATTATTTACCTATAATTTTTGATAAAAATAATCGATATAAATAGGATCTCACCCAATAAAATATTTCAGAAGAAAACTTAGCAATTAATTTCACAATTTTTAGGAGTGCTAATACTAGAGCGTAAACTATTACTATTATTATGTCCATAGTCTTAAAGTCTTGAGTCTTAACTGGAAATTGTTTTCTTTTGGCAACTTTTCATGTTGCATTAAAATGTTTACCTTTAACAAAGTCTGTAGTTGAATACAAAAAAAAAATTATTACATATCGGATGACACTTACCCCCTGGCCCACGTGTCGAACGATAACGTTCGCTTAGATAAGACTTAAGACACAAACTTGATTGTGGAATAAACAAACTTGATTGAGTAAAAAATCGATACGATAAAAAGTTTGTGGCTTAAGTCTTATCTAAGCTAACGTTATCGTTCGACATCGTGGGCCAGGCGGTTACATTTGAGTAATCGTGTCTTAATAATTGCAATTATATACATACATACATATGTACGATATACATAGACAATATAAAGAACATAGACAAACAAAGGCAAGGAAATAAAGAACAAGTTAAACCTTTTAAAAGTTCAACAAGGGAAACATCAATATTAACAAATACTGAAACTTAATTTAGCAATAAAGTTTTCCTTCTTTTAATAATCAAAAATCTACCAGTACCAGTTAAGAATAATAAAATAATATTTTAACCGGATAATGCACAAACACAAGAAAAATCAGCATTTGTAACAAAGTGGGACAAATTCGATTTTATAATTCAATTCAATTCAATTCTTTATTTCAATATATAGAAAGCCGTTGTGAAGAAAATCAGAAAAAAGTAAAAAAGTTTGTGTAAAACAACTCTGCAGGTGCTCAAATTCCGGAGATATTAGCCGATATTTCACAAACAAAATTATAAAATTGGGTTTCCATGAAAAATATTTATTTTACAAAAAAATACAGATTATTTCTAAGAGTATAATATTGTTACATTTTTATCTTTTAAAAAGGGTGATTTCTACGAATGAAAATGTTGATAATAATGTACGTTTATAAACATGCTGCATGTTAATACCAAACGTCACAAACCGTTAAATTCAAATTGACATATAATTTCGTAACACATACTCGTACATATAGTGTATATGTATTCATGTATTCTTTTTAAGTTGTTTGCTCTTGCAAATCAAACAAATATTTGTAATCCCCTGTTCTGTAAACCGAATCGTTTATAAACGAATTCACACATTTTGATGTGCTGTAAACCGTATTCACATGATTTACTCTTTTAACTTTCGAATAAACAAATTTATTTCAATATTTAAAATTGTTCGATTTGCATAACACCCATTTGTCAATTATTTGTTTTGTCGTTTGTTTTTGAAATCCCTAGATTTAAAGAATGGGAGTTTATGCAGCATTAAATATCTCAAAAAGTTTGATCATATCACAATTCCAAATAAAATTTTATGCATCTTCAACAAAAAGATTAAAACTCGATAAGTATACTTTAGTTTTTCATATTTTACATATAATTTTGTATGCATTTTATTAAATATTATAAGTATACATTATAAAATTTAAATATTTAACATTCAACAGATAAGGAAGAGGTGGAGCCTTTTAAAGCATACAATACCTTTTTGTAGATAAATAATGCAAGTAATTCTTTTTAAACACCCATCCCATTAGTTGTTTTAAAAACAAACCTATTTTTTCCTCACGACCATTAAGTAATGTTTTAGTAAGTATAGTAACAAAATTTTAAATCAAAATACAAATAACTATATGTATGTATATAATTTCCCTAAAAGATAAATTTTGGTGCGTTTAGATTTTTATATAAAGACATTTTCGTTTAACTACACTAACTACATACACAAATAGTTAATAACTTTGTCCAACAAATAAAAATTCAAAACTACATGTAAAATGTTTATAAAATCAAAGAAAACCATTGTGTGTATAATAAAAATTAATACTTTATTTAATTAAAAAAGATAATAAATGGAAAGAGTAAGTGAAGTGATTATGATTATGAAAGGTACTGATGTAGTTTTGACAAAGGAAATGTAAAGGGATTTGAAGAAAAGTATTTTAAATTTATACAATTTTAAACTAAAGTAGTTCAGAGTAAAAAATTAAAATATAATATATAGGTAAAGGTATACATTTAAAATAAATTAAACTAGAATAATTTTTTAAAGAAAAATTACAGATAAAAAGCTGCAAGTCAAATTTATAACATTTTTATACAATTCTTTTCTGTTCTTTACATCACATATTTCTAAATAAGTTTATTAATTAATTGATTTTTCTTGTATAGACTTCATTCTTCTATTTATACATATTTTTTTTTTTTTTATTTTCTGTAACCACATTGTTAAACTAAACTTTTTTTGCGATATCAAAGCAAATCAAAACAAAAATTCTAAATAATAACAATAAAGAACACAGTGAACTTTTTCCAAGTCATAAATAAAGCAATATTAAACTTTATAAAATAAATCATTACATTATTTACAATCAAAATTAAGTAGTGAGTGTTTGGTGTTTTGTTTGTGTTCCTAAAGTACATAATCTGTAGGTGAAATAGTGCTAAATATTTGTTTGTTGTAGCTACTTAATTAATATTATGATTATGTTATTTAAAAAAAACAGTTGTATAAGTATAATTAAGTATAATAATGATAATAAAATTCTTAAAATTGTTTTTAATTTACAATATTAAAATTTCAGTATTATTGTTGTTAATAATAGTATTGAATGTGTGCCTAATAGTATTACTGGTATGCTACAATTCAAAGAAATCATCTTGTTGTTTCTCCAACTTTTTTAAAGAGTTTTGAACCTTTCTTAATTGTGTTGTATTTAACAACTGGGCGGTATCGGAATTACTGCCAGATGAACTGTGACGTATGTGATGAGGCTGTTGATTTTGTGTTTTTTTATAGGAATTGTTTAAATTGTTATTACGTCGACGCGGCACTACATCGGTGGCAACAAATAAATTGTCATCAGTCTCATTAGAGATCGTTCTGTAAAAAAAAAATATAAAAAAAGATTTATTTAAAAAATTATGAGTAAACAAAATCCTACATACTAATTTTGAGCTTGTAATACGATACATTTATTTACTCATTTAGTAATAAAAATTATACATATTTCAAATGTATACCTTTCAACATAAATTTCTACAATTGTAAATTTCCGATAGTATGAACTATATACTGAATCCATACAGATAGCTAAGTCTATCTAAACCGCGTTAAGAAATTCACATCTGGCTCTTTGATACTAAGTTCAATGATCTTTAAAATTATGTATAACAGAGCTTAGAAATTTAAATTAAACATGAGCCTATTTCGAATTTTTTGTATAAAATCAGAAAAACTAAATTTGTATTTAAAACGTCGATTGTGCAAAAGACACAATTTTCTATACGTATACATTATGTGAAGAATTTTTCAAGAATGCATACTTACTCTTTTGACTTTTCCACGTATTTGCGTGACTCTGAAATTGTATTATCAATTTTACTTAAAAACTCATTTATACTGCGTCTGCTTTCTTCTTCGGGCGTCATTACTGCAGCTACTGAATCCAGTGATTTACTTTGTTTGTTATTACCATTATTACAATTACTCAAGGCGGATTCATCGTCCTTGCTCTGCACTAACAGTTCGCCAGCTATGGAATAGGGTCGGGTGGGTAAAGCGGCAGGACGTGGATTACTGTCGCTACACATAGACGACGACGAGGCAGAAGCTGAGGATAAGGTTGAGGATGAAGTGCAATTTAAAGGATCTCCGCCTCTACTAACGACATTCTCCATGATATTGTGTAAATTATTTTCATTTTCATTTGTTGAAATTGTTGAAGCATTCGGATAATATGGGGAAGATTTTTCAACGGGTACTAATAGAAATTGACGTAAAAACAAACTGTCTGAGGCAAATAAACGATTAGCTCGGCGTATTTGTTCGGTCTGTAAAAGAATAAAAATATATATACATATTTCTAATTAGTTTTTAATTATCTAATTAATTCCGGCTGTATTTTAAATATCATATACATAGTTATATATAAATACCAAACATAGTATTGTTATTGATAACTGTCAACTAAAATGATTGATTGATGTTTGTTTTAAGCAACAAAACAACTCTTTCTCATAAATTCCAATGAAATAAATAAACTAAATGGCATATAAACCATCAACTTACAAGTCTATTCATAAATCATACCTTAAATAGTAATAATATAATATTTATTTATTTACTATTTACTAACGCTATTGTTGTTATTTTTTTTTTAATGTTGTAACGATTTAAAATTGCTTTAAATGAAATCTTTGAACATTAGTTTTATTTACTTTGGCTGCATTTGTTACGATCATGATAAGCTAAATAACTACTTATATTTATTTATTTACTTATCAACACTATTTGTTGAAAAGAAAGAAAAAAAGACAAACTGGATACAAAGTTTTTTTTTAAACTCGTGATTGACATTTTTTCTTTTCTGTCTTTTCTAGACAATTTATTTTTTTTTTATCAAAATCTTATCTAAACATTATGAGGAGTTAAATAAGACAAACGTTTTTGTTCTAAAATAAATACTGTTTGAATTGTATCTGCATATTGTATTAAAATAAACAATCATTATATAAATGTAAATTAAAACACTCTAGATCTCTTTTTTAAAAGAAAAATTAAATATAATTTAAATTCTTTTTAGTAATATAATTAAAATTTTTTTTAATTGGTATTTTATTTTTTAAATTATTATACTAATATAGTAACAGTTTACGAGCAAATTGTATGACAATTTTAATTAAGTGCAATGAAAATTAAAAAGTGTAAACTTTAGATAATAAAATTAAAGATAAAGAAAATTACACTACCTAACAACAGCCACTATTTAATAAAATATAACAATAGGGACAGATAGAATTCAATAAACAAATTCAGTATTTGTGTTTAAATAAATAATAAATCAACCGAATAAAATTAAATTAGGGTATTAATCCTCCAAATATGTATGTACATACATACATAATGTGTATGTATGTATATAATATGTATACTTTCATACAAAAAATCAACGGCAATTGTTTCATATAATTTTGCAATTATCGCTGAAGCTAATATAATAATTATTATAAAAAATGGTGTAGGTATATAATAAAATTTATTAAAAAAAGCTTCTACTACTTACAGTGCAACCATACTTTAGAGCAATGCCCTGTAATGTGTCGGTTTTCTCGACATCATGTCGCACCAGGGTCTCATTGTGGCGTATCTGATGATTACAGCAAGTGCTGCCGTATTTCTTTAGGGAACGTGCAGATTCGCGTATTGATTGTTTTTCATTGAACATAAATTCATCATCCATATCGGGAACAATTTCATGGAACTGTTAAAAAACAAAAGAGAAAGTCGCAATTAACATTGTATGTACCTACTCTACACATATAACAAACAAATTAATTTGTGAAGATGAAAATAAAACAACAAAAATATACGACGACAAATAATATTAATAATAGAAAACAATTAAAAACTGTTCGAATGTAGGTATATTAATTGTATTTTGTGACGTTACGTGACTGCGCAGTTTAGTTTTTAATTACAATTTGAGTTACATCTTTTTACATTTTTTAGTTTTAAATCACATAATTAACAAACAAATTTTATTTATAGCTATTAATTTCTTTACTATTGTCTAGTTTTCTACTATACACAACTATTATTTCTACATATTAGAAAAAATTAGTTCAAATTTACAACAAAAATAAATGAACCCATTCACTTTTTTCTGTAAACTCTCCACTTCTCAGCTTTTTACAATTAATTCATTCTCCACTACTTACATACTTTCAGAGACAATATACTAAATTTATTTTGCATGCAATATATATTCCAAGTTTGATTAAATATTTACTTAAAAATCGTTTTTTTTTTTTGTTTTTTAAATAAATTTTTATAACAATTTTTTTTAATGGATTGCACAAATGGATAAATTCAGCGAGAAACCAAAACAAAACCATTCACTAAAGCAAATTGATAAAAACACCAGACTGACGTCTGACATTTAAAACATAAAGTGAAAACAGCTGGTACAGTAGTACCAGATTTTCAAATAATTAAAATAAAGACAAAAAGTAATGCCAAGTCTCCTATAAATTGTGATGAAAAAATTAACGTTTTTTTTTTAAATTACGTACTGTTTTTAATATTTTCCTGTTACTTTTATTATTTGCAGTTATATTTTATTAATGAAATCTTAATAAGCAATGAATTGTGTTTTTTCTTCTATTATAATTTCACGTGATAGTAAATGTATACACAAAATGTAACTGCATAAAACCTGTTCCAGGCAAATTAAAAAAGGAAGAATGAAGAAAATGCAATATAAACATGTTAGTACATTTTTATTGATATAGGTAAGTATACATATGTACCTATACTATCTACAATATAAACGTATTGTATGAACTCAGCAAATAATTTATTTGTTTCACAAACTTGGATCTGTCTATTTGTCAATATTATTCCTGTTGATGACTTGTTTAATTAATGGGGTGGTTGTTGCGGCTATAATTTAAATTGATTAATTTTAAGATAATTTGTCAGCAACAAATACAAAGGCAGCGTGAAAAGTAATTTCAGAACAAAAGAAAAAACACACTTATTTCTTATTATAAAAAAGACTAACTATTATTTTAAAATTCACTGTATTAAAAAAAAGTTATTTATTTAATGTCATTTCCACAATATAGTAAACAAAATTAACTTATTTAAATATTGCACGAAAATTATTAATACCTACTAAATCATAATAAATTTCCATCAAAAACTGGTAGGTGAATTTTAAACTAATTGAAAGCTTTATAGTCCCTTGCTTTTACAATAAAAGACAATATCTTTTTCTTATCAACAATTATAAAAAATATAATTTTAACTCATGACTACCCGCAAACGTGTAAAAACAGGCACATTACTTAGTAGTTATTAAATAAAATATATTTAATATATGATATATGGTGGCGTCTTAAAATTGGCCTTCGTTTTTGTGTTTTTTTTTTTTTAATTTGAATTTATAATAACAACTAATAATTATAAAACATTTCAAAATTTAAGCCCCCTATATAAATGGGTAGGTAGGTATGTATTAATGCATTTATGGTACTCATAGTATTTACTAGTATGTTTAAACAAATTTTAAAAATAAGTTTCTGTTTAATGTGATTATTAAATTGTTTATACAAAAACTAATACATATTTGTGTTTGCATATTATTTTAATTTTTTTAATAAATTTAATTTCATATACATATTGCTATTAAAACAAAGAAACATGTTAATGTTTATAGGTATACCTATTAGATATATGTAGGTACATACATATGTACATATATTAAAAATATATGCAATAGAAATGATATAAAAGGTTATATATGTACATAGATAAACAAATTATTTCCAAAACCTAAGGAACGATAAGAGAATTTTATAGAAAAATTAAAAATGTAAAATTAACTTAAGTTTTTCCTTATTTCAGAGGAACAAGGAGCTCACGATAACAAAAAAAACCCGGCCACCAACAGAGTAGGTACATATGTATATGTATTTATTAAATAAATTAAATAATATACATATGTGTGTACGAGTATATTAAATCTAGTTAAAACATTTACAATTTTTTCATTAGTAATTTCAAGTTAAACAGATTAAATTCTTTGTAATTCACTCAATTCAATTTTTATATACCTATAGGTACATATTTAATTTTTTTCTGTTGCCTTATTTGTGTGTTCAATTCTTTGTTTATAAAGAAAATGAGATCTCTATGATTTCCGTGTTAACAGTTAGAAGAGAAAAAGTGTTAGGGGGTGCAAAAGAGCACAGGTGTTTACCCCAATAGAGTAAATGTTATTAATATATTCAAGTACCGGTTATTGTCTCATAATTACAAGAATGTTAAAAAATAGACCAACAATAAGAAAAACATGCATACATATAAACAGTGACAGAAACATATATTACTAAGCATTTTTGTTGTCAACTGCGAACTGCGACAACACATTTCAATAAGACAAAAATTATAATGTAGAAAAAAGTTAAAATAGAGACTCGTATGCACAATTAGCATAATGTATGTATATTTTCATGTGTCTAATAAATATCTATGACTTTTTTATTTAAAATTGATTACTTTACAAAAGACATATTATTGTTTAGTATGTGCTCGTGTGTTTTGTATACATATTGTTACTACTTAATTATTTAAATTATTTAAAAATTTTTTTTAACAAGTAAAAAGTGAAATAAATCAATACGATTATTTAATTTAATATGCCGTTGTGTTATGTATTGAAGAAAACCTTGTATAAATATTAAATAATTATTTTCACTGTTTACATTAAAAATTAAATAATACTGCTAATTTAAAATAGTTTCGATTTGTTTGTTATTCTGCTACTACTATCTGTTTTCTTTTTTATTAAACATAAATGTTTGTTAAATGTGTTTGATTTTCAAATTAAAACTGTCATAGGTACGAGTATTTACATTTTTTATGGTTCATTAATAAAAAAAACCAAGATTAACTAAGAATTTATTATAAATAATAAAATAATGTACGCAATACATTATGTGTTATTACTATAATTTCTCTGAACAAAATTGGTCTATCAATTGTAAATTTTACTAAAAAATTATATTTTATGATAAGAAGTAATAAGTGCTGTCAACTAAAACATTTGCACGTGTTGAGGGAATTGTAATTATTTTCTGTTTATTTAAACGATAAAAACGTGCTTTGAATCAAAATATTGTAATATTTGTAATCTTGATATTTCTACAAAAAAAAATGTTTAACTAAATGATTTTTTATATAACACAATTAATAAGTTCTAAATTCTGAGTTTATGTTTAACAATTTTAAGTCATCTGAGTATCCAAAAATCGTGTAGTTTATCTGTTTCGCCATCAGTCTAAATCTAAGAAGATTTCCTGAACAGATGTATATACAAATACAGTAAAGAAAATATATATTATTTTTAAGTTTATATTTCTTAATTGATTCAATTCCTTTAAAACTCTTTATATTTATTCTTTTACTCTTGTTTTTTTTTAATACTGATACATATGTACATACATATATGCATAAATAAATAAATAAATGATATACTATAGTTTTTGTTTTTTGACGCAGTGAAAATATTTTGCTTTGATTTGTTTTATCATTAGTATGTATAAAGTAATGTATAGTTCATATGAACAAAATCAACAGTAACCAACCAAGTATCTGTGTACATTTTATGGTAAAATTGTTGTTTATAAACCTTGAAATTGTCTCGTGTTGTTTATTTTTTTTTTTTGTTTTACTAATATCCAACAGATAAATTTGTTTATTAATGCCTGCAGAAATGTACGATTAAAAGAACACAAATTACAATTACAATTTATATTTTATACCATTTATCAGTTATTTGTCCTGTCTATCAGTTGTCAATATTTATACCTATAAATATTGCATTTTATAACAAACCATTATTGTCCTACATTGTATATGGCTGATATTCCTTAAGATTGTATTATGTATGAAAATATTTAGTACATTAATAGCTATTTACCTACCATTAATAGCAAATTCTTGAGAAATTTAGAAATGTACAAATTCTGGAGAATTTTATTTCATATCAATAGCAATTGTTTGAGAAATTTAATATACATATGTACATATGTATGTAGGTACATAAATAAATAGCAAATTCTAGAAACTTTTAAAAAATGGCAAATTCTGCATATATTTACTATAAATAGAAAATTATTGAGAAATTTACATTAAATAACAAATGTTGAAGAAATTTACTAAAATTTGCAAATTCTTTAGAAACTTACTATGTATCGTAAAATACAATTTCCAGTTTGATTAATAAAAGTGTTATCCGTTTTCTAGAACGCCATGAAATTGTCTATGTGGAATTGAAAACGTTTTCAGTTTCACTTCGGAATTGAATATAGAACCTAGGCGTATAAATAGCAAGTTCTGGAAATATAAGCTATAAAGAGAAATGAAGTATAACTATAAAACTATAGCTTATTTAACTAAATAAATAAATAATAAATGTTTATTTAATATAAGTTCAAGCATCGAAGAAAAAGAAGTAATTCACAACAATCATTTAAGAAGAAATAAACAGTGGTTTATCAAATATTTTTATAATAAGGGCTAAATTCAAGTGTACTGCTTTGAATACACATTATTATACACACTTTAAAAGAAAATTGTAAAATGAAGGAAGAATTTGACCAAATTATATCACAGCTAACAAATAATGCAATAATTATTAACAAAAAAAAAAAACAGTAAAACAATTTATCAAACAAAGCCCGTTAGGAAGTGACTGCTACACTTTAGCAATTTATCATTTTCGGTTGAAAAACTTAGCAAAACGGAACAAACCATTGAAAAAGCTTAATATGTCATTAGTCGATTATTGACAAGAAAACTCAACCCAAAAAAAAAAAAAAACAATAAAACGATGATACATAGAATTTCCAGTAAAGTTCCATGTTAATAAAAATGATTTGTAATCTACAATTTCAACAACTATTTTTAACATTTAACAAAGTGTTTGCCATAAAAAATGTTAATAAAACAATATTGAAGTGGTGGTTCTGTTTTTCTTTTTGCGATATACTAAAAAACAATTTATTGATAAAATAATAAATGAAAAAATAATAATAAAAAGTATGTGCCATAAAAGCAGCACTTTTTATAAAATAATAATGCAATAATTAATTTGTCATTTCTCACAATTGTTAAATAAATACGTAGCAAGTACCTATGTACATATAATATACATTTGTTTAAAATATTGTGTATTTTGATTCTCAAAAATAAAATAAAAACATCTCGTCTCATTACGAGTACGATTATTAAACTTTAAATCTCATTTGGCCTTGACTAATATAATAATAATAATAATAATAAAAAATAAGATTTGTATTTTTTTCTTCTTGTGTTAATCACCGGTTAAGGGGTCTTTTAATTTGTTGAAATGATTGTTTGAACGAAGGTAGTTTAAAGTTGAATTAATTTACTACAACTACAATTAGCAACAATTGTTGAGAACTCAGCATACATTCTTAAATTGAAATTAATTCTAAAGTACATACATATATATGTACTCGTATATGAAGTTTTGTGAACTTTCAATTAAACTCGAATGACAATAGTTTAGGAATTTCAGAAATTAGTTATTTGGTTAAATTTACACACTTATTTTAAAAATATGTACATACATACATATGTATGTATTATTTATTGAACATTAGAAGAACATATTGTAAGAACAGCTTTTATATATTATTTAATATATATGTATACATACTCGATGTACATATGTACCTACATATATTCAAATATAATAAATAATCATAAAATTGTTTTTTTTTCATTACTACTCGTATGTATGCATATTTAAATTTGATGACTTATTCAGTTATTGCACATATCTACATATGTATTTCGTAATGTTTACCTTTTGCTAATTTACCATTTTATAATTTATTTATCTTAAAATTATAGCAAACTTTCCAAACTAATTACATACATATACCTATGTATATCTTAACCTAACACAATATTTAAATGTTAAATAACGTCATACAAAGTGGGCTTTTACAAAACAAGCGTCTAAAGTGAAATATTTTACAAAATGTGTTAATTTATTGACTGTTCCGGATAAAAATATTTTTATTATTTTTATATTCGAAGATGATTCTTAATGTTAAGAATCTAAACTTGTTCAAGTTTAGATTAAACTCTAAATATAGTTGGGGAATTTTCAGTTAACATTTACAAATAGTCATTATTTGTTTTTTTTAGTGATTTTAGTAAATGTGTTATTAGTCATGTACGAAAATGTTACATTTTAATCAAGAGTTATTACAAAATTTTATGAAATTTAAAACCTTTTGCTAAGGATTTCATAAACTCACAAAATTGTGGTTGCGGTTAAAAGACAATGTGCAGTGAAATCGATCGGAAAATAATTGGTCATAAATCCATATACATATGTATGTATGTATGGATGTATGTATATACATATGTATTTTAAAGTGTTGTTAACCCAATAAGCATTAAAAACCTAAAAATTAACATGTGCTTGGAATTTGGCTTGAATGCAAATAAAATAATGTTTTAAACTTAAAAATATCACACAATCTAATATTTTTTAAACAAAAAAACTAATGGCTTGAATTTATGTTTATTTTTTACTATTGATGTAAACTGTAATACAACCATTATTAATTGCTTGACACGGATATCAAGAAGCTGGAATTAAAGTTGAATATCTTCTACTGAGTCGATTTTTGCAATATGTATATGTATAAGAAACCCACTCACAACAACATATTGAATCCAAAAATAATAAAAGCTAAACTAAAAATAATTTCTCAATAGTCTGAAGTTTGATAAGAATTAAGGAAAACCATGTTTAATATTAATTGTGCTAATGTTTTTGTCTATAACAAATGGAAGATTTTTAAACGGCCTATCCATATTTGGATTAACAATTGGTGAATTTCCAAAAGAACAATTTATGTATGTACTCGTATAGTAAGTAAAGTTTGATCCATAAATAGTTCGAGTTGAACATTAAAAATAAAAATTTCTAAAAAAAAATACGAAAGTGCCAATAACTGCGAAGGACCGATCACAAATGTTAAACACTGTACGTATTCTTACCTGTGAATGCAGTTTCCAATCTTTATATGCTTTTACGATGTAATCCATTTTGTTGTTGCTATATTATATTTATGTATGTATGTATGTAGATATGTATAAATGTGTTTAATTAGGTAGGTATATAAAAATGATACCTATTTTTAGCACAAAATTTCGCTTTTTTCGATACCTATTCGAAGTTTCTTTTGTTGGGTTTTCCAAAGAAGAGGAAGAACTCTTGTTTTTGTATTTTAATTTTTTATTTTTGAGCAAAGTTGGTTAACAACAAGTTGTTGTTGTTGTGGCTTTTAACGTTGGCAAGTCGTGTGTTAGTGTTGTTTCTAGTTATTAACGAAAAAAATCGAATATAAAATCTGTTAAAAGCAACGATGATGATGGCTGGTGGTTTGGTTTGGTTTATTTTGTTGCCTGGTCGACTCTCTGTTCTCTTGTTGGATTAGTTGAATGACTTCAAGTTTTTTTTTTCTTTTGGGATTTTTTAAAGAATTACACTTAAAAAGCTTTATTTTAATATTAATAATAAACAAGATTATGAATAATACAGCGAATATTTAGTTTAAACTCGATTTGCTGGCTATTCTCATTTAACAATGTTAGTTGTTGTCTCCAAGTTAAAGTGTTTGTTTTATTGTCTTGTATTGAATGACATTTAAATTATTGACGTGTTTGCAGAGTTAACAGTTATTTTTTATTTAGTGCAGATCTTATTGCTATTGTAAATTTCGAACAACGAATAGAATTCGTGAGTGTGTACTTTGAATATTATTATTTTTGCTGGTTTTTATTTGAAAATAAATTTATTCGTCTTTTTTATACCTATTTCTAAACGTGATTTTGTATGAATTTTTGTCAATATTTACAATAAAACAAGTACCAATAAAAATACAAATGTTTACACGTTTGAAATTAAAATCCACATGTAGCTCTATTCAATTCAATGTTAATAAAATAAATTAAATTCTTGTTTTCGTTTTCTTTGAACATATTTTGCATTTGACACTTTACTGATTTTGTCTTTCTTTCTTCTTTTTTGTTTCAGTTAAGTTTTGCTACTGTAGTATTTGTTAATTTGTAATTTTTAAATTATTTTTAATAAACCTAAATTTATTTTGTTAATTTTTATTTTATATTTTACAAGCAGCAGTACGCGATTTTTTTTAATAGATAAATATATTTAAATTATTTAAATATTTTTCATTTGCATATTGTTTCTATGGAAGTGCATTTGCTTGACATGCAATGTTTTGGAGGAGTAGAAGAAGTGTACTTGTATGTATATGTACATACATATGTATATTACTGTTACTGGAAGGAGCTAATCTTACTGTCTCGACACAATACAACGAATGACTTCAACGACAATTAAAATAAAATAATGTTCATTCGATTTTTTAGCGCGCACAGCTTTAACTTCCATTCACGTTCAAATACTAACTGATGTCAGGGAATAAATAACACAGCTGTTAATGTCTTTACTTGAATGTATTTATTTGCTCAATAATTTTGGTTTGGTTGCTTGGTAAGTTAGTTAGCTTTTTCACAAATCGACCGACTGACTGTCTATTAGCTGGTTGAATTTCTTGACTGGCTGGCTGGCTGCTAGTTATAGTTATGTAGCTGTGTGTAGCGAACGCTTTGTATTTTGTATCGCACGAACTTCTTTTTTTTATTATTGTTTTTGAATATTGGTGCAATTGTAGTAGTAAAGTAATCAAGAAAAAAACACAATAAAAAAGTTGCCATTATTATTATTAATAATAAATATGATGGTGTTAGTAGCTACAGGCAAATTGTTTCGTCGAGAGAATGAGAGCGCTGATATTGTTTGTATCACAATACACTTGGAGAAATTTATTTGAAAATTAACGGTTCAGAAAGTCCTAATTATAGATTGCATTCGAAATTAGGTCAGAATCGTACATACATCATATTTAATATACTACATACATACATATATTCCTATTCAGAAATCTCTGATATCAGTAATCAATCCTATGTACAACTAACAGATTAGTAAACTATGAATTGGGCAGCCTAAATTTTAAAAATCCAAACATATTTCTGAAAAAGTAATTCAATAAGCAGAATTGTCACAGTGAGCGTGATGAGCTTTATGAGTCGATGAAATCATTGGTTCGGATGTACTCAAAATTGTAGGTATGATGGTAGGATCTTTACAGTCAACGATACAAAGACATGATCATTAAAATCGAAACACTTTCCGCACATAGAATGATTCTAATTCTGTCGACGATTTATTCTTGTGATCTCAAAATAATTGTTTGTCTGGACGTAGTCTAGCTGGACACCCAGTTTGCGATATTAAACGGCAATAGATTATTTTCTCTGGTTATAGTAAAGTTGCATTACTGCGAAAAATGTACAAGTTACTGCGGCACCATACCCGAAATCATATCACAACATTAATGCCATAATATTAACTTTTATATGAAAACATTTTTATTTCAATTTTAAGTTCTGCACCTAAAAAAAACACTCTATTTTTTTGTATTGTTTAACCTTTTTAAGTTTTTATGAGATTATAACAAAATATTTGTTTACTATTTTGCGAAATCTAACAAAATAAAAATTTTATCAGTGTAATTTGTTACTCTTGCACTTTTAGTGATACTCGAGACATTTTAGTTTCTCGTATGATATTGTTTATTTTTGCAAGCCTTTTCTTTAACTAACTAGTGAAAAGAACAAAATTTAAGAACGGGAATAAGAGAGCATTTAAATAATAATGAATAACTAAATATTTAAATGATTGATAACAACTGTTTTTGTTAATATTTTGCTATTATTACGACAACTGATATCAATTCAGTTAGTCAGTTAAAGATATAGAGCAACAAGTGCACAGGCTGATTACTATACTCGTACATACATATATGTAAGTAGTTTAACTAACAAACCCTCTTTTAATAATGAATTTAGAGGAGGAGGTAAAGGAACTGAACTGATTAGTACTGAATTGTACTGCATGTAATTTATAATCTATTGCAGGTAACGTACGTATTATAGAGCAATGTTATGTATTTATGTATATGAGTTGATACAATTAACAAGTGCCGCATATGTTTAGTCGTCAGTTGTTTATTTGCTTAAAATATTTAAGTTGCTTGATATCAAAATAAACAAATTGTCACTGAGTGCTAATGATAAAAGTGTATATTATTTTTGTTTTTTTTTCATTTGTTGTTCTTTTTTTTTTGCTTTTAGTCAGTCAATATTTGAATGTTCGTCCGTTAGTCTGTCTTTTTTTCTTTTCGATATATGTACATATGTATGTTAATACTTGCTGCTCTTAAAGTGGATGACGTGATAATTTATTAAGTTTTATTTCGGGCGTTAGGTCGGTTTTATTAGCTGGTGTTTTATTTTTCAGAGCTTTGATGTTGATATTACAATAAAAACTAAATTATAGTCCTCGTAATAAATGCTTAGTAGGACAACAAATATCAGAATATTAGTAATTTATATTCAAATAAGTTAAAATTAATACTCGTATGAATAAAATAAATACATGTGTTCACACTTGTGTATTAATATATCCGCATATGATTATAAATTATAGTACACACACATATTATAAATTCACTTTAAGGAACATTTTCTAAATATGAGCCTAAAAATGTTGATATGAACTTAAAAATTTTAATGTATCAATAATCAAACATTTCTGTAAGGATCCTATTTTTAATCTTTTCTTGTCTTCAAATAATGCTAGGAACACAACTGGGACGAACGACGAATTGTTGGTCGCGAATATTCGTACATAAAAATAAAACACATTTGTGTATATGAGAATACAATACAATATATTTATTTATATGCCCTTATTCATAAAAAATTAAAGTAGACTTTAAATGTACTTTAAGACCTTTCAAATCTACTTTATTTTTTATGAATACGGCAGATAGTCTATAATTACGGGGTGGCCACGTTTCGTTTTTACTTTATATAATTTAAAATAAATATACAAAATAATTAACTATAAAAGTTGTTTTTACTTGTGTTTTTGTTAATGTTTATTATTTATAAAGTTTATTTAATATGGTCATACGAAATTCGACGTTCGTCCCAGTTGTGTTCATAGCATAAGTGATACAGGCAGATACAGAAGAGACATAACATAGCGGTTAATGGTAATCTCTTAGTTATAGGTTAGGTTTTATTAATGGTCATGATGCTTCTTGATTATAAAGTTTCGATTCAAATGTCTTTATTTATGTAAAACCAGTAAACTAACAACAATGAAGTTCTGAATCGTTATCAAGTCAGTAGCAGAAACAAAATTCAGATTAAAAGTCAAAATTAGAAGATGCAATATTTGTAGTACTGCTAAAGATCATCTTATTTTTCGATAGAGCAATACCTAGTGGTGTTAGCACAGCGTTGTCAAGTTTTTCCTTTTTTGCAAGATATTCGAGAAGCAAAAAGTTTTTTTTACGAAAAAAAAGTTTTTTAGAATTTAACAAGTAAGAGTGCTATATTCGGCTATGCCGAATCTTATATACCCTTCACCTTTGTTGTGGATGCATAATTATATTATATACATACATACATATATATAAATTATATTGTTACGTTTTTACCTTTTAAAAACGGTGGTTTAATAAATAAATAAACCGGATTCTTTTTAATTGCAAAATAAAAGCGTCAAGTAGTTTGAAGAAAATACATATGTATAACGAATCTTTATTTATTTAAATGTACACAAACACTGTCTTTTTACACATTTATATTACGGTTTAAGAACACACTTGGACACTTTGTTTGATCAGCGCCATCTGTCTATGAAATTATTTGTAACAATATTAATACACTTTGTGTGATCAACGCCATCTGTTGATGAGTTTATTAGTTTTTTTTTTATTAAATTTTCAGAGTTTGTCTCGGATTTTTGCTCATATCTCCGTTATTTGTGGACGGATTTTGCTGATTTTAAATAGCAAACTTCTCGGAAGCATGTCTGACAGAATTATTGAAGATATCTGGGGACTTCAGAAAATTGATTTCAACAGACAGACAGACAGACGGACATATATATATTGTGAAAATTACAAAGGGAATGACAAACTTATATATACCCTTCTCATGAAGGTGAAGGGTATAAAAATTATGAATAATGTTCTCAACACTGATAGGAAATGCCGAGATATTGCGTTTTAATTTTTCGCAATTATTATTATTGATTTCGATTGATAAAATAATAGATTAATAAATGACATCGAGTTCTTGTACATATGTATGTTTACAAACATAAATGCTTAGATATTGCAATTGGATTTCTTTATAATTTGTTATTATTATACTTATATATTTTATTTCAATTTAATTGCGAAATATGTATGATATTTTTGTTGCGATTTCATCATTCAAGTCTAATGTTATTGCATATTATGAGATCTCAGTTTAAATGTTTAAGATTTGATTTCATTGCAACAGTGTTCGATCATTTTATAAATAAGACGAGTTGTCGACACTAATAGTCTAATAGCTTGTCAGATTACAATAGAGAAATTGCATCATATAATAATTCATGTTTCATTTTTTTTTTTTTTTTTTGTGCGGACCTCATTTGGAAGTCTTTTCTGGAACATTATCTAGTAATTTGGAGTATCTTGAGAGAATCCTTAGAAAAATGTTTCATTATATTATATAATGTTCGCAAACATGATCACGATCGAGTGTCTAAACTTATCCCTGAAGTTTTGGGTTGTGATTTTCATAATTATTAGCTTTTTCTGACTGTTGTGAGATTTTGCCTGATTCGCAAAGAAAATAATCTTGGCCTGGTTTTAAGGAAATGTTTTTATAAATAACTGTGTATAAATTATTTTCTATTTATGGGTAAAATTTATACATATTTGTAAAAAGTTTTGTGTTGGTTTTTAAAAAAGAATTTCTAACTTCTTGTAAACCAAAACATAAATTAGCACGCTGGTGCTGATAAGAAAGCAATAAATACAAACAATATACTGATATATATTATATTTTAATATAAAATACTGATATGTATTAAAAATGTTAGTGAATAGTTAATCTGTGATAAAAGTAAAACACAAATACGAAAGTATAAATCATTGATAAGAACTCTATAACTAATATCATTAATAATATTTAAAAAATAACAACATTAAAGAAACGTTTTTTATATTTTCATGCGGTCATTTTAACTATGATCTTGAATTTTAGTTTTTATAAATTTTGCGACCTTTGCTGTTAATTATTTCTATATTATATTTCTATAATCTAAATAATGTTTTTGTTAAAAATTATAAAAAATTCGAATTTCCCCGAACGAGTTACTACTTTGATTATTTACCATTGAATTCAACGACTATGTATGTAGACCATATTTATTGTCTTAATATTTCCAGACATTTGAGGATACAATAAATTTCTTTTATCGTAAATAAATATATCAGTTAAGTTTTTGCTAGGTATTTAATTAAATTATAAATTTTTTTAGTGATAATATTTTAATAAATAAAATTTCATTTGGAAAATTTGGCAACTTTAGGGTTTTGAGATATGTAAGTAAATATGTATGTGTGCACTCGTAAATAGAAAACTTGGTAAATATTACTATCAAGGACACTATTTCACAAAATTGTCACAAAAAAAAATCCTAATATATGTAAATGATCATCACACCCATCCAATCAGCCGTTTAAGCCATGCTACTCCACATGCTAAACAAAATACAAAACAAAGTCTCTGAACTCAAATAAAATCAAATATATTGAGACAAATTTATTGTGTTAATTAAATTAACACATTTTTATACCCTACACCGCCATAGTGGGGAGGGTATATTGGATTTGTGCTGATGTTTGTAACGCCCAGAAATATTGGTCCAACACCCACCTTAAAGTATACCAAACGACTCAGAATCACTTTCTGAGTCGATTTAACGATGTCCGTCCGTCCGTCTGGCTGGCTGGCTGTCCATGTAAAGCTTGTGCGCAGAGTACAGGTCACAATTTTGAAGATATTTCGATAAAATTTGGTACGTGATATTTTTTCGGCCCAAGGATGGATGGGATTGAAACTGGTGGAAATCGGACCATTATTTCACCTAGCCCCCATACAAATGTCCTCCCGAAATTGGGGTTTACCTGTCATAAATCTTTGAATTATGCAAGTATGCAAACAAAATTTACCACATATGAGTAGTAAATGAAGCTAAAGCACATCTACAAATTTCGTGAAGATCGGTCCATAATTAGTCGTAGCTCCCATATAAGGCCCACTTCCAAAAATCACTTAAAAGAGCATAACTCTCTTAAAAATGTTGGTATCCAAATAATATTGAACACAAATATGTTTCGTACATATACATATAACATGGTAGAATTTTATGACGATCGGTCCATAATTTGTCGTATCTCCCATATAAGGCCCACTTCCGAAAACCACTTTAACGGCCATAAATTTCTTAAAAATGTTGGTATCCAAATAAAATTCGACACAAATAAGTTTCTTATATAAAGAAATGATGACACCTAATTTTATAATGGTCGGTCCATAATTAGTCGAAACTCCTATATAAGACCCTATACGTAATTCAATTTAACCTCCATAAATCTTTTAAACGTATTTATATCGAAATAAAGTTTAACACATATAATATTTATATTCACAGGCATCATGACACTAAATTTTTGGATGATCGGTCCACAATAGGGTGTATCTCCCATATTACGTACATTTCTGAAAAACTGTTTTATACATTTAATGGGTGTAGGTTATTATATGGTCGCGCTTGACCGACTATACTTTCTTACTTGTTTCCATTGGATTTCGTTTGATTTGTCGATCCATAGTTATTACTCATTATATTATATTGTATTATAATCTAATATGTATAATTTGATTTTCATCATACCACGCCATACATTTGTTTATAACACTTAACAATGTATTCATGTACGTATGTGTATTCATTAGAATTGTTATGTATTAGTAATTCCAATTTCACTTTTTATTCGCATACGTGTTACAAAATAAATTGAACGTGTGTTTCTCTAGGTGTATTATTATCATATTTGTTTATGATCCATTGTCAACTCTCTCATAACAATTGGGGAAACGGAAATAGAGTATACCGTATACGAGTATAACACTTCTAGTTTCTCTGTTGTTTTATGCAGAGCCAGATATGGAAAATTTGATACGATCGCACTTTTTGAATACTCGGCCATGTGATGGAAATCGATATCGAAAACGAATCAGTTTTGGAAATACATTTTAATGCATTTATAATCTAATTTTTAAAATTGTTCTTTTAAGATTTTCTTTAGTAGCCCAATATCTTTATATTTTATGTGATAAAAGTTTTTCAATACAGAAATATTACGAAAAAATTGACTTCTAAAACTCAATTGTTGTCGATATCGATTTCCATCACATACCTGATTATTTCATATTCAAAAGTAGCGCAGTACTCCTGCTGCTCATTTGATACTTTCAAAGAATTTTCAGTATTGTATGTTAAAATACATTCCTATCTATAGGTTCAGCATTATTTGCTGTTCAATATAAGCATGTTTATTCATAACGAGTTAATTTTCTTTTCTTTAGTTTTCATTTATTTTCAGTTAGTTATAACAACTCATTTAATCAATTTCACTGTTGCAAAGAGTTGAAACATTTGAATTTATTTTATGAATAAATAATTTAGACCATTTTGTGCATAATTTTCGATGGAAAATACATATTGTGCATAACAGAATTTTCTATTGAATTACAGTATTTTATATACATACATTATTTTGTGTAAAAATTAGAATAAACTTTGGCTTTTATCTACAGTTTTTTCGAAAGTTTGAATTTTATACATTATTGTTTAATAATTCAAAGTCAGGCCCTCACGCAAATGAAAAAGTCAATGGAAGACTTTAAATTTCAAACTTTGTCCGAATAAACATTTTTGAAGAAAATAATTTATACAATTTAATTATTATTTTATATTAATTTTTTGTTGGTTTAATTTTTAAAAGCATGTGTTAATCATTAAAATTAACATGTGTCACGTGACTTTTGATTAATAAAAAGCTAAAAAAACAGTATTATTTAAAAACATGACAATGAACTAATCGAACCGAATTTTATTAGCTACACATAAAATCGAAAATTGTTTAGTAGATTATTCCAAAATTTTTAATGTATAATTTGATATAAGATTAATAATTACACTGTGCTAGAATTTAACACATTTTTTTTGTGACAAAACAATACATAAATAATTAAAATCTGTCTACAACTTTTGATTTAATTCACAAAAGATGAAATATATAATAACCAGACGAAACTCCAAGAATTAAAACATTTATTTTTGTTGTTAATTAAAGTTTAACTGGCGTATTCATAAAAAATAAAGTAGGTTTGAAGTGTGCTTTTAGACAAAATTTTCATACAAAATTTTCTTAAAGTACATTTGAAGTCTACTTTAATTTTTTTTTGAATAAGGGCATACGTTTTTATTTACAAATTTATTCTTCCTCCTGCAGATTCCAACAAATATCCTCTAATAGCGAATCAAGTTGTTTGCCACTATACCAGTGTTCGAGTCTGGTTCATTAAATCTTTCTGCATGAGAATGCAAAAAGTGTATTTTCAATGACATTCTGACATTTAAGTTTTTAAATGCGGTTAGCATATTTCCAAATAAAATTCGCCAAATTTCAGACCGATGATTTCCTAATACATTTTCTATTACTGATTTCACACAATTCCAGCCCAATAGCTCCATATCATTCAATGCAAGTTCAAATTGTTGCTCCTTCATTAGACGACGAATGTCCGTTCCTGTAAAATAAAAACATTATGATATGAAATATAAATCTAATTTAATAAAGTAGCTAGAGTTCATACCTTCTTTTACTTTCATGACGCTTAATCGTGGAAAAATTCGGCGCAATTCGGTAAAAGCAATTCCATCTAGGTTCAACGTTTTTATAAAATTTTTTACAATACCCAGTTTGATGTGGAGTGGAGGAAGCAAAATCTTTTCCATCGGCACAAGTGGTAATTCAATAATATTATTTTTATGCAATCTGCTTTCCTCACGTATAGCCCAATCCCGTGTATTGTACTGGTCGCCATGGAAACGCGTATTCCATAAACACATGAAGCATTTTTAGTATAGCCCAATTGTATGTCTCTTAAAAGAGCCACCACTTTTAAATCTGCGCATATTTTCCACTTGTGGTCTTCATATTTAATTAACTCTATTATTTTTTTCATTGATGCGTATGTCTCTTTAGTATTTGTGCTTAGTGCTATCGGAATAGGACTTTTTAAATTAGTGACATGTAGCAAACGATTTTGCGTGATTTCATTGTGGTTACATGGAATCGTGATGTATGACAGTTGATACATCGATGCAGCTGCTCCACAGGTTTCAACAGATTGAATTCTTGAGGGAATATCTTCTGTTGGTATTTGGCTATCCGGAACAGGAATTTCGTCAGAATGTGGCAGCGGAAATTGAGCATATATTGTTGCAGTGTAAGATATAGAACCACTTTTTCTTCTGTTCATGCCGGCTGTATGATTTATGCACGCATAACACTCATCTTCAAACAACACATCCCAGTGGACGGGCTTGTGGTGGTACAGCCATAATTGTGCACAAACACATCAGGCACTTACCATTGCCGGAGTTCGAAGAAGATTGTATTCAGGCCACATCTATAAATCTTACTGATTTCAAA
Organism: Bellardia bayeri; assembly: GCA_950370525.1. NCBI lineage: Eukaryota > Metazoa > Arthropoda > Insecta > Diptera > Calliphoridae > Bellardia > Bellardia bayeri. Next base: position 131,829,625 of record OX493264.1, read on the forward strand.
CTTACCTTGTCATCCGTTTATTGTCCACCGAGGCACAAAATTGCACAAGATAAATTTCTCAATTTCTTCTCTACATTGGGCCAGAAATTTAGTGCTGCTGGCGATTACAACGCTAAATATACATATTGGGGATCTAGACTTATTAGTCCTAGAGGTAATCAGCTATAAAATACCGAGTGGTAAGCCTACCTATGCCAACCGACTTTAACAAGATACCAGACCTTATTGACTTTGCTGTAATTAAAAACATCAAGCGCATTCAGGTACTAGTTACTTCCTCATATGATCTATCGTCTGATCATTTTAAAAGGCAACTCTGAAGCCGCAGCTGCAAACTTTATTTCCTATCCAAACAGAAACACAAATTGGTTAAAGTATAAAATGTATGTGAGCTCTCACCTATCACAGTGCATTCCTCTAAAAAATCCATCTGACATCCAAATAGCTGTCGACCGACTTATAGAGGTCTTAGAGACTCTGATCAGAGAGACAATGGCAAAACAGTCGTTCCCCAACCACTAAGGCACAACTACAATTATTCCTGGCAACTCTTCGCAACAAATTGAGACAGAACCACGAGTCTGCAATAGAAGGCTATCTAAACAGCCTCGATGCCACAAACAATTACAGCTTATGGAAGGCTGTACGGCATATGAAATGCCCTATAACCCAAGACTGGAAAAACCGCACTTGGGCCAAAAACACAAATGAAAAATTAAACGCTTTCGCGGGCCACCTTTAGAAAGTTTTTACGCCACATGATGCACATACATGTTCATGTCGTCCAATCATTACTGATAAGGTGAACCATCCAATAAAATTTAACATAATTCAAGTAAAATCTGCAATAGAAAAAGTGAATATTAGAAAATCTCCCGGATCTGACCGCATCACAGGGTCAATGATAAGGAACTTACCATCGTCTGCTTCTAGAATCTTGCTGCTCATTTTTAACGCGATATTAAGAGTCGGATACTTCATATCCTCATGGAAGATGTCTATAATTATTATGATTCCCAAGCCAGGTTGCGTCGTACAGACCGATAAGCTTATTATCAATCCTATCGAAGCTTTTCGAAAAAATATTCGTTTTAAGTATAACTCCTCATCTAAATGAACACGACATCATCCCGAATCACCAGTTCGGATTCAGAGTGAAACCTGGTACAATAGAACAAGTGCATAGAATTGTAACCCTAATTAGATCGGCGTTTGAGAGAAAGCAATACTGCTCAGCCCTATTTATAGACATTTCCCAAGCATTTGACAAAGTTTGGCATGATGGGCTACTTATCAAAATAACACGAATGCTTCCTCAAAACACTCACAAGCTTCTGGAGAGCTATCTAACAGGCAAAACATTCATGGTAAGGTCGCAAGATAAATACCCCCCCTCAAGAAAATTACTGCTGGTGTCCCCCAAGGCAGCATATTAGGACCGCTTCTATATATAATATACCAGCGGATATGCCAACAAACCTGAGCATGCATACCTCATTATACATACATACATTTGCAGACGACACAGCATTTATTGGCGTCAACCATGACCCAAAAGTCGCATCGCAAAATCTGCAGTCCCACATCAATGAACTAGAATAAAGGTTAACCCGGCTAAATGTGCTTACTTAACCTTCAAGCTCAGAAGACAAACGTGCCCAGCTGTAAAAATAAATAACATCACTGTTCCGGTAGAAAACCATGTTAAGTACTTGGAAATTCATATAGATAGACGCTTGACCTGGTCTCGAAAATAACGGCTATGAAACTTAAAGCAGCTCAACTACATTGGCTTCTCGGTCGAAACTCAAACTTGTCGTTAGACAACAAAATTCTCTTATACAAGTCCATCATAAAACCAATATGGACATATGACATCCAATTATAGATTACTGCATGAGCATCTAACATCCAAAAGCTTTAAAGAAGACAGTCTAGAATATTACGACAAATTGTCTGCGTTCCATGGTATATAAGTAATGATATTATCCACAGAGATCTCAACGTCCCCACTATCCAGGAGGAAATTAAAAAATATTCACTCAGCTACATCGATAAACTAATGACCACGACGGTCACCAGAGGCTAAAAAGAACCAATACTTTGAGCCTAACTAGAAGACATTTTTAAAATTTGAATACAGTGGTTACATTGGTAACAACTAATAAACAACAAGTAGAATTAAGATTTGAATACTTATTGTAAATTTCGATAAGAAAGATTCAATAATAAAAATAAATATAAAAAAAAAATCTTCAACATGGAGTATGGGATCTCTTCAAATCATTGGAACACCAAATGGCATGGCGCCTCCATTTTTTTCCACTTATTTAAGTGGTAAATACACTTTGTACACACTATTGATGGTGACCAACTCTTGCCACATATGACACTTAAAGAAAAATATGTTTCATACAAGTTAATTGTTTCAGTAGTCATTTTACGGCGACTTGGCATATTTGTATATTTCCCACACACATAACTTGTTACACGCCTCCATCTTAGATATTTCAATATAACTGATTAAACTCAAGACTGTCAAAGACTTTAAACTTTACTATTCACTTTCGCAAGCACTCGCCATATGACATTAAAGTGGTTGAAGAACTCTTATTTATACCCAGCATACCATTATAGGAGCGCTCCGAAAAAGGAGTAAGAAAAGAGTCCAACTAAAGAGCATTTTCGGAGCGAAAGAAAAATTTGCTTATTACTGTTCTGAGTCGGCACGCAGTATGACTCAGAAATTCCACTTAATTATGTGTGTACCAAAGCGTTGTTTTCCTGTTATTTGTGCTTTGAACAAAAAAAACATAGCTGTACCACACAAGAATGATAAACACAAGATTACACAGAGCCCAAAAAAAACCTCATAAAAGACTCTTTTCTGACATTATCTAAGAGCTCTTTCCGACGGACCATTTTCGAACGTAATGAAGGTTTTCGGAGCAATTATGATTGTTTTTTGGTCTCATAAAGAGCGTTAACGCTCCGAAAAAGGTGTCAGAAAAGACTCTTTTCGGACTCAAATGGCTTGCTGGGTACTGTAATTTTGTTTTTTTTATCAAAGTATCTGTCAAAACCTTCATGAACATAATTTGTAAAAAAAAACCAAAGCCGGGACGATTTCTGTTTCTACCTGTTCCAGGTATACCAATAGAATACGTTAATTAAGTGTTTTACAAGACCGATTTGTGCGGTTATTGTCCGCACAAGAAAATACAAATATGTAAAAATGTATAACTTTATTTTTTAATTCTGATGCTACGTACACACTACGCAACTCGTTTCTGCAATACCATGACAAATGCTGTAAACACACCTACACACTATGCACCCATCATCAATGCAACCAGGAAATATCAAAATATTTAGATATTTTTGCCTGGTATTCTATTGTTATACCTGGAACAGGTAGAAACAGAAATCGTCAACAACAATAATAAATGTTTTAATTCTTGGAGTTTCGTCTGGTTATTATATACATATGTATTTCATCTTTTGTGAATAAAATCAAAAGTTGTAGACAGATTTTAATTATTTATGTATTGTTTGGAACTTTGTTTGCTATACGTGCAGAAAAAATTACAGCTGTGTTTTCCAATTTTTTATGCCGTTTAAAAAAAATTTTTTTTCGAAATTTTGCTAAAGGAAAACTATTTTTTTGGTCAATTTTTGGTTTCTACAACGACTGTGCATATTGGAAAAAGTTTAACCTTACTTCATTGCGGAATTTCGGTTTTTTTAGTTTATTCAATAAACTAAACCGTTTTTGAGTTACGCGAATATATGTTGTGCAACCTCCTCCATTTTCGAAATAACGGTATATTTCGAAAACAAGAGCTAACCTAAAAAAACGGTTAGCACCACTGGATTTAGCGTACCCGAATTAGCTTAACCCGTCAGGTGCCCCGCTTGACACTTTTTCCAACTAGCACAGTGTAGATTATTGCTTGAAAAAGATTTTTTTGTTTATTTAAAATTTTTGGATCAACGTGAATTTTCTTAAAAAAATTTTAAGGCGCATTCCGCATTCGATATCGAGTAAAATTGATCTTAATTTTCTTATTTGCGATTATGGCATTCGATATCGAGCAAGTTATTTAGTAGATTTTATGATAATTTCGATATCGAAATCATTTTTCGATACGATAGCTTATTCGATCACGAATGCGGTAATTTGGCCCCTGTATTTTTTGGAACTATGAATATGGCGCATATTTAATTTGTTTTTCTGATTACAAAACTTTTTTTAAAACTTTTTTGGAATGATTATGGAAGGCCTTTTTTAATTAATGGTTTTGCAACCGGAACTAGTTAAACAGAATTTTTAAATAAGTACTCATATTTAGAACCATTCAGAAACTATTTATTTCATTAAGTTTTTTTTTAGAAATCACACTTGGATTTAGCTTTGAAAAGCAGTTAAGGATTTTTGACTCTTATGAATAAGTTTTCAAGGACTTACTTACATTTACAAAATATGTTTGCTCATTTAATGCTGCTTACATTCTTCAACATGCCCACTATAAAATGCTGCTGAAACAACGATCATCATCAAAATGATTTTTAATGAATGTCTGCAAAAGTTAATTTCAATTGGCAATCATCAGCCATGTCACATAATTTATTTTCGTTTGGAAGTGGAATTAATCCCGTATTTTACTTCTATAGAAAAAGTAAAACGATTTTTTTTTGTAATGAAACCACTTTTAATTTGCTGTGGAGTTTTAATTTGAAGAATTTCTAGATTTCATTCTGATAAAAGCAAAATACGATATTAATTCCTCTTCCGAACGGAGTTAAATTCTGTGACATGGCCGAATATAAGCAAAGAAATATATGTAGATATATACCGATCTGTAAAGATACCACAATTAGCATACTTTAAAACGTTGCATATCAATATTGTGGATTTAAAACCCAATTTCTTTAACTCACAAATACTGCATTTGGAATTTTATTTTAATAGCAAGTAGAGAAGTTTATAAAAATGAATAGGTACATACTTACATAAAATCATCATGCCGAACAGAGCTAATTCCAGTGCATGAAATGTAAACACTTGACTCATATTACTTAAACGTTTGGAAATTAAAAAAACCAAATCGGTTATGCAGAACTTTTGTTTTTACGCGATGTACTAGAAATCCCCAAATAAATTTACCAAGAATCTCATCTTTTTTTCAAAAGCTTTTATTGTGCGGATAGCAAGTCTTTGGAACTTTTTGCCTATTACCTTACGTATTTGTTCTTGTTCTAACAATATCTTTCGTTTAAAAATCTTAGACTTATTAAATACTCAAGTATAGCTACTGATGGACGGACAATAGTATAATTATGATATTTATTAATACACATTTTTTTTAATCTAATTGAGAAATTCTTTTGTTTTTATTGAATTTATGAATTGGAAATACATAGTTATAAGAATCAGGTATTATTTACTTGTAATATTGTTATTTTGGCCTATAAGGCTTGATATTACATAAATGCTGGTTCTTGTTCATTTAATTTGTTCGTTGACAATTAGTTTAAACGCTTATAACTTCCATTCTTTTATTTTTAAAATCTTAATACTATAAATCATAATTTGGTACAGTTTTCCAACCAAATTGTAAAATATACCAACATCAATCAAAATGTATGAAACCAATTTAAATAGTGAGCACAAACTTAATTGACGTTGTTAAATGAATAAATAAACAAAAACTAATTGAACTCCCCACTTTTACCATCACAGGCTACAATTTTCACTTTATCCACTTTGGCAAACTCGTGTACTTCACGGAATTCCACTTCGTTTAACATCAAAGTCCAAACATTGTCACAAAAGCGATATGTATTCAGTTTGTTGGCCTTAAAGGTGACCCGAGCTTTCACACGCTGACTTAAAGCATTGTTAATGCATTTATCGAACTGCAACAGAACCTTAAAGGCCAAGGCAGGAGTAATTTGTCCATACTGCAAATAACAAAAATTTCAATAAATAGGGAGAAAAGAATATATGTAGCCAAGAATAAAGCAGATGTTTACCTGTATTAATTCATCCAGACTTTCTTGCAATGTATTGCCCAAGGTGGTATTCCGATATAACTGATAGGACATTTTTTAATTCCAAGTCTTTAATATTTTTATCTGTTCTCTGTGTTTTTATCTTTTATCTTCGACAAAACTGCCAGAACTAATTGTGTTAGTTAATATTTATACTCTGTGTCTGTGGTTAAAATAAATCTGGCTGTCAACAATTTGTTTTTAGCGTTACCATACCTCCAGTGAAATCTATTACATTTTATGATGGTAATAGATTGTCCAGAACTGCCAGAAAATTGTATTATATTTACAGAGTAGCCATATTTATATAATGACATTACTAAGTACAGCGTTGTCAACTTGGTGCGTTTCGCTCCATTTTTTTAATGCTTTTTTAAATTTTTGGTGCGAAAAATTTCTTAGTTGGTGTGCGGTGCGCTTTTTTTAAATTTCGGTGCATTTTTACTTTTTCCGAAAATGTGAATATATCTTTATTTTTACTAATTTTTAATAATTAATTATCATGAAATCTATTTGATGAAAAAGTACCCCATTATATGTATTATAAATACGAATGTCTGATAAATAAATACTTAAATACTATCAAATCCATCACATGAATGTTATTGCTAAAGGTGAATAGGGCGAAAATCTTTGTTTGAAAATTAAATTAACATTTTAAACATGGAAATAAAAATTCTTGTGTAGCCTGATGGTTTGGTCTACTGAACTGGAGAACAACGCGGATTAGAGTCCCAGTACTAGTAGTACTTACAATAGAATATAAAAACATTAAAAAAATATATACTGAAATTAGTCCTGTTTACCAGTTTTTTTCTCCATTTTGGTGCGTTTTGAAATTTCAAAGTTGACAACGCTGTGGCTATATATACAACGAACCCGGTTTTTTTTTCTAAGAATTTCAACGGCTCACAGCCATTGTTGCCATATTTGACGATTTATCGTCATTTTGACGATTTTTGGTGTCAAAAATGACCCTTTGACGATATGACGATCTTTGCCCCTATTTTGACGATTTTTCAGTATAAATGATTCGCAACACTTTTTTCTCATATAAAATTTATAATTTGGTTTCGGAAAAAGGAGAGAGTTTATTGGAATTTTGGAAACACATTTTGGAAATTCAAAGGAAAGATTCAAATCTCTTGTTTCCCATCCTAACCAAATTTATACAAAAAATTTTAGTTTTACCTCATTCTTCGGCAAATGTCGAACGAGTATTTAGTTAGGTAAGTTTAAACAAAACGAAAATTAGGAATAGGTTAAGAACGCCTTCTTTGGAAGGGATTTTATTCACTATAGATTTTTTAAAACTATATAAATGTTGTTTTAATATGAATGTTGTAAAAAGTTTAATTGGGAAATGTATCTACAAAATTAAATCTACTAAACTTCACAATTTCCAATTATATTTTAAAAATTTGCAATTGCAATTAAATTTATCAAGAAGTATTTTAGAAATTTCTAATAATATTATAGAATTTTCAAATTGTATTTCAGAAATTTTTAAATGCATTTCAGAAATTTTTAATTGTATTTCAGAATCCAAACATATTTTTAACTTAACTTTAATGAAATACGATAAGAATATTCTGAAATACAACTAGAAACTAGAGAAATGCAATTTAACATTTTTTAAATATAAAATTAAATAGAAAACTCTGAAATATAATTGAAAAAATCTAAAACGCATAGTGTTGTAAAAAGGTGATATTTTGTATTTAGAAGTAGAAATTTTATGTTTTACATTATTACTATGTTTATTTTATATTAAAAATTATATAAATTTTTTAAGAAACATTGATAAAAACTTCTTAAAAAATTGTTTTTTAAAATTATATTTTGAGAAGTAATTTATCACTTACATTACATTAATTTTTGTGTTGTGTTTTTTTATTTGTTACTTCTTTTTTCTTTAAATATTGATATTTATTTTTATCGATCTCTTCAACATATTTATTTTTTTGTTTTTTTTACAACTCTTTATGTATTAAAAACTTAAAAAATAAATAAAATATTGAATTGATAAAACGTTTTATTTTATTTGATGATTTTTTTGACAAATGCATTTTGACGATTTTTTATTCAAGATTTGACGATTTAAACTCTTATTTATCTGACAACTATGTTCACAGCAACCAACACACACAATGATGATGACAGTCGGAAAAGAAGTTATGTGTGTGCATGAGGAGGAAGGAGAGAGAAGAAGAAGAAAGAAGAAAAAAAAAACAAGAACATTTTTTTGCTCGTGTAGTGAGTGAATTTAAAAATGTGGTGAGTATTAAAAAATCGTGGTGAGTTTTTAGAAATTCATCACAAATGCCGTTATTTAGAATTTTTCAAGATCAATAGACTTTGACATCCTAAAAGTAGGCAATGTGATTTTTTAAAGAAAGTTTCTACAGTATAACTTAAGGATGTCATAAAATATTTGAGTCAACCTGTAGTAAAAAAATCAAACGAGGTGATCCAATGTAATATTATGCTTGTTACCAGTGTTGTCAATTCCGAATAGCATATATTTTGAGTATTTTTACTATTAAAAATGTTGCAGAAGTAGTACTCTGTTCATTTTGTGAAAAACATATGAAATGTATCTGGCAACATTATTTTTTCACAGCGAAATAATTAAAGTGGCAATTGTTCACGTCGAATTTTCAATAACAGTTGACTGTCATCCAAAAGCTCTTCTGCCGCAACAGCAATATCTATTACTTGTTGTGCTGCTGCACAAGCGGTCAGTAATATTTGTTTACTAATTTTTATTTAACGATTTCGATTCAACACAGATTTTTAAATATTTTAACTTTTATTTATTTTCGATTTAAATTCACAAAAAAGCAAAACATATGTGTTTTACACGTCAAATTTTCCGTACGAAATAATTAATGTTGCTCAACATTTTTCCCGAATTTGAACAGAGTACAATGCTCTCTTTTTAAAATGTTAAAAAAAGAAGAAATTAAAATTACATGTGGTACAAAAAACAAATATGTTTAGTTTATTTTTTATAAAAACACTGAACTGATGAAGACTGTTATAATATTATATTTTTTATGTGAAATTATTTCAATAAATAAAAAAGAAAATCTAAATTTGGTGCGATTTTTTCAAATGGCGCGTTTTTTTCTCCATGTTGGTGCGTTTTAAAATTTCAAAGTTGACAACGCTGACTAAACAACTGAAGTGGTTACTTTTTCTATCTTCAGTTCAATTTTATTCATTTCGTGGTGTGGATGCGTTTGTTGTCCATTTGTTGAGAAAAAGTGAATCGAAAAGTATTTTTTAATAAATCTTTAAAACTAAAAAGAAGAAAAATTCATAAAATAAATGCAATTTAAGGAAATATACCTCGAAAATTTAATGAAAGTGAAAAAGTTATAGATTTTTTTAAACAAAAAAAAAAAATGGAGTATAATTTGTTAAATTCAATGTTTTGTTAAATTTTTTGTTTAGTCTGTTTCTGTGTATAAAAAAGCAAAAGTAATTATAAAAATTATATTAAATAAAAGAAATTAACATGGAATTATAAGAGAAAAAAATATATAGCTAATTTAATAACCAGAGAATATGTATAAAATAGCAAATGGAATGAAAAGAAAAATCTAGTAAACCATTTAAAAGTTTTTTCCTGTTGGTTGGAAAAAAACTGCACTTAATGATTTATTTGTTTTTGCATTTTATACCTACAAGCTATAATAAATGAAAATTTTTAAATTATATGCATATTTTAAAATATATACCTACAAGAATTAAAATAATAGCAAAAATATACTTCAGTAAATTTTCTAAATTTGTTAAAATAAGAAGAAAAAAAAACGTAAAAAAAGACAAATGAATTTGATATGTACATCATCATCATAATTATCATTGTCAACATCATCATCGTCATATCACTTCGTCATTTTCTTTATGGAGTTCTTTGTTGTTGTTGTTTTTGTGATTATTATTAGTTTTAGTAGGAGAGGTGTGGTGTGTGGTGTGTAGTGCATATGTACTTTGAATTTTTATTTAACGGGGGCGGGTGTTTTTGGTGTGTTTGCAGTTGTTGGGTTTTTGAATGCATGATTAAGCCGCCATTAAACTCCACACTTAAACTTACTCTCCACACTCCTGCCTCAAACTCACAACCTCCCTCTCACGTAAATATTTTCAAAACAACGTAATTGAACTAACAACAATAACAAAAGAAACAAAAAATTAAATCAACAGACAATATTTATTTGTACTTTTTTGTACGTGTTTTTTTTTAAAGATTTCGATTTTAATAAAAATATAACTTAAATTAGTTTATATTAGCAAATATTTGCTAAGTTTTTTTAAAATTCTATTGTTATTTTTATGTGTTTTTTGGGTGCAGTTACGCGACGTCAATTTTTAATATTTTTATTTTTCAATTTCTAGTTAAAGCTTAAAAATAGCAAAAGTACCTACCTATACATAATAATTTCAACTTAACATAGGTATAACAAATTTTGTGTGTAAATATTTTTTCTATAAAATCAAAATTAATTTCCGTCGCATAAAGATATTCTCAAAACTGGATTATAATAAATCCGACGTAATTGGATCTCTACAAGAAAATAATTTAGGCATAACCAACAAAATGGTTAAGCGGTAAGTTTAATTTATTTTTTATTATGCAGTAAACTAGCTACTTTTTTAGTTTAAGTGAATATTGTGAATATTGGTATTTTTTTTAAAACTTAAGTTTGACTAAGACTACATCATTTCCGATTGTATTTCAGAGTTTTAAATATACACATGTACCTATGTATGTATGTGTTTCAGAATTTTCAAATTAGATTAAACACTATTAGATATGGAAAATTTATTTTTGTGTTTAGTACTAATGAAAAATGATATTGAGGCTGGATTAGCAATTAATTAACTAAATTATCAGACTTCTTAACAAATTTTGTGTCACAAAATACGCCATAAATCTTGATGCAACAAAAGAAATTTCATAAAAGTATAATTTAAAAATTAGTTGAAATAAAATTCACAAGATTTTCAAACAGAAAACGTACATGTTTTACAAGTCATAGACCTCTTCTGAGTAATCATTGTCTCGCTTGCTTGAAACGATCTAATGAACAAACGTAGAACGAAAAAATAAATAAATAAAGCAATAAAAGTGTGATATATTATAACCTGTAGTATCTACGTACGAATACATTTTCTACGTATTTAAATAATATTTTCGAGCATAGGATAGACATTGTTTTCAATTGCAGTAATTCTGTTTTCTTTCTTTCTAAATACTCCTGTTATAACAAACCACACCAAAATATAAGGGATTGTTAAACACAAGTTAAGAAAGTGAGTGTATTGAACTCTAATCACACTTGTGAAATTTATCGATATCTAGTAATTGATCGATTGATACCTGGTTTGGCTGGCTGGCAGACCAAATTACAATCACTTCTAGTAGGTATATTCTTCGATAAAGGAAAGTGCATGTCGGTAAACTTTTTTTAATTGGTGAACAAATTAAAACAATGGGAAAAACAACTGTTTTTAAACAATAACAATTTAATATTTCAGTAAACGTAAAAATAATTTTAAAAACTTGTAGGTATTTTGATTAAAATAAAGACTCCTGGTAGGTAAAACGTAAAATGGTTTCTTTACATTTTTGGCAAACACCACACACCACAACACTCCAACTGTCAATCTTTTGTTGTTTAACTTTGTGGTTTTATTTTTCCTTTGTTTATAAAATTTTAAATTCAAGCAATTTTAATTTTGTTTATTTATTTATTGATATTGTATGGTTTAAAAAAAAAATTATTTTAATTTGTTTAAAAATTAAGTAGATTTATTTTGTTTTTTATTTACTTTCAAACCAGTATGAATTTTTAACAAAATACAAAATATTAGGTTCATTAGAATAGGGTGTTTTTTATTATCGTATCGGGAAAATTTTAATTTTTGTTTAATGTAATATTAAACTTATGTATCTTGTCCGAATGTTCGTTAAAATTTAAACAAAATGAAATTTATCAAATTATGTGTCTGTCTGTCAAAAATAATTTTTAAAGCTCAACAGACAATCGTCATACATTTTCTAATGATGAAATCACACATGATGTCAAATATGTAGTTTATGAACATGTAGGTGAATAAAAAGTTAGATAGAAATGAACTGAACTGAAACATCTGAAATCACTAAAACTATTGTACGCATTTTCATATTTGTGTCAAATAAATTTTGAAATTTAAATAGGTAGCTACATAATCCAAATTAATGGGTATCTATTATTTAAAAAGATTCTAAAAAGTGTTGTAATTTTAAATTAACGCCCTAATTCCCGTTTTGTATAGGATAGAAATACTGCAAAATTGTTTGAAAACTGAATGATTTTTATGCATTATTTTAAAACAAATTTTCTGTTCATGTTTTCGAAACAGACCCTTAATCTATTTTACATTTTTCTTTTTTACCTACTTTGGTGTTGTTATTATATATTGTTGCCTTTTTCTAAACACATTTTCCAAACTATTCCCTCCTCGCAGCCAATAGATATTTTTGGCATCTGTATTATCCCTTTTTACGTAGGTATATTTACATATTTTTATGCGCATGCGATTCACAACCATTAAATCAGAAAACTAAATAAATTGTATATTTGCAACGATTTTTCTCAATTTTCCAACAGTTTATGTTTTGATTATAATTTTCTTTTTTCAATTGATACACAAAACAAAGAACAAAAATAAATGATAAACTTTAAAAGGGATGGTAGAGGAGGGTATTCTCCATTCCACAAACTTGGTAGCACTGCAAAAGTTGTTCATTGAGAAAAAAAACATAAAAGAATAGTTTGTATACATATGTATATAGTAAGTAGTAAGTACTGTTAATGAGGATATTTACGTTGAGAAAAGTTTTTGTTTTCATTGTATGTACATATTTACATTCACACATTTTGTATTCATAACTAAACTATATTGTATGTATACTATACATGTATATCAACACTAATGTCTAAGTACGAGTGTTTATCTCTTGAACATCTACTTCTATTTGCTTTTTCGTTCATGCGTTGTCGGAGTTGCCAATTTTTATGAAAACGTAACTTTTAAAAGGATCAAATTACTCATATGCACTGAAATATGTGTTAAATAGTTTAGTATAGGTACAGAAATTTAAATATTTTAATTTTTATTATCCTTCAATTCAATAATTATTTACAATCACTTAAATTGTGTATTATTACAAAAATATACCTATGTATTTATTTTGTAATTGCTTGACATGAATTTTTCCGAATTTTTAATTGCTATGCATTACATAAAAAGGTTTTTGTCAGATCCAAATCAATTGTTATGCCAATTCTTCGTTGAATCATAGATATTTGATGATTGATGATGACGATTTATTTTCTATTTCATATTGAACTGAAAAGTTTTTTTTGAGCAAACAGGTTTTTACTGAACATTTTTTTTGAAGCCAGGGCTGCCAGGTACTTTCTTCATCCTCCCCAAATTAAAAAAAATATTTCCCCAAAAAAAGCCTCTGTTGTAAGAAAAATCCCCAAAGTAAACCCTCGTAAAAAATACACCTTTTTTTAACAGAATTTTTTTTTTAATTTTTAAAGAGTTTTGTACTGTGTTTTACAAAGAGATCATTTTTAACATAAGTTGTATTTTAAATACATAGTAGGTATAGGTATATACATGTATATAGTTGACATATTTTAAAAATCCATAACTCCAAAAACTTCAGAATCACCATCTTGTGAATCCGAAGAGCTTTCATCATACATATTCTTTGAATTAAATAAACTTAGCATATCTTTGCTTGGTTTAAATTGTTTGCAGCAGATTTGATTGATATTAAGATAAACTTGTATTCTCAATAACGCCTCCAAAAGCTCATATTGCATACTATTGCGAAGTTTAGTTTTTGTAAAATTCATGACTGAAAATACACGCTCCACACACGCATGGTTATTGGAATCGAAAGCATATGTATTAAGCACAGCCTGCGCCAATTCTTTGTAGTGCCTTGTTCCAGCTTCATCTTAAAAGTTGTAAACTTCTGGCCAAAATTCCATTAAATTAAGTAGGACATCATTCTAAAAATATTCATTAAAGTTGGTAAAAGGGAGTTTATTCCACTGAGTCTCATAAACATCTAAGGATATACATAGTTGCATTCATGGATTAAAGCAAATTTTCTTTGACTGTAGTAAATTTTGGCTGCATTATTGTGTTAATACATTTTGGGATACCAAAGTATTTATATTGTTTAAAAAACGTTTGGATTCTCAGGTAAACGATTTACCATTTAAAACAAAAGTTTTTTTAAGTACTGACACAAAAACTTACATGAATAAATAAAAACATTAAATAAACACATTTTTTTTAATTCCCCAAAATATCCTCATTATTTTTTTTAGTAACCCAAAAAAATTTGTTCTTGGTTATGAGAAATTGCTGAATTCCTTAACATTGGCAACACTAAATTGTTTCATTGTACTCCTTCACCCCACCTTATTATCAACCATTGCTTTTTAATTTTAACATTTCGCCCTTATGTTGCTGTATTTGTTGTTGTTATTGCTGCTGTTTATATTTTGTTGAGTCCACTTCATTCAGAGCTTGTATGACTGCCTCAGTTGGTTTGATTATTGTTTTTGTTTTAATTTCCTCTTTGCAGTATATTCGTTATTTTTGTCGGTTGTTTATTTTCATGATTGTTTGTTGCACTTTTCCAGCTGGTTTTTCCAATTGCTTTTATTTCAAGCTGTTTTTTATCTTCTTTTAATTCCTATTCTCTTGTATTTGTTGTTATAATTTTTGTTGCTGTCGCTGTGGTTGTTTTAAAGATATGTGCAGCAACAGCAAACTAAAAAAGCCCTCTGGTGGTAGAAGGAATACATACACATACATACATATGTATGTATGTTGTATACGGTTTATAAATGAATCCACATATAGTCACATTCAGTCACTGACTGACTGGCACATTCCAATAAAACCGGTTGTTTGTTGCCGTTGTTGTTGTTTCTGTATCAACCCAGAGAAAAAGAGGGATGTAAACTATAAAAACTTCTTGTTATCTGCTGGTTTTGTTGCCTTATTTCTTCTATTTTTGTAAGTTTTAGTTGAAATTAAAATTTTTGAACTTTTATTGGTTTTTTATTGTCCAACAACTTATCTATGTATCTATTATCATTCGCTTATTACAAATGGGCCGTTTTATTAACATTAACATTGTTGTAACAGTGAATGCAATACCTAGAATTGTTCCCATCATTAGTGTTGCTTTCTAATACCCTTTTTGGGTAGGTACATATTTTATTTAATTGATGCTACTACTAATCTAGAGAAGTAGTCTCTATAGTTTAAAGTGCTTTTTTTGATTACAACCAGAGAGATTTCAATTTGAAAAACTAAACCACCTCATTGACATACACTAAATCACTTTCATTGCTACGTTAGTTAGTTGTTTGCGGCCTGCTCTAAATTTAGTTTGTTTTTAGAGATGTTTTTGTTATGATTTTTATTTCTTTTATTACGAATCTATTAGTTGAATATTGTATGGTTGTTAGTTAGATAGGTATGTTTTATTTATTTGCGTTTTTCCTATTGTTTTTCACAGATACCTATGTAGGTATGTACCTACATATGTTTGTATGTTTGTAAAATAGTTCCAAGCGAAACTCGCAACAGCAAGATCTATATTTCTATAGGTATTACTCTTATTTGTAGAATAATTTCAATAGATACATCTGTACATCTAAAGTTTATTCTTAGGTAATAGCAAAACAAATACTTTATTTGTATCAAATATGTATCAAATTAACTTAAAACCAATGCAATAACATATACCATATATGGTATATGTAGGTAGGTATCTAATTAAGGGAAATTAAATTACATGAAATAAATTTGGGTTAAAGCCAAACTCGTACACTTTTAAAAATATAATAAAAAATGACCAGTAGTAGGTATTTCATAAGAAGTCCTTTGCTTTGATAACCATCACTAACTTCCTCTGCATGGTTTTGCTTTAGCTCTGGTTTTTACGAAATGTATTGTTTTTTTTTTTTGTTGGAATCAAGATAACTTCAGTAATTACTGATGGGGGTAATATAGGAACTCTGTGAAGGTGACTCCATAGCAAGCGGACTGTTGTACAACAACCATGACCTCAGACTGTAAGCCTTATTCCACCGGCCATTGTCCTGGTAGAAATAGTAGTTGATGTTAAGACTTAGCATTTTCTTGAATATTGTCAAATTTGATTGTAAAATGTTCAGCTAATCAATTTACACCATTATCCCTTCAATAAAGTGTAAATAAAAGAACTTTCAGCATGCATTGCTATATTTTTTAGAGTTTTTTTGATATGAGCTCTTCATAACCTTTTCGCAACGCATACAGCTTTCAACTAGAATCAAATACCTATATTTAATTTGCAATTTCCAAAAAAAAAGTTATTAGTTTTTCAAAGCCGTAAACGTTGCTTAAAGCTAATGAAGAACTCATATCAAAAAATCTAAAACCTATAGTTATGCATGCTGAAGGTTCGATAATATTTTTCCGCAGCTGAACCACCGGTCTGATTACGTTTTATTGGATTTTAATTTTATTCTAACTTTCACTTCAATTTGTTAAAAGTTCAATCTTATTGGAAACAACAGTTTGTTGCTAAATTTTTAAAACTATTACAAATGCCGTTTTTCCGTCTGAAAACGTTTCCGAAACAAATGAAATATTTTTAAATGTAAAATTTCAAAAGAAAATAATTGTGTAGGTACTATAAAATTTTTCTAATTTTTGGGTGTTCTGCAGCTACAAATTTACATTGTGGATTTCAATATTCTTGTTTTTATCTTGATCTGCAGAAACATTTTACAATAAAATAAAAATGTATTCAATTAATTATATTCAAAACGAATTTCTCCATAAAAGTTCCATTATCTATGTTTTCCCTTTATAAAAGATTAGGTTTAGTTAGGTATAGGCCGATTTTTGGAATAACCCGAAACCGAATATTCGATCGCACTCTCAATGTTGTCATTATTTTTAAATATCACTCTAACTTGTTTGCTCAAAGTTCGGAAATATTTAAAGTTGTTGTTGCTTTAAGATTTATTAGGTTCAAGTTTAGATTACATTTAAGACTACATTGGCTCCATTTCAGCTTCGATGTTGCTACATTAAGAAATGCGTGCGAAGAAAGTTTTCTTTAATGCTGCACTCAGAATGTTTTTATTTTTTTGTCATTCATATTTTTAAAAAAGAATCAACTAAATAAGATTTTTGTGCTGTATTTTTTCTTATTTTGTTTTCACAAAGAAATGTGGCGACATAGTTTTTTTTTCGATATTCCCTAAGATTCCAAAAGAATATAAATACAAAATAAATATATTTGTAAATCCCAAAAAAAAAGAAAAGATAAATACATAAATAGATACAAACAGATATGAAACTATTTTAGATACAAACTCATCAACAGCAACAAATGTTTATGTGTTTAACGCAGAGTAAGTGTGCACGAGTGCAACGTAGTATTTATGTACGTGGAATGTTTAAAATAAATAAACAATCTAATATCAAAGATTAACTTGTTAACAAACATTTCTAATTAAATATGAGTACAATAAAAGCTATATTAGAGTTTTTTTTTTTTCGCAAATGTTGTATCCGCCCTTTTTTAAGGGTAAACGTACATTCCAAATACTAACTCACGTTATTTTTTAACAAGAGAAAAGAAAAACAATTTAAAATCTCACAACCCGAAACGCATTTTAGAAACAAATTTTGCGTGTTAACTTTGTTTTTTTTTTTTGCTTAAAAGCTTAATATTATAATATGGCATCTCGTGAAAATGTGCAAATTAGACAAGCAAAATAAAAAAAGATGGGAGAGAGCAATGACTTGTCTGCAATTAGTGTTGCCAGTGCAACCAACACAAGTTGAAAGGCCTAAATAAAAGTTCAGTGATAATTTTTTTGGGGATTTTGTTCCATCTTTTTTATATTGGCTAAAGAATTTGGTTTCTTTGTTATTTTCTAATGATTACAATGACCTGCGTATGCTGTAGACATTTTGGATTCAGCTCTTGTAACTTGTAACTTGAATTCCTATTACAGTTTACTACGAAACCTTTCAGTTTAGTCAACTAACTGCTGATGAAGCTGTCAACTACAGACAAAGACAAAATGTATTGAGGGGGGTAAAAATTGAGATACACAGACAGGGTTGTATATTTATAATGAGAATAAAATATTTTATTAATTATTAAAAATAATTTGATTCTTTTTAAAGTATTTTTGAAAAAAAAACAAAACATTGTTAACCCAAGACTTTGTTTCAATACCTTTCTTTTCAGTGATTAATTTTTTATTGTTATTCTGTCGAAAAAAAATAATCAGTAACAATTACAAATACATACCTCTGTAAATTGCGACTGATTCATTTTTTTCTGACTGTGAAATGAGTGCACACATTTAATTTTGATTGAACCAATTGTGTCCTTTTTCAAACATTTCTGCTCAGCAGACAATACTTGTAAAAAATCGTTCGTGCCTTCAAGATATCTACTTTGGAAGCTATATTTTGTGGGGCATTCTTTCGTAATTACCTATTACTTGTACACTATTTATGCTTTTACCTCTCCTTAAATTGTTAGCTAAATTATTAATTTAAATTTTATAAAATAAATTATTGCGGTAATGTTCATATACTATACATTTGTATATTATTGTGACTGCTATATTGTTGTTTTATTTGTATCATTTGTATAATTTTCTTTGTTGTGGTCTCGTACTAAAATCTCATAGAATTTGTGACCTCACAATGCGCTTTACTTTACTTGTCTTTGTCCACGATTTCAAAATAAATGTAACCAGAAAGTGGAGAAAACATAAAAACGACTGAATACAGAAATAGATAAAGCAGCAAAAGAAAAAATAAAAACAGCATCATCGTTCGTGATTTTCATTAAATGTTTTTAGCCAGGGAGGCAGACATTCAACCAGTCAACTAGCTAGTCAAACCGACATTCATCTAGCTATCTAGTCAATTTGTCAGACTTACATATGTTGTTGTGTTCACTTGTCTGAACTGAGCTGAGTGCAAGTGCAAGTGAGTCGAGTAGAGTTGAAATGAAATGAGTTGAATTGAATTGTGTTGAGTGTGCAAGTACGTGATCACATACTCCAATTTGCTGTTATTATTAGATATTGCACATACATACATACATATTTGTTTTGTTTTTATTTTTGATTTGTTTGTCTGTTGTTTGTTTATATTGTCATTAGATTAAAAATAAATCCAACAATAACAACAGCAAACCCAAATAAAATTATAATCAACATCAAATGTCAAAATGCCATGCTGCAATAGAGCATGGACAGTGATGTCAACGTTTTTCAAAA
The DNA here is from genome assembly GCA_950370525.1 of Bellardia bayeri. NCBI lineage: Eukaryota > Metazoa > Arthropoda > Insecta > Diptera > Calliphoridae > Bellardia > Bellardia bayeri. Next base: position 131,849,082 of record OX493264.1, read on the forward strand.
TACTATTATTATTTAATAATGAGAAAGGAGTTAAATACAAAATTTATAACCTCAAGAACATTATTATTATAGTTAAATGCAAACTAATTACCCACAAGTTTCAGTTAAAAGAACGTTATTTTTGATTAATAATTAATAACTAGTAACATATACTACGTAAATTTTAAAATATCTTCAAAAGCACCAACTAAATATCGTTGCATTTAAACGACTTAATTTCATGTATTCAGTTTCATAAAGTTTTGTGTTGTTTTTATTACAGACATTATCATTTAGATATAGATTAGAAGAAAATATCAACAAAAAAGTGAAGAATAAGGTACTTTAGGGTCATTGGAATAGAGCCATATTTGTATTATTCTCTACTAAAACTATGTTGTTTTAAGGCTTCTTAGGAATTGTATACTATTTATTTATAATTACAGTTAAGCCAGAGTATGTATCTATAATATTCATAGCTTTAGTGTCGATCAATTAACATGCACATTATACCATTAATAATAGACACTGGTAATTTGACGAATTTGTAGGAGACGATCGCCAAAAGGTTTATTCACCATTTACATATATGTGCTACTGGATGATTTGAATGATGTCTCTTTTTTCTTCCAGTATTCACTCCTTCTACCTAGAGATATATATCTTCATATATAACTTCAATTAAAAGCATCGGGTCTAGCTATCAAAAAAGCACAGCCGATATCTCTTGCGGGGTGACTAAAAATTAATTCTTGCGATCATGAGTGTTGCTGTACTCAATTAAAAAATGATCCCCATAACATAACAGATATGTATATCAACTTCGCTGCATTCCAAAACGACTTCACTACTACACTATACTACAAGTTTAGGAAACATAAACTGCCTTGAACTCAGGCAAATATTTAAAATTCTACCCAAACAATTTCGTTAAGCCTTCTTTGAAAACTGCAACTAGGACAACGGGAACGGCTTAACAAACTATTCTGACGAATACTTTGGATACTTACCTCCCGCCACATGTAACAGAACGGGAGTGAAATTACCGACTAAGATTGAATTAGTATCGAAGTCATTTATCTGCTCGCCTCGCACCTTTTATGGACCGATTCAGAACGTTGACAATTCCGAAAGTGTGTCGGATAGAACTTTATTTGTACAAGACAGTTATGATAATTAGTTAAGCAATACTTTAAATATAATATATGTACATACATACATATGTACATATGTATATACATATTTCCAATATTCATGAATTGTTCCCAATGTATGTGGTGGGCTAATGACTTACTTCGTTTGCCTTTGCTTCGTCTTCTTCGTCGATATGACAAACTTCCGGGAACTTTGCTTTATTGTATCCTTGTAACACTTACTACTTTTTATTATAATTTTCTTGTTTATTTATTTTCTCTCGCTTTTTTTCCCTTGCAAAAAAGAAGCAGACTATTGTATACACCCCAGTTTTGTTTTTTTACCCTTATGCGGTTAAAACTTGTAATAAGAAAAAAGATAAAATGTTTTTGTATCTGATTTAAGTTCTTGAACATGTCTGTATGTGGGTGGTCTACTTATTAAATATTTAGCAAACCAAACAGATTATAAACATCCAGTGAAAACTGAAAAAATTATTTCCTTTCAGCTAAATCTCATACATAATGGTTTTTATTATAGAAAACTATATGCACAATTTATACTTTAAGCACTTAAATTTAAATTTGTTGCTTAAATTTTAGTTTTTATTAAGGAAGAACAAACACACACAAAAAAAATCAATAAATGTCATGGCCCTGTAAGGGTTAAGTGTGTCAGTGTGTGGCAAGACTTGAAAATAGTGTACATATATATTATGTATGTATACATACATACATACATATATGTGATTTTTCCCATGTGGCATTGTGTTGTTGTTGTGTTTTAGTGTTTTTTGTTGTTGTGTTTAGTTTACTTCTACTGGTGCACTCCATAGTTATACACATTTATAAAGATACAAAAAGTGGTATGTATTATGAAATATTTGTTCAAGTACTAAACTACTGATGATGATGATAATGATGACGATGATGAACCTAGATGTTAGTGGTTGGGACACAGAAGAATAAAAAAATTCTGTAATTCTGTCTGTTCTAATTGTCTGCCTCCATCATCATCGTCATCGTTAAGACCATTGGAATCTAGTTGGTATGGTTTCATAGTGGTAATACATGATGTGATACCATCAATCTGCCAACCAAACAGCCAACAATTACATTTTATTCCAAATTGCTGTTTTGTATGTGCGAATATGTATGTATGTATTTGTATGAGGGTAATTTTTAAAACAAAATAGGTAATTATTTAAATAAAAAACAACAATTCAATAAATTTATTTACACACGTTTTATTTCTTTTTCATGCCTTGTTTTTATAATGGCTTTTGGTTTTTTGTTTGTTTTTTTTAAATATTTTGTTTTTTTTTAACACAGCACAACATCCACAGTTTGTTATCCTTTGTACCAAAGGACAAACCTCTACAATCCTTGATAAATGTCAACAAGACAAATCTGATTTTTCAGCAGTTTGTGCAACAAACTAAAAAAAATTTATTGATTGACTGAAACCAATATTTATATGCTCATGGCAAAAAGAATATCAAAACCTCAAGGCGAAGACACAATTTCTATCCCACCGCACGCTCTTACACATGCAATTCATACATATTTTAGTCATTGAATCAAACAGTACTTACGACGAGTAGTCAGACGATGTTCTTTGTAATACTAGACTGCTCCAAAAAATTTGAATTAATTTACTAGAATTGATTATTTTAGGGTAACAAAAACTTTTGAAAAATGTTGTTTTGTAAACGTCACATCAGTTTGGAAATGAACAAGGAAAAAAAGTGATTTTTTCGGTTTATGCTAAAACTTTAACAGGCCTACAAAATCAATTAAAGAGCTTTAAAATTTTTACAAATTTCTGTGATGAATTATTTCGCTTGTAAAAGAATTTCCAAACTGTATGTTTATTGAATTAATTTCACATAAAAAATATATTTTTTTTGTATTTGAAATATAACAATAAAACAGTCTTCTACAGTTCAGCGTTTTTATATAAAAAAAACATAAAACTTAACAAAAATATAAAATAAATAATCAAATTTGTTTGTATTCCTTTGTATGTAAATATGTATGTAGATATGTAATTAATTTCTTTTTAATTTCATAAATTCTAAAAAAAAAACTTTTTAAAAAGAGATCAACGATTGATTATTAGTAAAAGCATTAATATATAGTAAAAGCCTTTTTTTTAATAAAAGAGCTAATAAAGATAAAATAAGCATATAACAACTGAAAATTTAACTCATAATATGCTATTCGGAACTGAAATACTAATTGGTAAAAAGGGCTAATTTCTGTACATATTTAGTACTTTTTCTAATTATTTTTGTTTTCCATTTTAAGTATGTACTTCTATTTAAATTTTTTCAATACAATTTGTTAGGGCTCCACTGGGTCTATCCCTGGTTGTTCATCTACAGTTCAGTAGACCAAACCATCAGGCTACACAAGAATTCGTATTTCCATATTCAGAATGTTAATTTTATTTTCAAACAAAGATTTTAATGTAACGAATTTGATAGTATGTATTCATCTACCATACATTCATTTTTAAAATACATTAAATGGAACGCGTTTTCATCGTATATGAATTATTTATGATTATGAATTATTAAAAAACTGGAATTAAAAATTAGTAAAAATAAAGATTTCATCACATTTTCGCAAAAATTAAAAAAAACGCACCGACATTAAAATAAAGCGCACCGCGCATCAACTAAGTAATTTTTCGTACAAACATTTAAAAAAGCTCCAAAAATGGTGCGAAATGTCACCAAGTTGACAACGCTGATCTCAGAGATCAAACTTGAATCAGTTGCTGGTTAGCAAGAACGATAAAATAAAGATTACGCCAACGCGAGTAAAATTTTAAAATGTTCTGCGCATTTTGGAACTGTGACGTCACACGTTCTGTGTTTCTATTGGCTAATTTTTTCTCACTTGTTTTTTTACTATTGTTTTGCTTGCATTTGCTCACTGAACACCGTCATGCGCATGATTTCCCGTTATGTGACGTAGAAGTTCCATTCTAAGGGTATCCAAGAATGTTTCATGTGTTAGAATTTAGAATTGAAATTTCTTGCGTAAAATGTATGTTTTATGTGATAGTTGGTAACCTTGCAATTGAAATCTCTCTGAGAGTTCTAAAATTAAAGCTGTTTAAAAAAGAAAAACAAACAAAAAAAAAAAAACAACAAAAAATATAAACATGTCAGCAAATGCAAGCAAAACAACAGTAAAAAAACAAGTGAGAAAAATTTAGCCAATAGAAACACAGAACGTGTGACGTCACAGTTCCAAAATGCGCAGAAAATTTTAAAAATTTTACTCGCGTTGGCGTAATCTTTATTTTATCATTCTTGTGTTTGACCACCTCTGGTCTAATGCCACAGTTTCTTCCACATATTCGGCATCTCATTCGCCTCCATCTTAGGTACGGTTGTAATGATGACACTTCCCAGCATACCATTCTAGGATCGCTCCGAAAAAGGAGTCAGAAAAGAGTCCAACTAAAGAGCATTTTCGGAGCGCTCTGAAAAAGGAGTCAGAAAAGAGTCGAACAAAAGAGCATTTTCGGAGCGCTCCGAAAAAGGTGTCAGAAAAGAGTCCAACAAAAGAGTATTTTCGGAGCGAAAGAAAAATTTGCTTGTTACTGTCCTGAGTCGGCACGCATTATGACTCAGAAATTCCCCTTAATTATGTGTGTACCAAAGCGTTCTTGTCCTGTTATTTGTGCTTTGAACAAAGCCCAAAAAAAAAACTCATAAAAGTCTCTTTTCTGATATTATCTAAGAGCTCTTTCTGACGAACCATTTTCGAACGTATAATATTTTGTCAAAATGTGGACTCTAAAATATCTGTTTCCTAATATATTTCAAACGCGTTCACTTTGTCTTTTATTAAATATTACAATAAGTTATAATTTATTGTTAATATTTATGTATGAGCTAACACAGCCACTTGTTTTTAATAAAAATTCTACTTATAATTTCGACTCCAGAAGTTCAAAAATGTCACCAGCAAAAAAATCTTTAGATAGTAAAAAAAAAATAAAAATTATTCTATTATTCTATAAATAACTGTTTATGAAAAAATATATGTATTTTATTTTGTAAATAAAATTAAAATGGTGTTAAATTATGACTTTTTCAGTTATAAAATTATGAACATTTTTTAATAGAAATTAAAAATTTACATAAACATATTTATTCGTTTTATTCGATTGTTCTTCATAAAATTAATCGAATTATGCGTTATTTGAAAATGATAATTTTGAAATTGTTCGAATAATTATTCGTAAGAAATTGTTAGAATATTCGAACGATTATCATTCGAATAGATACTGTAGTAGAAACACAAACATGTTTTTTTGTCGTTGTTCCTTGGCGTATGAAATATAAATTCAGAAATGCGTATTATGTATTTCCAACGACGAATATTTGCAATGAGGAATTCGTTGTTTATAGCATTAAGCATAGTACTCTGTTCAAAATTTCAAGTGGAATGCTGTCAAAATACATGTTAAAAAAATAAACATGAAATTTTCATGAAAAAATGTTGCAGAAGTGGTACTCTGTTCATTTTGTGAAAAACATGTGAAATGTATCTGGCAACATTATTTTTTCACAGCGAAATAATTAAAGTAGCAATTGTTTCACGTGGAATTTTTATCCAAAAGCTCTTCTGTCGCAACAACAATATCTATTACTTGTTGTTCTGCTGCACAAGCGGCTAGTAATATTTGTTTATTCATTTTTATTTAAAGATTTCGATTCAACACAGATTTTTTAATATTTTAACTTTTATTTATTTTTGATTTAAATTCACAAAAAAGCAAAACATATGTGTTTTGTTTACATAAGTAAAATAATGTGGCGTACTTTAAATTAAAAAAAAAACGTCAAATTATGTAAATTCGCGTGATAGGCAACATTGGCTATACGTCAAATTTTTCGTATGAAATAATTAATGTTGCTCAACATTTTTCCCAAATTTGAATAGAGTACTAGGCTTTACAGAAGAAATTATTTTTTTTTTGTATAGTAGCAGAATATACAAGTTGTAGATAATAACTAGAAAATTAGATTTTTGCATTTAGGCCTGGATCGGGAAAATGTTGAATATCTTGAAAAATTTCTAACCATATACATACAAGTACTTATCATTAAGTCATTACTTTGACATCACTGAAATAATTAGTTGGATATAACGACTTTAATAACTAATTGACTGCAGAGACTTGCAGAAGTCATTATCAGTAAACAATGGAAAGTGAGGCTAGTAACTTAGGTATGTTACAGTAACGGATCGAGAGACGGATATATATTAAAGTTGAGGACGACGGGAGTGAAGGAAAATAATTTATTTATTTCAATAAATTAAATAATTGTTTATTAATGTGTTATGGTGCCAAAGTACCGGGCACATATGTATATCCATAAAAAGTTGAGGAAAAAACACAAAATACGAGTAACTATAGTTTTCAAATATAAAAATTAAATTACCTTTTCAAGTAGAGATTCGATAAGCAACTAGCTTTGAATTTCATTCTAAAATATCTACATAGTTATTATGATTATTTATTTCGAAAATAGAGATTTATATATTTAAATTTATTTAGGCAATTTAACATCACTGGTCACCACCAGTAATGTATAACTTGAAAGTTGAGCTAATTGAGTTTTTTTCTCCAATTTATTTTGTTGCAGTCTAATACTCACTCTTTTATATGCAATGGTTATTATGTATACAAATTGTTTTTGTACATACACACTTGATTGAATAAAAATCACACGTTTTCTACTTTTCTCGTTGTTGTGTGGTACTCTACTGGTTTTTCTTTTATCGATTAAACAACAATATTGATGGCAGAAACTTTCACACGAAACACTTAAATATTGTCAATAATAATAACGATGAAAGAAATAAAATATTGGATAAGAAAAATAAATAAATGAAATACAAACTTACAAATATTACAGTGATTTATTTGTTGAAACGAAAACGAACAAGTTTTATGACATTGCAAAGAGTTTAAATATAAAAAAATAAAAACACCGGCCGAGATCACTTCACAATTGTAATATTTTCCAAACTCGTCTAGTTGGATTCAGCCGGTAAAAGAGCATTTGATGTTTGTTGTTGTTTGAGTTTAAAATTTTGCACCACCCGAACTTGCTGTGTATCGTGGTTGCACTTGTTCGTTGCTGATGGTTGTTGTCTTTCTAAACATGTTTGTTTTGTTTAGCTGCAATCAAGACTTGTTCAGTGAGAAATTATTGAATTGTGTTTTTTTTGCTGTTTAATTTTAAATACTTAAAATTTTCATTCATTACGCTATTTTTTGTTTTTTTTTTTTTGTATAATATTACTTAACTATGTATGTCTACCGGCAACTGAGAGTGTTTGTCTGATTTGTGTGATAATTATTTGTCATTGTTTTTAGACATTTTGTTTCTGCAGACTTTTTTAAATGTATTCAGTTGGCTACACGATTATTTATTACTGTGAGAAGAGAGCGTTTCTTGTTTAGGCGGCTATGTATTGTATTCAGCAGCTACGCATGCGTGCGAACATGAACATTTTAAGAAAAATTAAATGCAATAAATTTATGTTGTGAAATACATAAGTATGTATGTAACATTTATACTTTTCAACGAAATTTTGCAATGGTCAAATGTAAAATTAGTCCCCGTTTACACAGGGAAACATTTTGAAGGGTAACATTTTGTTTGAAAAAGAGGGACGGGTGGGGAAGAGAATATGAAATTTGTTTCCCGTTCTCGGATGTACGCTTTGTACTTTCATTCTTATTGTTTACATTTGCTTTGCTTTTTGACATTTGCTTTATATTCTTTTCGACGTGCTTTGTTATCTATGTTTTATATTTGACTTTGTTTGAATAAAAATAAAAAAATAAATAATGTAAAATAAAATAATATAAATGTTTTTAAAAAATTTATTTTTTATAATTTATTTATTTATTTCACAAATCAAATATACATACTTACATTAGCAAATCAAAAACAGTAGAAATTAAAAAAAAAACAACACTGCAATTGGACAAATGCCAAAAAAAAAGAACAAATATAAACTGGAATGTTTCCGACAACAATGTTTCCCTGTATGACCGCGAAGGAAAATACAAAAGAGAATTCCAGATGTTTCCCTTCCAAATGTTTCCCTGTGTAAACGGGGACTTATTAAATATTATTGGATTTTACATGAATTTCAAAAAATATTTCTTTACCGTCTTCTAAATTTGTTTTTAAATTCTGGCTGCTTGTAGGAAAAATTGTGTTAAGATGTTGCTGTCATGTATGTAAATTTGTCTCTGATTTATTTATCTTGTAATAGTGATACATTTGTATGTCTGTATGTAAATATTAATACGAATACTTGTATAAAAATAGAATTTGTATAATAGTATTTAGATATTGATGTTGTTGGTGTTGTCGTTGTCGTAGCTGTTGTTGTGTTATTTGAAAAGTAGGCCAAATTTCCCACAATCATTGAAAAAAAAACCAACAACAACAACCACACAATATTAAATTCTTAGACTAGTGTTGAGAAGTAAATGGTTATAAAAATATTTACTATCAAATATAATCTTTATATATTTTAAAATCCGGTTGCATTGCGGCATTCAAAAACCCTTCATATTAAAAATGGAATTTTAATAAAGTTTTTAGCACAATTTGCACCCGCAATTAACGGTTTGCTCTTTCAAATGAACAAAGTTAAGAATTATTTCAAAAAAGTGCCAACTATTGTACCCCAATTACCCAACACTGTCAGATACTTGAAATGGAAATTTTTCAATCTTATTTACTGTTAGTTCCAACAACACACATTTAAGAAGGCAGAATGTGGGCAAAGAACACAAAAATTAGAAAAAAAAAAACGATTTCCTCTTAATATATTACAAATATGTATATTACAAAAAAAATGTGTTTAGCAGCAATGATTGGGTTAAATACAATTTTATGATTCAATTTTGGCATAATCTTAGCGGGAGAATATAATTTAATTAAATTTTGATTTAAAATAAAAGTGTTTTCCATTATGCAGCAAACAAATTCAAATTTTTAAATTTTGTATTGTATTGATAAATATTTATATTTCTTTTATTCCAATATCGATTCGAATCGCTAAAAAGGTGATGTGATTTAGCGTAAAATTATTAATAAACTTTAAATTAAATTAAAAATATGGCATTGTATACTGATATACTCTCTAGTTTCTGTAGATTCTAATAAATAATATTACCGAAACAAAAATGGTTGTTTTCACAATTTAAAACTATTTATTTAATAACGATTATTTTCGATTATTACGAAAGTGAATTTTATGGGTAATGGAAGCTAAAAGGCAACGTTAGTCAATGTGGTTTTTAATACCCACTACCAAAAAGATGGGGGGGGGGCATATTAATTTCTGTCATTCCGTTTGTAAGTCTATATATTCTGGGTCCTTATAAGATTCTAAGAAAATCTAGCCATGTCCGTCCGTCCGTCTGTCAATCTGTTGAATACTCGATAGAGTTTCGAAAAAAGACTTAGAACAATGATATTTTTTGCAAAACATTTTTTATTTCACCGATATGATTGGTATTGAAAATGGGTCTAGTAGGATCCAAGTTATAGAGCAAAGTTTCAGACAACCTCCATATTTTTCAGATAATTTTTGCCATTTTCTTCAAATATAATGCAAATAAAGACATACAATTTGGGCACTTCTTTTTTATTACACAAGGACAAGTGCTGTTAGAAATAGTAAGAATCGGTTCACGATTTGTTAAACCCCCATACAAATGTCTTTCACGAATACGGCTCTATGGTACATAAATGCGCAAAAAAAAGTGGTATTTATAGCAAATTGAGCAAAAATAAGTTTCATGCTAAGGGAAATCATAAAACGATATTTTATTTGCTTAGACCATATTTGACCATAGTCCCACTTCTGATAATAACTTTATACAAATTACTATCAAGTTGAAGTTCGACATAAATAATCCACATGTCTACCTATAGAAAACAGCATACCAAATTTTATGACGATCGGTTCATATAAAGTCTACTTCGGAAATAACCAAAATGCGCATAAATATCTAATAAAATCGCTATCATCATATGTTGATGGGTCCATAATTGTGCATAGTTTTTATATGAGGACCACTTGCGAAGAACAAATAAACCTACGTAAATATGTTATAAATATAGTGATCGATACGAAATTTTTATACTGAATTCTGTAAAGGTCAGTTCATAAATGGCCATAGCTTTCAAATAAGGTTCATTTCCGGGAATAACTGGAATTCCCAAAAAACTGAAATATATCGTTATTGAGATCAAATTCACTAAAATACTCAAATACATAAAATAACTGAGTAAAATATTTTATGAAGATCGCCCCAAATAGGTGATAGCCCTTATTTTAGGGATTCGAAAAATAAAATAACTCTTATAAACATCGTTATCGATACAACAAAATGTAACACAAATTTGTTTCAATTATGCATAGATCACACTATAAGAATATATAAGATTCGTTACAGCCGAATTTAAACTTTTACTTGGTTTTCCAGCATTTGACCAACTCATTGTTGGTAGTGGGTACGTGTGCAACTCGATATTTGTCCAAATTCTTCTAGAGAATTTCAACCTAAGAGCTACATTTTTCAAAATGCAAGTAAATTTGACTGTTAAGTGCTTAACAGTGGTCTGTTGACTGTAACATTATCAATGTTAGGAAATATGGTTTTTGTCTGTGCTACTCAAATTCGAATTTATCTTCACACACATAAATAAATATAATAACGAAATGAATAAAATAAAATACGACATCCTTGAGAATGTAAATTTTAGTTTTGAAACCTTTTATTTAGTATATGTATGTATGTATGTCCATATGTAGGTACAAATGTACTTAATTTAGCTAAAATGTCAAAGTATCTTCATTTAAATTTTGCTATTTTTACTTGTGTGCTGTGTGTTGTATTCTTTTAGTTTTATTTTCTCCTTTAAAGTTGCTTTAGTAGACATTTATAATGCAGTAAAATCCAAAATAAAACTGAAATTTATTTTATGTATTTTGTGACACACAAGAAATTACATCATGTTAAATTAAACAAAATAAAGTAAGAAACAATTTTATAGACAGACTAAAGGACTATTATGACACACACAAATAAAAATTAGTGTTATATAGATAGTGACCTTTAAACAGTTGTTTAGTCTTTATTATAGGGTTTAGTATTTACCCATGCGGCACGAAAAAACGTCTCCACTATAATTGTGTTTGCACTTTAATTAAGACTGCTTTGAACACAAGTTCAAATAATGCAACTTTTTTTCTAATACATACATATAATTTTAATTATTCAAGAAACAAAAAAGTTATACCTAAAATAATTCAAATTTATTGTACACGATTTGTATGCATAAAATATGTAACAAAGCAGATTTGACCCAACTGTATTGAGTTTTTTGTAAATGTAATTCCATAATTTTTTAACATTCGCACACGTCTTTTTATATTCATCACCAAAAATACCCATGTATATTATGTTTGTCATTCTGTTTGTAACACATCGAAATATTGGTCGTAGAACCAATAAGTATGTATGTCTGTGGCAATATGGAAGAGTAGCTTAAGTCGAAAATTGAAGTTTTGAGATATCATCAATTTTGTGTAATTTTTATTCTGCTTGTTTTTTGCGAATAATTTCTGAATTAATCAGAGAAATATAATTAATTAGAGAAACATATTTAATTTTATCTTTAATCTATTACGAAAGACTCGTTGTCGTAAAAAGAAAACGACACTCATAATAAGGCTGAATATATTGGTAACATGTTTATTAGAGAAGAAGGATGAATATTTTTAAAAAATATTGTTGAATTTAGAAGATTTTACGCTTTTTCTACTTAAGCGCTTTTTCGAAACTGAGATTAGTGTTGAACTGGACCTTAAGTAACTTAAGCGCTTCTGTTTAAATAAAAAGTATGCATTGTGAAGCTTTAAGTAAACATAAGAGGTTTTATTCAAGTTTATAAAAAGACATTAAAGATGATAAGATTATTTTTGTTTTAAACGAAAAATTAAAAATAAATTCTAAAATTAATAATATAATATTGTTAAATATGAAATTTTTTATTTATTCAAAAATCTCATCTCATCAAATCCCAACTTCTGTTAAGTCAGGGTGGAAATCTAACATGTCTGCAGTATGTAAGTTTAAATAAAAGTCTTTATAAATTTCATCAAATAGTGGCAACATGTCAATTAAATCTTGTTTCTTCTTTTGATTAATTTCAAGTGGTGAAAAATAGCATTGTTTTAAATTATTTCATTTAATAGAGCTTATACCTCTTTTCCTTAAATTAATTTCTCTAAAAGGCTCATTTTCATCTAAAGAAGTTTTAAAGAAAACTGATCCAAATTCTTTAGTGAATCGTAACCATTTTATATCTGCCCAACAGTATTTCTGTCCATCGTCATCCAGCTTTCTCCATAAAAATAATTCCTTATTCCTATTCATTTCAAACACACAAAATTTTGTTTTTACTCCAACAGTTCTAATAAATTGATACCAGACCCGAGGGTGGTGGATTTGTACTGATGTTACTTTTTTCTTTTTTTCGATCAAAGCATGATTACTATCACACTCCATGTCTTTGTGGCCAAGAACCATAAACTTATGATCAATTATACTTATTGATACTGTTGTGTCGGCTAATTGCATGAATATGGCAAACATTGTTGCAACAAAATAATTTTTATTCTGGCCAGGGCAACAGTCACTATAAAAAATTAAACTGATCGCTTTCGCATAAAGTCCCTTTAAAACATTTCTGACATACCAAAACTCGTTGACCGCTTATTTCCAAATAATATTTGTATGTATTTATCCGTTTCCTTGGATTAGTTTCACTTTTTTCTTTTCTTATAGTTTTAGTTAGATGAATTTCTATTAATCCTTCTACAAACGCTTGTCGCAATTTGTACGATCCCAGCTGCCAGTATAGTTCATGTATTACTTGTTGCTGTTCTGGTGTAATTTTATCTCTTTGGATTTATTTCGGCAAGGCTACAACACTCGCATTGCGCGGCAAGGCACAACTTTGACACTGCTTGAAGTGTATGATTTACGCAGATATTTCTTCAAATTTTTGGATGTTGACGGATCAGTATTTGCGTTGCGTAATTAAAACAGCTTGTGTCTGCATAAGCTGTTCTGAGATATTTGTTTTTTGTTTCTTTCATTGAAAAATATTTCGTCGTAAGAACTTACATTCACTTAAGACAACTGTATACAAGAATCACATTCCATTAAAAGAACTCATGTAAACATAAGTTGTTTGAAAATAATGAGTTTATTTTTTCAAGGTTAACATTTAGATATCCTACAGTTTAAGTGAAGTTAAGCTGTGTTCACATTATGTTTATTTGTCATGTGGACTGTCACTTTTTCGCATGTCAAATTTGTACATATAGTCTGAACACCTTCAAACAATATCATGTGTTTTTTTTGTGTGTGCAATACATATGACATTTTGTATTTAGAACAAATTCTATTTTCAAGTGACAAACCATCTGACATCAGCTGTTTTTTATAACCAAAATTTTGTGGCGGCAAAATTTAATTGAAATTTTAATAAATATAAGTTCTGTTTCACACTTATCAGTTCTGACTGTCAACTCAAGTTATTTTTCAATGAGAAGGAAAGAGAAAATTATCTTTTATCTTTTTCCTTCTCATTGAAAAATACTTGACTTGACAGTCAGAACTGATGAGTGTGAAACAGGTCTAATTTATACCTAATAGTAAAACAAAAATACAAAAAAAAACTACACAAATGTATTATTGAAAATGGAGGGAAAAATTGAAAAGGAGTTAACAAAAGTAAGTAAATATGTATGTGACATAACCAACATATGAACATGTAATTTATAAACCGTATGTAAAACTAAAATTTTGACATACACATGAAATCACATATGGGTAGAAAAATGACATTCCACATGACAAATACACATAATGTGAACACAGCTTTAAGCGATACTGTTATATGATGAATGGAAAATCTTAATATGTAAACAAATCTATGTGTACATAAGTTGTTTTGATAAATGCATTATTGATTCAAAAAACTTAAGCTAAAAAGTAAACGTACATATAACATTGATAAAAAAAAACAGAATTTTTCAAAACGGACAAAACACATTCAAGCGCCCTTTCTGCTGAAATGCGCCAAACGCCTTAACTCAATTCTCTCTTATGTCGACTTACATTATGATTTTTACGACGTCGTTTTTTATTAATTCTCTTTTGAAGATGCTACAAAAATTTGTTTGCATTTATGCGTTGTTTTTTAGACGTCGTTTTTTTATACAAATTTTAATTTTTGTTGTAGTCAGGGTTAATTTTCTTGTTGAATCTTCTTTAGTTTATTGGTCGTGTTAAAAAATTTATAAAAATGGAACAGCTTTTTGATCTAACTGAAGTGGCAATCGAAAATTTAGATTTAGATAACAGCGATAATGAAGAAATTATTTTGGAGTTATTAAAATGCTGTGAATTAGTTTCTTGTTCCACATATTTCGTCTTTGTCTTTTAATAAATACTTTTAAATTTATGAACACAATGTACACACTAAAAAAATCACACATATAAATAATAAATTAATAAATTACAGAAATCCAAAAAAAAAAAAAAAATATTTATTTTTCTTGTTTACAAAAATATTCACCTTATTGACATATTTTATTTTTACATGTTGAATTTCTAAACGAACCTTTCAATTCAAAATAAGAACAAGAATAAAACGGAACAACAGAAATGAGTGTAAAGAAAAATATGAAAAAACAACATGAAAACAAAAATCGTGTCTTTTTTTTCTACCCCGCTTGCTTCACTACACCGCACGCTAACAAACCAAATGCAACGCCTAAAAAACGATGTCGTAAAAATCATAATGTAAACCGGGCCTTAAGCTACTCTTCCATATTTGTGTTATTATAAGAATCTAAGACGATCTAGCGTTATCCGACCGTCTGTCCGTCTATTGAAGGCAAGATAGAGCTTCGATCGAAAAAAAGATTTAGAACAATGACATTATTACCGAACATTCTTTATTTCACCGAAATGTTTGATAGTAAAAATGAGCAAACTTGGTCCAGTAGGATCCAAATAATAGACCAAAGTTTCAGCCAACACAACACAAAATATTATCTGTGACTCTGAGACCTCTGAGTCTAAATGCATAGAAATTTTTAATTCGAAAAATAAAATAACTCGTAGGTATATTAATATCGTTCGTTATCGATACAAAATGTAACACAAATTAGTTTCAAATATAAATAAATCACTTTACTGGTGAGTATCTGTATACATAAGTTCCGAATATAAACCCTTACCAAATACTATAAATATATATTTATTATATATTTATAAATATATATTTATTTTATAGTCTTTGCCCTTACTTTTTGTTTTTTTTTTGTTTGTATTCCATTTTATTTACACAAGCGTGTATTTTTGTTTTTACGTTCATTATTTCATAATAAAATATTCTGGTAGTACGAGTATGTATGTAGTAGTAGGATTGTTCATTCTTTATTATTTTTAATAATCTTTCTTTTTTTGTGTTGTTTTGTTTAGGCCATTATTTTGTAATTTTTGTAGTTTGTCTAAATGTTGGTTATATGTGTATTTTTTGTACGTTATTACAAACAGTTGCTGACCATTTGCTGCCTTTGAATTTGATCTTACGTTTTCTATACCATTTCCATTTACATTTCAAGCGATACCAATTAAATATACATATGTATATCAGTACTGGTTTCTAAATATTCTTCTAATGTGCTTCAGAAATAGTATATTGTTTTCTAGATTGTAGTTTGTGAATGTCTGTTTATCATTTGGAAGTGGTGTCGTACTTTTGTTTGAAATAATTTTGCGTTACACGCTCTCAATCTAGTGTTTAAACATTTTGTTTTTGTCGGCTTTTATTTCAATATAAAGTATGTATATTTAATTCATATAAGTTAATAATGAATGTACATATGTATCTATATGTAAATGAATGTTGGGTAATTAGTCATTTAGTGTGAAATTCTGTATTCTTTATGGATTACCTAAACGGATTTTAGAGGTTCCCTAGCGAACATTTTAGAAATTACTTAAACAATTTATGAATAATTTTCAGTTCTAGTGGGTTTTTATAGTTTCCTAAAGTCCTACATGTTAAAATTATAAATTTACGTAAAAAAAAAAATATTATGCTTACAATTTAAATCTAGATACAAATGTGAATTCATATCAGAATTAAGAATGCTTCTGATCGAACATGTATTCAAAATATTAAAGCAAAATAACAAAGCACACGAATTTTCAAATTTTGTATTTGCCGCTAATACTGTCAAATACATTTTTTCCATACAAGTTATACCCTACACCACCATAGTGGGGAGGGTATATTGGATTTGTGTTGATGTTTGTAACGCCCGGAAATAATGGTCTAATTGACTCATAATCACTTTCTGAGTCGATTTAACGATGTCCGACCGTCCTTCTGGCTGGCTGGCATCTTGTGCGCAAACTACAGGTCGCAATTTTGAAGATACATATTTCGATAAAATTTGGTACGTGATATTTTTTCGGTTCAAGGATGGATGGGATTGAAACTGGTGGAAATCGGTCCATTATTTCACCTGGCCTCCATACAAATGTCCTCCCGAAATTGGGGTTTACCGATCATAAATGTTTGAATTATGCAAGTATACAAACAAATTTCATCACAAATGAGTAGCAAATGAAGCCAAATCAGATCTACAAATTTTGTGCAGATCGGTCCATAATTTATTGTAGCTGCCATATAAGGCCCACTCCCGAAAATCACTTTAAAGCGCATAACTCTCTCAAAAATGTTGCTATCCAAATAATATTAAACCCAATATATTTCATATGTATAGAAATAATACGGTAAAATTTTATTATAATCAGTCCATAATTAGGCGTAGCTCCCATATAAGGCACACTTTCGAAATTCACTTTAACGATCATAAATCTCTTAAAAATGTTGGTATTCAAATAAAATTTGACACAAATAAGTTTCTTTTATACAGAAATAATGACACCTAATTTTATAATGGTCGGTCCATAATTAGTCGAAACTCCCATATAAGACCCTCTCCGTAATTCAATATAAGCTCCATAAATCTTTTAAAAGTATTTATATCGAGTTAAAGTTTAACATACATAATATTTATATTCATAGACATCATGACACTAAATTTTTGGATGATCGGTCCATAATTAGTCATAGCTCCCATACAAGGCCTACTCCCGAAAATCACTTTAAAGCGCATAGCTCTCTAAAAAATGTTGGTATCCAAATAATATTGAACCCAATATATTTCATATGCATAGAAATAATACGGTACAATTTTATTATGATCGGTCCATAATTAAGCTCCATAAATCTTTTAAAAGTATTTATATCGAGATAAAGTTTAACACATATAATATTTATATTCACAGACATCATGACACTAAATTTTTGAATGATCGGTCCACAATAGGTTATATTTCTCATATAACTCCCATTTCTGAAAAAATGTTTTATACACATACTGGGTGTAGGGTATTATATGGTCGGGCTTGACCGACTATACTTTCTTACTTATTTATTGTTCTATTTATGTAATGACATGATCACAAATGCTCCATAATACGGTCATGTCACTACAAACATACAAGGTGGCGCAAAAGTAAACTTCCGATGTTTTTTGGCTGTAATTAAAAACAAAATGAAAAACTTTGATTCTTCTTCTGGATTATTTTTATTTGGTCTTTTAATTTTTTTTACATCAAGTCGAGAATATGATGTCATGTAAGTGGCCGCCGCCACAGTTGATTGTCATTTGAGCTCTTTTTATGGCATTTTCCATCACTTTGGCCAAAACTTCTGTCTTTAAGAGCTGCAAGAGTCTGAGGCTTGTTGACATAAACCCGCCTTCAAAAAGCCCCACAAAAAGAAGTCTGGAGCGGTCAAATCAGGCGATCTTGCTGGCTAGTGCAAATCGCCAAAACGGGAGATTAGACGCCCGGAAAATGCATCCTTCAGCATATCGGTTGTGGCACGTGAAGTGTGTGCCGTTGCACCGTCCTGTTGGAACCACATGTTTTCCAATCCCAATTCATCAAGTTGCGGCAAAAAGAACTCGTTGATCATTGCTCTGTTGCGCTCACCATTCACAGTAACCGTTTGGCCCGCAACGTCTTCGAAGAAAAAAGGTCCGATGACTCCTCCAGCAAAAACAGCACACCATACAGTGACTTTGAGCGAGCGAGCGGCTAAACGTCACAGTGTTTCACCAGTAGGCGTTGGACGGCCAGGAAATCTGCGACGAAATTAAAGTTGTGCCAAATAGTCAGGAATATTCCGCGTTCTGGAGCAGTGTAGCGGAACATTGTTTATTAACGTGTATTTCGCATGTGTTTACTACACAAATGTCAAAACAGAATTGACATTAGGGGCCAATCGCAAAATGTATAGCATTTTCTGATAGGAGGATTACTTTTGCGCCACCTTGTATAGTGATTGAGGTGAAATAATAATATAGTTTGATATAAACATATTATGGTTGGCATTATTAGGATTGTTCTACTATAACTATTATATATAGTACTGCTTTTTTAATCTTAAAATAAAATTCGATTTAAGGATCTGGGGCCAAATTACCGCATTCGTGATCGAATGAGCTATCGTATCGAAAAATGATTTCGATATCGAAATTATGATAAAACGTACTAAATTTCATGCTCGATATCAAATGCCATAATCTCAAATAAGAAAATTACGATCAATTTTACTCGATATAGAATGCGGTAATTTGGCCCCTGATCTGTGCCTCACATAATACAACTTGTTTCAGAATTTGAAAATTTGAAAATCAAGTCAGTTCATCAGTTTCGCTTTTAAGCAATTTCATTACTTTAGTTTAAGACCTATCCTTTCTTGTACGAATTTATTAGTTGGAATTTTGAAGTAAATTAAAAAATTTTTTAACTAAAGTTGTTAACCAACAATTGCGTTTCTGTGGTAATAATTTACAAACCAAATGTTTTTAAATATTTATAAAATTTAAAATTAATTCATTACGTATTTGTTAAAATTTATTATACATAACTATAAAAATGATTGTTGTATAAAATTCAAATGTAAAAACATAATAACAATGAAAGCACTTTCTTTAAAAAAAAAAATACAATTCATTCATTCATCCTTTTAGCAACCGCACTATTTATTATATAAATATTTTTGTTTTTTGTTTTATTATTTTTTTACATCACTTTTTTTTTTTGCTAACTTTTACTTTGGCGTAGTAAAATTTTATTTTCTAAATAAATGAATTAGCTGTAGTCAGGCAATCACATACGTATGTATACACACATTATTTCTGTATGTATTTTATTTCTTTATTATAAAATAAAACATTTATAAAAATTATAAATGTAGGTAAGAGTGTTTGTGTGTGTGTGTGTTTAGAATGAATTCCTTGTAAAATTTGAATACTTATTCAACTCACTACACACAATGGTTGATTTAAGAAAATCACAAAGTTTTCTTGGAACAAATCAAAAGAATCTTAGAATGAATTAACAACAGAATGGTTTTTTATGTTTTCTACATATTCTACACACAATTCCCTACCTTTCTGCCTCCACTCCGGCTCCATTCCACATAATACATTTGTACGTAAATCATAAATAACGACACACATTTTTACAAAGAACTATTGTAATTTTAACAAAAACTTAATTTATGTGGAAATAATTGATGCAATCAATTTATTTTTAATACTTAGGTGAGTTTGTTTATATCACAATCCATTTTGAGGGGTAAATTATTGTGCTAATTTTGCTACAAAGGTGTGAAAATTATGGAAAATCTTGTAATATTCAAAGTAAAATATTTAAGATAAAATATCAGAACAATTTTCAACAGTTAGCAAGTTTTTAGTTAAACTCTCTTATTCTGCTTTTACTCTAATTTTGTACGACATTTTATCTCTTCAACCAGCGCTGCCAACTTTGACGATTTATCGTCATTTTGACGATTTTTTAAGTCAAGTTTATTAATATGACGATTGACGATTTTTAATTTTTCCCGCGAACAACAATGACGATTCTTTAAAAGGAAAACATATGGTAACCTTTTTTCCTAAAATTCAAATTTTGTAAGTTCCCTTTTGCAATGTAGAAATTGAAAGGCAGACAGATGAAGTGTGTAGGCGAGGGATTTAAGAGGTAGAGCGTGTAGTACACGACTATCTACTGGACATTTTTTTTTTGTAGAAGAGTATTTGGTTAATTTTGAAATCCAAAGTTTTAATAACGAAGACATATTATTAAATGAATATGAAGTGTATCTTGGCATTTACGTGAAGAAGAACCAATCTAGTTTAAATATTGAATATAGTCAATATAATATATTTGTTAAATTCTGCGTCCAATTTTATATTGAATTGGTTTCACAAACTTTAAAACGTTTTGATTTTGGCGATAAACTTTTAGAAGGATTAAACTCCATATAACCAACCGTAGCTTTAAACAAAAAAATGATTCAATTTTGCAATTGGCCAATTTTTTTTCCAAATTTATTAAATGGATAAGAATATCAACAACTTGATAATGAAGTTCGAGAATTACGTAATATGGAATTCACCGAACCCGAAACATTGGCGTTTTGGAAAAACGTATCTAATGTAAAGAGAGTCAATAATGCACAGGCCTTCCCAATTTTAATACAATTTGTTTCGAGTTTAATGGCACTACCACATTCGTCGGCCAACGTTGAAAGAATTTTTAATATTGGAAATTTAAATAAAACAAAAACCAGAAATACTTTGGATTCTTCAACATTACAAGGAATATTTTAATTTAAAATGCCTTATTAAAAAAATGTCACACAAAAATGTACCAGAGTAAAGTCACATAATACCAAAATTAAATTAATTATTTTTTTTTATTAAATAATAACTTTATTTAGATGTAAATAAAATATTTAAAAAGTTATAAAAAAAAATGTTTTTGTGTATTTTTAACGTATTTTTGTCTTAACGATTTTTTTCTTTTTAACTTGACGATTTTGACGATTTTTTTTAAATTGACGATTTCTCCAAAAAAAAAAAGTTGGCAGCACTGTCTTCAGCAATCAGCTGAGTTCTTGTCTGCTTTTTATGTTTTTTCTAACAATTCTAATACCGCAAAACTTGCATTATTTTTTATTTTATGTCATAAACAAAGAACCACAACAACGGCAAAAAAGTAGTAAAATGTTGGGCGCGGTATCCGCCAATGTTTTTTTCGACTTTATTTTTTGTTTTAACTTTGTTTTTGGGATGCACTAACTCACTGGAAAGTCTTTGAAAAAGACAAACTAACTTGGAGTATTTGGATGTAGAGATAGACATACTATATATGTATGTATATAAACATGTCGTTGCTCCAACCAGTTTTATGCAAAATGTTTCAAAAACTCTTTTGACATTCTGAAAGCCATATTGATCATTTATTTACCAATCAGTTTTTTATCATTGGTTTCAAAAGTTATTAAAAAGTTCAATGTTTAGTTTTTCACGAATTTCATATAAACAAATTAATTGTTTTCATTACTTTTTGCTGTTGCATCGACGATATGATGCGATATTTTTTTAACATTTTTGCAATGTATGTCATGAATTACATGTCATTGTTTGTCCAACAATAAAATAAACTGAAAAAAGTCTAAAATACAACATTTATTGCCAGCATAAATAAAAATAAGCAAATAAATATACATATAAAAAAAAATCGCTATTCCACTTGTTTTAAAAGAAAAAATAGTAAAAAAAATACATACGAGTATATATTAATAATTTTATACACACTGAGACTTATAACATATTTTATAATACATACTCGTAGAGCCCAAAAGGGTGTAGACATTTGAAATTCATTAATTTTTTTTTATTTATTTTTTTTTTGTGATTTTTTATTTTAAATAGCCGGAAATTAAAATTCGTATGTGGGTATAATTTTATCGTTATTTCTTCTTTGTTCTTGTTTATTCTTTATTACTTAGAAGATGTATCGTTTGTATAATAAGACTTTTAAGGCCTGAGAGCACTTAAAATCGAACACGTAGAAAATTTATTTCTAAAAATGTTTTCATATTTAGTAAGAAAAAACAGAACATTTTAAAAACAAGTCTTTTGTTTTGTATAAAAATAATTAATTGATTACACAATGTAAAGAATAAAATATTAAGTTTTTCTATTTATATGTACATATCGTCACCTAAAATGCCCAAAGACGTAACCCTCATTATCATAATTTTACAGGAGAAGCAAAGAACATTATAAAATGAAAACTGTTTAATTGAAAATCGCGATTTTTTCACATCTTGTCTTAATATATTATATATGTATATAGACGACAAACTTATTTCTGTAAAAAAAAATGTGGGTTAAACCCCTTATTCAAAAACGATTATTAAATTTAACAAATGTTTATTAAGACAGATTTGCATGTAAAAATTTGCTTAATAAACGTTTGTTAAATTTAATAATCGTTTTTGAATAAGGGGGTAAGTCTTTTGTGTTTTTTATTAAAACGTTCAAATGATGTTACGTCTTTTTCAATTTCTTGAATAAAATCGTTAGTTTGGAACGTAGAAGCTTAGAATTTTTAGGAACATTTTATTTTAGCCTTGTGTTCCAGATTCAATCAAAAAACGAATTTTGATTACGATATTACGGTTACGTCTTTGGGCATTACTGGTGACGATATATAATAGACGCTTTATCTATTATTTTTTTTCCATTCTTTACATATTGTCGACAATATGTAAATATTTATACTATTATATTTTTATACTATTTTGCATTTAAAATGAGAAAACATTAGATTTGTTAGACTTTTATGGCGATTTTCAATTGTTTACATATCGCTAACATTGTGTAAATAATGCAATGTAATTTTGTATAAAAAATAAAATAATTCGATTTATATAATACTTTTTTCAGGTGTTTCTTTTCTTTACATATTATTTACGCAATGTAAATTATGTAAAGAACTCAATTTTATGGATTTTTGTATATTTATTTTATATAATTAATTCTTTACATATGGTTTACACTCTACATACATAGTGTAAACAATTGCATTGACATTATCTACATTATTTAGAGACAATTAAATTGCATTTTACTTTGTTTGTGAAATAGAAAAACATGATGTATGTAATATTTTTGCTAATACATATTTTCAATGCTTCACAAAATGCTTCAATGCTTTAAACAATAATTTTCTTTTTAGATTTTTAGTTTTAGCTAAGAATAACGAATACAGTTTTAATGTTCACATACCTTTTAATTTACATATG
Source organism: Bellardia bayeri (assembly GCA_950370525.1). Classification (NCBI taxonomy): domain Eukaryota; kingdom Metazoa; phylum Arthropoda; class Insecta; order Diptera; family Calliphoridae; genus Bellardia; species Bellardia bayeri. The sequence continues at coordinate 131,872,597 of OX493264.1, forward strand.
CATGTATATATAATTGTCTTCTACACAGACAATTATTATAAAATTATTATTTAATTTCTTGTTGTGTGCTGTGTCTTAATTCTAAATAAAACACAAATTTTTACCAAAACCCATATATGTAGATATCGTAAATTACAAAAAAGACTTTAAGAATTTAGAATGTCAAATAAATACAGTTGACTTAAGGAAACTAAAGGTTTATATATACATTTATTTATATGAAAAAAAAACAAATAATTCTGAGAATTCCTGTTAATAGCTAAAATATTCCTTTTAGTAGCGTGCTTTTAAAACCCGGGAATTAAATTTGTGGTTAAATATTTTTGTTGAGATTTTGGCATATTTTGTATCCTTTATATATTGTTTTAGATTTCGAACACAAGCAGCAATTTACATACGAATTTTCAGTATTTTTTTATTATTCAGCTTTGCTATATACATATATTCACGAGTTAAAAAATAAAATTCGCGAAAACTAACTTTATTCCAGTCGTTAACGTTAATGAAAAGAGAATATTTGTTCTTCGCCTTTGAGCGGTTTGTTTGAAAACAAACTTAAATATTTCAAATAATGCTTTTTTTAGCGAGTTTTATTTTTGAATTATCGAAATTTGTATATTGTATGTAAATAATTCAAAAGTAGTAAAAAAGAAGTACTGAAGTACTCTATAATTTCCTTTTTAAACATTAAAATTATATTGCACAGTTTCTTTTTGTACGTCCATTGTTGTCACGTTTTGAAATTTCTTAATTTCTAAAACAATAATTGTTTTCAACTTTTCAATCAATTACAAATTAACAAAACCCATACTCGTTAAGCAATTCATTTCATTTAAAATAATAATAAACCATGAAAAAAACCTCCAACACAAATTTGTTACACAATTATAAATAGAAACGCCAAATATGGCTTCTTATTACGCATTTTACATCGTTGCTTTTAACAATATTCGGAAGCATTTAAATTACACTTAAAGAAAATAAATTAACCTTCAATGGAAAAATAAATGTAAATGTTTATGAGGTTTTTTAAAGCATGTACTTATATGTAAAGCCAATCATATCATAAATATGAATTTTCAAATAATTTTTTAATGTTTAATAAAAAAACTTTTACTTGTAAAATCTAGAAACTATACATTCTAATGCGCAAACAAGTTTATAATAAATAGTTATAATGACCTTTCTCTTTTTGCTGAACGAGATTCTTTTCTTAACTTATGGTAATGTGGTACAACTAAAACTAATTTTAAATGTTTTAGTATTGAGTTTGTTAATATATAATTTGTATAAATATGCTTTAAACAATTTGCTGTGTTAACTACTTGTAAGTAGTGGTTTGGCTAAAATCATTTAAAATGATTGTCATCTTTTGAATAGAGTTATATTAGCACAATAGTATAGGAGGAACCACTCATACTGTTAGTTATGCCCTAATTTTCCAAATACGGAAATTTAAAAATCAAACACTTGTAACCAACAACATCGGCAACAACAACAACAGCATTAGACAAAAGGCTGCACAAAATGTTGGCAATTTTTTTTTCTACCATTTTACCACATTTTGTACGAATGATGAGCGTTATAAGTATTACATATAATTTGTGCTACAATCCATGCAATTGTTGTTAAAAAAAAAAAAAACACAAATATTTTTATTTGTTTGCAAAGAAAACAAGTGAAAAAAATCACGCACCACTATTGTCAAGTGATAGAAGGCGAAAGAAACACAAAATAACTAAAAGTGAAGTGTTAAAATATAATGATTTAAAAATAGATTTATTGTTGCATAAACTTTGAAAGTAAATAGAGTCACTAGGCCTTAACAACACCTGTATTATGAATGATACATATAAATGTAATACACTTAATAGTTTGTTACGTATTTCTTTCTAGCTAAAATAATAATTTTTAAATGGGCTTTTAAACACACAGAAAATAATAACGAAATTGCTATGTACGAGTATTTACTTAAGTGAGAGTACTAAAATGGGTTGTTTCTAATTTAAAACAACTCAGCTCATTGAATAGGATCTTTGTCGTTTGAAGTATAAATTTCAAAAAGTTAAATTATTTGAAGAAATTTTAATTTAAATAGAAAAATTATCAAAAATTTATCTATAGAAATCTGAAATAAAAAAAAAAAAACTGAACGAAAATTTTTCTATAGAAAACTCCTAAACTGATCGGTTAAATTTGTATATAATACTGACAGAATGTAAAAAGATTTTTTTTTTAGAAAAAACTTAGCAAAAAGCAATATGGAATGAATCTGGTTACACTGTTCGAAAAGTTTAAAACTGACCGAGAAGATTTCTTTAAAAAGTTTCCAGATTCGGTCGAACTATGATCGTAACAGATTTAAAAAAAATCGAAAATTTAGTTTTCTATAATTGAAATCGCTTTACAAGTTCTCAGCAGTGATGAAAAAATGAACAATTTAAGTGGCACTGACCGTCAACAAAAAGAGTATTTTTTTCAACATTTTTGTACTTTTTAGGAAACATTAGTTTTTATTCAAAAACAAAATTAAAAATCCATTTAAAAATAATTCAAAAATTATATTAATTCAGTTTAATAGAAAAACAAACTATTATAACAACAAACTAAAAAATTAATTCATTTTTATGTAAAAATATATGTTTCAAAAATTTTTATTTGTTGTGGATTAAGATAATAAACATATGAGCATGCCTGCATTTTGTTAGTGTTAATGCCATATCACTAATAAATTGATCTTTCACCAATATGTTTAAAGTTTTCAAACTCATATGATACACAAAAAATCTCAAACAAGAAATGAGAATTACAAAAATGTACGAAACATAAAAAATTTAGTAAACATACATTAGAATTGGTTGCTTGAACAACATTAACAACTTTTGCAAACAAACGCACACTAACAACAAGCTATGTATAGACGGTCGTCAGATATTACAAAGTTGTCCGAAAAATGTTCAGAAAATGTCTAACAACCGTGTGAACTTAAAATTTTTGTCTTCCAACGTTGTAAGAAAAAGCATTTTCAGTACATTGCAAGACAAAAATATTGTCAGACATCTAACAATCATGTAAACACAAATTTTTGTCATTGTCATTGTTTTATGACAATTGTCAAAAACTTTTCATTGTCATATGTGCAAAGTTTATGCATCTGCCAATGGCAGCATTGTCATAGAAATTATGTCTAAATGCAACTCTGTATATACATAAATAAACAAACAAGTGTGCATTAATAAGATGTTGGAAAAGCAATTTCGGTTGACAGATAATTTCATTGTGTGACAATTGTGTGCCAATGAAATTGTTAGTTTTCTTACAGTCGTCTGAACTGACAATTCATCTTTTGCTAACAATTTCTCAATGTCAGTACATTGCTAGATCTTACAACGTTGTAACATAGCTTTATGTTCTTGTTTTGAAGCCAATATTGTCAATGATTATAAAAATAGTAACGCTGGATTTCTAAACAGGGAACAAAGCAAAACAAACAAAGAGTACTAAATATGAAGTGGGGGTACTGTGATTTTTTTATTGTGAAAAAGTACTGAAAATAGTACAATAGTATTGAATTTTTTATCACTGTTTCTCAGTAGTAATAGAAAAAAATTTATCGTACAGAAAATATTTTTAGAAAAGATTCTTTCAGAAAATTAATTTACTCATCGAAACCCTAAAATAACAAAAGAACAGGTTTTGTCTTTTATAGAAAATTGTTGGGCTAAAAAGTTTCACAAAGAAAAGTTCCACCAAACAATTTGATACAAGTACGTACATATTGTTCAAATATTTGACAAAATAAGTGTGACCACTAAAAATCTTTATTGTTTAATCAGGAAAGCGTTATTTATGAAACTCATTTTAATAAAATTCCATGGAAACTCCCCAGTAATTTTTTTATTTGTTAAGCCAGCAACAACATAATTGTTCTAATTTGTTTCAGTGTTAAATGTTATTTTCCCAAAAGCATTACTATTCATAATTTTTACATTTTTTGCGTGTAAATTTTTATATTCTTTGTTAATTTGTTCACAAAAAAAAAAAAAAAATACAAACAAAAGCAGTATTACTATAATTGTCATTTCTGTTTCTGACAACTTATGTAACGTCACCATTTTGGTTTATTTTTAGATTTTCATGCTTTAAATATAAATATAAATACATATATGTATGTAGGTACATAACTATTCTTTTTGTTTAGCAGCCAATAAAAGTAAACAAACTATAAGAGAATAACTTGTTTTGTATGATTAGTTAATTTCTAGTGAATAAATAAATAACTTAAGTAAGTTGTTAGAGTAATATTTATGTACATACTTACATGTACGTATGTTGATTAAATCCAAAATCTTTTAAATAAAAAACACTACATGTTGTTTCAAATTCAATTTGAATATTATTACAGACAGTCTGATAAACTTTTGGTGTATGTAGGTCAGAACTGTTATTAAATAAATCATATTTATATAAATATGTTTTTTTTAATAGATTATAAAGATTCTGTTTCTAATACTATTTAACTTATTTTATTTAGCAAAAAAAAAAAAACTTTTAGTTAAGGTAACAAATTTTTATTAAAGCCACAAGAAACATAATATCTATTATATGTTTGTTTAATATTGTAGTGTTTTGGAAATAGATCAAGTGATTGATGTCAATCAAATCTATAATGTTTGTTTTAGCTTATGGAATGAATCATGAAAGAATTTAAAAATTAGGATTTCGTGTTATTTTACATTGTTCTTGTCTACAGTAAATTGTAGGTTTTTAACATTTTTATTATTTAATTGCCATATAACAACATTCGTTATGAATTGTAATAAATTCATATAAATAATTTAAAAAAATTGTATTAAAACAAACCAACATACGAAATATTTTACCCTAAAATAAATATCTAAAAACATGACTCCTATTTCAAATAATAGATGTACATATGTACCAGCGCTGCCAGAAGTAAGATTTTACCTTATTTTTTAAGATTTTTGAACCGAAAAAAGATTTTAAGATTTTTTCCCCAAAAAAATGATTTTTTGTTTTGTCTAGACGAAGGCAAGGTTCAATTAAAAAAATCTTCTTTGTTCCCATTTGAAAAATTTTAAACTAATCGATCTCAAAAAATATACAATTTAGTATAAGAAAATTAATTTTTGTTGTTATTCTTTTGGTTAGTGTTAAATAAAATATGAATTGTTTTTATTATTTATAATAAAAAAACTACTTATTTCCAAAAATAAGATTTTTTCCTTAAAAATAAGACTTTTTTTTTTGGCGAAATTAAGATTTTTTGCTGAAAATTTCTGGCAGCCCTGGTATGTACATTAAATATTAGGGGGGTGCATACAATGGCTTTACTTTAGTATGTTAATCGTAACATTTTTGATTCACCATTTTTTATGGCAAATAATTTAAACGTTTTAATAAAGTAAATTGTTTGTTATGAGATTGTCTACAACTCAAACTGTGAGCAGCCTTAATTATACAGAAATTAATGTTTAGACACATAAATTCATATGTACATACAATTATAATAAAGTATATTATATGGACGTAAAGTGTGCATATTTTCTGCATTTCATGTCATCATTGAAATGGTTTATGATGCCATTCCAAAACATATACAACAAAATATGTCTGACAATGAGCCACATACTTGTACATGTTTTTTTTTTTTTTGTTTATTTTGTATTTGTTTTTATTCCGTATTGATGCAGAAGTGCAGGTGTTCTGTCTGGATTTCATGCATCTCCAAGAAAGCAAAACAAAAACGAAAACAAAAGATGAATGAATAAACACATCCCTCTCAGAAATTGTGTTAAATTTTACAAATAAACAGATGTAAATCTTGAAAAGAAAAATGAAACGAAAACAAATACTTGCCATAAATTTGTAGTAATAGGAGAGTTATTATTTTATGTTTTAGATTTTGTATTTGTTTGCGATTTTATGTTTCATACACCTTCACGGTTAAAGTAAATAATAAATAATCTTACTTGGAGATCAGGTTTCTCATAAGTGCACTTTATGATTATTGAAATTTACCATCTGCATGCAAAAAAAAAAAAAAAAAAAAAAACTTATCCAAATTTCCTGAACAAATGTATCAACGTAGAACATTTATAGTCTATTTGGTTGTCAACTGATATGATAATGTCTGTTATTGGAGACAATTAGCACTTTCAATTATCAAGTACTAAGTTTTGTAAGCAGTTTAGTACCTATTTAGTTTTACGAAATTTTATTACTAAAAAAGTTATCACAATAAATAAATATTTATTTTGTAAGTACATACATATGTATGTATCTATGTGTGTGAACATAAATTCGAATTTAATTAGCACAGACAAAAACCATATTTCTTAAAAAATACATTTTTTCAAATTCGTTTTATTCAAATTCCAAAATTATGTCAAAAATTCGACTAATGCAGTCTCATTTAGGACCCTTTAGACTACGCTTTCTATATAGTGGGATACGTGTGCAACTCGATGTTTGTCCAAATTCTTCCAGAAAATTTCATCCTAAAAGTTAATTTTTTCAAAAATACATTTTTTTTTTTCAAAATCGTTTTATTCAAATTCCAAAATTATTTCAGAAATTTCGACTAATGCAGTCTCATTTAGGACCCTTTGGACTACGTTTTCTATATAGTGGGATACGTGTGCAACTCGATATTTGTCCAAATTCTTTCATCCTTAAAGCTATATTTTTCAAGTAAATTTGACTATGTTGTTTGACTATGAAATATGGTTTTTGTCTGTGCTAATTAAATTCGAATTTATCTTCAAACACATTATGTACATATGTATTTAATAAATATATATTATCCCCCTTATCCATAAAAACTTACAACATGTTTATAACAGGTTTATAAAGCAAATTTTGTATGGAAATTTGCTTTATAAACCTGTTGTAAGTTTTATGAATAGTGCATATATGTATGCACAAGTATTTAACATCCGTAGTATTTAACCTTTGACCCTAATTCAAACGATTGTCTTACGATTTATTTTGTTATGTTAGTTTTGTTATTCGCTTATTTCAGCTATAAATTTATTGACATTTTTCAAAATCCAAAAAAAAAAAAGAAATGAACGAAGCCCAACCTTTTTTATAGACATATTTTACTGGCTGCTCAAAAGGAGGGTTTGCAAAATAGACAAGATAATGCGCTACAGTAAAGCAAAACTTGCTGCGCCTATTTTGAACAACCTCCTCTTTTTAATTTCCATCCTGCTTTTTTAAACTTTTCCATTTAATTTTAGAATGTTTGTAGTAAAAGTAAAAGAAATTTTGTAGCAATTTCAAAAGCTTCAATGTCATTTGTGGCACCCAACAACAAACAGAAAAAAGTGACGATTAAACAAATGTGGCATGCAATGTTTAAATAAATTGTATACTATCAAATCCCCCAGTGAACTCTTTAAAGGTTGTCGTTTTTCATTTCACAAACAAAGAACTAAAAAATCTGTAAATTCAATTGACATGCAATTTTGATGTTAAAAACATTAAAAAAAATCTATATTTGTACATATACTTACACCGTTTTTTTTTCGTTTGTTAGTTTAAACAGTTCCTTTGTTTTTTTGCGTAATTTCATGTTAAAATTTTCCACTTTTTCTACTGCATTTAACAAAATTGGTTCAAGTTTAAACTGCTTTTAGCCAACCATGTTTTTTGGTGCGGCATTATCGATTTGTCACTAATGTAGTCAGCGTTTGTTAGATGTGCATACATTAAGAGGGCCCCAAAAACAGATACAACATTATTTAATAATACCTAGAAAATGTTTAAACAAGAAATAAATTTAAAGTAAGTTTTATATAATGCTGAAATCATATCTCGTCTATAGACATGTTGCAGTCCCTTACTGGACCAAAATGCTGCTAGTTATTTACCACAAGAAATATCTGTTCAGATTATTTATTATTGCTCTTCACAAGTGAGTTTAAACAAATTCTGCATTTCTCTTTAGAGACTAGTTACACACAGAAAAAATTCATGGTTACGACCTGGTTGCGGCAAATATACTATGTTCTATGTAATCAGAAATGTTTATCGCAAAGATCATTATAAATAGAAACATAATTTCAGAAATAATGGTTTATTTCAAAATGTAATTGATTTCTGATTGACTATGAACAAATATAGCTGGAATCATGATGTTTGGTCTCAACCATAATATGACCATGTCAGCAACGACAATTTTACATAACCATATTATGATCTATATATAATCATAATATGGTTGACACATTCATATTATGGTTATGCTACAATTATAATATTATAGTTGAAGAATTATATGATTACACATGCTTATGACTCAAAAAAAATGTTTCCACTTTTTTTGGTTTCGATAGTTTTTGAGACTCTCTTTCACGTGATGAAAACTAGAAACTAGAAAGTCCTAACTAAAATGTAGTGAAAGAAGAGCACAAATGAAAGAAAAACACAATTTTATTAAAAATACAGAATCAAGATATAAATGGAATTGAAAAATTTAAAAACAGGATTGAACGCTGCAAAAACGATTTTACCAAAAACAAAAAACTTATCTCATTTATGCTCTTTTGCCTTTTTTGGTTGCCTTTTAAGCATGACTGTGCATAATGCAAAAGAAAAACTACTAAGAAACTGACAAAATGCATTGTTTATCTTTAACAGCTGTGTCTCGCAATTTCTTTTTTGAGTCATAAGCCACCTTTTCATAGGCCGGGTCACATATTATGATTAAGTAGGATCAGATTATGATATTTTATGATGAATCACATTAGCAATAATATGGTCATAGAGAGACCAAAATATAATTATACAATAAGCATAAAATCCAATTGAAGTAGGACGTTGGTCACTGCAACCAGTGTTTACAATAAAGAAACATAAGATACACACAACCAGAAGAACTGACAATTGGACTATCTCATTTTAGCTTTTATCCGATTATCCGATTTCTTATTCTGATTAAAGGGAGTTGTTAAAATAAAAGTTAAAGGGCTAAAAATTGAGAGAATATCCAGAAATGAATAAATTATTATAGGTCAAATAAACTACATTGGAATTTTACAATTACAGTAGTCGCTCGGTTATATGAATATCCAGTTATGTAAACACATGAGGTTCTAAAGAGTGAACACAGCCTATCTCTATTATGTGAACAGCTTTCAACCGTTGATTTTTTTTAATGTTTTCCTTATTAGAAGTATGTATGTTCCTTCCTGAAACAAGTAAAGATCCTGCAACCTTTGTTTTTTTTTAATTTTTTGAGTGTAGAGTTGTTGAGTTTTGAGTGATTTTCTTACATATTAAAAATCGGTTAGTGTTTCTTAATTGAAGCATCGAAGATGAAGCGCAAGGTGTTAACGTTATCTGAAAAAAGTGACATTTTGGTAAGCTTGGACAAAGGCAAAAGGCGTGTCACTTTAGATATGAAGTGGCTAAAGCTAGGTTTACACGATTGAAATTTTCTTCAAAATTGCTCTTCAAAATGCTTCAAACTCGTGTAAACAGCAAAAATTCTTCAAAATTTATTTATTTAAAGTTATTATTATTTTGAAGAAAATTTCAATCGTGTAAATCTAGCTTAAGTCAACAATTTGTGGTATTAAGAAAAATAAAACGCCGATTTTGGAAGTGACTGCAAAGTGTGAAGGGAAAATTATGAGCAAGACATTGTGAAAAGGAGAAATACCGTTGGTGGAGGCGAAGTTATATCATTGGTTTAATTAACAAAGACTTACAAATTTACCCATTCCAAGTGAATTAAGTAAAGCAAAAGAAAAAATCTCTTGAAGCAAAGAAATATAACCGACTACTTTCATGTAAATTAATTATTAAAAACTTATTGAAAATAAAAATTTTATGTAATAAAAATCATGTCAATTACTTATTTAAAATTCTCTCGATTATGTGGACTTCTCCATTTAGTGAAGAGTCTATGTTTGAATTAGTTCATATATCCGAGCGATTGTTCATTCATTTAGAAACATAAATTGTTTTGTTTTTATTGTATTAACAAGTGATAGTTTGCTTTTATATTAGACACTGTGCTTTTTCTAAATTTCTATTTCTATTTTTGCATAAAAGCTAAAAACATAGAAGGAAAATATACATATCGCTCATTTGCTGCAACAACGTAGTAATTTAAAAAAAAAGTCGTTTCGAGAAAAACGGCTTTGAATGTTTTATGACATTTTACTATTTCTTAAACAAATTTTTAACAAATCATGCGATTTTAGAAATAAAATCTGATTTAAATAGTAGATGTTAACATCTTTCGAATCTGTATTTACCAAAACATGCATTTTTATTTTGATGTTTACAACAAAAAACACTCACACAAAAAATAATTGACTTTTTTGAAAACTGATAAAACTATATGAAAGACTGTATAACGGCGCATATTTTGTATTACTCAGTTCAAAAAACACAGATTTTGAGTTATGACGTTATTGCAGCAAATGAGCGATATGTATTTAAACGCAACAGAAAATCGATGTTACAACAACCCCATTGTTCAGTTCTTTGGCTACAGCAGACAAATTCATAACGAAATAAATCATGTTTAAATTTCAAACAAATGCAAGTGAAGGTTTGCTGAATGCAGCAAACAAACCCCACACATATAAAAATTAAACCCCAACAGACAAGACACGAGTATATTTCAAAAGGCGCCATCCGTAAAAGTCAAACTAATATTGAAATAAATTCATCAAATTTTTGAAATGAAAAAATTCAAATGTGAATGAAATTAATTGAATTATTATTCGCTTGCTACTCTTTTCTGTTCTCTAATCAAATACTTGACATTATTCTATTATTAAGCTGTTAGAAATATACGCATTTTGTTGAATTTAATTGTATTATGTGAGAATGGGTATTGCTGGTCTTATTTGATCTGATTAGTTTGGATATATAATATGCATTGTGTATAAAATTACGAGTACTTGCACAAACTTATAATGTTAACATTTTAATATTTTTCCTTTTTCTCTTTCTTTTCAAACCAGCTGAGTTTATGTTTTTAACTGAGAAAAAAAGTCGAATACCAAAAGACATGTCTATATTAGGGTGTATTTTTTCACGCATTCCAAGGAGTGCGGGTCGGATTAGTGCGACAAACAGTAATGTTGAAAATTTAAGTACAAAGTTAACCCGTTTGTCTACAAGGATTTTTTTAGTTTTTGCAAAAAGAATACATACATACATATATTAAATATTAAATACATATGTTAAATATTAAATATGTTGCCTTGTTGTAACAAATAAAATGAACCCGTTTAATATTTTGTTTCTTTTGACTTAAATTTCAAATAAGTATCATTTATTAAATCCTCTTTATCTTTAACCATTTCATGGATTTTAGTCTTGTGGTCTGGTCTACTTGGATTCAGTTTTGGTATGTGTGGGCCTTTGCAACAATACACTGCACAGTGCAATATGGTTCACACGTACTTATTTAATCGTTGCCTCTGTCTGCATTGTTTCAACTTTTATGAATGAATTTATACGACTTCATTCATTCAGATTTACAGACAAAAGAAAAATTCTTAAACATAAATAAATTGAAATAATATATGTAATAAATAATTAGATTTAATATCTTCATTTGGGTAAAAAGAATAATTATAATAATTTATCATTTGTTTGTTGGTTTTTATTGCAGCACTGATGGTTCAGAATCCCCCACATTAGCGGAATCAGATGCAGATGGTCATGAAAAACCACGTGTAAAATATGGAGAATTAGTTATATTGGGGTAAGTTCAATAATAAATCAAACTTCCTACATATGCATATGTATACATACATATGTATATACAATTTTTAGAAAATTAAATTAAACAAAGAAATAAACATTTAAAAAGAAATTGTCTTTAAATGATTAATTTCTTGCAGCGGCCTATTTTTTTACTCTGTGGAAGTTTATTTTGTATCTTTTATCTCAACCTTTTTTTCTTTAAAAACAAAAAACATTTACAAAACTTTTGTTGTCAGTTGTAGGTATGTACTTAAAATGTTTAACTATGTAATTCTATATTTTTACAGTCACCAACACACGAAAAGTAACAAAAACCTTTAAACTTTACATAATTGCGTTTACAATTTTGTTGGAACCTTTATTCTATTTTTTTTACGGTCTGGGCGAGTGTATAGATGTACGTATGTATGTACATGTAACTAATTGAACCACATACAAAGACTAGGTAGGCAGCCACTACGTCAGACATACATACATACCTCATACATTTGAAGAAATAAAGATAAAGTAAATACAGTGGGTGGCCAAATTATTAGTTACACATGCAAAATTGTTTAGTTTGAAGCCGTATAACATTTTAAAATAGTGAAAATTTATCATTATATTTGTTCTTTTAGGTAAATTAAGTGTTTCTATTTTAATTAAAAATAAATTCTTTTTTTTTAAAAACATATTTGAGGAAAAGAAATTTTTTGAAAAAAAATCTTAATATTTTGTAGAACCTCCTTTGGCATCAATTACAGCTTGCACCCTTTTTGGCATGCTCTGAATGTATTTTTGAACATTTTTTTAGTTCTTCATCGTGATGTCAGACTTTAATCAATGCCTCTATAAGATTTTGTTTGTATAACCACAAAATTGCATATTTCACACTTCAGAGCAGAATGATCTACAACTGCACTCTAATGTTACCAATCATTGTTGACACTGCACAAAATATTTAACAGTATTACCAGAATTAAAATACGAAAACATCTGGTACAAGAAACAGATTTATATACGTATTAAAAGCGGTTGAATCTTAATTAATAAGAAAAACTATAGTGTAACTAATAATTTGGCCACCCACAGACAGTCCCCGCGCCTGACCCAAACACTGACATTACGCACTTCCACATGCAGTCTTAAAATGTCTTAAGACACATTAACACGAACACAAACAATTAAGCCATGCCAAACATTTGTTACAATGTACCAGACATTTGTTTCGTAACAAAGACAAGCAACAACAAAATAAACTAACTAACAAAAAAAAAATACCTTTTGAAATCAATTTGAATACATTGACATTTAACGCGTCAGTACAAGTTACAAATAAGATTAAGTTCACGAAAACAATTTTCGTATTAAAAAAAAGGGGAATAACATGTAAATAATATGTAAATTTGTACCAGGGAAAAACTACAAACTAGAATTTTGTATAAATACCGTAAATGTACAGTGTCTGCTTTAAATGGTGATCTTTTTTTAAGGCAGGTCATGTATAATTTTAAGTGTTTAATAACAGAAGTGATAATTTCTTAAAAAATTTTTATTACACTGCAAATAACTAAAAAATCTGCTTCACAGAAAAAAAATCATGTTTTTTTTTCAATTAAACCTTTAATTGATTTTAAAATAATTTTCAATTAAAATTTTAATTGATTCAATTACTTTTTCTGATATTTTCAATTAAATCTCACATTTTTTTTAATTGATACTATCATTTTGTTTACAGGTCCGATTTCAATTAAATTTTTAATTGATTCCACAAATATTTTAATTGAACCTCATTTTTATTTTTTTCTGTGTTCATTTTTGTTTGGTTTTTTCTTCTTCTTAGTTTTAATATATTAAAATGTACATTTTGACCAAAAAAAAAAATTAAATTAATTAATTAATTAAAAAAAAATTAATTAACCCTAGATGGTTACTCTTCATTTTTGTACATTAAGGTTACTCTTCGTTGAATCGACTAACAATTTTTGAAAATAATTTTAGCGGAGCAGTTTTTAAAGTTAAAAATAAACAAAAATATTTTTATTAAGGTATTTTATAAGAAATAAAAAAAATAAAATTTAATGTAACAAATTTGGTTTTCTATCTTAAAATTCGATACGAATTTTACTCTTTTTATGAGTTATATGATACAGAGTAAATGAGCTTCGTCGATACGACGAACAGTAACCATCCAGGGTTAAATAGACGTAACCCTGATGAAGTCAACAAAAAATTGAGGAAACGTTGGAAAACATGTAAAGAAAAGTGGTTTATTTACATTAAATAATATAGGCCCAATTAGCTGACTTGATACAATTCAAACATAAAATATCTATTGAATTTGGCCAAATAACACATTAGTATACAAAAATTATTTTTGTTTGCCAGACTATAACATATTTTTTCATTTAAATGGCACCAATTTATTTTTTAAGTTCCTGTTAGTTTTCTTTTTATGGAGCTTTGAAAAGAAACAAAAATGCACTGCCTAAAATAGGCTGTGAGAAACTGTACATTAGAGTGGTTCGAAAATAAGTTATGTCAGTCACCTCCTAGGATTAAATATAATGTTAAAACAATTCCAGAAATAATTTTTTTATTTTTTTGCCACGCCTATAAATATACAAATATTTTGTTTACTGTGTCGCTATTTTTAGTCCGATTATAATATTTTGTATATCAAAATCTAGTAATGACTTTTAAAAACTCGGTTCGTACCCACAATAATGCTAAGTATTTTTTTTTTAGTTTTTAAAAGTCATGACTAGAAAGATACTTCATATATTTTCAATTTAATGGAATTAAAAAGAAGAATTCACATTTTTTTAAAAAAAGTGTCATTTTACTTACTACAAAAACAAACAAAAAAATTCATTACACAAATCGCTTTTAAAATATTTAGCAAAAACAAAAAAAGAAGAAATTGAAACAAAATGGATCTCACAGCTTATTTCGTGTGTAGAAATTTAGCGTTATAAAAGTATGTATGTAGTTGAGAGATTCTTGTATACACATAAATTTTGCATATAATGTTTTAATAAACATTTTAATGATATATTTTGAAGCTTTAAGGTGTCAATTAGTTATAATTTTGCTATGGGTCGTCAAACTTCAATAGAAACGCGTGAACTGGTAATTAGGCATTCTAAAGATGGGAAAACAAAAAAACAAATTGCCAAAATGGTAAAAAAAATAGCTTCTACAGTTCAGCATATTATACAAAGATATTGCAGAACAACTGCTTGAAAAGACATGTAATCCCGAAACCATAAGACGAATACTGCGTCGCGATAGTTTTCATGGAAGAACAGCACGTAATAGGCCGTATATTAGCCCAACAAATTTCAAAAGTAGATTTCAGTTCATCAGAGACAACTTTGACAAAGATCAATCGTTCTGGAACGCCGTTATATTTGCTGATGAAAGCAAATTTAATCCTTTTGAGGCCGCTGGTAAGTCATATGTTGGCGAAAGCTAAATGCGGAACTACAACCAAATAATTTACGTGGCACAGTAAAGCACGGTGGGGGACATGTGATGGTATGAGGATGCATGTCGTCAGCTTATGAACATGAACAAAAATATTTATTTCAACCTTTTGAAAAGCAACTTATTACAAAGTTCCGGTTCTATCAGGACAATCCCCCCAAAGCATAAGTCACAACTTGTGCAAACATGGCTAGTTTAGATATCGTTAATACACCCGATTGCCCAATTATCAGAACTTATGGAGCATTCCTGAGAGAAACATAAAGAAACACAAAATAAGCAATCGCCAAGACCTGAAAAAGGCACTGCAAATGGAATGGCAAAATATAACAATCGACTATACTCAAAAGCTGGTTAACTCAATACAATCGAGACTAAATGCAGTTTTGAATCCCACAAAATATTAGTATTTTTAAAATTTCAAACAAATTATATGTAGTTATAGAACAGTGACGTTGCTTTACATTGAATTTTATTATTATGTTAAATGTACTTACATATGTATGTATGTATGTATATGAGTGACTCTTTTTGTGTTATCATTTTGTAATCAAAATAAAAACTTAATAATCTTCAAAGAACTAACAGTTCTTTTTAATTCTTAAGTAAATAATAAAAAATAAAAATCAACTACTAAAAGTTAGGCACAGGAAATAAGCTGTGAGCCACTGTATATAGATAAATCCAACCAGACTCATTCTATCGGACAAATCCCGGCTAGAACCAGTCGTTAAATAGAAACATTTCTTATATTAAGATTTCTTTTCTAAATTTCCTCAAGGATTGATAAAGCGGAATTTCTTTGGCTTTCCTACAAGAATGGTTTAATTTTCAGGGAATGTTTATATCGCATTCTTGAGATATCGACAATGTTTTGATCTTGTTTCAAGCTTAAAAAAGCTTGATGTATAATCATACAGCTCTCTTATCAAATTTTAAGAGCTGTAAATCATATTTATGTCTTATAATGGCAATGGCTTCTTAATTCTTGAATATTTTCACTGTGTATATCATCGGATGTACTTACTAAAATTGAAAAGAAAAATGTGATTTCTTTAAATTTATCAAAGTCTGCCTATTCTGGATTTTCGATCTGAATAGATCGCAGAGTCTATTGGGAAACTAACTACAAAATTGGCAAACAAATATTAAAAGAGAAAATAATACATTTTAGTGACACAAATGTCAGAAATATATTGTTGATGTCTGTATTACTCAATAGCAATACATATTTATCGCGATCAAGATATTTTCTTATCTAGACTCTTGGAAAAATAAATTCTGTTCTATTTCTCAACCCAAATAAATAAACAATGTTAATTGTGAAACTTGCTTTTACTAAATTTATACATTCCGCCATTTGATTTTAGTACAATGTCCCCCCTATTTTGTTTTTGATCGTATTGCAGCCAGTGTCCGCATTTATTGAAACAGAAACATTAAATCGCCATAAATCTTGTATAAAAAATGTATAATGTCAGAAACAGATCGTCATTGTCATTCTTAATGTAAATTTTTATTGTGAAATTGTAAATTTGATGTGGCTGTAAAGTTGTGACAACAATGTGGTCATAAATTCTGTTCATGCTTCTACCATTACCAGCACAGATTAATTCGTTTTAGGAGCAGAGAACTCTCCCAATAAGGAGACCCTACAGCATCGATTGCATAATGAACAGAATGGTGACCAATGATCATCATTGAAATTGAAATCACATTTAATAACAAAAGAAAAAAAAAAAAAACGACACGCCAGACATGGATTAATCATCATTGACTGTGAGAAGCAATATAAATATCAATGTGCAGTGTGACAGAGAATTTTACCTACATGCTATAATAAATTACAACATTTTTTTAATTATCACTAAGCTTCTGTAAATTTTATTTTTGTTCACACTGTCTGTGAACTTGGAATTCGAATATACGATTATATTTGTTATCTACTAATAAATTCTAAATACATACAACAGAACTAGTAAAATAATAACTAATAATCAAATTGTAAGACAATAAACCAATAGACTGACAAACTGTTGTGTTACCTTGAGGTTTTTTTTAATATAGAAGTAGACTTAAATTTATAAAGAACAATTAGTCTTATTATACTCTTATTGAATGTAAGAAAACAATAATAAGAATTTCTGGTTTTGGCCTTTTTAATTATATTTAAATGTAGGCTTATTTTAAATATATTTAACTAAACAACCAAGCAACCACATTTAACTCTATTTAAGCAGCAACTAAATTAAATTAGCAGTTACTCAAGTCATGGCCAAAGACCTCTTAATAGTTTTTATTTTTATCAGTTTGTTGTAAAGAAGCTCTTGATTATTAATTGTAGCAATTAACTGTTGTTAAATACATACATCTACTTACAACTTTATCGACATGACATGGCAGAAGTAAAAAGACCAAAAAATAAAAATTCTTTTGTAAACACACATTCGTAACTACAGACGTAATAGTTATTTGTTGCCTCAAAGCGATCAAGTCATTAATACTCATTACCATCATTAATATATTTATACACAAAAAAAGTAAGAAACAATAACTGAAAAAACGAAAAAAAAAAACAAAAAAACCAGCCAAAAAGCCCACTGAACTCCAGTTCACACACATAAACTGCAAAATACCGGGAAAGATGTTAAGTACAAAAGAAACTCAATGTTAAACTTCCTTTTATTAAATAGCGCGAAAAAAATAAAACATGTTGAAAATTTTTTTCATTATTTACCAGAATGATGTTGTTGATGACGAGACTGTAAATTCTTTTTATAAAGAAAAGTAACACTCAGGCAAATAATATGGGAATAGTTGAAGAAGTCAAGGTGGTGAAAGAAGAAAGCTTTTTTATATAACAACTCTGCAATTGCGCATTATGTTTGTTTATAGTGCATAACTGCAGCGCCTCTGGTGGTGAGTAGGCGAATTAATGTTAAAGCTTGATTTTATAGCCTTTATTTAATTATTTTACTTTGGTGGCGTTTGAATGCTATATCACCGAAGGAGGGCGCTGTGATAAATAGTTAGTTATGATGGATAGAAAGAAAACTAATAATTATCAGAAACTGATGTTGTTTGAGTGGCAGCGGCTGGGAATCGAACCCGGGCTACAAATACCAATTCATGCTTAATGATTAAATGTGCTAACCAATTAAGCTACAGCACCCCTTAATTTAAAAAAAATACGTTATTTATAAGAGGAATTGAAGAGTTTAGTTATAGCAGAATCTTTGTCGTAATGGCTTCAACTTCTACGACTCAATATTTGGATGTCGAGTTGAGCAAGCAATTCCCTCTAATATGCACCGCAACTTGTAATTCAACGGTTTGAGGTTTAAACTAGCAGCTGGCCAATCATCCGTTGATATAAAATCCGAAACGTTATTTTTGATCCACAGTTGATTCGTTTTTGCTTTGTGAGCTGGAGCAGAGTCTTGCTGGAAAGTCCGTGGCTCGTTGGCGAATACGGATTAGTTAAGAGGCTTCACAATGGGTTCCAAGACGGTCGATTGATAGACCATGGCCCAAGACTGATAAAAATAAAGCTTACGCCATGCGCATGATTTCCCGTTATGTGACGTAGTAGTTCCATTCTAAGGGTTACCAAGAATTTTTCATGTGTTAGAATTAAAATTTCTTGCGAAAAATTTATGTTTTATGTCATAGTTGGCAACCTTGCAATTGAAATCTCTCTGAGAGTTCTAAAATAAAAGCTGTTTAAAAAAGAAAAACAAACAAAAAATATAGACATGAAGTGTGCAAATGCAAGCAAAACAACAGTAAAAAACAAGTTAGAAAAAATTAGAAAAAATTAAACACAGAACGTGTGACGTCACAGTTCCAAAATGCGCAGAACATATTAAAATTTTACGCGCGTTGGCGTAATATTTATTTTATCATTCTTGCCATGGCCGATGTTTTCATTCCTTTCTCGCAAAAATGAAGTTAGTTACCATTGCAGACGCGGGATAATGACCTCTTTGAACCCTCGCGATGAGTTGGGATGCTTCTTTCGATGACCGAGCATACACACGATAGTTCTAATTATTGAACGATTCTTCTACGGTGAAGATTTTCTCGTCAGTAAACCAGCAAACATTTGTCTGTGAGTGTTCCTCCCATACCGGCTGAATAACGCTTTCGATTTTTGTATCCGTTTGACTTTACTGCGACCGTGAGCAAGTGTCCAGTGTGTCACTTGAACGCGCTGAGTGCCAAATCTTCTTTGATAATGCAATACATAGATTTTTGCGAAATTTGCATTTCAAAACGCAATCAATACGAAATGAATGCGTCCAGTGTTACATTCGTAATGAGTGTGTTCGGTTGTGTACCAGTAGTTATGACTTGATTCGTTAAAATTCTACAATATTCGTATATTTCAAACGATGTCCATGTCCTGGAGCCAAATTACCGGATTCGTGATCGAATGAGCTAAATTTCTTGCTCGATATCGAATGCCAAAATCTAAAATAAGAAAATTACGATAAATTTTACTCGATATCGAATGCGGTAATTTGGCCCCTGTTTATCGTATGTTGGTCTCCAGATATGTGCCTAGTGAATGCCAATCATATATTAGATATATGTATGTTCGAGAATTACGACATTGGAAATCTGCAGCAAAATCGGTAGCATTCTTCCTATAAAATCCGGTCGTATAAACGTTTTAATAGAACAAAAAAGGCGATTGAATGCATAACATTTGGATAAGCCCGTGCTGCCTAATTATTCTAAATCGCTAACATTTTTTTATTGCCAATATCCAATGTTCTACTCCGCTTTTAACCAAAGCTGGGGAAAATTAGGGGCTTGCATAAATTTTTCTATTACGTTGAAATTTTATTTTTATAAATGCATGAAGATTTGCATTTCTCATATGTACCTATACAAGAATGGTACTACCGGGAGAGTGGGAAGTAAACAAGAATATTTTCTTTCAACTGATACCATTGTTTGCTTGTCTGTCATTCATTTAAGTATTTATTTACTTTTGGAACGATTTATAAATATATTTATTACACACAAATGTTAAAACGAAATACGAATATTATCTCCTGCAGTTTATAGTACCCTCACAATCATATTAAATTTTATTGTTATAATTAAATTATATTCGCATTATCTTGCTTAAACTTAAACTTGTTGTTTAATTAAGTTGAATGAATGAATGAAAGGAATTAAAGAATAAATGAACGAACAAGAGACCAACAAACCCCATTTGTTGTTTCATTGTCACTTTTATGAATGGAAACACAAACAACCAGCTACTGCGATCTTAATCATTGCTTTAGTTCTATTTACAACGTCTGAATCTTTCACTCAGAGTTTAAATGTCAGACGACTCTTAAATTATTTTTACTTGTTAAATGTAAAATATATTAGTCAAATATCATAATTTCACCATAGAATCTTTCCATATTCAAATAATATTCGGCTATGGCTAAACTTATACGAGTAAACCCACCACCAAATACCAGTAGTGTGATCTATTAAAGATGCATGAAACTAATTTTTGTTACATGGTTATTTTATTTTGCGGGTCCATTAGTCCCCGTTTACACAGTCGAACATTTGGAAGAAAAACATCTGGAATTCTCTTTTGTTTTTTCATTCGCGGTCACACTGTCGAACAATTTTGTCGGACACATTTCATTATTATTTGCTTTTTTGACTTTTCTCTTATTCGTGCTGTGTAATAATTTCACCGAGTACCGAACACAAAATTGATTCTCTCTTCCCCACCCGTAATTTTCTACCAAGCTAAATGTTTTTCTTCCAAATGTTCGACTGTGTAAACGGGGACTTACATGAGTGCTATCAACTATTATGGGGCGATCGTCATAAAATATTGTGCCGTAATTTCTGTTTATTTGAAGTTTATTAATTTTAAATTTTATTAAATTTCATCTCAATAATATTCCACAATCACATTTCTGTATACTCTGTGGTTACATATCCTATATGCATTTGTCCGCCCACGTTGCCTCTATTCCCAGAAAACTGGACTCATCCCTCAGAGAAGTCCAAATTTTAAAATTTAGAAAAACCTGAATAAATCGTTCCAACTCGCTCTGTTAGAAATTCTGGTTATGGAATATTATAGCCACATATCTTCTTTACATATCCTATATGCATTTGTCCGCCCACGTTGCCTCTGTTCCCAGAAAACTGGGCTCATCCCTCAGAGAAGTCCAAATTTTTAAATTTAGAAAAACCACTTATTTAAATCTAGTTATTTGGATATTTGTAAAGTTTCAACATTTTAGGAAAAAAGCAGGACATCATTTGCTATCGTTCCATTTATCCTGGTTGATTTTGTCCACAATAATCATTTTTAATGCGTATATCAATTCCTAGTGTGTCTAACAGTGCAATGTTAACACTATAACAGAACTCTGTTAACTTAAAAGGTTTGTGTCTAGGGTTATAAATTTTAAAATTTAACTTCACATACATCCATAAAGTCATATTACGGGAAGACATTTTCAACAGGACTTTTATAATAAAACTAAAGTGTGCAAAATTTCACAATATTATCAGCATTATATATGAAGAAAATTACAAAAAATATCTAAATATCTGCCCATTTTCAATACCAAATATTTCGGTGGAACAAAGAATGTTTGCTAAAAATTGCATTGCTCTATGCTTTTTTTTGTCGAAGCTCTATCGTGCCTTCAACGGGCGAACGGACATGGCTAGATCGTCTTAGACTTTTTGGTTCTACAACCAATATTTCGATGTGCTACAAACTTAATTAATCCGCAATCTTTTTGGTGGTGGGTATAAAAATAAACTATAATCTGCTTCTATTTTTTCTATTTTAATGCAGAGTGAAAGATAGTGTAATAACTTCAATAACTAGAGATATTGGAAGTCAATCGATTTTTGGCATATATCTCGGTTATTACGTGTCCTACGAGTTTATGTGATTTTGTGCCGAAAGATTGTTATTTGTAAATAAAAATTTTGTTTGTATCAAATATGCTGAGGTGTGAAAAACACATTGTAGTGGATATGTAATTTATGGTGTCATTAGCACCTTATTTAGATCATAAAGATCATTTGTAATTTTTGTATTTAATTTCGGTGGCCCATTAATGATTCAAGTGTTTAACATTTAATTTTGTAATATTTTGTTAAAACTTTTGTTTATTTGTTTAAGAATTAAAAACTAATGGGCATTTATTTAATATTTTAAAAATCAAATGGAAATCGATTAAGAGATTTATTTAATACCAGTAAAATTTCTTTGTTTATAGAATTTGTTGCCATGTATACAGTTTGTGTTGTAATGTAAA
Organism: Bellardia bayeri; assembly: GCA_950370525.1. Taxonomy (NCBI): domain Eukaryota; kingdom Metazoa; phylum Arthropoda; class Insecta; order Diptera; family Calliphoridae; genus Bellardia; species Bellardia bayeri. The sequence goes on from OX493264.1 coordinate 131,895,135, forward strand.
GTGTTAATTACCTATGTAACTACATATATGTACATGTATGTATGTATAAAGGTTAATGTCGAAATACCGCAATAACGACAGCAATAAGTTTTTTACTGCAAATTGTTGTTGTATAACATACATACATACATATGTATGCATACATATACATATGTAGTATAATTGTGTGAAATTTCAGTACAATCAACAAAAATTAGAATTACAAAGTTAGATACAACTGATAATTATATTTGGAGTGTATAGGAGGAGTGAGTAAAAACAGAAAATACATTTTATTGTGTATTTGAACACAATAGGGAGTGTGAATAAAATAAAATACAATTGATTTGTACTGTATGTTAATATTTCCGCTGCCTCTTCAGTTCAGTGTTCAGTTTTTCTTTTTTTCCATTTTCATATACATATGTACATTAGGGTGGCCCCGTTTGTATGGAGACAAAATAAGGTATCGATGTTCCCGACTAATATGAAAATTTGATTAATTTTAAGACTACGTTTCTCAATTTGTTTGTCCTGGGGTTAATATTTGGTGAGCTGGATCAAAGGATAAAAATTTCCTTTTTAGAGTTTTTTCACATTTCTTCCAAAGGAACTATATGTAAATTTGGTATCATATGAAAGGTCTTTGAGAGGCGCATTCAATTTGTTACCAAAAGTTAAAAAAATTGTTTTAAATTCAAAAATTTTGAAAATTTCAGACGAAATTTTAGTGTTTTTTTATTTTTTCATAGAATTTACTTATATGAATAGTTGAATGCGCCTCTCAAAGACCTTTCATATGATACCAAATTTACATATAAAATCAAAAAACCTCTAAAAAGGACCTTTTTATCCTTTAATCCAGCTCACCAAATATTGACCCCAGGACAAAAAAATGGAGAAACATAATCTTAAAATGAATCAAATTTTCATATTAGTCGGGAACATCCGCAATTTTTTTTTATCGGGGCCACCCTAATGTACATACTTCTGTAAGTTTTAAACTAATTTATTTACACAATATAAACGAAACAAATAAAAAAAAACTATTTCAGAATTGTTTTGAAAACTTGACCCACATTTTTTAGAGAAAACATACTTCACATTATGTCAGATAAGTCAACTAATTTATTGCTCGTTTTTTTTTTTATTTAAACTTAATTTTTTACAAATGGATGATGTATGTATTTTAATTATTATATTTACAGTTACAATGGTTATTTGCCTCAAGGTGATCGTGGTCGCAGACGTTCTAAATTTGTGTTATACAAACGCTGTGAACCCAGTGGTGTTAAACGTTCCAAACATTATATTGTCCAATCACCACAAACATCTAAAGCCATACTCGATGCCAATCAACACTCAATATCATACACATTATCACGGAATCAGGCTGTTATAGTCGAATATAAAGAAGATACAGAAACCGATATGTTTCAGGTAAGTCATAACTTCATGTAGGTCTATTTTTTGCTGCTGGTATTAGGCAGATTTCTTTAAAAAATATTCAAGTTATTACAACATTCCAGAAAGAAATAAGAAAGGCATACATTTTTTCATGGTTTGAATAAATATTAAATACAACATAATTTTTACATATCAAGACCAGTTGTCGGCAGTAATAGTCAAACGATACAATTGTGTGAAAAACTCGTTAAAGTCGAACGGTTATGGGTCCGATTATTGTTCACAACACTAAAATGTTGTGTTGTCTCGACTACAACACAACATGCATTTTTGATACAATTAAGCTGATAAGTGTTGTAAATCATAATCGCAGTTTACAACATACAACATCAAAATGCTTAGTAATCGGGGCCTATATCATTTGAAAATTTATAGTTTCAGAAAAGAAAAGAAAACAAATAGACCAGCGACGTATTTTTTTTCGCTGCCGTATCAAATTCTGCTCTTGGAACGAACAGCAAAACAATAATTCTCCAACACTGTTGCAATGCCCTGCTGGAGGCTGAAAATTATTTCACTAGATTTTAAGAACATATTACAACCCAGTTCTTGTCATGATGAGAACATAATTTCTATAAGCTCGGTTAGTTAACTCCCAATTTTCTAAAGCAGAGTCAAAGTAATCTATAAATAAAAAAGATTTTTGTCACATTGCCTCAAGCTCCCACCCACCTAATCTTCTAAAACAAAGTCAAAGTAATTATCTAGAAATAAAAAATTCTAGTTTGGAGATCCGGTTCCTCTTATTTCCCTACAAGTTTTTTATCACATGGCACAAGCTCCCAATCTAAAGCATAGTCAAAGTAATCATCTGTAAATAAAATTCTAATTTGGAGATCAACAAAAATATACCTCGCTTGAACTTAGCTCGACTTAATTTTGAAAATTTCCGACAAAGGCAGCTACTTTTCCACAATGCCTTTTTTATGAATCCCAACTTTGCAGTAGTGGAAGTAACAATTTTTGTGAATAAATTAAACTTATTCTGAAAATAGTTTTGAGAAAATTGTCAAACGATGAGGCAATACTTTTATAATCAGGTATGTTCTGAAATCACGTTGATTTTAAATCTCGAACGATTTTGAAATCACGGGATGAATATTTTGGTCTTCTGAGTAAGTGTATATGATATTTTTATTACAAGAGTTCAATGAAAATGCTCAAAAAACTCTAAGTGATTTGAAATCATTAGGCTGTTAGATGACCGGTTTTAAATCACGAGATTTCAATAATTTTTGTGCACAGAACACCTTTTCAGTGATTTCAAATCACTTTACGAAAAAGTGAATTTCAGAACATGCCTGAATATCGGGCATTTCTATCACAACTGATCCTGTCGTAACCAAAAGCACAAATTTTTACAACTAAGTATCGAAATTGTCAAATTGTCTTTCTGAAACATATACTACGACCTCTTTTTTAACATTAATTAACAAATACAAACTGCGAAGCTTTTGGCTTATCTGCAGAAAACACCCAGAGTCTTTGGCGGGAATCGAACCCACAACCCACTGACTGATAGTCCGACACACTATCGCCTAGTCTATCGGGGCACCCCTGCTATAACGAAACCACGGGATGCCGAAGAAAAATATACAGATACTAGTAAGAAAGTATAGTCGGTCAAGCCCGACCATATCATACCCTACACCCAGTATAGAATGTGTAAAAACAGTTTGTAGATGTAGATGGATACGGGCATAAATCAACTGATAAACCCCCATTTCGGGTGAACATTTTTGTATGGGTGCTATGTGAAATAATAGACCGATGTCGACAAATTTTAATCCCAACCGTCATTGGGCCGAAAAAAGTTCATCTACCAAATTTTATCGAAAAATCTTTTAAATTGTGGCCTCTACTTTGCGCACAAGCTTAAGAAAGGACATCGTAAAATCGACGCAGAAAGTTATTTTAAGTCTATTGGTGGACTTTTAAGGTGGGTGTTGGATTAATATTTATAGGCGTTACAAACATCAGCATAAATTCAATATACCCTTCCCACTATGGTGGTGTAGGGTATAATTAATAAATTTGGCAAAACAAGGCAATGGTTTTGCAATGGTAAGCAATTTGCCGTTGTGGTCTAAACAGCACCCATTTTGTAACTTCTTCAACTATGACTAAGGCATCAACACTCGTCAGTAATGTTTTGGTCCGATTTAGCTCCCTGTCATATTTAAGAGCTACAATGAAATATTAGAAAAATATATGAACCCCCTGATTGGCTCAGCTACGGCCAATTAAACAATATTGGGTTGTTGTCAAAGGAAATTTTAATCGGAGTTATAGTGTAGTTCTTGATAATCAGGCATGTCACATAATTCGATCGGAATGGTTTCAATTCCGTATTTGCAAATAGATCGTTTTTACTTTGCGTTCTCTAGATTCCGACCGATTTTGTTTATTACCAAAAAAATTTGTAAATTTCGATTTTTAACCTAAAAACAAAAAAACATATGATTTTTGTAAGAAAAAGTGTAACAAAAGCGAACAAAAAAAACGCTAACAAAGAAATTTTAAATAAAAGTGAACAAAATTTTCTTAAAATGCTCAGAATTTCAATTGTTGTTGTTTTTAATGAACAAAAACATCAAAACGCAGTTGAAAAGCTACGAAGAAGAAATTCCTCTGTCATATTCCTGTACCGTATAAATATTTTTAACTTTTGTAATTTTTTGACAAAATTTTCTTGTTGCTGACACCAACTTTGAAATTTTTTAAAATTTAATAGAAGTAACTATCTGTGAGAGAACTAAAAAAACAATGAAATAATAAAATTAATTATTTAATTGTCATTATAAATTAATAGTATGAGTTTTTTTCAAAATAAAATCATTAAAAATAACAATTCCACTTTAGAAATCTAAAGTGGTTTCATTCCGAAAAAAGATCGTTTTTCGTTTTCTAAAGACTCAATTTACGGAATCAAAACCACTTTCGGTTGGAATTGACTTCTGTGACATGGCTGGATAAAAGCATTTTAGCGATTAATAAAAATAAGTATGCTGTAGTGCAAACTCATCACCCATTATTGAAGCATCAAGTATTTTATTTTAATCTTTAGAGCAGACATTATAATGCAAGCGCATGGGGATTGAAATGTTGGCAACAGTTAATGCAATAGATCAAAACAAAAAACGAATTTTTATAAATGGAATTGAATTTTAGTTTATTTTTTTATCTTTTCTTAAATATTAATTAAAACAATTATTGTACCGAATTAAATTAAGACCGCAACTATGAATTCATTATTCATGATTGGAAAAATAACAAAATGTTCCTGAAAAATAAGAATGAAAAAATATTTTTCTATGAAAAAAAAAAAAAAACTGATTCCTCGAAAATAGTGAATCCCTACAATAGAATAATACACAAACATGTTTTTTCTCAATTCATTCAATTTGCTTAGACTTGATCGATAACTGCTTAAGTGATCGTTTATTATATTTAAATGCATTTTTATTAATTTTTTTTTTATTTTAAAATTTATTGCATATTTCAATTTGCTATTCATTCAAAATTCTGCATACAAATAACAAATATGCATATCCTGAATTGCACAGTTTCTTCAAACAACGAAGAGTTTGTGACACAAAATGAAGCAACCACAACAGAGGGAAATCAAATTACGTTTTAATAGTATTCATGACTAAATACCAGCATGAGTTTGAGTTGTAATAAATAATAGAGAATAAAAAGAATTCATAAAATAGTCTGTCTATACTAGACTTTAAATTACATATATTTATTTTAACCAGTTTATATAGTTTTATTTCTACTATCAGTAATTCAGTCATTCCATACTATGACATCCACCAATTCCAATCATCCAACCATCTATCCAACCAACTATTCAACTTATCGTTCGTTCATTCATAATTATAATTGTTGTTTTGTCGTTGTTTTTATTATATTTTCATTTTTATTTTGCTTTTCCACACAGGTTGGCCGCTCCTCAGAGTCGCCCATTGATTTTGTTGTAATGGATACACTGCCTGGTGATAAAAAAGACGCAAAAGTAATGCAGAGTACAATATCACGTTTTGCATGTCGTATCTTGGTCAACAGATGTGAACCCTCAAAGGCGAGAATATTTGCAGCCGGTTTTGATTCGAGTAGGAATATATTCTTGGGTGTAAGTATTTTCAATGCAGATATACATACATACTAATGTACTAATGTATGTATGTATGTATATCGCCTTGTTGCCTATTGAGTATGTCATTCATTGACAAGAGGCAGTAAGTAAAAAGCATCTATTATATCTACATATTAGTTTTCCATTGTGTAGAGTAGTTTTGGTTATTTCATGGCATATCTGTACATTATTGTACTATTATTCAGTTTTATGTGATGAGATGACGATTAAATTAAATCAATAAATGTTTTCAACTTTAAATGCAATTTAAATGGAATTAATGCAAAAACAAAACAAAACAAAACAAATACCAAAATACAACTAAAAACTTAAAAAGAAAACATGTGTGCTGCATGTGGTTGTTGGTTGTTAGTTGTTTCTGTTAGTGAATAAATTAAAGAACTTACAACAGCTATATTAAGTACTACTACACCATTTCCATATTTTATTCAAAGTTGGATATATTCATACTGTACTGGAAATCCCTGAATTTCTCACACTTTTTGCAAATCTCAGCAAGACAAAATCAGCCAAACCTGTTCCCTTTTCATTTAACAACATTTCAATACACACCTTGCACACCTGCTGATATTGTTCTGCTGACATTTAGGAAAAAGTGTAATCAATTTAGAAGATGTCAACATTTTTTTTTTGATTATTAGAGAAGATTTCTTATTATTTTGGCTTGAGTTCATTTTCAATTAATAATATTAAAAATAGTTTTGAATTAATTTTGATTGATTGCTATTTTGATTTTAATAAATTGGCCTTTGCGATGATTAGAAATTTAGAAACGGTTTAAAAACTAATACTTAAAAGTGTTTGCTAACAATATCTACAACCACAACAACGACGAATGACTAAAAAAAAACATAAAAAAAAACAAAATAATATTTGTAGTAACAGTGTGTGATGGCGTTTTTATATACTTTGGCCCCATAAAAATGTGGGTCATTGTTACGGTATCCATAATTTACAAGAGACCTTTTGTTGTTTTTGTGGTACTCTCAAATATACAAACATACATACATACGTACATACATATATACTCGTATATAGATAAATTTGTAGTAGTGTAGATTTCTGATGGTACTTGCTACTTATTTACAACTGCCACACTTCATACCACAAGTATGTCGTACTTAAATAATGTTTGCTGTTTTTGTCTACATTTGTTTTTTTTTTGTTTCGCATAATCTCTAACATTTAATCTATAATTAAATTTAAATACATTTAAATTGAATTTTCTACATTTAACATTTGTAACCTGCTCGCCCCCAGCCAAAACAATTTATTGCAATTTAAACATTTGTTTGTTGGCTTTTTTTTGTAATTTTTTTTTCATGTGTTTAAATTTTGTATTTTTTGCTGAAAATAGGAAAAGGCTACAAAATGGCAAGATAATGTGGAAATAGATGGCCTTACAACAAATGGTGTTTTAATCATGCATCCAAAGGGTCAATTTTGCGGTGGCACTGCCAAATGTGGTCTATGGCGTGAATGTTCTGTGGGTGGCGATGTCTTTAGTTTGCGTGAATCACGCTCAGCCCAACAAAAAGGACAACCGGTATTTTATTTTATTTTATCTTTTATCTCTCTTACAAATAATAATAATTTGTAATAAATTTGTTTTCTTCATTTTAGATCTATGATGAATCAAATATCTTACAAGATGGCACTTTAATTGATTTATGCGGTGCTACTTTATTGTGGCGTTCTTCAGAGGGTCTACAACATTCACCGGTATGTGATTTCTGTTTATGATTTGTTCTTCACATTCTTTTATTAATTTGTTGTTATGATGTCACTTTTGTTTTCAGACCAAACGTGATTTGGAGAAACTGATCGATGAAATCAATGCTGGTCGCCCTCAATGTCCTGTTGGCCTTAACACTTTAGTTATACCCCGTAAAGTTAACATTGGTGATCAAATTAATCAGCCTTATGTGTACTTAAATTGTGGTCATGTTCAAGGTCGGTTTTGCATACAAATTTTATAATATTCTTACTTGTTTACTACGAAACAATTAAACTTGTGTTTTATTGTTGGAATGATAAATTTATAATGCAACAAATTTTCTCTTTAAACAGGTCATCATGATTGGGGCCAAGACAAAAGTACTGGTGCCAGACGTTGTCCCATGTGTCTGGAGGTTGGTCCTGTTGTTACACTGTGCATGGGCTTAGAGCCAGCGTTTTATGTAGATATTGGTCCACCAACATTTGCATTTAATCCATGTGGTCACATGGCAACTGAAAAAACGGTCAAGTGAGTTTCTCATCTTTTTCGCTATTAAAACACACATCATTTTAATATTTCTTTGAAATTTATTTCCAGATATTGGGCCAATGTTGATATACCACATGGTACAAATGGTTTTCAAGCTGTTTGTCCATTTTGTGCGACGCCCCTTGATGGTAACTCCGGTTATATTAAATTAATTTTTCAAGATAATTTAGATTAAAAAAATATGTATAGTAATTAAAAAAAAAAAAAGAAAGTAAAATTGCAAAAAAAAAACAAATTGAAAAATTAAAGAAAAAAAAATAATCCATAGGCTTTATTTTTTTAAAAAAAAGTAATAATGATAAACAAAACAACAACAACAACAAATCCAAAAAGAAATGAAGAAAAATAATAATGAATTATTAATAATATTTACAAATTATTTTTTAAAATATCAAAAATAAAACAAAGTTCTATTTATATACATACATGCATATAACAAAATATACATACATGCAACATACATACATAAATACAACATACATAAAGGAAACATATACAAAAAGAATTAAAAAAAAACACATTAATAAAACACACATCTTTAAACATTAAAATTCAAAAAATTTAAATTTTAGATTATGATAAATTAAAAAACATTTAAATATTAAAAAATTAAATAATTAAATGTCATTATTAGAGTTGAAGTCAAATACGTTTCACAACTATAAATGAATAAAAATAGGAATTAGTTATCAAACATTTACTATAGAAAATTTCGATAAATCTTGTATTTTCAATGGAACATTATTGTTAACTCTCAGTCACCGAACACCACTCTCGAACTGGGAACTCTCCGTTATTAAACTGTATATGTTTATGGAAAAATATCGCTAATTCTAAATTATGGATTATTTTGCTGATTCAGATGACTCACAGGTAAAAATGTTAAATTGTCAAATTTTAGCTGACGTACATATGTACATATTTCCTCAAAGTTTGCTTTGTTTTAATAGTTTGAAACGTATTTTATTTCAAAACTTTAAAAAATTAACAATTTCATATAAGACATTATATAAACTAATTTCGCAGGTCCATATAGCCCCAAACAGAATAATGTTTGAAAAGTTCATTGAATAATGTTGGTCTCCTTTGAACTATCAAAACAAATATAAACTTCTATGAATACGAAAACGCAAAATGCAAATATGGAAAATTCAAACATTTTATATTTGTTAAGTAACAAAAAAAAAAGAAAAAAAAATATATTATGAATTATTCAAATTGTTAGAGTAATTTACACGGAAAATGTTTAATAATTTGTAACAATAATTGTTAATAGTTTCTTCTTAATGAACAGAGTTATATTTTTTAGTCAGTATTTTGACCCAAACCTAAGGCCAAACTTAGATTTCATAACAGCTTTACATTTTAAAAAATTGTCTTAATGTCACTGTTAGTTTTCTCTATATATGTAATTACATACATAAATTATACAAACATTTCTTCATACTCAGAAACAAATCATAAATAAATTGGTATAAAATCTTAAACAAAAAAATTATTACATATAAATTTTGTAATTATAAATTGTAAAAAACATACTTGATAAATACATAGATATTTTGTAGTAAAAATCATAACATACAAACATACATATAAGAAATATACATACCTACCTACATACATACAACATATAAATATAATTTTTCTAATTTTTATTGTATGAAATTATAAATAACAACAACAGCAACAACAACAACAACAAAACAAAACATAAAAACGAAATGCCTTGAAGAATTTTTTTGTACAACTCTTACGTTTGTTTCGGTAAAAGAAATTAAAAAAAAAACACACACAGCAAATTCTTTTGATTTTTCCAAATGTTATTATAAAAAAAAACTAAAGATAATAAATAAATAATAGAAAAACAAAAATAACTATTTGTTGCTAAAATGAAAACTTACCCATGATGATGTTCTCTATTGAATGTAAAAGTATAAAAAAAAACCAAATAATTTTTTGTCTGCTCTTGAAATGAAAAAAAAGTATTAAAATTAATGTTATTAAGCCTAAATAAGAATTTATCAAAATTTGTATAAATATTGAAAAAAAAAATAATTAAATTCAAAACTTAAAAACGGAAAAACAAACTAAGAATTTGTTTCATAAAAAAAAGAAAAATAAAAACCAACCTAAAGGCGTGTTATATTTTTACTCATAAATATTTCTATATATTTAGTATAATTTACCCAAAAAAAAAAACAAATATTGTCCAAAACAAAGTAAACAACCAAAATCTTTAAGAATATCTTTAAAAATCACGTTAAAGGCCGCAACTGAACTGTCAAAGATCAACAACAACAAAATAAAAAAAATTTAAAGTTCTGTTTGCCTTAATAAAAGAAGAAATTGGAATTTTGTTCTTAAGCATTATTGAAATTTAAATCAAGTTTAAGTTACTTTCGTTTTAGTTTCAACTTTGTTGAATTTATTAAAACAAATTACAGCGTTTTGTTTTATTTATAATTTTTGCCTTAAATCTTTTAAAAAGTTTCTTTTTTACATAAGTCTATGTAGTATTTGTATTTATAATTTTATTTTTATCTATTAATTTCAATTACAAATCAGTAAAAAAAAGTGTTTAGTTGTTAAGCTTTTGTTTTTTCTCTGCAATTATTATTTTATATTAAAATTTTTATTTTTATTTATACATTTACACATATTTAAATTGTAATTGAAATGAATTCATTATTGTTTTTATTAATAAAATTTTTGTTTTAATGTTCTTCGCTCTTATTTTTCATTTCTTTTTTGTTTTCGAAAATTTAGTTTAATGCTAAGATTTTTTCAATAGTTAAGCCATAAATTGTTTAAGTTATAAGAAGAATAAGAAAGTAATGCAAATAAATATAAAATCTATTTATACCAAGAAATATTTCAAACACCTTACAAATCAAAATCAGTTATACAAAATCAATTTAAAAGATAATGATTTTTCTTTCTTTTAATTATTGTCTGTTTTTGAATAACTGTTGCTTTATAAAAAAAAAATATTTAATTAATTAAAACAAATTAAAAGAAAACCTTAATAATTTATATTCAAAATCGATTTATACATATATAAATATATGAACAAAATTATACAATTATTATATATAAAATTAACATATATAAATTAAAAAACAAAACATCCTTATAATGAAATATCGTTAGTAATAGTAATTGTAATTAATTAAAACAAAATAAAAAACAACAAACAAACAAAAACCAATTATGGAATTATAAAATAAAGATCAAATGAACTGAAATAAAGTAATAAAACAAAATATATTATAAAAAAAAAAAAATAAAAATCAATTGTATATTTTCAATAGTGAAATTTTAGACAAACTCGTATTACATGATTAATTTCTACATTTGTCTTTTATTTGTAAGATAATTTCAATTGATACATATGTATGTATGTACGTCAAAAGTTTATTTGTGGGATTAATAGTGAAACAAAAACTTTATTTAATAATTTATAATTAATGCAATAATATGTTATTAACGGAAATTTAATAAATTCAGCTCAAAACCAAACTCGTGCACTTTGAAGAAGACCTTTGCTTTGATAAGCATCTCTAACTTGTTGCAATCATGCATTTCACAACTATGCGAGAAAACGCAATTCCTCTGCAAGAATTCGCTTCAGCTTTGGTTTTCATGAAATGTATTGCTTATCATGTTGGCATCGTGGTACTTCTAAAATTGTTCGATGAAGTTAAAACAGATACTTCATGAAGATATCTTCATAACATGCAGACAGTTATACAACAATCATGACCTCAGATTATGAGCCTTGTTCTACAGATCATTGGTAGTTGTTGTTTAGACACAGCTTTTTCTTGAATACTGGCAATTTGATTGTAATATGTCTAACTAATCAATATTCTCCATCATTCCTTCAATAATGTGTAATGAGCCTGGTCCAGGTGCCGAAAGAGACCCCAACCCATTATTGAACCTTCACTGTAGATTTTAGATTTTTTAATATGAGCTCGTCATTAGCTTTTCGCTTTCCAACAGAATTTAATATATTGAAAAAAGTATAAAAATTCCACATGAAATTTGTTCCCTTTTAACATTTTTCCTATTTAAATTCAATGTTAAAAAAATAAAAGGGAACAAATTTCATGTGGAATTTTTATTCACGATAGGGGTGAATATATCTTTTTAGAAAGAGGTTAAATGAAATTTTAATATATGTATATCGTAAAGCATTTCTAGAACTAGTTCTGATTAATAGCGAATGTTCTGAGGGTGACAATTTAAAAAAATCATTGATTACAGAACTGGTTCCATAACCATTCTCAATTATTTACCTCTGCAGCGTTTATTTATAACCAATTCTAGAGGTGACAGTTTCTAACTAAAATCATTGATGCCAACTACAAACAAGAACTAGTTAGTATTGCCTGTATTCACGTGTTCTAGAACTAGATTCTTTGTATGGAACATTGGTAAGTTTTCATAATAATAAAAAAGCCATTATTACAATTCTTCTATGTTGTTGTAACAACTAGGCTACAAAAATTTCTAATCAGGAGATTCTGCAGTGAGGTCCAGGAAAATAAATGGCGCTACTTCTACTAGGTTGGTCAATAAATTTGACTTCTTCTATGTAATGTAGTGTAGACAAAAAAGAGTATGGTATTGAGCAATAAAATAGCAAGTCTTTATTACTAAGTTGCTGGTGGATAGTTGGTATTGGTCACAGATTATATTATGTATATGCATTGCAATTTTTTCTTTTCAAAGCTTTATAGTCTAACAAACAAAACACATTTAAATTGCAAAAATGTACATTTTAATATACACATTAATTAACATTCTTAATATTAATTTGTGTATTTTTAGACACAAACAGTTTAATAAGACAAAATAGAAATGTTGATATAATTAATATACTCGTACATTTTTGGAATACAACGCATAAGCATTCAATTTTGAATGATTTTCTTTACGAAACGATTTTTGTAATAATTAATTTATTTATTTATGTCATATTTCTTTCTTTTGTTATCTTTACAATGATGACACCTCATGTACTTGAAAAACTAATAAATATATCAGCAATAAAACAAACAGTTTCGTCACAGTTTTTTTCTAGCAAGAATATTTTGCGTTAAATGTTAAAAAATTCACTCAAATACCAGGCGAACAGAAACAAGTAGCAGGCAGGGTGTACTTATTGTATTTCTTTAGTTTTGCATATACCTGATGCACCCTGTGTCTTAAATGAAAATTTAAAGCATACTTTAAGGATTCTACGAATAATGTTTATCGCATATTCTTTATCTGCCGTATTCATAAAACAAAGGTTTGAAAAGTGTGCTTTTAGACAAAATTTTCTTAAAGCAAATTTGAAAGTCTACTTTAATTTTTTATAAATAAGGTCCGTTGTCAACTTTGAAATTTCAAAGCGCACCAACATTGAGAAGAAAACGCGCCATTAGAAAAAAATCGCACCAAATTTTTATATTTTCTTTTTTTATTTAATAAAGTTTATTGAAATAATTTCACATAAAATATATAATATTTTTGTATTATAACAGTCTTACAAACAGTTCAGTGTTTTTATAAAAAACAAGAGGACCCGGCGAACTTCGCCTCGCCCCAATTTTAAGCCTTCAGACAAACTTTAGAGTAATAATAAATACATACAACAGGAATAATTTCACACAAAATTTCGTACATAAAAATCAATTTTTCAAATTTATCCAATTTTCCGACTTTTGCGGAGAAATTTTCCGCATTTCGCATTTTCCGCAATTTCCCATGATTTACACCAAGAACTTTCTATTTTTCCATTAAGGAATAATTTCACACAAAATTTCGTACAAAAAATCAATTTTCGATTTTTCAAATTTTCCGCATTTCGCATTTTCCGCAATTTTCCATGTTTTACACCAAGAACTTTCTATTTTGTCATTTGGAAAGGCATTAAGGAATAATTTCCAAAAAAAAAATCAATTTTCCAATTTTTCGACTTTTGCGGAGAGATTTTCCAATTATCCGCATTTCGCATTTTCCTCAATTTCCCATAATTTTCACTAAGAAATTTCTATTTTTTAATTTGGAAAGCCATTAAGGAATAATTTCACACAAAATTTCATACAGAAACTCGATTTTTCAAATTTTCCGACTTTTCCGGAGGGATTTTCCAAAATTTTCTTCCGTAAAAACCTTCTCCTCGAAAATACGAACAACTGACAAACAATTTTACACAAATCGGCACAGCCGTTCTCATTTTATGAATTACTATACATTTTTTACACCATTTTTATATATATATGTATATAGATAAAAAAAACTGAACAAAAATAAAAAATAAACTAAACAAATGTTTGTATTCCTTTGTACCAGATGCAATTAATTAGTAAAAATACTCATATATGCTATTCGGAATTGAGAACGCTGGTAATAAGCATAATATTACATTGGATCTCCTTGTTTGATTTTTTGGCTACAGGTTGACTCAAATATTTTTTGACATCCTTAAGTTATGATGTAGAAATTTTCTTTAAAAAAAAGCACATTGCCTACTTTAAGGATGGCAAATTTTCAATGACCTTGAAAATTTTGGAATAACGGTATTTGTGGGTCGTCGTCGTTGTTTTTGTGTGTTGTTGGTTGGTTGCTGTAGCAGTTGAAATTCTTAGATGAAAACCGGGTTCGTTGCATATACATTCAACCTTGGTATAACAAATATTAAGGGGATTAGAAAAAAAAAAACGTTATATCGAATAATTCGTTACAATGAGGTTCGTTATAACGAGGTAATAAAAAATTTTGTATATTAATCATTATCTGTCATGTTATAGCGAACGATTTCCGCTAAAAAATCAAAAGAACTGCTGCAACAAGCGTACAGGCTCTTGACAATAATACATAAATTTTTCTTCGAATATTTCAGCCGTTAGTCTAATTAATTAGACTACGAATGTTGGTTTGCTGGAGACTTTGTCGTTGCAAACACAATAATTCTGTGTGTGTATCTGTTTCATATAATTTGGATTAATTGATGTAAATCGTTCTAAGTTGACAAACATCGTTAAATAGAGACAAATAATTCTTTCTATTTCGTTAGTCTGCAGTGAATGAAAATTCGTTATAACGAGGCTGTTTGTATTAAATCTTATGGAGAGTTGTAGGGGATTTCAAAAAATCCGTTAAATCGAGGTTGGACTGTATATGCGAACTTTACAAAAAAAAAAAAAGAATATGGGAATTATTATTTCGTTTGTTAGAGATGACCAGCGTTGTCAACTTTGAAATTTCAAAACGCACCAAAATTTAAAAAAAGCGCACCGCGCACCAACTAAAGAATTTTTCGCATCAAAGCAGAATTTTTCGCGTAAAGCACCAACGCTGCAAATGTTTTGCCTCTTTTCCACTACTTACTTTTTTTTTGACAGCTTTTAAATAAAATTATTTCTGTTTTTATTAGTTGAAAACAATGTCTTTCTTTTATTTATATATACTTCTTTATCTGAATTTGTTTTTTTATTTGTCTTTTCACATTTTTCATAATTTTTTAGCCGTTTAGTGGTTTCTTTAATTTTTTGTGGTAAGTTTTTTTTTTAATGAACAATTTTATTTTTAAATTTAATGCTTTTAAGTAATAAATTTTTGAAATTTGTAAGTGATTTTTATGAAAATGTTTATTATATATGCTTGTTAATTTATTTATTTGTTTTATAATTTTAATTATTGTTTCTTTTCTTAATAATATACGAGAGAGTATTACAAATTTCATTTTGTATGATTCGTTATGTCGTGTTGTTTATTTATTTTTAACAAATTTTCATCAAATGTTTAAATACCAAAATTTTGTATTTTCTTTAAATTTAATTATAAAAAAAAAATCATTTTAATTTTTGTAGCATTTAGCATGAGTAAGTAAGTATACATATAAATTTGTTAGTACATTTTAATATTGTTTTAAGCCCAAATAATTTATAAAAACACCATCCATTAATAAGTTATGTGAAAAAGTTAAAGAATTGAAGTATTTTTTTTTTTTAATAAACTTGAAAAAATTTATTATTTTGCGAAACCATTTTTCCGAGAAACTTCTATGATTTGTAACAAAATTTTAATTAAGATAGATTTAAAGATAGTGTTTTTTATCGGGGAGTTTTGAACATTAAATTTTTGTATAAAAAAAATTAAAGTTTTATGTGAAAACTGCATGCATTTTTTTGTGTTACAATATTGTTTTTTATGTTAATTATTTATTTATGTTTGTGTAAACTATTCACAATGAAAATGAGCATTGATTTTCTTTTAAATATGAAATTTATGTGAAAAATGCCTCTATCTAAAAGGTTTTTTGTTTTATTATGATTTCTGTTTTTTTAGTTTTACTAATTTATATAAAGAAGTTTGTTGCTAGTGAGATTTATTAGTTTAATGAATGATTTTAACATTTTGTTTGGAAAGTAGAACTTTTAAATTTTATATACATACATTAATATAAGTTAGTGAAAAACAAAATAAAGTTTTTAGGAAAACATTAAGAATAATCACAGGTTTGACAAGAAAACTTAAAATATTGTTTGATTTAAAGAAAAATGGCGAATTAGAAATACTTAAATAATTTTAAGAAAATATCGTAGATATGAAAATGGTTTAAAGAGATTTGTGCTGATAAATTCTGAATGTAACAATTTGAAATTAATGGTAATGAAAGTATAACTTGTAAAATTATAATTCGATTTTCCTGAAACCCCAATAGAGCTGCAGTTGAACTTTTAGAATAATAGTGTCTTTGAAAGTATGAATTTTAAACCACACGCCGTTCGAGTGGGCTGATATTGGCACCTCAAAAGTAAAAAAAAATCTTTCGGCTTTATAACTTAATATTCTCGATTGAAAAAATATGCACTAAACTGTGATTACTCTTAATACTTACTTTCTTATTGGAATAGTAAAATTGTAGCGATTTTTATAATTGTTTGTTTTATTTATTTATTGATTTTGTGCGTTGATTTTTTAGCATTGTAAAGTATTTATTTATTATTACTATTTGAATGCTTAATATTTTAATTAATTATTTGTTATGCTAAATAAAGAAAAAAAATAAATTTCTGTCTAACATTAGAAAACAAAACAAAAAAAAAAAAGAAAAATAGAAAGATTAGAAAAGTGCGTTTATGCTAATAGTTTTACAAAAAAAACAGAAAGAAGAGCGTAAGAGAGTGCAAAAGCAAAAGCAAAGGGAGTAAACTTTATAATTATTTTGTAATATTTGTAAATTATTTATTCAAAAAGATGTTAATGATATTTTCAAATTTATTTAAAAAAATATTTATTTTTACATATACATAAGAAAAAGTATTTTCTTTTAGTTTTTATTATAATATAATATTGTAAGTTTATTAATCAAATGTTTTTATTTTAATTTTTTTTTTTTTGTAATATTATTATTTTTTTTTTTCTAAAAAAATGTTTATCTAAAACAAGTACAAAATAGTTAAATACGTTAAGTAAACATTATAAACTATTTATTTATTTATTTATTTAATATTGTCCTCTTATTAATTCCTACATCTCGTTTCCATTTTGTTGCAATTATTGTCCAAAATTTTTAACAATTTTTTTATTGTCGTTTTTTTTTTGTTACATTCAAAACTTTTGCATGTATTTATTACACTTTTAATTTTATTTTTTATTATCTTAAACATCAATGTTTAACATTTGTTTTAAACAAATTTTGAGAATTTTTAATAAATAAAAACTTGTATAAAAGAAGCAAATGTTACTTATTTAGCGTTTATTTTTATTTATATGTTACATTGTTATTGTCAGTTTTGTTTTAATTTAAGCCATGGAGTTTTTAAGTTCATTTCATATGAATGCAATGATATTGTAAAATTTAATTAAAGAAAAAATGTGTATAATTTATATTGAAATAATAATGAAATCCCATCTGTTCTGTAAACCGAATAGAAGTATCAGTTTCGCATATTTTGCTGTTTCTTGTTTTACTTTCAGTTTCACCAACCTATTACAAAATGTTGCATAGATTTGTCAAATATCATTTATCAAATTTATCATATTTGTCAAATTCGCATATCCATATGATTTTCTCGTTTTACTCGTTTTATAAACAACAATGGCTACAATCAGCGTTGCCAAATATATTTTGAAGAAAAAAACTTCTTTTTAAATAAAACTTCATCAATGTTATTTATCAATCTATTATGTAATCAATCGAAATCACACATAACATAATAATAATACCTCACGGCATTTCCTATCAGTTTTGTAAAAGAACATTATTTATAATTTTTAAATTCCAAAAAACTTTTTGCCTCTCGAAAACCATGCAAAAAAGGGATAACTTGACATATGACAACACTGGTTACAATCTACAAAATCGTACGATTTCTAGAACATCAATTTGTTAATTATTATTATTTGTTTATGAAAATTGAGCGTAAATTTTTTTTGAAAATCGCTCGTTTTGGAATTGATTTACAAAATTTACTCGTAAGTTTAAAACAAATGTAATTCCAGCCTTGAAATAATGTGATAAACAATTATTTTTCTTGAACGCTTCTCTTTACGAGTGAAAGCGTTTATCTTTAATTGAGCTCGTTCTATTTAATAGAATTATCTTCAAAATTGTGAACTATGGTTTTCTATGATGTTTTTCAAAATTTAGTAAAAAGGTCCATTTTCAAGATACCCAATGATAAAGGATTTTTCCTCAATGCTTTTGCAGGAAAATATGTATATAATTGTTAAAAAAGATTTGTAATGAAAATCTAAAAAGGAAACTTCCAGGCTTGTGAAAATATGATAATATTGTTACGGAATTGTAACTCAATTTCAATTTATCGGTTTGTAATGGCTGTTGATACCAGCAGCATGTTCATCAACATTTGCAACATGAAAATCAGTATTAACAAATTTGTGAAGTATGGCAATAATAAGTTTTAACGGCAACGTTGTTAAATCGTAATTTAAGTGTGTGTTCAAGTAAATTGTAAAAGAGTAGTAAAATACAGAGTGTTTTTGTTTAAATTGTTTTATGAACATTTGAATAAATAAAAACTCATCATATTTTCTTTAAACTACTTGAAGTTTTTATTTTGCATTTAGAAGGAATCCGGTTTATTTAGAGTAGATAAACCACCGTTTTTAAAAGGCAAAAACGTAACAATATATTGCAAAGTTATTTGATTTTAAACTTAAGAAAGTTATAAGATTCGATCCGGGCTATACATCATATAATGAGAAGCTAAGAGCATAAGTTATTAAGATAAATCCATTTATTTTCAATTTAACAGCAAATTTGTTTATTAAATTTAAATAAAACTAATAATCATTGCATTCATTAGTTATTATAAACAAACTAAAATAAAAAATATTAATTTAGCAATTTCTTTTTTGTAAATACATAAACAAAAATATATAAATATATATTTATATATATATATCCAATGCACTGGTAAATACATATTTAAAAAATTTCTTCCTTTTGTTTTATTAAATATTTAATGAAAAATTTATTGTCTTCAATTCAAATTCAAAAAGTAAAACCGAACTTTAATAAACATTTAAATAGATTTCGGATTTATATTTTTTATAAAGAGCACCGGCAAATTGATAAAAAGAAAAAACAAAATACACACAGAGAAAACAGATTTATTGATGGTTGTGAATTCGGCCATTAAAGGTACCCCAACAAAATTTGCGAAATTAACGAACATCAAAGGAATTAAAAAATATTTTACAAATTCGGTTGTAACAAGAAAATTTTGTAATTGACGAAAACAATTAATCTGTAATTTGTGTGTGTTTGTGAATAGTTTGTAATTATTTATGTATATGTATGTATGTATGTATGTGTAAGTGTTTATGTTTAAAAGATCAATTTAAAGAGAGAGCGTAGAGAGTATGAATTTAGTTTGAAATAGAAATTTTGTTTTTTAGTTTAAGAAAAATTAGTATTATGACTAAAAAACTCTTTTATAAATTTGACTTATGTTGTTTAAATGTGATTTTTTGTTTTTCATAAAACACTTAAATAATTGAGCAGAATTTATTATTATTATTATTACCATTATTATTATTACTATTATTGTTTAATTTACTATAGGTAAGTTGTCTGTATGTTTCAATTACATAAATTTATTGATTTCTTTACATACATTTTTACTAATTATTGTTTTATTGTCAGTTTTATTTGTCATCATTATTGTCAGTTTAATATTTACAAAAAAAAAGAAGTTATTTCTTAATTAAGTAAACATTTTACAATTTATTTCATTATTTACTAGAAAATATTCATATATTTATGTATAAAAAAAAAACAATTAAATATATTTATATAAAAAAGAACAATATTGTTTGTTACAAATAATATTTATTTAAAATAAAACAACTTACATGCTGAAGTTTACAATTAGAAAAAAAGATAAGTATTTTTTTTAAGCCCCCATACAAACTCTAAATAAAGAATTGCAATTAAAGCGATCGGACACATAACTACACAAGGGCAATTTGAAATTTGTATAAAGTAGGAAATTTAGATCACATTGCAGTAAATGTGAAATGAAATCATAAAAACTAAGGCCAAATTGACAAAAATAAGGGCAATTGGCTTCTAAAAATCAAGTCTGCAATTTATCATTGATATATACGGAGACAGGCTTGTTCCATTTAGGCTTTAAATTTGTGTGTTATAAAGACAAAATATCCTGCCAATTGGCCCACTTTAGGGTTCTAAGACATGGGCAACAAATGTGTTGTACTTGGACAAAACTGTAGCGTAACTGTAGGTGATATCGGATTGGTTGTGTTATCGACTATAAGTTGCGAACGGGTGCTTAAACTGGAATTTAGGTCAAGACTCTCTTTGCTCTTGCAAGAAACTCTGACCGGTATACATTTTTTCTAGACGAAGAAGAGGCACAACTGCTACAGAGTGAACTGGAATATATCAAAGATATGTCACTAACGAATCTAAATTAACAAATAAATAAAGAATTCACATGTGGACTTTGTTACTCTGAGTGCATTTGAGAGACTCATAGAACATAACCGGTCTTATGAGTTCTAATTAGAATTTATAAATAGAACAATTTTACTTTTTTTTCAAATTAAAAGAATCTCCCACGCAGGCGCAAGAACCCTCAAAATTATTCTCATATTTGTGAATGTACCCAGAAATGTTTGTTTGTTTCTGTCTCTAATTGAAGTTAAAATTATTGCTATTATCCAGCAATTTGCGTACGATCGCCTCAATTGTAATTAATGTCTTATTGTGCATTTCCTTATTTTTTTTTTTTTAATTATTATAATTTTTTTTTATTTTGTTTTTGTATCAGAATAAAACTGATCTTAAAATTATTGTCAAGATATGTTTTTTCTAGATGATATTTAGCCTGGTTGTTATTATTTATGTAGTTGGTTATTCGTTTTATTTTGTATATAAATTTTCTCAAAAAACGAAAATAATTTAACAGAGTTTTTCTTCTAAAATAATTTCCATAAATAATATCAAATGATATGCGTTTAAGTTTTCTGGATATTCACTTTTAAAATATGTATGGATTTTTAGTTGCATAAGTGTGTATTCATATTGATACAGATATTGATACTGATATTTCAAATTTCAAAAAGTTTAATGTTCAATTAAATTTCGGTTCCTAAAAATCTAATAATTGATGCGAGTTTCTCTTGTTTTGATATTACGAGTAAATTACATTTTAGTATATTTTTTAACTTGTTTAAATTTTGCATACATTTTCAAATAGCTTCAGATTTCCTTAATGTTTTTTTTTTTTGTTTTTTATTAAATACAATTGTGTTAATTAATTAGTATTAGTATTTTTGTTTTTTAAAAATTTAAAACAATTTTCTATCTAATTTTTATGTTTTCATATTGTGTTAAGTTTTTGTTAGTTTTTTAGGTAAAAAAAACTCTGTTAAATTATTTTTTCTAAATGATATTAACTTAAATTTTAAAAATACATTTTCTGTTGTTTTAATTACTATCAGGCAATAAATTGTATTTGTGTGTATGTCTTTCTTACAACCAGGCTAAAGATTATTGTCAATAGACAGGGCATTATTGTGTAGGCAACGGAGGAATGATGTACGGAACCGGCTGATTCTCTATTGTCAATTACATTGATCTTCCAGCCCAAATGATTGTGGGTGAAACACTAGTTACATTTTTAAATATTAGATTCGTTTATTAGTTTTCATAAATTCCTAAATAAATATGAAATTATGGTGGATTTTGTTTTACCTGATAGTACAGCACAGTTGGAGCGTCCATGGGCACCGTCCAATTAAGATAGCCCGGCTCACCTTCTTCGCATACCAGGTTAAGAGTCTTCATATATTCCTCGAACGTTTCAATTTCGGCTGACCGATCTATGGTTTTGTGTGTCCACTCACAATAGCGACCAGCTGCCAAAGGATTTTTAAGATCTCATATTACTAAAGCAGTATTTGAACTATTATGCTTCAGATATGAAAAGAAGTAGGAAAAACTAATAGAACACCAATCCGTATTTTTAAAAAGAAGGACAGTCGTAGAAAAAACTTATCAACTTTTCTTTTAGAAACCTTGGAAAAAATCATATATAAAATACAAATTTAGGAGCTCCTATCGACATCCGAACTGTTAACATGCCCACCTAACATATCGACTAACGGAGATTGTGTCACTTGAATTAAAAAAAATATTGTTACGTTTTTACCTTTTAAAAACGGATTCTTTTTAATTACAAAAGAAAAGCGTCAAGTAGTTTAATACTTTTTACATCATATACGAGTACATCACAAGAGTGATTCTTGGGATTGTCTCTACTAATATAATTACTTTGTACTTTAAATGAATTTCTTATAATTTTCAAAATAAATATTAAACAAAACAAAAAAAAAAAACATATTTTTCGATAAAAAAAAGTGGAAAAAATAAGAAATAGAAAATTTTTATGATTTTGCGCTATGAACAAGTGAAAATGGTATTTTATCAATATTTTCACGAAAAATTTGCACTTTCACAAGACCAAAACCGCCTGAAGGATGCTTTTGCGATGTACTAGAGAGTTCTTAACAATTGTCTTGGCTACAATTTTTATCATAGTATTAGATCGAAAATCTCAATGGTTTGGCTGTTATAGGCCAAAATAGCCAAAAAAAAAAAACGTGACAAAAATTGGTGAATTTTCTACATTTTTGACTTTTTGATCATGAAATCTAAGCTTTTTCTAAGTAATATGTTCAGATAAATTGTAGCCCGAGGCAATAGCTACAACTTTACTTTTGAAAATAAGTCAAAATTTGAAATAGTTTACGAAATATAAGCCCAAGAAAATTTGCAAATTTTCCAAAAAAAAAAAATAAAGTCTGAGAAAAAATTTCAAGTCAAAATCAGGAAGCTCGATTTTCACTGTAGACGTATGGTGTAGTGGACTTTTTTGCTCAGTACAATCCCAAGAACCAGAAACGGCCATTAAGATGTTCAAATCGCCCAACCTAGAGTACACACTAAAAAAACGTTTATTTATGAATTTTTTTTGTGTAAAAAATAAATCAATTTAATTTGTTGACATTTGCCTCTTTAAATATGCCGTGCATATTTAAGGATCATTTCGTACTGGAGAGCTATCAGAGAATGGGTATAATTAGAGGTCAAAACAAGTTGGACGTGGATGTTGTGTAATCTCTCCCCTACTATGACTAATTGTTATTAACTTGAGTATAATGGTTGAATCTTTTGGCTTGTCACTGTAATGAATTTGGATTAAAGTTCTGTAGTATTCCAGACCGTGTTTTTGGTGATCTAGGAGGTATGTAAAGTTCTACTCGAAAATAACATTTGTGGAGGCAATGAAATCTTTGGCCATAATAAGCAGGCACTCATGTCATCTATACGAGTATTAATCGTGATGTAGGTCTTCTATAATAGTCAAAGTATGCAAAGAACTACAGTGGTAATGAGCAGTGGTCGAGCTGGGCAAAGGGCAATGTTCTTTAAATGTATCAGATGTAGTATCTGTTGCAAAACATGTTGGGACTATATTAAAAGCAAAAACAAAAGACGGTTGGAAATGAAGAAACTATTCTTATAATTTTATAAACTATATAACAGTAGAAACGGGACAGTACACGACGTATGACAGGGGTAAGAGAAAGATACTGTTGACGATCAATAGGACAGAGACGGATGATGAGATTAAGGGTTCGGCCAGTACGAATTGAGAAAAGACGGAATAGGAACGTGGGTATATAAGATAGACGTTTTCGGACCTACAGAGAGTTGACAGTTGATAGTAAAGAGTTAAACGGTATTGTTAGTGGAGTGAAGTTCTATCACACTTGTACATATGTATACTATCAAGTATATACGAGTATATTAGCATGAATTCTGTTTATTAGTAAGTGTGTAAATAAACGTAAATAGTTTTTATAACGTTGATTGCTGAGTTTCATTTTCTTTAAGAGAGGAAAGAAGAGAGTAGTCAAACTCTATATACAACTCTTGAAATAAATGTAAGTATCGATCATTTCATTATTTTTTAAACAATTTCTTTCGCAGCTGCATGCACTACGGAAATATGGTACCGGCTCCTCATTTGAGACATATATTTCGAACATATGCCGCAAGTTGAGTTCAGATAAAGGTATCTGGAGCATAAAGTGTAACCCTGTTGAAAACCTGAATGGCGACAGGTTGGATTTTACCGACAATGACACCGGCATCTAGTCTTGTTTTAATTATTGTAAAAACGGAATTATATCGATACTAATAGATTTAAAACTTACCAGCAGTGGGTATAGGACTGCCATCTTCATCGTATTCAACGCCAGCATATGCTTTTTGTTTAGTCAATTCCAAACCAGTCTTTTGGCCAATACCTCCCTCAGGAGAGTCAGTAATATAAAATGGATGGTATCTGTGCAGAAACCAGAAATGAAATTAATAAAAATTATAAAATTATTTATTTTATCCTAAATATCAGTTTAATAATCACCTGGCAGGTTGGCTGGGATTATCGCCACCTTCCACAAAGAATTCATAAGTTTTACCACGTTCCACCGTGATTTCGGGTATTAGCAAATCATTAATATACCAAGCAATACCCCAAGACGGTTCACCAGTGATGGGGGTGTAGCCACGTTTGCCACCTGTAGGACCAATTCTCGCCGTAAATGTATTTTCATTATCGATTTTACGCGTAGGCCATGCCGTGGGACCACTCTCATCCTTAACACTGTACAGTGAAGTTTTGCAGGTATTGTCATTCTAAACGGGGTAAATTTATACAATAGTAAAAACGAAAATTATATAAATGTGTAATTGATTACCTTTGAGGAGAAGTTAATGCGTATATCATCGACATTATGATCACTAGGGGTATGAGAATGAGCATTAGCCTCTTTGCGACTATTCAAAGGACCAATGGCCGCTATAACGGACACTTCACGATCTGTAGGTATTGGTGTATCATAAATTGCTTCATTGGTTTGCAAAAGACGTTTAAATCTAATGGTGGTGACGCCATTCTTGCGATCGCCACTTACTGTAATGGAAAAATGTTACTTTTGTACTATAAAATTCTTAAATATTCTTATGTTACGAGTACTTACAAACCACCACGTCGTTACGTGCCCCTATTCTCTCATCGGGACAAGCACCATTCTGGCCATCACACTGCGACAAATCAGACAGGAAATAATCCTCAGCCCGGAATACGCGAGCCGTAGTATCATAGAATGCCACCACTACATCGGACTGTGACATTTGTGCCCGACCATTGGCCCCCGACAAACCAAAAGCCATATACTGATCTTCATTTATGCGACCATACAAATCAATTTGTATATACTCGCCTTGTAACTCCCATTTCACTTGCAACTTGTTGGGCAACAACTCCCGACAGTTGGAGTACGAAGGACGTGGCGTAGTTGTAGTCTAAAAAGTAAAAGTTTGGTGATAAATACATAAGTGATTAGTTTTGTTACAAATGGCTGGGGAATGGGGTTTTTGTGTTTAATAATGATCACTATTCATTTGATTTTGGTATGTTTGTGTTGTTAAACTATTGACCACAGAATAAGTGATGAGAAGCGAAGCTCTTTATTTTCAAAGTAAATTTAAAAATTCTCTCTTTATACACATGATAGATGTCAGTTGTATTTTTGACAGCTGTGGAGGTCTTCGCTTCCAGTCAGTTATTCAATGCTATTAACTAGTACTTACAGGAGAATACCACCATGGAGGCTAATGAGTTTTATATTATTGGTTGTTTTTGGTGACAAAAGATAAAAATATATAATGTTTGGTTACGAAATGTAAAAATGTCCATGATTTTGTTAGAGAACAAATAATACATACATACATACATACATATAATAATAATAACACAATATACAAATATAAAAATGCTTTCAGGACAAAGATTTATAATTTTTGGTAATGTTAAAACTAAAGCAAAAACTAAAAAAGGTACTAAATTTTAGAACATCTCACCCTATAGAGAAAAACACATTGGGCCGTTGTTTACTTTAGAAAACTAATAAATACTTTCCCGAAGATTGCTAATATATCTTGATTTGTTTATTTTAGGAGTATATATGTATGTATATCTATAGGTAGTATATACAGAATTTAATATTGATAGCTAAAATTTTGGACTAAGTCGCCTAAATGAATCTAAATAAGGTTAAATTACTTGTACAAATTTAAAATAAATTAGCAAACATTATTTGAAAATTTAATATTAATAGCTTTTTAATAACCAACAACACCAATTTTTCCTCGTGAGATTTTCTACTAAATTTTGATTGTTTAGAATTCCAAAAAGCATTCTACTTACGGTTATTTTGGTTTGTCCCAAAGCTGGTGGTACATCTAAATCTTTGGGTATAAAAACATGACCGAAATTATGCCTGTACTCAACGCACCAAACCGAAAGCCAGTCAATATCGTAAACGGTCAGAGAACCGGGCAATTGAATTTCGATATCTTCTCCCTGATAGCCACGTAGAGGTTCCAAGGAACCGATTTCGTTGGGCACCTAAGAAAGTTTTAAAAAACAAATTTAGTTAAATAAAGAGACTTACACATTTAAGCACAGCTTTACATAAGAAATGCACTAATCATTTTAGAATTTACTGCTTTTGTTCTCTATTTGTACTATAATTGAACATTTTGACCCACCTTAATGCCCATAATATTCGGTTCCGTACCATTGCCCACCCAAAAGTAGGCATCTGGTCCGGCGCCGTCGTAATGTAGATTTGGTATATAAAATGTTTTGGCATCTAAGACACTGATGTTGCTCGATCTTAAGCCGTGAGCTAAACGCTTGAATTCCGGCAAAACGCGTGGCTTTGGAACATCTAAGCCCGGTGGGATGAAAACTTCACCAAAATCAACCTGAAAATTAAATGAAATATTTTTTTTTAATTTAAAGATTTTAGAACATTAAAATATAATTCTTTTAGATGTGTTTGTAAAAATATACCAGCTATGTATGTATGTATGTACATATATAGCAATTGCATATTCATTTGTACATGTTCATTAAATTTGCCCCAAAAAGAAAGATTTTTAATTAAAACAAATAATAAATGTTTGTGCAAGAAAATAATAATACATGTGTGTTTGTACATCTGTATGTATGTATATAAAGATAAAAATATTTATAGAATTTATTTTAGTACATATGTATGTATATGTATGTAGGTGTATATGTTATGCTCTTAAGTTTAAGTAAATACACCATTTCCATTGGCTTACATTGTATACAGGATTTTAAAAATCTGTTAGATTATTTTTTAACAAATTCTTTTTGAGTTTTATTCTCTTAATAAAATACTAAAAAAAATAATCCAAAAAGCAGCAAGAGCTAATTTTTGCATGAAGCTACTATCAATGAAAATTCCACTTATTATTATAAACACAAAATTCTTTTAAAAACCGGAGAAAAATTAACTTGAACATTTTGTGCATATCTCGAGCAAATTTTTAAAATTCATACCTTTACTTAATTGTGAATAAAAGCGAAACGCGTTCATCGATGTTCATGATTTATGTCTCATTTTGTTCATAGGTTATGCGACTTTACGTGAAAGGAATACTTTTTTTTACCGTTTTGGATT
Organism: Bellardia bayeri; assembly: GCA_950370525.1. Lineage (NCBI taxonomy): Eukaryota > Metazoa > Arthropoda > Insecta > Diptera > Calliphoridae > Bellardia > Bellardia bayeri. The sequence continues at coordinate 131,923,130 of OX493264.1, forward strand.
TTTTATGAATTAAAAATAATTCATTTTTTTAAATTTGTTTCAGCTTATTCGGACTAGTGGTTCTCGAGTTATAACAAACAAAAGAGCCTAAAACATGACAAATTCCTTATACGATACTACTAACTTCAAATTAGTTTTTAAATTATAATTTGATGTAACATGACCAAACGAATGATGCAGAAGTTCTTCTTTTTAGGGCTACTTTCATAAACAATTATCAGAATTGAGTCCCGAATCAATCACCTGAAAAATGTTGTACAGTGTAATTTTAAAAAATCTTGAATTTGTTACAAAACACATTTTTTCAAAGAATGTATTTTGAGGTCAATATTATTGAAAGTTTATTCAGAGGTCAATTTGACCCTATTTACAAAGGACAACTTCATGCAACAGCAAATTGCTTGAATTAGTGGATCCTCTTTCAGCCTATAGAATAAAAAAAAATTAGGAAAAATTCGAATGTTTAGGACTTAAAAAGAAAATATGGATATAATTAATAAAAATAAATTTCAAAATGCAAATAATCTGGTTTGTGAGTCTTTTGAGGTGTAGATATGTATGTACAAACATTTAGAGCAAGTAGTTGGAACTTGAGAATTTATATTTTAAAGAAAAATTGTTTGCAATAAATTTTCAGAATAATATTTACCATAAAAACTTGAATTTTCATGATTTAATGATTTTTCTTAGAGACAAATTTAAAATTCTTAACCAAATTTGGAACTTTTATGGCTTCAATAAAGGGGAAAATATGTTTAGTTAAAAAGATGCTGCTATTTAAATTACATAAAAAATTCTATTTTTTATAATTGGTTCTTAGCCTTCTTAAACATTTTTAGATTAAAGAGATTTTTTTTAATTGGTAAAGTTTGAATAGGGGTGAGTTGGGGCTCTGTTCGCTTAAATGATCCAGGCATTTACGTTAAGTTTTCTTTTAGAATAGAAACAGTATTCTACATGTTTTAACTTGGATGCATTCTACTTTTTAAACTGACCGGATAACTGTATGAAAATTTGTTTATTCAGAATTTAATCAGATTTTAAGATAATCATTTCCGATGTATAACCCTAAAAAACTAGCCAGCAATTTTAAAACCCATTTCTTCAAGAAATAATCTCTTGAACTGAAATATATAATTAACAACTGTTGTCGTATATACGAGTGATTCATTTACAGTTTATAACGTATTTTTTACAAAAAAAAAGTTTGACAATTAATCATGGAAAGTCTCAGACAGCAAAAATTTTCCAAATTATACAGCTTTATTACATTCTAACAACGAAACCATGTAAATCGAATCAGAAAAACCTCCGTTCTAACAATTAATTAATGAATTATTTCCAAAAAAAAAAAAAATATTTATAAACGACTGTGTGTAGATGGGATTATTGAAACAAAATTTAATTGTAATTGAGAATTTCCAGAAAATTTTATTTGTAAATGGTGTAAAATTTATAGATGATGTACGAATGTAAGTAAAGATAAATATTTACATAAAAATACCCATAAGAGTTCAAGTATTTATATGTATATGAATGTACATACGTACGTATTTCTATTTACATATACATATACACAATTTTATTACGATTATATACAAAAACATATTTAAATATAAACTCGCACAAATGTATTTGTATTGAATAAACTTGAATGGATTCAAGGAGACAACAATTTTAGCGAAAACACAATGCGCGCGCATTTTTGGGGGATTTTTAAAAATAAAAACAAACTCCCAAATACTCACACACACCCATAAACAAACTCCTATGCATACAAACATAGTGCAGACACATCCATACAAGTACATATACAAACAAGAAAGGAAACAGTTTGTGAAAAAAGCTTTTTAAACTGTGTACTCGTATATGTATATTGTGTTGTGGTATTTAAATTCACCATTCTAATGGTGAATGGTGAAATTAAGCTTACTTACTTACAATCTCTTTTTTAATGCACGTTGTTTATAGATAAAAAATAAGTGTAAAGTGGAGTAAAGGAATTTTTCTTTCTATTTGTTGTGCTGTGTTGTATATTTATGTAAAAATCGTGCTTGAGTTATTTGTGTGCTGAGAGTGTTGTTAATAGTATTTCGTTGCTTATATACACATACATATGTATGTATGTATGTACATATATAAATAAATAGGATGAAAATGTATTTGCAAGTTTATATGCTATGTATGTGTATTTGTGTATGTGTATGAGTTTATGTAGTATGTATATACATACATATGTATATACTGTTTGAGTACTTATTGTGAGTAGCAAGCACTTGTATTAATCAAAAATGTCTGCCGTAAATTTTATTATTACTACAACGCTAGTACGATGACTACGACGCCATCTTTAAAATATTTTATTTGCCCAATTCTCCTTCCTCATACTTTCTTTCTTTCTTTCTTTCATATTTATATGTATGAATGTATTTAGTAGTTAGTTACTCTTTGGCTAATTATACGTAAATAATTTTATGCAGATTTTTCTTTTAATTTTAATTTTTGTTTTTGTAGTTTTAGTTTGTAGTTTGCCATTTCGCTCAAACATTTTTGCTGTTAATTAATAATAGAAAAAAGAAAAATAATAAAGCAAAAAACAATGGGATAATATACTTATGTATGTATGTACATAAAAGTACGAGTCTGATCTGAATATTTTCCTTTGTTGATTTCTGTTTATTTACTTTGTTTGGTTTAATTTTTTTTTCTTTAATTTTTGAGTAAACATTTAATTGTGGTTTCTTTGTTTTACGAATATTCATACTAAATAAGTTTGTACATATTTTAGGGAACAAGTTTGTGTTGGGCGCGGTTGCACTTTTTTTTTTTGGTTAATTTTGTTCCCATTCTATGGTTAGTCAGTTTGTGTAGTTATATTTTTGTTTGTTTTCACAAACAAAGCCATGCAATGAATTTAAATGAAAAAATTATTAAAGTTTATTTCCAAAACGGCGTAAAATAATTCTACACTTATTTTGTTTTTATGCGGATATATAAATATACAAAATATATAGCAAATAACTTTGAATATTTAAATTATATACTGTGAGCGTCAATATAAAGAAAACAGTTAATATTGTTAAAAAAAAATGTTTTATTAGTACAAATTTAAAACAAAATATGTTGCATAATTTATAAGCAACTCTTAAGCAAAAAAAAAAAAAAAAAAACTCATTCACAAAAACTAGAAAAATAAGAACATAAAAAATAATTAAATTTTAACGGAAAATTACTCGCGTCAAAAACATTGTATTTATTTATTATTTTGTTTCTAGTCTTTTTGCCTTTATTGCAGCTGACAATCTTTTGAATTGTGGTCTGCGAACTGCGGAGGATGATTTAACAATTTTCAAGGTATGCTTAGAGTCATTGTCCTGTTGGAATATCCAGTTCTGCGCTAGTTCTAATTTCTCTACACTAGGAGCTATATTCCTCCTTTTATAGATTTTTTAGATTCTACAAATGTAAGATTACCGATCATTGATGCCACCATACAAAGCCAGACTATTACTTAAGGTCACAACTTAATCTCTTTTAATGATAAATTATGAAAATTGCAATTATTTTGAATGACACTTTACCGTACACTTTCAAACTGAAACAAATTATAAAGCTAGATTTACACGATTGAAATTTTCTTCAAATTGCTTCAAACTCGTGTGAAAAGCAAAAATTCTTCAAAATTTATTTACTTAATAGTTATTAATAGTTATTATAAATAAATTTTAAAAAAATTTTGCTGTTTACATGAGTTTGAAGCATTTTGAAGAAAATTCCAATCGTGTAAATCTAGCTTAAGAATTGCCAATACTTTTGAAATGATAGGGATTTTTTCATGCTTTTGTTTTTGTTTCTTTTTTTTTTGGGAAATTGAATTCTACTTAAATATATATTATACAGCCATGTCACAGAATTTAATTCCGTTCGGAAGTAGATTTAATTCTGTTTTTTGCTTCTATAGAAAAAGCAAAACGAACGAATTTTTCCGGAATGAAACCTGAAAATGGTTAAAATTACTATTCCTTTTTCTATAGAAGCAAAAAATAATTAAATTAATTCCACTTCTGAACGGAATTAAATTCTGTGACATGTCTGATAATATTATTATTATGAAATTATTTATATTAATATAATTAAGCTTTTCTTTTAATAGCATGTTGTGTTGACTTTATTTATTTTATAAAAAATATATATATCTCCGGAATTTAAACACGTATAAAATATATTATACGACTATGTTTGAATAAAGCTTAATGTTTTAGCTATACATGGATGCATTTATCTAGTTGTATTTATACTTAGGCCTCACAAGATATTTCAGGTTTTCTTTAACTGTACAAATATAAAAACTTATGTATAAAAACATAAGTTTTTATATTTGCACAGTTTTTTTAATTTTAAGAAAAGTGACTGTGAAAAAAAATCCTTGTTTTGTTTAACTAGAATTTTGCTTTCTTTAATTTAATTAATTTATTAATCTAGAAATTTATTTTCTTATTCCAATTGAAAAGAAATAAGAAAAAAAAAGTTTTTTTTGCAAAAAATGACCAAATATTTCACCTTAGTAGTTAAAGGTTAAATATAATTTTCCAAAAATTTCCCATTCTCGTTCTAAATCAGTAAAGGGCGAATGCTATACACGCGTGTATAGGAACATAATTCTGTGTGCGTGACGTTGACACACGTATACTATAACCTGTTTCGCTGTCTGATCTCGCTCCACATTTTTTTTGAGTACACTCAAACTAAAATGTTTAATGAAGAATGGGAAAATGATTTTTTTTAAGAAAACATGGATGGCGATGCACAATGCTTGATTTGTCATCGCATTGTAACTCAAAAAATATTTAATTATACATTATGTTTATGTACATACATATATTATTTTATTATTTAATATTATTTGTATATTAAAAGTAAACTTCCGATGTTTTTTGGCTGTAATTAAAAAAAAATGAAAAACTTTGATTCTTCTTGTGGATTATTTTTATTTGGTCTTTTAATTTTTTTTACATCAAGTCGAGAATATGATGTCATGTAAATGGCCGCCGCCACAGTTGATTGTCATTTGAGCTCTTTTTATGGCATTTTCCATCACTTTGGCCTAAACTTCCGGCGACAGGTCCTCACATTCTTGACGGATATTGTCTTTAAGAGCTGCAAGAGTCTGACGTTTGTTGACATAAACCCGCGACTTCAAAAAGCCCCACAAAAAGAAGTCTGGAGCGGTAAAATCAGGCGATCTTGCTGGCCAGTGCAAATTGCCAAAACGGGAGACTAGGCGCCCGGGAAATGCATTCTTCAGCATATCGGTTGTGGCACGTGCAGTGTGTGCCGTTGCACCGTCCTGTTGGAACCACATGTTTTCCAATCCCAATTCATCAAGTTGCGGCAAAAAGAACTCGTTGATCATTACAGTAACCGTTTGGCCCGCGACGTCTGCGAAGATGACTCCTCCAGCGAAAACAGCACACCATACAGTGACTTTGAGCGGGTGTAATGGCTCTTCGTGGGTTACACGCGGATTTTCAGTGCCCCAGAAGCGTAAATTTTGCTTATTTACGTACCCGCTAAGATGGAAATGGGCCTCATCACTCATGATTATTTTTGAAAAAGTCAGCGACCGATTATTGGTCAAATAAATAGTCAGCAATATTCCGCGTTCTGGAGCAGTGTAGCGTAACATTGTTTATTAACGTGTATTTCGCATGTGTTTACTACACAAATGTCAAAACAAAACAAAACTAACATTAGGGGCCAATCGCAAAATTTATAGCATTTTCTGATAGGAGGATTACTTTTGCGCCATCTTGTATGTATAATAATACTAAAATCCAAAAAAATGTCTTTAATTTTGGCAACTGAAAAATTATTTGAGTGTGCGATTATTTGCGATCGTTTGTTTTTTGCTGCTTCCAACACTAGCACATATAAGTGAGTATGTGTGTGCCCGACACTGTTCTAAATACAAAATTTATCAGCGAAAAATAATATTTTTTTCATCTTGATTACAATTGCAGCCCTAAGCTGAAGTTACACACCACGACTTTTACGCCTACATGCTTTCATGCCGCTTTCATACTTTTCTAACTTTAAGTTATATTCCACGCTTTTGACGTGTCAATTTCTTGTTTTGATCAGCTGTTTGGAAATATTTCTATGTATCAAATAAAAACAATGTCAGCAAAAATCGAAAGTGAAATTGTGATTTTTAAAGAATTTATGGAGTTTATATGCACATAATATTTTGTGTTTTAAATGCATATTTTTTATAGATTCTATAAGTTGTTCCTCAATTGCACTTGCTTAAAAAATAATAAACACTCGAATCAAATTTTGTTCATGAAAAATCGTTTTTCAAATTTAATTTTAATGCATGTAGTTCTTGAAAGTAATTGTAAACTTCATTACGAAAGTTTTTTTTTATTAAAACCTTTTTTAGTACAAAAAAAATGCAAAAAATAATCAACATTGCAAACATATTTATCGATCACAATGAAAAAAAAAACTAATTTCTCCTCCATGTCTGTCAGCAGCTGCTCACCAAGTATGCGACGCGTAGAAAAGTAGAAAGAAATCTACTTTACGCTTTTTGACTTTTACGCGTTATGCTGTTACTTGTCAACTTTTTTGACAGACGCGTAGAATGGGAAAAAGCGAGAAACGCGTGGTGTGTAACTTCAGCTTTAGCCACTGTCGACAATGAGTATATTTTTTTTTCTTCTCTATCTGGATATCTGTCTCATTTGTGTCATATTTTTCTGATGTAGCGATGCCGTAGAATAAAAAAAGTTGATTCTATTCCGTTCGGAATAGAAGCTTCTATAGAAAAAGTAAAACGAACAATTTTTCCAGAATGAAACCTAGAAATGCTTAAAATTATAATTCCACAAAGTAAATTTAAAGTGGTTTCATTCCGAAAAAATTGTTCGTTTTACTTTTTCTATAGAAGCAAAATATGGAATTAATTCCACTTCCGAACGGAATTAAATTCTGTGACATGGCTGTATAACTCAGTATAAATTTCAATCTAATGGGAAAACTTTAAAAAACAAAAATATAAAAGAATCTTAAACGGATTCTTAAAATTTTCTCTTGGTTTAAAAAAATTCAAAAATAAACTACTCGTACATACTCGTACATACATATTTTTTTAATAAAAATTCAAATAAAGAACAACAATGTTGCAACAAACTGCAAACAGCGCTAACTGCCACACAACCAACAAAAAACTTATAATAAAATATAATGAAGATGATGAAGAAGATGAAGAAGATGAAGAAGATAATGATGATGATGATAATAATGAAAACCACAACAATTGTATTTAACTTACCGTGAAACGTCTACACCATACTGAGAGCCATCTTATATCCTTAATCCTTTTTCCCATAGGCAGACGCAGTATGATGTCCGTATTATTGTGAGCCTTTAATATGGGGGGATCGCTGTAAAATGAATGAATAAAAACTTAAATTATTTTAAATGTTAGCACACACATTGATTTAAAGTAAAAGTTTTGGAAATTTATGAACATTTGGGAAATTAATTGCTTTTTTTTCTGTTTTGTTTAATTGTAATTTATTGCATTAAAGAAAGAAATTGTTGCTAAACCGGGAATTAAAGAAGTTTTAATATTTGTATTATTTTAGCAAAATAAAGGGTGAGTTTGAAAGGCAGATATCTACAAGGTGGCGCAAAAGTAATCCTCCTATCAGAAAATGCTATAAATTTTGCGATTGTCCCCTAACGTCAGTTCTGTTTTGACTTTTGTGTAGTAAACACATGCGAAATACACGTTAATAAACAATGTTACGCAATGTTTATTTGACCAATAATCGGTCGGTGACTTTTTCAAAAATAATCATGAGTGATGAGGCCCATTTCCATCTTAGCGGGTACGTAAATAAGCAAAATTTACGCTTCTGGGGCACTGAAAATCCGCGTGTAACCCACGAAGAGTCACTGTATGGTGTGCTGTTTTCGCTGGAGGAGTCATCTTCGAAGACGTCGCGGGCCAAACGATTACTGTGAATGGTGAGCGCTACATAGCAATATTCAACGAGTTCTTTTTGCCGCAACTTGATGAATTGGGATTGGAAAACATGTGGTTCCAACAGGACGGTGCAACGGCACACACTGCACGTGCCACAACCGATATGCTGAAGGATGCATTTCCCGGGCGCCTAATCTCCCGTTTTGGCAATTTGCACTGGCCAGCAAGATCGCCTGATTTGACCGCTGCAGACTTCTTTTTGTGGGGCTTTTTGAAGTCGCGGGTTTATGTCAACAAGCCTCAGACTCTTGCAGCTCTTAAAGACAATATCCGTCAAGAATGTGAGGACCTATCGCCGGAAGTTTTGGCCAAAGTGATGGAAAATGCCATAAAATGACAATCAACTGTGGCGGCGGCCATTTACATGACATCATATTCTCGACTTGATGTAAAAAAAATTAAAAGACCAAATAAAAATAATCCACAAGAAGAATCAAAATTTTTCATTTTTTTTTAGTTACAGCCAAAAACCATCGGAAGTTTACTTTTGCGCCACCTTGTATATGAACGAAACGAAAATATAAAGAGAATGTTGTTAATATCTTAAAAACTGAATAAGTTTTAAATCTGTATTTTCTAATTCACTTCTTAAAATTACATTGTTTTATATTTATACTACTAATTTGTAATTTATAAATTCAAATATTGGTCAGTGTAAAAATCTGCTCTCATAAATACAATTTCAAGAATTGATGTTTTCGATTCTAATACTCATATTTAATCACTGGAGATTCCTCTAGAGATTTTAAAATTAAAATAATATTTACAAAAGATGAATGGAATTCTACTATAGTAGAATAGAAAGGAAGCAGGAAAAAAAAACACCACATTATGGCAAATAATTGAAATTAATATGAAAAACATATTCAAGGCATTCGGCAATAATAATAATGATGATGATTATGATATGGCGGGTTAGGGTGGTAAAGGTAAAGATGAAGGTACGGTACTCGTGCTCGTACTCGTACTCGTACTTATAACCGAGAAATTTTATTTATATTGACATAAAGCATCATTGACGGCATCAACATTATTAAAGATTTCTATTATTTTCTGATATTATTATGTATGTCTTTCGTTTTGCAATTATATTTACTAAAACTCTATACAGCTGTACAACCCTCAAAAAAAAAAAAAAAAAAACGACCATAAACATGGATGATTAAACAACAACTTCCAGACAGACAAACTGAAAGACGGGCAGACATTATTTACTGGTACTCAACCCGAAAAATCAACATGTTTGTTGATACAAACGAATATTATGTATGTAGTTATATATAGAGTAGATTTAATATCAATCACTCTTCATTCCTGAATGGCCCAAAGGCAAAGTGTTAAGAAGTGTTTTGAAAACTTGAAATTTCGTAATGAATTTATTTGGTGTGTGTTGTGTGCGAGTATGTAGCTTTGTATAAATGTATCATTAAAGTAAATTTAACCTTGAAGTGTCTATGTTTACTTAAAAGATATGAAAATAAAGCGTATTAGTAGAAATACATGCAAGTTTTTTTATACACTGTACTTTTTTTCAAGTACATTTGTTAATACTTAGTGTAGCCAAGAAGCTCGGTCTCTCATTCAAGCACGTAATTTGAAATGCATTTAAGGGGTCTCGAAATTGGTTTGTTTTTATTACATTTTAGCCATTGGACTTGTTAGTAGAGTGACCTTTATAGTTGCTTTTGTGTTTATGAGGTTTATATAAGTATGAGAAAAACTGTTTAATTAAAATATTAAAGAAATTAATTGCTAATTAATGGAAATTACTTTAAGAAATCTTTATAAAACATTATGTTAAAATAAAGACAGCGAAAATGACTATGATCTATTGACGAAGTTTGTTTCCTAATTAATTATTCAAAAACGTTTATTAAATTTAACAAACGTTTATTAAGCAAATTTTTATATGCAAATCTGTCTTAATAAACGTTTGTTAAATTTAATAATCGTTTTTGAATAAGGGGGTGTGAATTCGGCCATCAATAATTAAAATACAAAAACGTAACTTGCTTCGAAAGAAAACTTTTTGAAATCAAAATGTATTCAAACAAATTCAAACCAATATTATTTTGTATTATTTTCTCTAAATATATTTATGAATATCATTACAATTTTTAATGTTGAATTTATTTTATGATGACATACATACATACATACATACGAGTATGTATAAGAAAAGTTAATTTTTCTGATTTAAATAAAACAATTTTTGCATTTGTCACACAGTTTTGTTGTGAAAATCTATAAGTTGGCAATAAAAACATCGCCGAAAATTGTCAGCTAATGATTTTTTGAATTGTGTTTAAATCGATGTGTGTATGTTGACAAATGTGATTGTCTTTCAGCCGATATTGTAGAATCTGACTGACTGACTGAGTGACTGAATGAGCGAATATGTAAACAAATAATAGTTGTCACTTGTGTCAATTGAGTCCTTTGGGAGGAAATTTGCAAAGTCTTGCAAAGATTTGTTTACTTTGCCATACACAAGTACATACATACACACTAACACAAAAATATAAATGTGTGCAAATAAAAGAGAAACATCATCAATACTAGATTAGATTTTCCATTGCTGCTGCTGTATTTGTATTTGTATATGTTTTTGTTAGTGTTTGTTCTTGCCTTTTTATTGTATTTATTTTTATTTATTTGTATGTGTTGTTGTTGTTGTTGTTATTTCTTATTTGATATTGAAAGGAAAAATAATAAAAATAAAGAAATCACTGGTGTAGTTAGTTGTATTTGTTGCTATTTTCCTTAGCTTCATTCTATTTTTCTATCTGTATTATTGATTTCTAGTCTGATGTTTATTTATTTGTTAATGTTTTTCTTTCTTTTTTATTTTATATTATTTATCATTTTGACATCATTTTAGGTTTAAAATGAAGGAAAAAAAGAAAAAAAAACGCAAGAACATACAAACGTAGAGAGTGAAAAGTGTTTGGTGTAAAGAAACAAGAAACCCGGTTTTATATTTGATGTATACAAATATCCTCGTATATGTTTTTCCTTTATAACACCAATTATTTTAAAAGGCCTTCAGCAGCAGTGCACATTAGAAAAAAAAATAATCTACTCTACTAGTATAACAATTCTTAGTCAGTTCTTTTGATTTACACTATTTGTAATAGTCGTCAACATTATTATTATTGGTAGCCTATTGTTAGCCTCAACAGCCATAGCAATAGTAATAGCAACAGCAACAGCAATATTACCATCATAATTAGCTTCTTTGATTTGTAAATATACTCGTAAGTTTAAACGAAATTCGTAATTCTTAAAGTCATTTTTATATAATCATTCGCATGAATTGTCGTTTATTTATTATTTAAAAATAATTGCAATTAGAACGACCGAAACGGTTTGTTCAGTCCGTAACCGAACCGAAACTAATATTCGGCCTAATCCAAAACAAACCGAACGTTTTAAAGTATAAAATTAATTTCAATAAAAAACAAAATTATTTAGTTTTATTTATTTTTGTAACATGTTTAGCAGCGTTGTCAACTTTGAAATTGCAAAACGCCCCAAAATGGAGAAAAAAGCGCACCATTTACAAAAAAACGCACCAAGTTTAGAATTTCGTTTTTGGTTCAAATATTTATTGAATTAATTTGAAATTTTTTAATATCATAAATTTTATAAAAAACTTTTATCAACGATTATTAGTAAAAGTAATAATAGTAAAAGCTTCTTTTTTTTCAAATGAGCTAATAAAGATAAAATAAGCATTTAACCACTCAAAATTTAACTCACAATATGATATTCGGAACTCAAGTACTAATTGGTAAAAAAGTTAATTTCAGTAGATATTTGGTACTTTTATTACATATTTTTGTTTTCTAGTTACAGTATGTACATACTTCTATTTGATTTTTTCCAATAAAATTTGTTAGGATTCCACTGGTACTCTAACCCGGGTTGTTCGTCTACATTTCAGTAGAGCAAACCATCAGGCTATACAAGAATTTTTATTTACATGTTTAAAATGTTAATTTGATTTTCAAACAAAGATTTTTAAAGAATTTGATTTCATTTATCATACATTCGTATTTAAAATACATTTTTTTCATCGTATAGATTTCATGAGTTATGAATTATTAAAAATCTGCAACTAAAAATTAGTAAGAACAAAGATTTCATCACATTTTCGAAAAAAATTAAAAAAACGCACCGAAATACATAAAAACAATTTTGTAAATGGTACTCAAACAGGTAGGTGTATTTTATTGTAGAAAGCTTTTTTCTCACACTGAAACAAAAAGTTGTGTTGAATTTGCTTTGGTGCAAATTAAAAAAATTAAAAAGCGCACCGCGCACCAAGTAAAGAATTTTTCGCACCAAAAATGGTGCGAAACGCACCAAGTTGACAACGCTGATGTTTAGATAATTTTAATGCGTCCTAAAGTAATGAATGACACTATTTTATAAATGTAATTTTTTCATCTTGAACTGACAACTTTTTTCAAAGGAACAGTTTTTAAAATATGTACATATTTTCTAAAATATTATTAATTATGTATGTATGTATATTAAAAACGTATATCACTTGAAAAATTCCATCATTTAAGTACATATATTTTTCCTTACTGTTGATGACGAATGTTTTAATTAGGTATTAATTATGTAAAAAGCGTATGTGTATATATGTACACAACATTTTACTTTACGTTTTGTATTTATACAATAAAGAGCCAACATTACCAATTTAGTTTATTATAGAAATTAAAGTAGACTACTATAATTGGATCTGTGCTTTGTAAAAGTTTGTCAATTTAGAGACAGCGGTATCAACTAGAAGTTTTTTCTTTAGATAAAAACATTCGACATTGTTTGAAACCAAACCAAACCTAATATTAATATTGTACTGCCTCTTGGTGGCCGCTTTTTCCATTACACTGAAAATAAACATTTTTAAAATTAAACGAAATTTTTACAACACTGTTGTTCCGCTTTATACATTTATCAAATGCAATCAAATGCAGAATCTTAAGTTTAAGTTCACAACTGAACTGAACAACTACAACTCGTAAAAATAAAGTTTTTTTTATACATATATTTTTTATTTTTAATTTTATCACTTTTTACAAGTATGTATGCATTTACGAGTAGGTATGTATGAATGTATGTATGTATATTTAAAGTTATTTATGAATCACTTAACTTTGTGATGCCACCAATTGTAATTATCACACCATAAAATATTTAAGGTACATTTTCGTTATCATTAACATAAAATGCAGCAGAAGCAGCAACCACAACAAAAACAATAACTTGTACAACTATACAAGTACAAGAGCAGCAACAACATAAAATTTTTATCACACTCAGTCAGTCAACCAGTCAGCGCTCATTAATGTTTCATTAGTCATTGTACTAATCACTACGAGGAGTAACTTTCCAACATACGGAATCAGGTTGTACGTTCATTGCTGTGGAAGTGTATAATAAAAAGTACCAAAAGTGACTGCTTTATATACCATATACTCGTACTCGTAGTGTATTTTATGCTCTCTCTCTCTCTTTCTATCACAATCATTTGTAATTAATGAGAATGAGTGTAAATGTTTAATGTTTCCAAAAAAAAGAACTACAGACAACAATTAAAAAACGAGTTTTTTTCTTTAATTTTTTTTATTATAATTAAAAAAGACAAACTGCGAAGCCTTTTGGCTTATCTGCAGAAAACACCCAGATTTTTTTGCGGGAATCGAACCTCTGACTGATAGTCCGGCAAACTATCGCCTAGTCTATCGGGGCACCCATATAATGATAATGAGTTTTGGCATCATAGCATAGTATAGGCAGGAAGGAAAAGAATGCATACATTTTTAATTGAGCAAAACTTCAAAATTCTATTATCATGTGAATTTTTAAAAATTATCCTTGAGATTTCAAAAATATTAAGGATTTTTATTTGATTATGGTTTATCATCAGAAGCATTAAGATGTTTTTGTTCTTTGTAACGTACAAATTAATAAAATTTGACATTTTCATGCTCCACGAATTTGGCGTATTCGTACATCTTTGAAGTAAAAAACTAAGCAAATCTTAACGTTTTTAATAAACATGTGATCCCGAACAAGACAGAATAATACATATATTGTTTTTGATAGCCTCTAGAAAAATTAAAAACTCAGCGAATTTATTAAAAAAAGATATCACGTATTATTTAGCACAAGTACTAGATCAAATAATTTAAACAAAGGCTTTATTTATTAAATATTTAAATAGTGATTCAATAACTTTCACTCATGTTGTCTTTTTTATAGATTTGTCTTTTCAGCAGCCTTTTTTTGCATTCTTGCTTCTTTTCTTCTTTCAGTACAACTATGTACTAAATATATAAAGAGACACACGTTGAAAATGTTTGATGTGATTATGCACAAAATTTTGATTTTAATTAAAACTTTCAGCCCCTGATTCGTATAACAAACAATGATTTGGGAGCCGGAAAGCGACATTGGGACATAAACATAACCGACCTCTTTTAAATTGTTTGTATTAGTTTCCTGTTTAACGATTGTAGAACAATTTCATAAGACAAGTGTAACAATTCCTATGATATACATATTTGTACGAATTATGTGGGCTTATTTTAGTCAATAATTTTCTGAAATTTTGTTAGTATTTGAGAAACCTTTGAACCCACCTAATATTTTGCAATTGCCTGATTTTGATAAGATATTTAAAATATATTTTCTTAATTGTTCAAAAATTTTTTTATTGATATTTAATGGTTTAAATTATTTTTCTATTGACGAGAATATTTGCCAAGAAAATTGTGTTCTGCTCAAATTCTTTTTAGTTTTTATTCTATCAGATACATATGTTGGTTTTTTGGAAATCAATTTGTGATAACTGATGATTATTAAAATATTTCCCAATTAAAGAAAGAACTATTTAAAAGCTCTTTATAGTCCCAGGAAAAAAGTGAATAGAAAAATCTTCTTTAAAATAATTAAATTGAGTTTTTGGAAAACTTAATAAAGGTTTCTTTGGTGCTAAACAAAATCTAAAGATTCTTCCATTATATATATGCACTTAAACAAGTGCTTGTTTAAATCAATTTTTTTGGAAACATGCCTGTTGCTGACTTTAAAACTCCAATGCTCTGTCTAATGTTGTGTTGTGTTGTCTCTGTGTCATTATCATTCATACATGTACAAAGTATCATTGACATGTTTAAGAGAACGTGTTTCAGTACCAGTACATGGATTGCGTGTTATTTTTTTAAGGGTGTAATTTTATTTATATTCCACCGCCTTTCCGCCCTTTTGTGACATTAAAAGCGTGAAAGTGGCTAAATATGTTGTATTATTGGAGACGATGATAATGATGATTATGATGATGCATCACCATCGTCATCGTTATGTAGTGTGTTAATAAACTCATTCTTTATAATAAATTATTATTTTTTTTTGTCATCCTCAATGTTTTGTACATATATTTTTGTGAAAAATTATGATGAAGAGAACACTGTGACTTGACATACAAGTACCCAGTCACTCACTCACTCTACCCCCATCAGTCATGCTTGTTTGTTAGCAAATATTACTGGTACAAGAAACAAAGTACATACATACATACATATTTATTTATTTATTAATTTTCCAGTATAATTTGGCCATCTTTTATCTCATTATGTAACAAACTCATAACTATATTTTAACGTTTTTTTTTTTTTTTTTTTGCAAAATCATAAAACTTTAATTTCTTACATAAATGTTTTTAAATAATTCTTTACAGTGTAGTTTTTCAACTAAATGCAATTTCAATATGTATGTAAATCAGTCTTTTTGTGGATTGAATTTCAAATTTAGAAAATAATTAAATTTAAAATGTAAATTTTCCAACAAAACAAAAGTGCGGCCGACACCAACTGACAACGAAGAGAACAATTAAACCTTCTCAATATTCATGGGGAGTAGACATGAAACGTAGTCATGGCAAATCAGCAACTCTTATGCAGGGTTGTATGGTGCAGACGTTATAAATGCTCCCTGTATTATCCTTTAGCTTTCCTCTTCTTTTTGTTCGTTGTTGTCGCTATTGGAGAGTAGTAAAATTCTAATTTAATTACTTATACCGAGTGCATCTATTGTCACGTTGTTACTCACGTTTTATACTTGTGCACATCTCCAGCTATTCATTTATTCATCCATACAAACATTAAATATTCAACATTAACAGCAACAACAACAACAACAACATCTAAAGGATATTATCTAATAAAAATGTACATATTCATACATACACACATATACTAACAAACCATAAAATTTAGTCATACACAGACTTTAATACATCAAGGAGAAGGCCTTAACAACTCATCAGTATTTAGGACTATAAAAAACTCTTTCATCCTTTTCCCTCAATTTAGTATTTGATGCATTTGCTCTTTTATTTCTGCACAGAACGGATATTGTTTTGTTTTCAAATGCAAATTATATTTTCTACGTGGTTTTTTCCTTAATAAAAAAACGAGAAATTATATTTTTGTTTTTTTTTGTATTTTTTGTTGAAATCTGTTAATTAAACATGTCTTTCATTGGGCAAATTTATATTCAAACTCGAATTTAATTGACTTGAATTAATATCAAGGTTTATTAATAGGGTGTATGCAACAGATCAGCTGATTATTAATTCGCTGTGAAATAATGTATCCATCTGTCAAACTTTGTTTGTTTGTTTTGTTTACATTTGTTATTTAAAATAAAAACCAAAGTAAGGAAAAATAAAGTGTTAAAAAATAAAACTGTGAAAATAAACGAAAGAAATAGAATTAATTTTGTTTATATTTCAACTCGCCTAGATTTTGACAGACCAATCATGAATAAAAATTCCGCGGGAGTTTTTCCCCTTTTCCCAATTTTCCTATTCAAATTCAATGTTAAAAAAATAAAAAGGGAAAATACTCCCACGGATTTTTTATTCATGGTTAGGCTGTTTAACAAAAAACAAACTGCCTGTTGTTTTTGGATTGTTGTATTTGTTGTCGGTTCGCATACAATTAAATATGCCTTGAATTGATATAAAGGAACTACATATGTATGTCAAGCAAGTATGAACTATAAATAGGGGATTCATATATTAAGTATGTTTTATGTCTTCTAAAAAATATTAAACAAAAATTTCAATTCTTTTTTTATTTTTCTGAATTGTAATAAAAATGTTCTGGAATCTCAACAATCAATATACAAAGATATACAAAGATTTTTTCAGTTTGAATTGGATTACCAATAAATAATTCATGATGGGGTTCAAAATTCAGAAAATGTAAAACAGAGTTCTGTGGTTCAAAAGTTGTTACGTTTTTACCTTAGAAAAACGGTGATTTATTTCCATTAAATAAACCGAATTCCTTTTAGTTGCAAAATAAAAGCGTCAAGCAGTTTAAAATTATGACGAGTCTTTATTCAAATACACACAAAACAATTTACATAAACACACTTAAATTACAGATTGAAAACGTTTTGGTGTTCACTCAACGGTAAACACACTAACTTGAGTGGCCCGATTAGTCTATTTATACACTAACATCATTTCTAGTAGTATCTGGATGGTTCGGAGCTGATATAATAGAAAGTTCTTGTCTAAAATGTTTAACCAAAGACGTTCAAACTTAATTTTGCAATACTCCATAAATTTATTGATAACAGCATGTTATCAACAATGTTATTCAACAATAAACTGCTATTAATGCAAATGTTGATAATCATGTGGTATGTTGATAAACATGCTGTACAATCTGTTAAATAAAAAAGAAATGATAGTTTTTAATTACTATCGGGAACGCGTTCCTAAGTACTATTGGCTGGTATTTATCTAGGTTTTAGTCGACGTTGGTATGGAAAGTAGGAACATTTCTCAAATAAACAAGCCAGCCATAAGAACAAGTTTAGAAGTGCCAATCGGACACATTGAATGCTGCATCGCGACTGCTCGAGATCTAGAAATATGTACTAATATCGTAGATATTGAACAATTGCAATTGTGGAAAAATGTCTGCGCTGGTCCTGTTGCTCTGGAGATTTTTTATTAATAATTTTATTAGATTTAGTGAGAAGAGAATTATTTGCATAAATTGAGAATGGGATATATGTATATAGATAGATAGCAACTTGCAGGTGTCAGACATTATGTGAGAAATTATAAACTAACTTAAAATGAATCTAATTTCATTTTGATCCAATATAGATCCAAATGTTATAGATCACGTGATTATTACGCTTAAAACAATTGACACCTTAGAGAATAAAATAAGTTTTTTAATTTAAACCATATTTAACTGGCAATTATTGCTGCAAGTTGGTTTTTAATTGGTTAAAACCAAAATAATTTTGTAGAATAATTATTAATTTCATAATCGAACTGTTAATTTTTACTTCTTGATAAATTTTAGTTAGGCTCGAGTTCATTAAATTTAATTTTCATTAAATTATTTTTACTGAAGTTAGGAATTACAACTTGAAAAATTTATTATTAAAAAATGTTTGATAATTTTTCTTGACTGGGGATCGAACCTGGGTTGTTGAATTTACATATGTTTCGAGAAATCCCACTTTCTCTCATCAGAATTCTTTGCGTTCTACCACCTGCACCACTGCGGTGCCGGTCAGCCAACAGAAAAACATCAATCCTTTAACCAGTGTTAGTTCTGGTAGTTCGAAGTTTTTGCTGTAATTATCATTCTTTATTAATTTCTATTCATACCTAGTTGTTTTTTCCTTTTCTTCAGTTTTTTCGTATTCATGTCGAGACTTTTGTCTCGAAAACTTGAATACATTTGTTTTTGTTTATTATGTTTTTTGTACACTTTCGTACAACATGTAAACGTTATGGCTTGTGCCCTAGCTATTTTTTAATAATAAATAATAATAATAAATTTTTCAAGTTGTAATTCCTAACTTCAGTAAAAATAATTTAATGAAAATTAAATTTAATGAACTCGAGCCTAACTAAAATTTATCAAGAAACAAAATAATTTTGGTTTTTTGTTGGCAAAAATATTAGAAATTTAGAACATTCTAAATTGAAATGTTACCAACTTGTTTAAGAACATTGAATATCTCCAGACAATTAATATTTAAATTGTGCCATGACTAAATTGTATAATATGTATGAAATGTTTCTTGTTTCCATAATATCATCCCAAAATCGAAAGTGTTAATTTTAAATTTTATTGGAATTGAAACAGAGATTGTTGATTTGTTCTGTTTTTTTTTAACTCTACTGTAAAATATTAGCTACAGTTCGCAAATAAATGTATAACTAAGATAACTCAAGAAAAACTATTGCAGTACCTTGGACATGGAAAGAACATAATTATAACTTTAAGGACACATAAAGTATTTTGCAACTTTAGTATAAATCTAATAACTATACTTACATACATATATGATACATAAATGTTATTTATTTTTCAATTATCGTAGTACATATGTATTAATTACACTAGTTCATATTAGTATTCTCCTTTATAAACAAACATGTGACACCATTCCATTGATTTTATCATCATTATTAATACATAAATACACGTATTACTTGTAAATTATTTAAATATTTTTTTTTATTTGTACATAATTGACATTGTTAATTTTATATCTTTAAATGTGTATGTGGCTTTTCAACTACACTACACACTGATTTTTATCTACAAACACACGCATATACATACAAGTACATACATACATACATACATATATGTATTTAGATGGCTCCATCCCAGCACACCATTCTAGGAGCGCTCCGAAAAAGGAGTCAGAAAAGAGTCCAAATAAAAAGCATTTTCGGAGCGAAAGAAAAATTTGTTTAAAAATTTAATTTTTTTTTTTTTCATTTTTATATATTTTATTTAAATGAATTCCATTTTTTTTTTTTATACTGTAAATACAATTTATTTAATTTTTTTTCCATTTCTAATTTAGTTTATTTGTAAATGAATTCCCTTTTTGTTGAAGTAAAAACAATAAAAAAAATAATAAATGCGACTCTTTTTTGACATGATGTAAGAGCTCTTTAAGAGCCCAAAAAGACCCTCATAAAAGACTCTTTTCTGACATTATCTAAGAGCTCTTTCTGACAGACCATTTTCGAATGTAATGACCCTCTTTTCTGAAGGTTTTCGGAGAAATAATGATTGTTTTTTGGGCTCATAAAGACCATGAACGATCCGAAGAAGGTGTCAGAAAAGACTCTTTTCGGACTCATATGGCTTGCATCGATTTCGTTTAGATAACAAGTGATAATATTGAAATTTGCTATTTTCTTTACTTCTATTTTTTTTCTATACATACATATTTGTTTGAAACAAAGAATATGCAAGCATTTTTGATATAAGTGAAATTGAAAAAATGTTTCTTTCATTTTTCAAAACATTTTCTATTTTAATGTGTTTTAATTTTTTTTAAATTATAGGTGTGATTGGATTTGCTTCTAAATATTCTTAATTATGATACCACATGATAATTAAATAACAAAATCCTTTAAAACAAATATAAGAAAACATTGAAAAAGGTCTAATGATTTGAAGATATGAAAATAACGACAGCTCTTATTATTGGCACCATCCTAATAGATAATACGTAATACACATACTTAAGCATTGTACAGGGAACGATAACAAAAGCAACAACAAATGGAAGTGGAAAAATATGAAATTTAATAATAAAAGCAAAATAAAAAACAAATACAAAACAGAGAAAAAAAAAGAATAAATAAAAAATTGTATACGTAACATGTCTCTTGTCCTTTCCAACAAAAATATCTATAGAAATCCTGTTGCCTGCCATTCAAGCCATTGTTGTTGTATGCTTTTTGCTTCTAAAAGGAAAATACTTAATAATACAGCAGCAGCAGCAGTAACAACAACAGCAATAATAATGTAAAGTAAAGTAAAGTAGTGTCATTTGTTGGCATGATGAGTAATGCATGTAAAAGCGTAAAAGCGTGCAATCATCAATCGGCGAACGCCCGTCCGTTCATATTTATATTTTTCTGTCCGTCTGCCTTTATGTCTATTCTCTATTCATTCATTTATTTTTACCCAACCAACCAACCAACCAACCAACCAACCGACTAAACCCAACCGCCCATGATGGGTGTTTTCCATGTTCTCGCCTGACACAAGAATTACAGACTATGAACAAACTAATAAAGCCCGACACGTGGCATCAACAATGGAACGCATTAAAGTCGTTTACATTAGACAACAACAATAATAACAACAACAATAACAACAACTACAAAAACAACAGCAATATCAATACAAATCGTTCTTATTTTTGGAATATACGAATTCGTTTTATTAATGCAGCAAAAAAAGTTTTTCTGACTATTGTTCCGCACATCCTTTATTTTTATATTTGTCTAGGAATTAAATGCATAAAGGACTTATGACTAAATTCACAGTCTTTAGTTAGCTAATGGCAAAGGCTTTTTGCCATAAGAATACCACGTAATAGTTAAACAATAGTTAGTATTTTAGTTTACCAATGGTTAACTAATGGCCGAGAATTCGGCCATTAATGTATTTTTGCTCAGTTTATTTTTACTTCATTTAAATCCGAAAAAAATAATAAAATAAAAAAACCTAAAAACAAAATAAAAAGAGCAGAAATTTAATTTGTAATTTATGTTTAAAATATTTGCGTGCTTAGTTTTCAGATGTTCAAAAAAAAAAACCAATCCATTTCAATATCAATGCTGTTTATGCTAAAATGTTTTATTGCCACACGTAAAGGTCAGTTGCAAGTTGCAACCAACATAGGTTTCATAGTTTTCAATTTAAGGTGGTTGAAAAATTATTTAAATTGTGCTTGTAACCAAAAACCAAACAAATCCACCTAAAATTTTTATTTAAAACGAACAAAATAAGAAAGAATATATGTACTCGTATATGTATAAGAATATATGTAGGTATAATTATTGAACTACCCTGCAAATAATATTGGTCTACGTGATCCATTTTAGATGAAATGGACTACTTACAACATGGTCCAATGTAATGCAGTCATGGACCATGTCATAGTTAAACAAGAGTTTGCAGTTAAACGACATGGTTTCGTGTTAACACGATTGCATATTGAGTTGTCGTTGTTTAAAACTAACCCTCTTGAGTACTCCATGGAGTATAAGCATGGAATAGTTTTTGGGACTACTCCGATGGGTTATATGGTCCAATTCTAGGACATCGCAATGTTAAATGTATGTATGGACTAGTCGCGTTATTTGCAGGGTATGAACTTTCTTCCAACATTTTATTTAGAATAATAAAGCCAAGATTCATTCCTTATCCATATTTATGTAGACGTTGCAATGAAATGCTTTTGCATTAGATTTGTCTATCTTCTGTAAAATACGAATGATCTTTCCGATTACATATTTCCAAAACAATGGCCGTTAAGAATTTAAACATTTAATTTTGTTACTAAGGCAGATGATTTTGATTATACATATATACAAATTTAATTTGAATTTTTCTAGATTTAAAAATATAAATTTGAATCGTATTTTAAGGATTATTATTAACATAGATTTCGAAAATTTATTTATGGGTCAGCTTGAGCATAATCAAAGTATAATTAGCAGGAATATAATTACTTCTTGAAAAACGCATAAGTTTACATATTTTTCAATTTAATTCCATTCAGCTGAGACTGCACTACAAAAAGAAATTGTTGAGATCGGATTGGAGATATATATGATCCAAAAATTTAGAGAAGCTCAAAAATATTTTAACATCGTCAGCATACATTAGAATGTTACAAAAATTTAAAACATTTTAAAGGTCGTTGATGAACAAGGAGAAAAGAATTAGACCAAGGTGGCTGCCTTGCGGAACACCAGAAGTAACCAAAATAGTATTTATTATAAAATTTTACGCATTGAGTTCTATGCAAAAGATATCCAGTTTTTTATCCAGTTTAGACTGCGAGATGTAAAACCAAGAAGATCCAGTTTAATAAGAAGAAGTCTGTGATTTACTTTATCAAAAGCTTTACTAAAGTCAGTATATACGGCATCAGTTTGTTTTCCTTATACAAAGCCTTGGTTAACGTGGGTATTAAGTTGAAGGACATTTGATATGGTAGAGCAACCTTTCCGAAATCCATGTTGAGAAGATGACAGAATTGATGAATTGATTGATGACACATGTAATCAGTGATAAAGTTACACTTAGCTTAGCAATACCTCTGTTATTTGACACATCATATTTATTAGCAGATTTAAATAATGGGATTATGAATGAAGACCTCTAAATTCTCGGAAAATAACCATATTTAATGGATGTGTCGAATAAAATAATTACTATAATTACCAGGGATTGAGCACAATTGTGAATAATACTGCTAAGAACATCATCAGAACCATAATTATACTAAATTTTAAGATTTTTTAAACTTTCCAATAAATTTTCAAGATCAATATTTGGAAACAATGTTTGGTTTAGTTTTTTTTTTTTTTTTTTGAAAGAGAAGTAACAGGCAATTAATATGCCTGCGTTACTTTCTATTGAAAGGGGATAGTTGAAGAAGTAGAGATGGTGAATGAAGAACGATTTTTATATCACAACTCTGCAATTGCGCATTATGTTTGGTTTTAGTGCAGAATTGCAGCGCCTCTGGTGGTGAGTAGGCGCATTAATATTAAAGCTTCATTTTGTAGCCTTTATTTAATTATTTTACTTCGGTGGCGTTTGAATGCTATACCACCGAAGGAGGGCGCTGTTATAAATATTAGTTATGATGGATAGAAAAGAAAACTGATAATTATCAGAAACTGATGTTGTTTGAGTGGCAGCGGCTGGTAAACGAACGCGGGCTACAAATACCAACTCATGCGTTTTCGGTTTTAGGCTAGTTTATAAAAAGTTATCAATCATAACTCCTATATTATCAAGAAGCATTTGATAATATACGAAAATGCTATAAAAACGTTCCTCATAAGTTGATAACTCATAAATGAATTTGGTAAATTTCTTCATTGAAAGGTTTCTTGCATCCTGTACCAAAGACAGTATGTTGTCACTTTACCTTAAACAATTAATGTAATACAAGATTTCAAAGGTTTATACATATTCTTATATTCTTTAAAGAAATAAAGTTCTTAAATTATGTACCTCGCTTTGCGTTTTTTCGAAGTTGCGTCGCTGCTTAAGTAGTAGTAATTTTCACTGTGCGTCGTTAGATTTTCGAGGTTGCAATATTTTGGTTTCGAGTCTTTAATTCTTTTCTTTTTAAAAATTTTGCAACATCAGTAGATGCTAAAACGATGATGGGTACAAGAAATGCTTTGATGATCAAAATGTAGTCCATGCTTTCTATTTGAATTTAAAAACCAAGTTGCGCAGAGAATACCATTAAGTAGAATGGTATTTCAGACAAAAGCAAAAAGGTAATGCATTATCCAACTAAATTGCTAGTGTTAGTAATACAAACAATTGAACAAAAACCTGTTCAGCAAACATTGGACCAATTTTTTGCAAAAGAAAGTCGACGATTTTCGTAAACCCAGAACCTATCTTTGATCTTTACATAGTCTGCTATAGGAATTCTTAAAATCACTTTGCGTCGTGTTTTTTTTTTTTTGGAACGTAACCCCGACTATGTATGTAGTATGTACGAATATATGTCTAAATCTCTGTGTCATAGACATATATAACAACTACAGTGTTGCCATTTTAGCACTTTCAGTGCTAGATTTAGCATTTTGTTTCTTGAAAATGCATTGCAATTTTTAAAAATTATGCTAAATTTTGGAGAAATAAAAAATAACTTTTATTAATATTTCAACTAAATTTCTTTCGGTGTGGTACGAAATGTAATCTATTAAAACAAGTCAACAATTGTTATGAACAAAATTAGAAAAAACTATAATTTATATTTGTAACATTTGAAATAAAAATTGTATTGTTACATTGAAAAAATTTAGCACTTATTTTTTCTTCTGTAGAACATTTTAGCACTTAGTTTTTCAAGTTTTAGCATATTTTGAAATTAATTTTCTGGCAACACTGAACAACTAATACTTGTTTCAAAAATAAAAATTTTGTCTTTATATCATATTTGAATTGTTGAATTATTGTTGGACTAAAAATATATGACTTTGGCGAATGAAACATAAGGATATAAAATCCTTCTACCTTATTGTATAATAAAAAGCTTGAATTTCAGTTCAAAACTTTGAACTGCTGAAATTCTCCCAAACGGAAGAATAATTCTCTGTTTTTGGTTTTAAGTCGGTTTCTGAATACGAAACTGTAGATTTAATATTAATTGTCTTTTATACATATATATTCACTCTCACTTCACGAAATACTATACATTTGATCTGTGTATGTATGTATATGTGTTATAAAATTAAACTTTAACCCAGTAATCAGATTTTCTAATTGTTCCAAAGAAACTATGTATACGACACATTTATATTACTCGTTAAGAGTGGAATCAAAGTAATTTCCGAGCAATGACTACCATAATCGTTTTTTCTGATTTTTGATAGAAACTTGCAAATAAAACATGGATTCAAAGGAATTATCAGCAACATAAATTCTTACAGTTTAATCCACATACGATTTTACAGAAACAATGTTTTGTCATTTTCATAATTCGTTGGAATTTATTTAACACATTTTAGTTAGAAACATCAATAATGGTTTTCTTGGAATCATACTAATGTACCAGTACGAGAACAGAAAAATCTATGTTTTTGGTGCTTGTGTTCGTAAGGACATTTGTATTTGAAACTATCCAATGAGTGAAAGAATATACATATATATTGGATGGATGGATGTTATGTAATATTTATAGACAGTTTAGATTTGTTTATTTTGTGATTAATATGTGAGCAAAAAAATTAATTGACAACAAAATGTTTATACACAATCAAGTAAAACGATTACCAACAAAAAAAAAAATATAGATTCCCGGCATACCATTCTAGGAGCGCTCCGAAAAAGGAGTCAGAAAAGAGAAAAATTAGCTTACAAAATTAATTTTTTTTCCATTTTTATATATTTTATTTAAATGAATTCCATTTTATTTTTTTTACTGTAAATACAATTTTTTTTTCATTTCTAATTTAGTTTTTTTGTTTAAGTAAAAACAATTTAAAAAAAATAATAAATGCGACCTTTAAATTTGTTTAAAATTGCAATGACTCTTCTTTGACATGATGTAAGAGCTCTTTCAGAGCCCAAAAAAACCCTCATAAAAGACTCTTTTCTGACATTATCTAAGAGGTCTTTCTGATGGACCATTTTCGAATCTAATGACCCTCTTTTCTGAAGGTTTTCGGAGCAATAATGATTGTTTTTTGGGCTCATAAAGAGCATGAACGCTCCGGAAAAGGTGTCAAAAAAGACACTTTTCGGACTTATATGGCTTGCTGGGTTGTACACACTCTCACATAAAAGTAAATTTACAAAAAGAAGCCGAGAAGAAATCCTTGTTTGTAAAATTAAAAATAAAAATCACTTTTTAAGCTTAGATGAATGTATGTGTTTGTTTCTACTTTTACATACATACTCGTACATACATATTAACTTATAAACGTCTATGAATGTGTCTATGTATTGAGTTGAATGTTAGAAAACTCAGATGTGGGTTTAAAACAATAAAACCTATTTTTCTGTGAATATTTACTAGTACAACAACACACAAAAACTGAATGTCAATCTATTAGTGAGTGACGCTCAAAAAAAAAAAAAAAAAGCAACAAAGTTTCTTAAACACATATACAAAAGAAAATGTCATTTTAATCCAAAAGATTAAGTGAAAAATGAATGCCAAAGTGAAACGAAACTAAACTGAACTACACGAGTAGATACAAAACAAATGATAAAGAATGGATTAAAATTATAAGACATTTTGTTTATTTTTCTGTCATGTTTTTGTTGCTGTTTATCCTTTAAGAGGAAGAAAAAATATGAAAAACAAGTAACAAGAAATACAAACAACAACTGTAAACCTTTTTATTTTGAAATACACGCACATTATACATACATACATATGTGTATGTAGATACTCACTCACTTAGTCACTCACTCACTCACACAATTGATCATTCATGTTGTACTTGATGAAAAGTCTTCTTAATTGTATGTACATACATACATATATATGTATGTGTTTGTGTACAATTTTAAATACAAATGACAACAATTAACTAGTTAGCTAAAGGATTAAGGACATCTTTCAAGAGACTTTCGAATACTTGCACTAGCTTGTATATTTTTAAACATACAAGTACTTGTGCATATAAAAATACGTAGCCTTGAGTTAAATTTATAAAAAAAAAAAGTATTTTTAAATCTAAAACTATGAAAAAATGTAAAAAAAAGTAAAATAATAAAAAATTAATTTGATGCACAGTGTTATGCTGCAACATTTTGTTAAGACCTTTTAAGCGATTTATAGATACTCCCAAAGTAATTAAGTGTTGCTAGCTTAATATTCATAATTTGTGACTTTGTTTAATTAAGAAATCCTAATAAACTGATGAAGTGTGGTTCTCTTTTATTCCTCTCTGAGTAGGGGAATTCAAATTTTTGTGGAAATTGTTGTTGTATACTGGGCAGAGTTGGCAAACATGGTACAATTGTATTTTTGGATACATATTAAGGCACGGTCACACTTGGCAGATATTTACTCAAAAAAGCGTAACCACTTATTTTAGCACAAATTTGTTTGACGTTGTTTACTCTTACAAGATTTTTGCATCAAATAAAACAAAACTAAATATTTGTTGTGTCTTGTCCCAAATAAACGAAGTTGTTTTAAATAAATCAACGAGTTGAAATACATTTTATTTAGTGGTTACGTCTTTTTCGCCAAATATCTGCCAAGTGTGACCGTACCTTTAGACTTAGTTGGCACCGTGGTACTACCGCGAGCCATTTGATATAATTTAAAGATACTGACTGCTGCATTAAAATTTAGTAATCAAGATGAAATAGATAAATACCCGTATGTGCATGATTTCACTACCATTTGTGTAATAAGTGCAAGCCGAAGAGATGATTTAATTTAATTTTTATAAACATTTTTAAACTGATATTCATAAGATCTTTAAATATGAATCTAATAGATGGAAGTTGTTGTTTGAATTATCGAACAGAGGCAGCCTTTTAAGTATTATTTTACAATAAATAGTTTTGAATAGTTTAGTTAAATAGGATTTCAAAAACTTTAAAACTTTAAAAAAAATATACATAACTACATATATAAATAATATAATCCGATAATAAAGGAAAATAATAAAAAATTATAGATTCAGAAGTGTATTTAAAGTATGACTAAAACTATACATATATTTAAACAAATACAGGCAAATCCCGGTATAACGCACGATATATTGTCAAGTCTATTCGTTATATCGAGATTTATTTTTTAATATATTTTAATCCGTGTGACATTAGGAGGCCATCATTAGAAAGTCTTTTATATGTTCTATAAATTATTCTAAATATGATTTATTTGAATAAAGATAATTTAGAAGAAACCTTTTATTATGAAACAAGCTTTTTTTATTTCCCTTTTCAAGTAGAAGAGCTTTATTTATTTTTTTGTTTCAGAGGCAAATTAAAATTGTCAATATATCCTTTGATAACTTTCTTCCTGGAGCACTAATTTTTTTATCGTGAACAAATGCTTTATCTGGTAGCAGCATGATAATTTCTCTCCTGATTCTTTTAGAAGTCTTACACCCTGTACTTTTCTGGAATAATTCCACCATTGTCAAGCCTTTTTGTATTGCTATGGGTTTGATTTTTAAAGCAATCCAATTAACTGAAATATTGTTTGTTTTTATCTTTTAATACGAAAGCTCAATTTCCGACAATTTCCTGATATAATTGTCAGTGGTCGTACAATATCGTATTATTTAGAAAACATTTCTCTCATACCAGAGGTAGGAAGAACAAAGGTATGAGAGAAACTTTAATATTGAATGAATGAAATAAAAATGAATATATTAAATTAAATTCTTTGATTTATTTTTTTAATAAACAACTTAGTTTGAATCCAGGATTAAATGTGAAAATTTTAAAAATTTAATTGCTTTTGCATGGCGAACTACTCACGACTATTAAATTAACTTTTTCGGAATTGATATGAAAATTATATTTGAAGCAGAAAAATCAAATTTAAACTAAACACAGATTAATTATGTTGTCACAGTGTTTGCTATTTATTGCTCTTTTCGCTTTCTATACTTTTCTTTAAACTATTCACACTTAAGCAAGAACACTTTTCTTTACATTCACCTTCATCAGTTTTTCTTACTAATGAAGCAAAATAAAAACATTCAGAATTGAAAAATTGTAGATTTCTATATAGGTACATATGTATAAAATACGCACGAGTGTATTTGTATGTGTATCTGCAAGTAAGTTAGTAAAATAAGTATTGCATCTCAAAATATACATACATACATACATACATATGTACGAGTATATGTAAAAGTACATACATATGTAAGTATTATTAACTTGTAATGTGAACATGAAAAATGCTTTTTAATTTTTAAAAGTGGTTTTGATTGTTAACCGTGCGTAAAACGAAGGGGAGGGGAGGTTGATGGAGTATAATGTAAGGAGTGTGAATGTGATTGAGAACGAAAACGAAAATAATGAATGACTGAATGAATGAATAATAACTGTATCACACATTTTAGATCTGTCACATTTGCAACACATACCACACTACTACTTACTATACATACTCGTACATATGTATATTTATGTATGTATGTATATGTGCTAAAAATATCCATAAAACACTCTATGACAGACAGTGGTTTAAAGTAGTGAAATGTACAAAAAGAAAGCTCCCTTGTAGCGCAATGAATTTTATTAGTGCTTATATATAGAAATAAAAATATATATACATATGCATATGTAATCTGCTATACAAGCATATACAAATTAGTACACTCATATGCTTGGTTTTCACTATGACATTTTTGTTGTCAAATTGTCCAAATTGTTGGCAATTGTATGAAAACGGGTTGTCATATGGCGTCATCTATGTTTGCAATCATGATTGCAATCTCATTAGACGCCATAGACAACCCGTTTTCATATAATGTTTCCTTAAACAAAAAACCATTTAAGAAATAAAGGTCTGGACTAAATTACAATACAATTTTTAAACAGTGATATAAACTTTGTAGGTCTAAATTTTTAGTGATTTTGCGATTTCAACAGCAACAACAATTAAACAAAATTAAACAATCTTAGTCTCTTCTCTCATGAACTAGATGCTTACGCAACTTTAGGAGCAATGAAATTCCATTTTCTTCCTTTAAGTTTAAAAAAAAGAAACAGACATTTTCTTAATTATACCCTACACCACCATAGTGAGGAGTGTATATTGGATTTGTGCTGTTGTTTGTAACGCCCAAAAATATTGGTGCAACACCCACCTTAAAAGCTTGTGCGCAGAGTACAGGTCGCAATTTTGAAGATATTTCGATAAAATTTGGAACGTAATATTTTTCGCCCCAAGAACGGATGGGATTGAAACTGGTGGAAATCGGTCTATTATTTCACCTGGACCCCATACAAATGTCCTCCCCAAATTGGGGTTTAACGATCATAAATCTTTGAATTATGCAAGTATGCAAACAAATTTCACCACAAATGAGTAATAAATGAAGCTAAATCACATCTTCAAATTTTGTCAAGATCGGTCCATAATTAGTTGTAGCCTCCATATAAGGCCCACTTCCGAAAATTACTTTAAAGAGCATAACTCTTTTAAAACTGTTGGTATCCAAAAAATATTGTACACATATAATATGGTAGAATTTTATGATGATCGGTCCATAATTAGTCATAGCTCCCATTTATGGCCCACTTTCGAAAATCACTTTAAAGATCATAACTCTCTCCAAAATGTTGGTATCCAAATAAAATTCAACACAAATAAGTTTCATATATACAGAAATGATGACAACTAATTTGATAATGATCGGTCCATAATTAGTCGAAACTCCCATATAAGACCCTCTACGTAATTCACTTTAACCTCCATAAATATTTTAAAAGTATATCGAGATAAAATTTAACACATATAATATTTATATTCACAGAAATCATGGCACTAAATTTTTGGATAATCGGTCCATAATAGGTTATGTCTGCCATATAACGCCCATATCTGAAAAACTGTTTTATTTATATACTGGGTGTAGGTAGGGTATTATATGGTCGGGCTTGACCGATTATGCTTTCTTACTTGTTAAAAACTTGAGAATATAAATAAATCATTCTTTAAAATGTCTGCAATTAAGATGTGCGTTCTCTTGCACACTTGACTAATGTATAAATTGGACGGAAAGAAAATGTATTTTTTTTAAGTATATTTTTTTTACTTTATTAAACATTTTTCTTTTAAATTGAAAAGAATAAAAACATTGTTTTTTTTATTTGTAATAAAAAGCCACAAAAATATAAACCACATACTGGGACTAAACAAAAATGCACCACCCCAGCCAGCATCTCTACCAATTTTGTATTTTTTTATATTTTTATTGTAAATCTTTTTCATACACTTGTGAGGCATGCAAAAATACTTTTTTTTGAAATAAAAAATAAAATAAAGAACGGAAATGCGCGTCAACTCCAGCATAATGGAAAGTGCATTAAAATCCACATACACTGTCAACCAACCACTCGTAAAAGAGTTGTGAAGGAAAAAAGCTCTTAGGAGGCCTACTGAGCATAATAATTTTTTTTTTACATATGTATGTTTTTTTTTTTACTTACATTCCTGTATAATCCTCTGGGTAGGGTATAATGAATCCCTCTGGACTTGGACGTGGTGTTTTACCAACCCAAAAGAATGCATCCGGTCCCGTACCATCATAAGCAAATGATTTAATAAATAATGTTGATTCATCCACGGCATAAATGGAACCCTTTAAAAAAAAGTAAATTTCACATAATTAATAAAATTATAAACAAATCAGTGTCTCTTAATCATGGAAAGTGTTTTCGCAAAACTTACTTTTATGCCATGGGCAAAATTTGTGAACTGTCCGATGAAACGACCATAATAGGGCTCAGGTGGTGCACGCCCATGAGCTGGAATTATAAAAAGGTAAACACGAACACAATTAGTTTCATTAAAGGTAAATAATGCGTTTAAATAATTACATACTCGTATATAATTATGTATGTTAAAGACATTTTTATCGAACCTAAAAATTTCGTTAATCTCAGATTGCATTTATTACAATTATTTCATTTTTGGCTTTATTTTAATATACTCGTACGTTCTGGAGAACATTGATATTTCTTCAGATGCGTTAGATATAGTGACCTTGGATTGTTGTTAGGTTTTAGGCACAGAAAGTTCATTGATCAAACCTCCCTTTTTATAGATGGCTACAAGTTGCACAATGTAAAAAAAGCACTCGGTTCCATGTTTTGTTTTCAACCAGAGATTCTGACAAGGAAGAAATAAGCCCTTGACTACCTTTTATAAACGAGATGATATACATATAATGAAATTTGGTTCGCGAAATACAGGTACAATAACTAGTTCCTTTCACAGCGAACTTCAGAAAGTGCCACATGGAATGTTTACAGGGTTGTGTCGACATCTAATTATAGAAGGGACTGACTTGCATTGGTGATAACTGGATATAGTCCCCAAGTTGCACAATCGGTTTATTTGGTAACTCCATAGATCTCAGTATTGGCATCTCAAAAAGCTCTTAGATCACAGTAGTGTTTTCAAGCAGAGACACTGTCGAACTGTAGGAATCTGTGGACGAAATCGACATATGAGTGGCACTCATATACAAATTAGATGTAACATATGAACAATGTAGTTCGGAATGTGTGGAAACACCCTACTAAAAGCCTTGGGGAATTTGAAGAAAACCCGATTGACCTGTGACCACCATTTGAAATAAATCGCTAAATATTGAACAAAATGATTTTTGAGGGTGTTGCGGAGATGAGAAGCATGATGTTACTCTCAAACGTTTGTCAGTAACATTGATTTTCAATAACTGGTAGGGAACTGAAGAACGAACAAAATTGTTTCTGATTATTCTGATACGCATCGCTAAAGTATGTCTTCCTTGCAAGTATAACTAATGTGTAAAATAAAATTTGAAAGTTAAAAGTTTAAATTTACAAAACACTGACGACTGACAACTCGACACTTGTGGCCAGTTTTTAATTTAAAAATTAAAGTGTTTTTAAACTGAAGTTCTGTTTAAATACCAAATTCATTTTTATAGATCATATTCAAATTTAACTTCAATCACTGACTACGTCCATTTAAATACAGCTTAAGTTGTTCATACTACCATATGATTTTGACAGTTCTGCAAATCATGAAAATTGCGCATTGACGTTTTTATAAATAAATAAACTCGCCGCGAAAAAAAAACATTATGCTATTGTGTTATTAATATCAACTAAAACAATGAATTTAGATAATGAGAATATAAATGATGCAGCTTTTGTCCATTTAGTTTACAACCATTTTGTAAACTAAATAGTAAATCAGCTGTTAAATGAAGAAGTTGTTTATATTTTTTTGACATTTAATAAATAGTGCTACCATACTTTTATCATAATTAAATGCCAAACGCAATTTGAGACTGAAGAAATGAAAACATATTTAAATAAAACTTAAGTTTATTTAAATATCAAGTTAAAAACTGGCCATTAGACAAAAGACAAAAATAAAAATGAAATGAACATGAAATGATACAAAAGCTGAAAAGAATGAGGAAAACTCAAGCATGACGATAATAATAATAATAATTTGCATTAAATCTACTAATGCGTCGTACTTTAATCTGAATGTGGTGCGCTGGCTGGATCAATCTAGCACGTGCCTTTACGTGCTCCAGGATATTTATTTAGCAAAGACCGTGATGCCAGAGAACTCTTATTATTATTGTTGTTATAGTAACAAAAACAACAAGTGCTTGTACGTACATTAACAACAACAAGAATACATGCTTTTGCAAACATGAATGATAAAGACAAGAATAAAATTCTAACATAATAATCTTATTCGTATTCGTATCCGCAAACAATGGCAAAGAGTGACATATGAAGGGGAATTACGTACATACGAATTATTTTAAAAGATTGCTAAAGTTTGATAAGAATTTACAAAATTTTATCTCATCTTAATGATGAACTGTTGGCTGACAATGAAGATGATAGAAATCGTTTTTTTTTTTTTTGTTTGCAGAAACTCACTGCAGTCGATTTAATTTATACGAAATAAAAATGGAAGTTGTCAACAAGTGGTTGGTTACAGCTTTTTCATGTAAATATCTCTGTTAAGGTCGTGATACACTATCCTACACAATCGTACGATTCATTCACTGGATAAATCTGACCGATTTCTATCACACTCAAAAAAATCGCAACAAAGTCTGTCATAGATGCCACACGATTGTTTTTGCTAATGTAAACAAACACAATTTTCCGCCATTTAAATTACATTGACATTGTTGTTTTTTTATTAGCTGTATTAAAAAATGCAACTCTGATCGCATAGAAACTATTATTTTATGAACATTTTTAAAAACTTTTGCAAGTCGGACAGGCTTGTCAAAAAAAATCTGTCATTTATGAACACACACGATTTTTTTGACATACCGTACGACTAAAGCTAGAATTACACGATTGAAATTTTCTTCAAAATGCTTCAAACTCGTGTAAACAGCAAAAATTCTTTAAAATTTATTTATTTACTAACTATTAATAACTACACGAGTTTGAAGCATTTTGAAGAGCAAGTAGTGGCCTTTATGTATGATTATTAATATAAAAAACCTTTGTTTGATTTGCAACTGCAACTTTAGCTACAGAAATGGGGCATGAAACAAACAACAACAATTTTCCTTAATATTTGTTATAAATTTTTTTACGATTTTGAATTGATTGATTAATTTTATTCAATAAATATTTTACAACTTGACCAAATCGAATAAATATGTACTTCCTTCAGACCCGCAAAAATCGTAAATAATCCCATTTGAATTGAAAGACCATTTTCGATTATTAATTTATATAAAATAACAAAAACAACAACACCAACAACAACAAAATCTGTATTAAAAATACAATTTAAATAAACGCACGTACTAAAGATGAGAGGAGAAAGGGGGAGAATTCTTTGCAATTAATCGCATTAAAGTATTATGACATTTGTTAATAATCCAAAGTAATGACAATATAATCTAGAGGAAAACAAGGCAAGAAAAATGTATAAAAAAAGCAGCAGCAACAACATACTACAACAACTGACTGGTAACTATGGTTTTGTATTCGTATTTGTTATTACTTCCTACTCCTTTCCCTGATTTTTAACGAAAATGTTTGCTACGAAGGTGGTTTGAACAGTGTTGGGCAAAAGTGTATTGAATTAAAAGAAAATCGAACCAATAGAAGTATTCACTAAATAAATTTGGAAATTAATGTGTTGATATAATAGTAAGCAACTTGGGACTAATATATTGGGTAAAAAATCGCCAGTTTTTAATTTTTACAATTCAATAATCTTGATAGTTAAACATAATTTACACCCTTTTTCTGTGTATACCATAAACAAATGTTGGTTATTCTAACCGATTTTGCATTAAATTGTCACTTAAATATTCGTCCTGTTAAACATCCATAATAAAATAATCTAGAGTAGATCATTCACACTTCTCCTGCAGACAATCACCCCTATCGTGAATAAAAATTCCACATGAAATTTGTTCCCTTTTCACATTTTTCCTATTAAAAGTCAATGTTAAAATAATAAAAGGGAAACAAATTTCATGTGGAATTTTAATTCACGATAGGGGTGAATGTTTTTAAGTGTGGGCTTATTTTGGGTTAATTTTCTAAAGTTTTATAATTTGTTACCTTTTTAAAAAAAAAAAAAAAATCCCCTAATAATTAAAGTTGTATTTTTAACCCCGGTGGTGAAAGAGATAATGTTTCCCGTTTTCAGTAAAAACTTTATTTTACAAAATATTTTATATTAATTTAGTAATAATATTTCCAGAATTTTGAATTTTACCGTAAAATATCTTAAAATATCAAATAGCACGTACGGAAACATTATGAGATTAAACTTTGATTGATTGATATTGAACTAATTATTTTTTATACATTCCCAATAAATTCCTAAAGAGAAATTCTTACAAAATCCAACCACAATTTTTTAAACTTTGAAACTGGAGTTTTGGAAAGAGTATACAAAAAGTTTACCTTTTTTGGTTGCTGAAAGTAATGGGTCAACATTACACTTGTTAGACAAAAATCCATATCAGAGTTCTCTTGAGTATCGGGAACTAAAAATAGTATTTTGTAAAAGAGAACATTTTTTTTATTTTGCCACGGGAATTGTTAATAATTCGACAATTTAAAACCCATATTTGACTTTTAAATATTTTTAGAAAAGCAACTCCACAAGGGTTACGTTTGCGTTATACATATGTATCTAAAAGCGAATTATATTTTCAGAGTTGGCCAATTATAGCAAGTGCTACTGCTGTTGGTCATCTAGTGAGTTTTCTTGATTCAGCGCGAGAGTGTGTTGGAAACACAAAACCAAACATGTTTCAGAATTTTCTTATATTTGTTTCATAAATATTTTACTTTAGAATTTTACACAAATAATTTGAAACCTTTAAAATTTTACAGAATTTATTGTTATATTGTAAAACAAACATTAAAACTTCAATTTATTTTAAATTAAATATGTTTATTTCCAATATTTTATTCAAATAAATTATTTAAAAACTAATATGTAAATAAAAAAAATAAAAAATTCACTTTTTGACTATCTCCAAAATTGTACCAAAACTTATCGAATTTTTAATACGTACTTTATACTCGTAAATAGGTTTCAATAGTAAATGATAGCAACATTTGGGAGTATTATTGTGAAAAACCAGAAAAGTTTCCATATCATTCTTACACTTGGGTATTTAACGTGCTTAACAAGCACACAACAACAATAACAACATCAGCAAAATCAGACGCACAAGCAACAACCCTTTTTACGCAACTCATAATGTGAACGAAGAACCAAAAGAGGAGGGGAGGCAGTGATGGGTTGAAATGACAGTAGGTAAATAGATAAATGTAAACTCTTTATCCCAGCCGAATCAAATAAAACTACATAAACTGTATTAACAAATACATATAGAAAAGCAGCTAGTGTATTACTACTGTTCATCTCATCTCTTCACCAACGCCACCCCTCCCCCCCCCCCCTTCCTTTCCAACACACTCTCTAATAAAATCGTACTTTTAATAAAGTAAGTAGTTGAATATTGAGGGTGGTTTGATTTAAACATTATAATACCGGAACGAAATTAAAGTGAAGTTGTTAACAGAACAGAATGAATGAATATTGGAATGTGCTCCCAGCAAGCCATATGAGTCCGAAAAGAGTCTTTTCTGACACCTTTTTCGGAGCGTTAACGCTCTTTATGAGCCCAAAAAACAATCATAATTGCTCCGAAAACCTTCAGAAAAGAGGGTCATTACATTCGAAAATGGTCCGTCAGAAAGAGCTCTTAGATAATGTCAGAAAAGAGTCTTTTATGAGGGTTTTTTTGGGCTCTTAAAGAGCTCTTAGATAATGTCAGAAAAGAGTCTTTTATGAGTGTTTTTTGGGCTCTGGAAGAGCTCTTAGATACTGTCAGTAAAGAGTCTTTTATGAGGTTTTTTTTTGGGCTCTGTGTAATCTTGTGTTTATCATTCTTGTGTGGTACAGCTATGTTTTTTTGTTCAAAGCACAAATAACAGGAAAACAACGCTTTGGTACACACATAATTAAGTGGAATTTCTGAGTCATACTGCGTGCCGACTCAGAACAGTAACAAGCAAATTTTTCTTTCGCTCCGAAAATGCTCTTTAGTTGGACTCTTTTCTGACACCTTTTTCGGAACGCTCCTAGAATGGTATGCTGGGCTATGTGTTATAAACAAATGTATGTATGTATGAATGTTTTATCTCACACAGATTCATACACACCCACAGACAGACATGTGATGTGTATGAATAAATTTTCAATGTTTTCTACAAATATTTATTTAAATATATATAATTTATACGTACGAGTATTTGCATTTTCAAGTATGTATCTCTATTGAAGTATAGGCGGCTATTATTATTATTGCGTTTTTATATGCACAGAAATCGTGTGTTTGTTTAATTTGTTGTTTTAGTTGTACGTGTAATAGAAACACCCGGAATATGTGGAGATTTTATATACATACATACATTGAATATAATCCTTTAATTACGAGTATAAATTGAAATGTATTATTATGTATTTGGAATTATATAAATTGCTGCTCACCAATACTCGTACTCTGTCCACAACAGAGTATTGATATCGAAAAGCCGTTGAAGCCGATTAAATGCCTCAAAAATTTATTCACAAAAAGGATTTTTAAAATAGTGTGTAGCTGATTTGTTAAAAATTAGTACTTTCGTTAATCTAAATACTAGTGTCTGGTATGCATATCATTACTATTGAACAGGTTAATATGTCTCACAATAAAACGTATTTTCACTATAGGATCAGACGAAACTGCAATATCATTATCTAATGGGAATGTGAATGAGATCTGCTTAGGAAACTGCATTCCATAATCTATAAAAATGTAGCCTACGCGATGGCAGTTTCGGGGATTCACTCGCAGAGACTGTAGGTGACACTCATGTTAAGTGCATTAAGTGAAAATCAGGCCAATACTGTATTGGTTTTAAAGGATATTAATTAAATGGTATTGAACTAACAAAATACCAGCAACACAGCAACACACCAATCTAGTAAAAACATCAATGGCCATGTCAGCAATGTATGGTTGCAGGAAATACTGATATTATTCTATGAGATCTCTGTCTCTGGTGAAAAGCAAAAGGATTCAAATCAAATTTTATTATCTTTAAAAGTGACAAAGGAGAATGGGAGTCAATAGTAAACAGGATGCCAGTCTGGTACACATAACATTTCTGTTTATACGAACCAAGTTGTTAGAAATGTTTACATTCCAAAATTTGGTACAAGGATGTTTAAGAATCCAAATGGGTTTTATTTATAATAATGACGATTAATTGGATTACATAACAAACTATTTGATAGAGGTAATTATATCTATATACTGAGAGCTAAGTCGCAACAAAATTCAGTTGTAGATACAACATTGCGTCAAGTCTGAAAATAAGAGCCACAATGATATCTGACGGAGTCTATATAGAATTCCAGATAGCCTTGTACTAAATGTTTGGAGAATCGTTTCTTCAGAAGACCTTTATATGCGATTGTGTAATACATAGTTGGATTGCATCGTCGCCTATATCAAGAACAGTGACTGGTTAAATTATATTCGCTATGAACCCGCTGCCCTATTCGAAAACCGAAATATTTTTGAATATCCGCAGTTTTGGTTAAAGCCGAACATTTCCAATTATATTTCAGAAGTTTCTAAATTGTATTTAAGAAACTTCCAATTCAATTTCAGAAATTTCTACTTAAATGTATTTCAGAAATGTTTAATTTTATTTTAGAAGTTGCTAATTTTATTTTTCATTTGTATTTTTTTTTTAAGAGAAGTAACACTCAGGCAATTAATATATATACTTGCGTTACTTTCTTTGTAAAGGGGATAGTTGAAAAAGTAAAGGTGGTGAATGAAGAAAGATTTTTATAGCACAACTCTGCAATTGCGCATTATGTTTGGTTTTAGTGCAGAATTGCAGCGCCTCTGGTGGTGAGTAGGCGCATTAATGTTAAAGCTTGATTTTGTAGCAGAACTACAATTAGAAACTTCTGAAATACAATTGGAGATGGTGCAGTCGGTACTATCTTCTAAAAATGACTAACTGATAAACTAATTATCTGAAATTGTCAAATAAAATGTTGGTGTTAATTATGCACTTGTTCCTGAAAATACTAATTTTAATTTATTAATAATTTATGTCTCTTATTAAGAAAAAGTTAAAATTTTGTTATCAAAAACATAATAAAATAAAACTTCCATAACAACTTCATTTACTACCTTTTTGGATAATTAAATTCGTTATAATCTTACAGTAATTTATATTATCATCTCCATCTCCATTAACAACGGTGACAATGGCTCGACTACTGACTCGAACACACACACACACACAGACACACATTCACACATAATAAAAGGAAACTGATTAAGTCCTCGTTGTCGTCGTCATTGTCAATGATATTAAAAAGTTCATTACTTCCTTCTAAGCATCGAGCAAACAATACTTAGAAGAAGTAACAATCAAACAAAAAACATATACACACACACACACACACACACACAAACACAACCTGGAACATGTATCTTCCCTTTGTATACATTTTGTTTAATAACGATAGATGATAGAAAGACAACAACAACAAAAACAACAAACAATCTACTTAAACTTAAAGCATTAAAGGGAAAATCATCATATTATAAATACAGTATAATACGTTAGTTATATTTATTATATTCTACAAAAAAAAAAAAGAAAAATACTTTCCTCCCCCTTAACAAACCCACGAAAGCAAAAAAAATCTACATTCATGCCCAACTATTGCAGAGATTCAATGTCGTTAAGGGTAAAACGAAACGAAATGAAAAAAGAAAGAAGGAAAGAAAAAAGGAAGTCACAGGAACTCACACATCTAAGAACGTGAAAAAGGAACAAGAAGGAGAAGAGACAACTTAAATCGAATAAAAATTTAGCTGACTCAATCAAAATCAAAAAGCGTTAATGCCAACAACGTTTATGAATTTAACTTTAACCGACCGTTTAAAGAGATTGGAAAACGAAAACAGCAGCCAAAACAAAGAATGTGTAAGTTTATGAGACAGTGTAACAGTTAATAATTTATACAAAATTGTATTGATTTTAATGTTTGCAGATTTTATGTATGAATTCATACCTCAAATCGCTTCAAACCTGCTGATGGGATGCATGATTTTTGTATGAGGTGTTCCCGGTTTGGAGGACTACTTTCTGCTGACAATAAGCGCTTCTTTTAACCTAATCAAACATGCAAATAAAGCAATAAAGCATAAATTATTTTTTACGTCACTTCCAATCAAAGAACAAATTCTATCTGAATGTTGTTGCTTAAGAAAAATTCATAGCAACTGAGATGCGCGATATTCGTTTTGTAATTGACTTTCGTTGTCATACGTAAATCTGTAGGCTATAATTTCATTTTTGTTTTTTCGCTTTAAAACCTTCTTTGTTGTCAGCACTAAAAAAGCATATTTTTTGTATATTTTATTCGTAAGCATTTACTGCTTCAAAAGAGCGCTTTTATTGAAGCGGTCGATTATGCGCTTTTTCTCTTAAGTTGTTCAAAAAACACGATTTTTTTTTTACTGGTACAATTTACACCTTTAAATGCAGTAGTAGTTCAATGATGGATCCATGATTTCTTGCGATTGCTTTGACGATTTTAGCCAAAAAAATGCAAAAAACTTTGGCAGTCCTTAAGATACATTTACATTGTTGAAATCATTGTTAATTGGAAAGGTTAAATAGCAAAGGTTTTATAGAGGTTGAATGGTTCCATTCAGTACAACAAAACAATATGAGCAAGTTTAAAAAAGTCTCACTTAAGTGAATTGTTTTATAGCTAAAAGAATAATATCTCCTATGGGGAAAAGATATTAAGGTTTCTCTTCTAGAACAACCATTATGAACTACATTCGATATTGCAGAAACATCACTCAGGAATTTATCGCGGCTTGTATACAGGATACAACAAATTTGCCAGTTTTGCTAAAAATATTCCAAATTTATGCATATTTATTGTCTGCAAATAAAGTGAAATCGGATGCTACTGGTGATAACTTTACAAATTTCCTAAATTATTGACCAGTGATAATTTCCATAATCCCCTTGCAGTTAGTGTTCACGTGTAACTCATCATAATTTTTATTTATCGCTCTCTATTATAGAGAGCAGCTGTAACATCATATCGTGATCCTTGATAAATGAACTCATCTTATCAGACATATGCAAACAACAGTTTACAATTTTAAGGATTTGTAAATGATACAAAATGTTTAGATGGCCACGGAGTGTGTGTGTGAGGGGTGCGGAACACATGAATATGATTATGACTGCAACAGTGTTCAGTTGTAAGTATAACTACATATATCAACATAAATAATCACTTTTATTTCTATTCTACAGCATGAAGATGTGGATGATAAAAGAAAATATTACCAATTGATGTGAAATATATTTCTTCTGTTCGTTCCATCTTGGAGGGGGGGTGGTTGAATTGCAAGCAAAACTTTTGTTTTTATCCCAAAGATTAGAAATTTGCTGAACATTAACTTTGAACCAAAACAACCTGCGAATTTGAAAAACATTGGAAATTGAGCTGATAACCTTAAAGGACTACAAACAACAGGGAGTTGCACTGAATGGATAAATGCCAGTGAATTCTGTGCAAATACAAGGGTAGTTTTACGTTTTTTTTTTTTTTCTTTCTTAGCATTGGTTTTTCTGTGTATTTTCACTTATTTAATGAATGTGAATGTTGTTGGTAACCACAAGTGTGAGGAGGTGGTGGTACTACCCACATATCCACCAGTTTATTAAAACCGCAACACAGCAATATAATAGACTGTATGTCTGTTGATATGCGCTGAGCTAGTGATGGCAAATTTAGTACTTTTTTAGTAAAATCTTTCAGAAACATTTTACAGAAAATATCTTGTCTGAACAAAAGTTAAACGAGGTAGGATAAGATTTTATAAAGATGAAAGTTACTCAATGAAATGATCATTTTGATTAGATGGGTTTCGTCGGTTTTTTGGAATCTTTTAGTTTAATAAATTTCTTAAAATGTTTATTAATTTGCAATCAACTCTAAAGAATGAAAACGTAGGAAAAACACTATGAACATTTAAATTATAGCTATTAAAAACAAGCCAATGCTAATAGTAATGTTTAGGGGGAAAAAAACTTAAGTTATAAGTCCGCTTTCACACGTTTCAATGCTGACTCTTCAAGGCAAGTATTTTTGAGTGAGAATCTTTAATTTTCTGCGTCTTGTTCCACGCAAAGTTGTTTAAATAGTACGAAAACTGAAGATACGAGTTTTAACGAAATGGAAGGTTCAAAAAAGAATTTAACAAAAACTGGTCATCTGAAACTGAAATGTGTGCAACAGCAGCAATGAAAACATTTTTTTTTTCTTGGACCAGCACTCAGAGATCGACTCCTACTTATGCAATGCATTGTGTTTTAACTAGGAAAATAGGTTATGGGAGGGAGGATAGAGGGAGTAGTGTTTGTGAACATTTGACTTGAATTTTGCTATATTGAAAGTGGCAGGGAACACTTCTGCCGGTAGTTTGTTCCAAATACGGACAGTACGACTAAAGAACGAATTTCCCCTGTAGTGTGTTGTGCGATCCACTGTCCAGTCGATCACAAATTCCCACAAGTTCCCTGATTTCAGCAGAACACATTCCTTTATAGTATCGATAGAACAGTGAAACACAACCCAATAGAGTTGGATAAGCATATTCGCCCTCTCCTGTACACGGTCGAGTAGCTCCAAAATAGACTTCGAAGCACCAGCCCATACATGAGAGTTGTATTCCATTTTCAGCCGAATATAGGTGGTAAATAGTATGATCACATGGAGTGAAGTATTTTCTACACTCAGAAGACATAAATGATTCCTTTTTCCCATTTTATCGAGATTTCTATATTCTTGAAACTTCATTGAAACAAAGTCCTTTTAGTACATTCAAAACAAAAAAAAGTACTATTTGTACTAAATCAGTACTATTTCGTTTCATTCTCAGTTTTTCATCACAGTACTTTAAATATGTTGGTAAAACGTGAACATTATTACATATTATTATTTTGCTTTCATACATGTACCAATTTGATTTACTTTTTTCAACTTGTAGATGTACAGATACGTACTCATACCAACCACTCATATCTGTACGAGCCTGGCTGGAGTGTATGCTGGGAGTGTAATGATATACGAATAAAAGTTTATTGCAGCCAGAGCTTATTCCTTATTTACCAGGGCTAATTTAATCTTAGCAAATTGTTTGACAATCTGCACAGGATTAGTAGTCGTGAAAAAACTAAATTGTTACTGTTCACACTTGATACGCGCCTGAAGTAGTAACTTTACGAAGGGGGAGCAGTATGCGATAGACTAGCGTTCCATTGATTTACGGCAGACTTTACTTGCACCCGCTGTTTTATGGCTGTCTAGATTAAATATGGGTGTGTTTAGTTTTATACAGTTACAGTAAACACGTTGGGACGTGTAACTAGATTAAATTTGTATTATGTTATAATCATTTATAATTTAGTTTT
This sequence comes from Bellardia bayeri, assembly GCA_950370525.1. Taxonomy (NCBI): domain Eukaryota; kingdom Metazoa; phylum Arthropoda; class Insecta; order Diptera; family Calliphoridae; genus Bellardia; species Bellardia bayeri. Next base: position 131,967,578 of record OX493264.1, read on the forward strand.
ATTTTGGATATTTTTATTCTTGCAATATTCAATTTGTTGCTGAATTTTGGTAATTGAATACGAGATTCATTTTAATAAATCTAATCCCACCAGCTGTGTTGAGACAGCCCTCTGAAGCATTACTACAGTTTAAGTTGTCTTTTTTATTGCGTGAATAACCCGATATGTACTTAAATTTCAGAAATAGTTTTCTTTGAAAATTTTAATTCACGGAATTAAATATTGCTTTTCATATTTACCAATGAAATAAGTTTGCAAATATTAACAAATATTGAAAATGGTACCGTGGAGGCAGTGATGTTAACCGTACAGTAATTACCGTATTGTACGGTAATTTAGAGCTCCGTACGGTAGGCAGGTAATTTCTACTTTTGTACGGTAATTTTAAAAAGCTTAAATTTTTAAGCGTTAGTTTTATTTTCATAATGTGTCTACACATGTCTACATATCTCGGCGGTAAAGTAATTACAAGTCTTTTAAGTATGGATATTTCAAAACACAAATTAGCTGTATTTAAAACTGATTGCAAGAAATTTCATTTGTATACGAAGTGCTCAAGAAATTAAAAAAAGATTTACTTTTGAATCAAATCAAATGCAATCTTAAAAAAAATGGATATAATAAATCCCGAACTGTTCGATACAAATAAATCCATAATTCCTTTAGTTTTGTATTTCCCAGAAGCTATTCAAATGGATGAATTTAACGAAATTGATAAGGAATTTAGGCTAATAAGGCCTAAATAGAAGATGTTGATAAATGTAAGATTCTTCAGTTTTACAAAATCGCCTTCAATATGAAGAAAGGGGACGACTCCAATAATGTTTCCAGTTTTAAAAAAATTGTTGGTTTATATATTTTCTTTGCCGCATAGTTCGACTACTGTAGAACGAATTTTTTCAGTAATAAATCTAAACAAAACCAAAATAAGAAACAGGCTAAATACTTATACACTTGAAGAAATTATACACTCTAAAATGTTGATTAATTCTAGTGATAATTTAAATATTAAATTCAATGACAAACATTTTCTATATTTTAACCAAAATGCCTATGATCATAAAAAATTAATATAATCAAAAACTTATATAGACAGCCACGAGCTATTTTTGTTATAAAACCAATCCCAAATGTATGAATAATATTATTAGCTAAGCTTTACTACCTGTTTCCTTATGTTTTTATTGATTTTTGAGTAAATATATTGAATTATAAATATGAACCCATTTTGATAAGAAAATTTACCCCCTGGCCCACGTGCCGAACGATAACGTTCGCTTAGATAAAACTTAAGACAAGGCCTTTTTATCGTATCTATTTTTTACTCAATCAAGTTTGTTTATTCCACAATCAAGTTTGTGTCTTAAGTCTTATCAAAGCGAAGCTTATCGTTCGACATCGTGGGCCAGGGGGATAATTATTTTTGTACAAGACAAAACATACGGTAATTTTATCTAAAAAACGATATTTTTTTAGGGCTGCACGGTAATCGAAGTAAACATCACTGCGTGAAGCACTGATGGCAAACATGGTACAATTGTACTTCTTTGATACATTTTAAACACAGTTGGTACCGTGGTACTACCACAAGTCATATGGTACAATTTCAAAATACTGTGGCATCAAAATTTGGTATTTCAGATGAAACAGATAAATATCAGCCATGTCACAGAATTTAATTCCGTTCGGAAGTGGAATTATTTCCGTATTTTGTTTCTAACGAAAAAGTAAAACGAATAATTGGTTTCATTCCGAACAAATTTTTCGTTTTGCTTTTTCTATAGAAGCAAAAAATGATTATTTAACAAATATTAAAAATGATACCATGGAGGTCTAAAAAGTACATTTTATTTATATAGTTGGTACGAAAACCAAAAACCAATTTTCCATCACTGGCGTGGAGGGCTAAAAAGTGCATTTTTTATATAGTTGGCAGCATTGTTAACTTTGAAATTTCAAAACGCACCAAAATGGAGAAAAAAGCGCACCATTTACAAAAAAAAACGCACCAAGTTTAAAATTTCGTTTTTGGTTCAAATATTTATTGAATAATTTGAAATTTTTTAATATCGTAAATTTTATAAAAAACCTTTTTATCAACGATTATTAGTAAAAGTAATAATAGTAAAAGCCTTTTTTAATAAATAAGCTAATAAAGATAAAATAAGCATTTAACCACTCAAAATTTAACTCACAATATGATATTCGGAACTAAAGTACTAATTGGTAAAAAAGCTAATTTCAGTACATATTTGGTACTTTTTTTATATATTTTTGTTTTCTAGTTTAAATACTTCTATTAGATTTTTTCCAATAAAATTTGTTAGGATTCCACTGGTACTCTAACCCTAGTTGTTCGTCTACAGTTCAGTAGACCAAACCATCAGGTTATACAAGAATTTTTATTTACATGTTTAAAATGTTAAGCTGTGTTCACATTATGTGTATTTGTCATGTGGACTGTCACTTTTTCGCATGTCAAATTTGTACATACAGTCTGAACACCTTCAAACAATATCATGTGTTATTTCTCTGTGTGCAATACATATGAATACATATGTATTTAGAACGAGTTCTATTTTCAAGTGACAAACCATCTGACATCAGCTGTTTTTTATAACCAAAATTTTGTGGCGGCAAAAATTAATTGAAATTTTAATAAACAAAAATACAAAAAAAAACTACACAAATTTATTATTGAAAATTGGGGAAAAAATTGAAAAGGAGTTAACAAAAGTACGTACATATGTATGTGACATAACCAACATATGAACATGTAATTTATAAACCGTATGTAAAACTCAAATTTTGACATACACATGAAATCACATATGGGTAGAAAAGTGACATTCCACATGACAAATACACATAATGTGAACACAGCTTTAATTTGATTTTCAAACAAAGATTTTTGAAGAATTTAATTTCATTTATCATACATTCGTATTTAAAATACATTTTTTTCATCGTAAAGATTTCATGAGTTATGAATTATTAAAAATCTGCAATTAAAAATTAGTAAGAACAAAGATTTCATCACATTTTCGAAAAAAATTAAAAAAACGCACCGAAATACATAAAAACAATTTTGTAAATGGTACTCAAACAGGTAGGTGTATTTTATTGTAGAAAGATTTTTTCTCACACTGAAACAAAAAGTTGTGTTGAATTTGCTTTGGTGCAAATTAAAAAAATTAAAAAGCGCACCAAAAATTAAAAAAAAGCGCACCAACTAATGAACCAAAAATGGTGCGAAACGCACCAAGTTGACAACCAGTGTTGCAACAACCGAAAAAAATTTGTAACCAACATTGAAATAAAAAATAACCAAATTGGAGAAAAATTAACCAAATTTTTTTATTCATTTATTTATAACAAATTCAAGTTTTAATAAAAAAGAAACATAATTGTTTGTTTAGTGACTAAAAACTTTTACAAATTTGTAAAAATTGTTACAAATATTTTTGAAATTTGTTACAAAAAACTTCTTTTATATATAGAAATACGTTAAAAAATGTCTTCAAAATTTAATTTTAAAACTTGTCATGCTAATTTGATATTTACTAAATAAAATATTCTTACATTTTTAATTATCAATAAAAATAACCAAAATGAAAAAAAATTACACATTTACACCAGTGTTGCCAGAAAATGAATTTCAAAATATGCTAAAACTTGAAAAACGAAGTGCTAAATTTTTTCAATGTAACAATACAATTTTTCCCTGTCCTGTGCATCACATATGATTCACACTTTTTTTTAAAGAAAAAAACAGAAATTTTTATCAATGTTTCGTAAAAAATTTATATAATTTTTAATATAAAATAAACAAAACAATTTCTTCATAGTAACAATGTAAAACATAAAAAATTCTACTTCTAAATACAAAATATCACCTTTTTACAACACTATGCGTTTTAGAATTTTTCAATTATATTTCAGAATTTTATATTTAAAAAAATTTCAATTGCTTTTCTGTAGTTTCTAGTTGGTTTTCAGAATATTCTTATCGTATTTCATAAAAATTAAGTTAAAAATATGTTTGGATTCTGAAATACAATTAAAAATTTCTCAACTGCATATGAAAATTTCTGAAATACAATTTGAAAATTCTATAATATTATTAGAAATTTGAAATATAATTGAAAAATTTTAAAATATAATTGGAAATTGTGAAGTTTAGTAGATTTAATTTTGTAGGTACATTTCCCTATTAAACTTTTTAATAAGCTCAGGTACAACAACATTTATTTAGTTTTAAAAAATCTTTAGTGAATAAAATCCCTTCCAAAGAAGACGTTCCTAACCTATTCCTAATTTTTGTTTAAATTTACCTGACATTTGTATAAATTTGGTTAGGATGGGCAACAAGAGATTTGAATCTTTTCTTTGAATTTCAGAAATGTGTTTCCAAAATTCCAATAAATCTTTTCTTTTTCCGAAACTAAATTATAAATTTAATATGAGAAAAAAGTGTTGCAAATCATTTATACTGAAAAATCGTCAAAATAGGGGCAAAGATCGTCAAATATGGCAACAGTGGCTGATGGTACTAAATCCAAACACCCATTTTCCATCACCGGGGGGTCTGACCTTAACTTTTGTATGCTTTTTTCAAACATATTTCCTCTAACTAAATTGAAATGTATTTTTTTACGTCGGGACGGCGCGAACGCCATTCCCGGCTACCAAAAATTACACGCACGAGTTATTCACATTAGGAATAATCGCAGGAGTCAGCTCAATCGAAGTGCAATGACCAAGCCTCACCCTGGAGGAACCGCCTTCTTGATCACGGTTTACCTCTACGCCAGGTAAGTATGCTTTACTCCACTCAGCTTAGACTATAAATACTAATTCAAAAATAAACTCAATGGGAATTATAAGCAATTTAGTAGTACGTTAGTGTTACGCTAATGAAACACACGAACATTAAAATACACATTTAGTGGTTGATAGTGACGCTGCTTCAGATACGATCACCAGCTGAGTTGTAGCTGTAGACGAAACTGTGAACAAATGTGTTGTTTGTTTTGTGTGCGCAACAAGAAGGGAGAGCAAATTTAAGAATAATAATGGTTACATAATTATTTTTGGTAAGATAGAAATTTTAATTAATTATTTAATTTGGAGAAAAATTTAAAAAATATTTATGCCGCGTTTATAAAAGCAAACGGTTTTCAAACATGTACCCCCTTATTCAAAAACGATTATTAAATTTAACAAACGTTTATTAAGACAGATTTGCATATAAGACAGATTTGCATATAAAAATTTACTTAATAAACGTTTGTTAAATTTTATAATCGTTTTTGAATAAGGGGGTAGAATTTATGTGAAGAATTGTAGTAAAACAAAAAAATTATTTCTTCGAGCTCATTCAGGGAGCAATAGAATTTGGAGGAAAATTATTCTTTATTTAATTTTTTAAAATTCTCCCATTTCATTTCAGAAAACGAAGCTCTACACTATTCGTTCGTTTGCTAGTGGATTAGATTTACTAATCTAATTTTAGTCCAATATATTGCAGCCAACAACCCATTACCTTAAATTTACATTTGTTTCGGTTACAAAAGTTACACGTCTAATATATGTACATACATATGTAGAGTTTAAATTAGTTTTACTATTAACTTTATAAGATAAAAAAAAAGGAAACTAAACAACAAGCGAAATGTTGTAACATTTTCCCATGTGCTTTATTTTATGCATTAATATGCAGTTTTGAACTTATTTCATAATAAATACACTGAGAAGACCTGGCTAAAAAAATAATTTAATAATATATATTTACATACGAGTATATACAGTGCATAAAGAAATTAAAATTGTTACACCGACCGGATACAAATACACATACACATAGACAAATAGACTGGCGGTCAGACTTACTAAAGCTGTGTTCACATTATGTGTATTTGTCATGTGGAATGTCACTTTTCTACTCATATGTGATTTCATGTGTATGTCAAAATTTGAGTTTTACATACGGTTTATAAATTACATGTTCATATGTTGGTTATGTCACATACATATGTACTTACTTTTGTTAACTCCTTTTCAATTATTGCCTCCATTTTCAATAATAAATTTGTGTAGTTTTTTTTGTTTTACTATTTATTATAAATTATATTTATTAAAATTTCAATTAATTTTTGCCGCCACAAAATTTTGGTTATAAAAAACAGCTGATGTCAGATGGTTTGTCACTTGAAAATAGAATTTGTTCTAAATACAAAATGTCATATATATTGCACACAGAGAAATAACACATGATATTGTTTGAAGGTGTTCAGACTATATGTACAAATTTGACATGCGAAAAAGTGACAGTCCACATGACAAATACATATAATGTGAATACAGCTTAAATTACGGTACAAAGTAAAAATAAAACATTTTAATACGAACTTTGTGCGAAAAATCAATTGATATCTATCAATCACTCTTTATGCTTTACGCACTTTGATAAAATCGGTAGTTGTTTAAACTCTGAACGATCTTCTACTAATGTCTGCTAACTTGGTTGACTCCATTAGTTACTTATGGTTACTTTACATATTTCAGGCACTGTACACTTACAGTAAAATCTCAAGTGTTTCAACATTTTAGTTGTAGTTAATTTTACTTTAAGGATAAATCATTATTTATCTCACCATAATTCTCATAACTATGTTCGGGTAATTGCCTCTAAAGTATAAACTATCTCTTACTGGATCATGGTTTAGTCAGTTTTAAAAATTTACTATATTTGTCTAATGAGCTATTTTACGTTAGGTTGGTAAGGGTAATTTAGCGAGCCGCCTGTTATTTCTTTTATCGTACAGCCCTCGCATTTGCTTAAATAAAAATAAGCAAAGTTACACACTTTATGTAGCAATTAGAGTATTCAGTATTCGAGTTTTTTAGAAACCCGGTTTTCGGTTTATTCAAAAAATTGCACTTATTTTTAACCGGTTTCGAATGCGTTTACAACTGAAAAAACGTTCAACCGGTTTCTCATTTTACGGGTATATACGATAATATTTAAAATTTTCATTATTTTCTAAGCGCGTTCGTGATATATTTTCACATAACGGGTGATTCAAGCAGAGATACTTTTTTCAATAGCTTTTTTTTTGACAGATCACATGTGAGTCGTGTCATGCTGTCATGTTATTTTTGTTTAGTATTGTTTGGCATTTCATAATGGAAAGACTTATGCCTGAACAACGTTTACAAATCGTTCAACTTTATTACGAAAATTCACGCTCTGTAAAGAATGTGTTTTAGGTAAATTTTGTTTAGCGATGAGGCCCATTTCTGGCTCAATGGGTATGTAAACAAACAAAATTGCCGCATTTGGTACGAAGAGAAACCTGAAGAGATTCAAGAACTGCCACTTTATCCAGAAAAAACAACGGTTTGGTGTGGTTTGTGGGCCGGTGGAATCATCGGCCCATATTTTTTTAAAAATTATGCCGGTGCGAACGTAACCGTCAATCGCGACCGTTTTCGTGTCATGACAACCGACCCATAATCAAGTAATTCTGAATGAATATCCTTATTTTTATTCTATTATTGATACATATTTTAATTAAGTTCAGGAAATGATCATATATTCAAGGTCGATGTAAATTAAAAAAAAACTGTTAATAACATTTTGCTGTTAACAAGGTAATATGTTATTAATTTAACTTTAAACTCCCCAAAACTTTATGGAAACAAAATAAAAAGAGAAAGTTTGATATTTCTAGTAACTATTTAAACAATTGAAGATTTCGTAATTAAAGAAAAGATTTTTTTTATTTACTATTTTAAATAACTTATTCGTCCTGTGTTAACAAAATGTTGATCTTACGTAGTAGTTAGAGGCTACTTCGTTGGTCTGTGTGTTCGTGGTTTGAATCCCAGTAGACGTAATTAATTTTTATTTTTTGTTTTCTGTTGCTTTTTTTTATTCGCATAAGTTTAATTCAAAAATTTTAATTGCGCAATTTATTGTTTTTTTCGAAAGTTTTATTTAAATCAACTTGTTGTTTTTTTTTTCTTATCTTTTATTTTTTTTTATTATTCCTTTTTATAATAATTTTTTAATAATTTTATATTATAATCTTTAGTAATAGAGTTGTACTAAATATTTATATACTGTTAAGTTGAAGTTAGAATTTAGCTACGTTAATTAATTTTTTTTATTTAATAAGTTTGTATTATTCACAATGAAGTTCTAAAAGAATTTTGAGTTCTGATTTCTGAACGTGCTAAGGTGAGTTATATGTTAGAGATTATGTTAGCCAATTTATTTCCGTGCGTTGCGCAACATTATCATGATTGGGAGGGGTATTAAGTGTTCCAATATCTTCGCTTAACTGTCGAACTAAACTCTTGTTTATCTAGGAAAAATGTTCTATCTTCCGTGCTATTTTCTACTATTCTTCTTATTCTCAACTGAAGCGTGCAAATTAAAATAATGTTAGCTGTAGCTGGTTAAAATTGAGTTTAGCAAAAAAAAAGGACCTACACCGTTGGCCGACCAGACAGGAGCCGGAAACACTTATTGCATGCTCGCTAAACTTTTAAAACTTACACCATCTAGTTACAAATCAAGGTTATTCGCTACATATTTAATGCCTGAAATTGAAGCTCGTGATCTCGGCGACATTTGGTTTCAGCAAGACGGCGCCACTTACCACACATCGCATCAATCAATGGATTTATTGAGAGAACACTTCGTTGAGCACATAATTTCACGTTTTGGGCCGGTCGATTGTGTGATATTACACCGTTAGACTTTTTCCTGTGGGATATGTAAAGTCTAAAGTTTATGCGGACAAATCCGCTTCGATTTAGGTTTCATCGAATCATCGAAAATTGGACTCAACGGATAGACCATCTGCTACCTAGCAACGGCCAACATTTGATAGACATAATCTTCAAAAACTAAATGCCAAAGAATGTTCTCTCAAATGATAATAAACATTCCCCATTGAATTTGAATTTTCTATGTTTTTTTTTTCTTTAAAAAAAGTAGGGAACCTCGAAATGGATCACGCTTTATTATGAACAATTTAAAGAAAACCAAACAAAAATACATAATAAGTCTTTTTAATCCAAACTATTTTCTAATTAACCTCTGAGGTTTTCGTCAAAGAGCGTTAGATCTCCTACATAATAACAAAATAGAGATCCCATAGGATATCATCTAAATATTCTTTATAAAATTGCTTTATAAAATATTAATCGTCATAAAATATATGTGTACGTCACAAATATACCCTAATCAGTTGGAATCGGTCTTAGAACCGAAAAGTTTTTATTTTTTACAAACGGGCTCTGTTATGAATTTTGATAGTCGAATAATTCGAAAATATAAAATATTCGAAACTGGTCGGGTTTTCCAATACAAAAAAAACAGGTTACCCGGTATTCGGTTTTTGAATACTCTAGTAGCAATAATAAAATAAGACTATCAAAAAATATTAAAACTCGTACGAGTATGAATCGAAAAAAGCTACAAAAACCAGAAACAATATGTAAATATTTAACCCATGCTCTGTTTAATGGTTTTGAATGCATCTGACGCAAAAAGAAATGGAGTTAAAGTATGAATGGATGGTTACAAGAAGGTTGGTACGAGGAGAAAAAAGCAGTGGAGAAGAGAGGCAGCCGGGTCAGCGGGCTTGTAGGCAGCAAGCAGACAAAAATAGTACTCATAGAAGTACTAGAGTGAGTAGTGCGCGCGCATAAGACACAAATGATCAACTATTTGTCTGGCTGGGTGTCTGTCGTTTGTGTCTTACTGGTTGACTGACTGATTCACTTACCGACTAATACTGTTGGGTGTACAAACTATACATACATACATACATAGTGAATACGTAAGAGTATGTGTAAATACGTGTAGTTTTTGCTTTTGTTGTCTTTTATTTTCAGTTTTCGTTTTAGGCCTTCTAAAAAGCTGCTGAAAAATCATACTGACATATTTAACAGATTCTTTGATTGTTTTGTTTTATTTTATTTTATTTTTCAATCGTATTCACTGAACTCTTTGTATTATTTTTTTCTGTTTTTGTTTTCTAGCTTTGTCTAAGCAAAGATGAAGCAATATTTACGAAAATCACTACGTGATTTCTTTATAACATTGGAAAATACACGTTCGTACTTGGAAAAATGCCGCAATTGGAATGATAAAAGTCAACAAAGTAAAAAAAAGAGTTACATTCATTACATTTGAATTTTTTGGATTAAAAAATATCTGATTTTAGATATTTAAACAGTTTTATATGTACATATGTATATATGTATGTACATGCATACATACGTAATTGACATGTATGTATGTAGGTTTTTGATTTATGTATACATACATATGTATGTATGTATGTATATATAATTCCTCATCATAACGTTTTTAGTGTCAGCTAGAAACATCATATATTTTGATGCTTTTACCTTTCTGTTTAATTTACCAAAATTAAAAATATGTTAACAAAGATTTATATAGGGCGTTTTTTTTTAGATGTAAAGAACTTTAAGTTGGCAACACTTTTTTAACTGGCGGCCATTTTGTCAGCTGTCAAGTGATTTATATTTAAAGTCGCTAGTCGGCAATAAGACCAAAACGATTGACCGCGTTATTGCCGACCACAAATGTTGAAAAAAGTAATCGAAAATTGGACCTCCAGAGTAGACTACGTCCGAGCCGAAATTATAATGATATAATGAGATTGAATAAAGTAAATTTCAGGTAAAGTTAAAAAAAATCATATTTGTTTTATACCATTTCAAAGTTCGTTACATCTAAAAAAAAACACAGAATAATGATTTTCAAGAAAAATTTACACAGTTTTGAAGCTTTGTTCAGGCGTCAGTCTATTCATTTTGAATTGCCTAACCAAACTAAACATAAATTACTTGACAGCTGACAAAATGGTCGCCAGTTAAAAAAGTGTTGACAACTTAAAGTTCTATACATCTAAAAAAAAACACCCTATATATGTATGTACTAATGAACTTTTTTAATTAATGATGTTAATGATGCCTTAAAAATACTCACATTTTTGCAACTTAACGTCAATCAGAAGATCAACTGTGTTGAATGTGGATCAACTTCATTAATTTTCCATACGACCTTCATGAGGTCCAGTAGGTACACTTATCACATTTTTACATAAACAGAAAAGGTTGTTCTACGAAATCAATAGTAACAATATTTTACTGAATTCATTAGGTTCAGAAGGCATTAGCGGTAGTTGACATAAAATATTTCTTCGCTCAGAGCAAAGGTAAAAACTTGGCGACTACTCAAAATCAAAATGGGCCTCGAAAAGCCCAATTGAACATTCTAGGGTTAAACAAATTATTAACTACGTTTAATCCAATTTTGTTGCCAGTAAATATTTATATGTATAACTTAAGTACATAGTTCGTTGGCTACATACGAGTATGTATGTCTAAAAGAAAACAAATTAAAATTGAAAATTTTAAATTTCAAAATTAAGAAAATTCAAATTGGTTTTTTCTCAATATCAGTTTGTATTTTCTCAATATCAACTTTAAATGTTGTAGAACTGGTTGCTATCCCCCAAGGACTAATCAAATAGTTATGAAACATTTCTTTTCTACGAGGTCATTTACCATTTAGTTGTTCAAAGAAAAGTGGAATATCGATTGATAGAGGTAATGCTTAATTCATCAAATATTTTCACAATGTGAATGTACATACCTATGTAGCTTAAAGAATCAAATTCAAACTAAATAAAATATATAAAAATACCAGCAACATTAACTTGTTAATAAATTAACATCATCATTGCACATTTTATGCTTGATCAAGTTGGTCAACTGGTCGATCGGTTGGTCAATAACAATTAACCAGCCAGCTGGCCAGTTTGTACTCAAATACATTCCATGCAATCATACAAAGTAGTTAGTTATAGTGGTAGCATAGATAAGATTTTTAAATTCGTTTTATGCTTTTACGCCAGGTTTTAGGTAGATATGTATTTGTTTCTGCTTGTATTTATGTATCTTCTACACAACTTACTACGAGTATCTTATCTATTAAAACCTATGCAGCAACAGTGTTATAAAATATATCCGAATGAATTTCAAAACAAATGATGCCAGCCATTCAATATAAAAATTACTTTTTCAATAAATTACCTTTTTTTATATTTTTTGGTAGGCGTTATTTATTTAGTTTTGGTTGTCATTTTTTGCTTTCAAACATTCATGGTGTAACTATACTAAGGCGACCAGATTTGGCAAAGAAAAAAAGATGACATTAAGAAAAATAGTAAAAAAAATTTTTCAATTCAATGTTTACATTTTTTACATATTGTTTCTATTTACTATTTTGAAAAGCGAAATTTCAGTCAGTAAGAGTATGAACGGAACAAGCACGACACGACGTTTGTGAAGTAAAATTTTTTTTATTTGTTAAAGGTGGCGATTCTTATTCTACTTAGAAACCGTGCCGTGCTTATTCATACTCTAGGCTCGATAAAAACAAATATTGATCATGCATTTAAAATTAAAGATGACTGAGTATGAAAAAGATGACTGCAAGAGGACACAAATTTTATAGATGACAGCGAGTTATAATAGATGATTGTCCTCCAAAATAGAGGACGTATGGTCACCTTAAACTATACAAGGTAAGTGCAGTAGCACAGCTGACTGAATGTGTTTACAATTTACTTACATACATATGTCAAAAGTAATAATTTTTCAAGTGTTTTTGACAGTACATAGTACATTATTTTAAAATGCCTGTTGTTTCTGTTTTGTGTTGTATTTGTTGTCGATTTGCACTCACCTTGTATAGTTACACCATGCAAACATTGTTATAGTTTTTTTTTTTTTTTGATTTTATATTTAACACACAAAAAAGTGTGTGATGCAATACTTCATTGAAGAATTTTGTTTTATTTGCCTGTTGCTTTTTATTTTAATTGTCATTGAGTTTTAACTGGATTTACCGGCTTGACACCAGTACGGAATAGTGCAGCAGACAATATGTATGTGTTACTGTAAATGAAGTCAACACAAATTATGTTCAATGTAACAACAATGAATACGAGTATAAATAACAATAACAACAATAACAAATACTAATACCAGTTACATACAATAAAAACTAAAACGAAATTTGTTTAAATAAGATCTCACTCATGTTAGCGTTGATGTAAAGTTTATTAAGTAATTGTTACTTGATATGCCCAGCCAACAAACCCTGCCAATGCAACAAGGTGTTTTTTTGTTGGTACCTTTTATAAAGTACCGACCAATAACATGTGAATATTGATGCTTTGTTTGTATGCACACAAATTGGCTAAATAAAAACAAAAATGGAAAGTACAATTTCATGCGCATTCAGAATTACAAGTGCAAGTAAAAGTAATTAGTTTTAAAAATAAAACAAAATTGGTATTAATTTGAGATTTTTTGAAAAAATCATGATTAAAAAATTCGAAACTATTATTTGCAACATAAATAAAAACAAGTTAAATTATTCGGCATTGCCGAATCTTTAATATCCTCCACCTAAACGTAATAAGAAATAGAAAAACTACACTGGCTATAGGACTAGAATATCCCTATTCTGTGTTTTCTTTTTCAGTCTTAGTGCAAATTTTATTAATATTTTATATATTGTTTGAATAACAATTTTAGGATCAACATAATTTATGTTGAATATTTTGAAAATTTATCTAATTTTGATCATTTATAATTGATATAATTACCCACTCTTACTGTAATTTACAGAGTTTGTTTGATTTTCATAATAATCTTGAGTGTAATTTAACAATTTATAAAATTAAAAAAACATTTTTACATATTCACAACAAGTTAAGAAACAGAGTATAAAAAAGGATAAGATATTAGATGAGGCTTTTTTGCTTGAATTTGATCTCAATAATATTGTTTACAAAAGATTTATGGATGGCATAGTAGAAGTGGACCAATTATGGACTGATAGCTTCTAAATCCATTATCCACTAATGCGATTTCTATGTATTTAAGGCTTAAAGATTTCTCAATGTGAATATCATGAAAAGCTTAAATAAAGTTTCTTAAAGTTATATGTGTTAAAAATATTTAGGATATTTTGCGGTTCTTTACCCTAATTCTAATTTCACTGTACTGATATAAAGATATTTAAGGCTTATTTTGGTTGAATTTCATCTCAATAACGTTTTTTACAAGAGAATGATCGAAAGTGGACATATGTAATTCGGGAGCTATTGCCAATTATTGACAGACAGCTACAAAATCCAGTAGCATAATTGCCGTATAACCGATATGAGTATGATTTCTGGATTAAAATTTCTGATCCGTATAAAAGTTGGTTCGATATCGATATTTATTAGACATTTTTGTGGGTTTATTTGTTTTTCGGAAATGGTTCTTATATGGCAGCTATGACAAATTATGGGCCGATCTTCTAAAATTTTGGAACAGTGTTTTTTTATGCATATAAAAATATTTCACATCGAATTTCAACATAATAACGGTATATTTAATATACATGTATATTACTATTAACGTAGATTATTAAAGTGGATTAAAGTGGGGTCTATGGTCAATCATGGACCGAACTAAAAAAATTCCGTTTTGCGATTTCTTTTTGCATGAAACTTATTCCTGCTGAATTTTGCAGGCATTTATGTACAGTTGAGCAATATTTCGGGAAGATTTTTGTATGGGGGCTATGAGAAATCATGGCCCTATTCTTACTGTTTACCTCACACTTTCTTCTTTTATCATAAAAACAACGTATACAAAGTTTAAAAAAATTGGAAGAAAATTTTTTAAAAATATCAATTTTTTATGGAGGTTGTCTTACATTTTGATCCATAACTCTGGTTCCACTATACCAATTTTGCTGCTTAGAAGAACTATAAACGGTTTTTTGTAAACTTTGTTGATTTCTGTTGTGACCTTTGGACGTGAGAGTGATTTACACAGATAAACAGACAGACAGACGGACATGGCTCAATCGACTTAGAATTTCTTAAGGACCAAGAATATATATACTTTGTTGAGTCTCAGATGAGTATTTCTCAATGTTACACACGGTATGACAAACTTATATACTCGTATACCCTCATTTGCCACTTATGGTGGTGGAGGGTATAATTATGACGCCAGAATGTTTATAACGAAAAACTAAAAAAATTGTTTACTAAAATTGCAATCTGCTGTTTTCTTGACTGTAAATTGAAACACACAATGGAACGTGAAATTGAACAAAATATCGTAGCAAGTTTTAAAAGTATTAGAAGAATGTATTAGTGAAAATGTGTTAGTGTATTAAAAGTTGAAAGGCAAAACTTAATCGTGTAACTAGCAAATTAATCAGGCATGTGATGGAAATCGATATCGAAAACGAATCAGTTTTGGAAATACATTTTAATGCATTTATAATCTAATTTTTAAAATTTTTGTTTTAAGATTCTCTTTAGTAGCCCAATATCTTTATATTTTATGTGATAAAAGTTTTTCAATGCAGAAATATTACGAACAATTTGACTTCTAAAACTCATTCGTTTTCGATATCGATTTCCATCACATGCCTGATTGATAAATTTTGTAGTGTTGGCTTTATTTTGATGCACACAGTAGATATTAAAGAACTGTAAAAAGAACAAAATGTTTTAAAATTAAAAGAAATATTCAAACATATTTTCAAACACTCAAAGAAAAATGTTTGTCTTCAGAATGAAGACTTTAACCTTGCTCTCTAATGTTAAACAAAAAAGGTTTTATTTAAGTCAATCTTTTCCAGTGTTGCCATTTCAGCACTTTTAGTGCTAGATTTAGCATTTTGTTTCTCGAAAATGCATTGAAATTTTTAAAAATTATGCTAAATGCTTTCTAACATAATTTGCTTGATAAAAAACAATTTTTTTCTCGAAAAAGTTTTTACTATTTTACACCAAAAAATACTTTTGGAGAAATAATAAATAACTTTTATTAATATTTCAACTAAATTTCTTATGGTGTGGTAAGTAAATGAGCACGGGAATTTTTGAATTAATATATGAAATGTAATCTATTAAAAAACAAATCAACAATTGTTACGAACAAAATTAGAAAAAACTATAATTTATATTTGTAACATTTGAAATAAAAATTGTATAGTTATATTGAAAAAATTTAGCACTTTTTTTTCTTCTGTAGAACATTTTAGCACTTGGTTTTTTAAGTTTTAGCATATTTTGAAATTCATTTTCTGGCAACACTGATCTTTTCCTTGCCGAAAGAAGGAAGGATGTACCGCAAAAGTTCGAAAATATTTTTTCTGTTTCAAAATATGTAACAAATTTAAGCTGAACTAAAAATAACTCGTAGTTTATTAGATAAAAATGCAAATAGATCGTCATATTAGATACTGGTGTTTGCTTTTAATAGTTTGTAAAATTTTAATAGTTGTTTTTTTTTTTTAAATGCTGAAAGTAATTTTGTTTTCCAGTGTTTGTTTGGTTTTAATTCACAGACAACAACAGATGAGCAATATTTGAATGTCATAAAAAAGTAATAATAAATCAATCGTATTTATAGGTTTTCCAATGGATTCGTTAATTACTAACGAATAATAAAACGTTAGTGTTTTAGCTCTAGAAGTTTGTAATGTATAAATTAAAAAGCAATTAATATGTTGTTGTTTTTACTTTTTGTCAAAAATATATATTTAATAAAAAAAATCTTTAATTAGCTAATGACATGGAAAATTTATTTTAATTATCTACAACGCCTATTAACTATTATTACAGTATTTTATTTAAATCTTAATGGTAATTAGTTTTTGGGAACGTTACAATAGTTATTAATCTCGGCACCACTGTTTTCAAATGTAAGGGGTCAGTTATTTGTTGTTATTTATTTGTGTAAAACAATAAACAAAACAACATGTTTTGTAATATTTTATTTTTATTTATTTTATATGTATCTACATACATATGTACATATGTACGAGTATGTATGTATGTATTTAAATTAAAGTATTTTGTTCATTTGTTTCTCATATGCTTTATGAATAAAAAACCCAGTTAACAGTTCATTGATCTGCTTTAGCTGGACCTTAAATCAAAACACAAACATTATTTTTTGATTTGGTTTTGTTTTGAAAAACAAAAATTTTAAAAATGATGGGACCAACTGTTGCTGTTTTAAACCAATTGTTTTTTTCTCTAAAAATTATCTGCCAATAATGATTATAATAATTTCGCTAAATCCTGTTTTGCTTTTAAATTTAATTGCTGTCATTAATTATCAAACAACTGAATAATCGTATATTAAAACAAATAACTGGCTGAAGTAAAGCTGTAGTTTATTTATAGCCAAACATATTATTATTATTGTCTGATAAGGAAAAAAATAACATTTGCTTCAATATAATTAGAAGAGAAGAACTATGTTAATTAACTAGTCATCGACCCCAAAAATACATATTCCATGAAATTATAAGAAGATGTTAATTTTGTCCCGGAACTTTTAGATACTTTTGAAAATTTCCATTGATTTATTAGGAAGAATTAACAAATTAATAATTAACATTCAGAAGACTTTTTTTTTAAATATTCAAAC
The DNA here is from genome assembly GCA_950370525.1 of Bellardia bayeri. Lineage (NCBI taxonomy): Eukaryota > Metazoa > Arthropoda > Insecta > Diptera > Calliphoridae > Bellardia > Bellardia bayeri. Next base: position 131,985,152 of record OX493264.1, read on the forward strand.
TTAGTCAGAGAAAAGTGTTTTTATACCCTCCACCACCATAAGTGGTGAATGAGGGTATACGAGTATATAAGTTTGTCATACCGTGTGTAACACTGAGAAATACTCATCTGAGACTCAACAAAGTATATATATTCTTGGTCCTTAAGAAATTCTAAGTCGATTGAGCCATGTCCGTCTGTCTGTCTGTTTATCTGTGTAAATCACTCTCACGTCCAAAGGTCACAACAGAAATCAACAAAGTTTACAAAAAACCGTTTATAGTTCTCCTAAGCAGCAAAATCGGTATAGTGGAACCAGAGTTATGAATCAAAATGTAAGACAACCTCCATAAAAAATTGATATTTTTAAAAAATTTTCTTCCAATTTTTTTAAACTTTGTATACGTTGTTTTTATGATAAAAGAAGAAAGTTTGAGGTAAACAGTAAGAATAGGTTCATGATTTCTCACAGCCCCCATACAAAAATCTTCCCGAAATATTGCTCAATTGTACATAAATGCCTACAAAATTCAGCAGGTATAAGTTTCATGCAAAAAGAAATCGCAAAACGGAATTTTTTTAGTTCGGTCCATGATTGACCATAGACCCCACTTTAATCCACTTTAATAATCTACGTTAATAGTAATATACATGTATATTAAATATACCGTTATTATGTTGAAATTCGATATTTTTATATGCATAAAAAAACACTGTTCCAAAATTAAAGATGATCGGCCCATAATTTGTCATAGCTGCCATATAAGAACCATTTCCGAAAAACAAATAAGCCCATAAAAATGTCTAATTAATATCGATATCGAATCATCAGTAATTTTAATCCAGAAATCATATTAATATCGGTTATACGGCAATTATGCTACTGGTTTTTGTAGCTGTCTGTCAATAATTGGCAATAGCTCCCGAATTACATATGTCCACTTCCGATCATACTCTTGTAAAAAACATTATTGAGATGAAATTCAACCAAAATAAGCCTTAAATATCTTTATATCAGTACAGTGAAATTAGAATTAGGTTAAAGAACCGCAAAATATCCTAAATATTTTTAACACATTTAACTTTAAGCAACTTTATTTAAGTTTTTCACATTGAGAAATCTATCTCTTAGTGTACGTTTACACTTTGAACTAAGATGAATATTTCAATCGGGTTTTTAAAGTACTGTAAAACTCAACAGTTTTAAACTAATTTTAAAAAGCAAGAAAATCGCTTAAGTTTCTGAGCAAATTTGTCAATTGATAACGTGACAAGACCCAATTATATATAGTTTTATAACTTCAAGCAGTTCCTAACCCCGAACTCTGTGTCAGTTTTTTTACTCTCTTGGTCTAAATTAACTGATAACTTTTCACCAAAATTATATTAAAAATCATTGACAAAATAAGCCTTTCTATATTTTTTTTTAGTCTCTTTTATACTAGTTACGTAATGAGTCTGTCGTTCGTTACGTTTGAAACAATTAACATGCAATTTTCATTTGGTAACCTGAAAAATAAAGGTGGTGGGGTGGGAAGTTTTAATCAAAGCTCCATTCTATGAAAACTACAAACTTGTAGTAAAATTTACAGGTAATTAAAATCGTATGTATTTGGTGTTTGTTGTTTTAAAGAATTTTTAATAATCACCCCTATCGTGAATAAAAATTCCCCATGAAATTTGTTTCCTTTTCACATTTTCCTATTAAAATTCAATGTTAAAAAAAATAAAAGGGAACAAATCTCATGTGGAATTTTTATTCACGATAGGGGTGAATGCATTATTTATTACCTCACAATTCGTAATCTATAGCAATTAAACTAAACTGTTAAGACATTTTAAATACTGTGTTTGTTAAAACTGCGTTTAGTTAATTTTGCCGATTTCACATTTTTAATTTTTTACTATGATTGTAAAAATAATTGACTTGACAAATTAAAAACTACATTCACCAAAACACACTGAAGGTTTCTCATTCACATGATTGTTTCAAGGTGCGAAATTTTTGTAAGAAAAAAATCTAAAAAAAAAACTGAAATTAGTTTCAAAATAACTCAGAATAAATTCAATGGATGTTGTGCATTGTATAGTCATTTACAAAGACGTTTCACTTGTAAAACTAACTTGAGGTTTTGAAAGTAAAACAAAAAAAAAATATTACTTTAGAAAAACAGTGACACAGAATACAGTGGTTATGTAAAAAAAACTTAATTTATTAATAATTGTTGTGTTGTTTTTAAATTATTAAAAGTTGTTGTATGCCATTTCTTATTAAGGCAAACGAGTGAGTTTGTTTATCACAAGGATTGCAAATCAATAGTAGATAATATTGATTCTAGACTAAAAATCATGACCTTCAGTTCAAAAATGAAAGCAAGCAATCTGGGTTTTTGAGTGTCATTTAAAATGACTATTAAAACAGTCAGTCATTTAATTTTAAATCTATAAAATAAACAAACTGGCAAAATAAAATATAAAGATGATATAATCCGACACCTACTTAGTTAGATATACATACATATACATACTCGCATATATGTACGTACATATGTATATGTTGTCACATAATTCGATCGGAATGGTTTCAATTCCGTATTTGCAAATCGATCGTTTTTACTTTGCGTTCTCTAGTTTCCGATCGATTTTGTTTATTACCAAAAAAATTTTTAAATCTCGATTTTTAACCTAAAATCAAAAAACATTAGTTGAAACCTTGAAAATGTTCATTTTTTCAGAACGATTTTCCTACAAAAAGGAGTTCGAAAACAAAAAAATTTATCGTAGTAAAAGTTGTTGGAAATTATCTGAACTTTCATAATCTGCAAAAAAAAAAAAAATATTGAAAAAAATCGCAGAAAATTCAGAATTCATTTTAGGCTATATTGCGAGAAAAAAATTTCGAATATCTCTTCTAAAAATAAATACCTTTTAAACAAGCCAACAAGATTGAGAAATCTACTAAATTTCTATTCGATTTAATGACGAATTTAATTAAATTATTCTATGTATATATGGAAAAATATCTATTTTGAAATTTTGGGGGGCTCCAAATCCGACTTACAGCTATGGTCTCTTGAGCAAAATTTCTGAGAATCACCTATAGATTACGTTTTTGCTATACGCTTCATCAAAAAAAATCGTGCCATACAATTTGACCCGCCCTAATAAACATATGTATGTATATATTTTTTTTCGATCTTGGTCATAAGTTAAAACAAAATGTTAGAAATATTATTTCGTTTAACTGTGTCTAGAGAATAAAAACTTACCGTTATTAACGCAACAACTAAGCGTAACGACAAAAAGCAGTAGTAATCCATAAGATAACGATGATAAACATCTAGTAGATGCGAAGACCGGTAATCCAAATGGTTTTCGGCGTGTTCTTGTCGTTGATGAAACCTGACGAGCTGTTTTCATAAATTGTCGATGTTTGTGATGATTTTGTGAAACAGATTTCAGCTCTTGGCCAAAACCCTCGCTAGTAGATACAGCAGCAGCAGCAACAGTCAACATTTCGTTAAAGTGCTGATGATAGATTCTAGGTAGGCATAAATGTTGGCAAGTAGAACGAATGTGTCACTACCAACCAGGAATGTTTTAAAAGGAGGGATATGATGTCTTGGGACGGGTGAAACGAAAACGAAATTTTTAATATTTTGTTGTTGTTTATTTATTAACAAAGTTAAAGTAGGTGGTGAGTAGAGAAGAGGGAGGGGTGATTTGGTAAATATTTAATTAAAACTGAATCTGAATCACTTTGATGGCGGGAATAATAACAAAGACAAACTTAAAATGAAAAAATAATGTTCAAAATGTTGTTATGCCTTTTTTACAAAACGAAAATTATGGGCAATTTTGGGGAATTATTTGTTTTTTTTTTAGTTTATACAATGTAAATATAGTAGGGAGGGAGTAAGCTTTTTTTTTAATTTATACAGTTCTTGTTTTATTCTGTTATTCCGTTATTTTAATGTTTTTTTTTGTATTTTATTTATTTGGTTGGCATTTGCTTGTGTTGTACACTGCTCCTCTCTCTCTCTTTTGTTTTTTTTCGTTTTTCTCCTTTTTTGTTTGGAGGTCCTTTTTTATTTTTGTTGTAGTAAAGAAGGAAAAAAATCCAAAATGGCGTATTTGTATGTAATTGTGTAATCCTTATATGTATACATATATGTTTTATATTTTAGCACTAATTTTCATTAACTTTTTTTCTACTTTTTCAATAAAGGAAGTATTTAAATTTAGATTTTTTTATATCCTTTTTCGTATATTTTAAGGATTTCTATAAAATATTTATTTGTATATATTTTTCGTTATAGGTATTAATTTTTTAACTTATTTATTACCTTTTACTCTTTTATTATTTAGATATTACTCTTTAGTTAAAACAAAAATCAATCAATCCACTTAAACAAACGTAACAAAAAATTTAATTCAACCTTTGGAAGGTTTTGTTTGAATAAAAAACTTTGTTTTTTTTCAGTAAATTTGCCACTTTTTCTCAGTTTTTTGTATAATTTTTGTTGGTTTAAACCACTCTGCGCCAAAATGAAAAAAATTAAAAAAACAACATTTAATGCACCGCTTTTATTTCAAAACACTCGTCAGGTTTGTTGGTCGATCTCGGACTGAAGACACATTTTTATAATTCCAACACAGATTTGTTGTAAATCACACGCAAGCTTTGCAAAACAAACATTCCTCTACATCGTTACCGTTAAGCCAAGAGAGAGTAGTGTAAGAAAGGTAGTTAGTTAGTTGCTAGTGGTGAGTTTCGTTAGTCAGTTGCTCTCCATGTAAAACAGCAGCTTTTTAACTTAAAGCTTTTTTCATCGTGCTACAAAAAAAAAACAGACAAAAAAGAATAAATGAGGAGAGATTGCAAAGATACTAAAAAACTACAAACTAACTTTATTATTTATTAATTCCACATAAAATTTTTTTTTTAATTTTTTAAGTAACAACAACAAAAGCGGAAATGCAAAAATGCACAAAACAAACAAAACAAACAAAAAGCTGGAAAAGAAAAGTTAAATTAAAAGGAAAAATTATTGTTTGAGGTACATATTTATGTGTAGAAAAGTTGTTGGTCTACCACAAAAACCAACAAAAAACGATATTCAAGCCAAATACCTGAAGAACCCACAAAGAAACCAACCACACACGCATGCAAGGGGGGGGGGGCTGGTTTATTAAAGAATTTCCAAAAAAGTATTTGTTTAAATAACAAACAAAAATAGCAATTTGGATACTTTTGTTATTAATTATGAGACTATTTATAGTAATTAATTAATTGCACATCTAAGAAAGAGACTTTTATTTTTAACTGTAAATAAAATATTGCTTCAGATTCATGGCAAAATATTTGACGAAAAAGACGTAAGTAAATAATAAATAGTAAGTAACAACAACCAACCACTAACACAAAAAATCTATTTAAATTTATTTATTTAGTTCAAAAACTCATTTTAGTTATAGGACAGGTTACACAAAAAATTTCGTTCTATTTAATTGATGCTGTTTGATTTTACAAAACACTTTTGTTAGATTAAAAAGCGTCAAACAAAAAAAAAAAAAGTGTGCTAAAAATGTGGTTACGTTATTTACCTTAAGGCATGGTTTTCTCTTCTTGTTCGCACATGAAAATGTCTCGTGTGGACAATGCTTGTCGATGTTATGCTTTTATTTGATCAACGTTGTCTGCCATCAAATGTAATTTTTGCATAAAAATCCTCCAGTTTCACAATCTCTAAGGGAAATGATAAATGGATGTTAACGCACTTTTTCCCCAAACAGAAAAACATGAAGAAATTGCGTCCGTAATTTTGTCGACGTTTGTTTTTATCCTCACGTCTCTTCGTGATTGAACGATACGTGGATTCTACGTTATTTAGAAATTATTTTCTTGACGAATCCGTTCACATAAAAATTATCCTTGTTGCTTATGATTATTAATTTTAGCAAATTATTGAATTATAATTTTTATTTAATAATTTTGATAGCTATTTTAGTTTTCAGGTAGATGGCTTTATTTCCTATCAACTATAATACTGAGGTTATGTGTATGTATCGGGTGTTTTTTATATAGTGATACAAGTTTAAATCATAATAAAACATTGTAATATATTTTTGATATCAATGAAACGGTCTTTATTGGATAGAAAATTTTATGACATTAATGTTTAAATATGATTTCGGCCATGTGACCGCCACGGCTGGCCCGTAGAAAGCGCAATCTGGAACACCAATTTTTACAAACTTTTCGCAGCATTTGCGGCCGTATCTCGCTGATAACTCTTCGAATGTTGATTTCCAGGTGCTCAATTGTTTATGGTTTATCGACGTACACAAGTGACTTTGCATTACCCCAAAGAAAATAATCCAATGGGGTTAAATCACACGATCTTGGATGCCAATTAATTGGGCCATTTCGTGAAATTGTTTTTGCGTCAAAAGTTTCCTTGAGTAAATCAATTGTAGCGCCCGCTGTGTGGCATGTGGCTCCGTCCTGTTGGAACCACATATCAGCAAGATTAAGGCCAGCTAATTGAGGTACGAAAAAACTTCGAATCATGTTCCTATACCGTTCACCATTGATTAGGATAATCTGCAATGCTTTCCTGTACAGCGGCTATAGATTCTTCAGTGCTCACTGTTAGGCGTCTCACGGGATGCCCATTATCAATAACAGTAAATGTGGTCCGAAAACGATTTATTGTTCTTCTAATTAGCAGCTCTGAAGGACGATTATGTACGCCATAAAATGACCGAAGTGCACGATGATGAACAGAACCATTATTTTGATTAAAAATTTCCACAATTTGCACGCGTTGCAAAAGCAACTATCAGCTGTTAAATGGGTGGTCAAATAAAGCAGTGATGCCAACTCAAAGTTTTATCACTCCAAAAAAAAAAAAAAAAAAAAAACACCCGGTATATGGTCACACATGGCAAACAAATAAAATAGTTACTAAAAAAAATATTAATTTGACGATGTTTATCTTACAAATATTTTAATAACAGCACACAGCATCAAATAATATAAAACTACACAAACATCTTATACTGAACTCAAAAATTAAAACATATGGGGATCACGTCTTATCCGTAAAATATTTCCAATGTGTGACCGTACCTAGTTGAGTCTTCCGTCTATGTATCAACGCTGTGGTTGCATGTTTACATATTTACTTGTTTTAGCACAAATTTGTTTGACGTTGTTTACTCTTACAAGAGTTTTGCAAGATCAAACAGCATCAAATAAATTAAAATTAAATATTTGTTGTGCTTTGGCATAAATAAGAAAAGTTTTTGTAAATAAATAAACGAGTTCAAATATATGTTATTTTTAGTGGTTACGTCTTTTTCGGCAAATATTTGCCAAGTGTTGACCGTACCTTTTACATTATAACCTCAATAGCTTTATTATAAACAGTACGGTAAGTACAAGGTGGCGCAAAAGTAAACTTCCGATGTTTTTTGGCTGTAATTAAAAAAAAATGAAAAACTTTGATTCTTCTTGTGGATTATTTTTATTTGGTCTTTTAATTTTTTTACATCAAGTCGAGAATATGATGTCATGTAAATGGCCGCCGCCACAGTTGATTGTCATGAGCTCTTTTTATGGCATTTTCCATCACTTTGGCTTAAACTTCCGGCGATAGGTCCTCACATTCTTGACGGATATTGTCTTTAAGAACTGCAAGAGTCTGAGGATAGTTGACATAAACCCGCGACTTCAAAAAGCTCCACAAAAAGAAGTCTGGAGCGGCCAAATCAGGCGATCTTACTGGCCAGTGCAAATTGCCAAAACGGGAGATTAGGCGCCCGGGAAATGCATCCTTTAGCATATCGGTTGTGGCACGTGCAGTGTGTGCTGTTGCACCGTTCTGTTGGAACCACATGTTTTCCAATCTCAATTAATCAAGTTGCGGCAAAAAGAACTCGTTGATCATTGCTCTGTAGCGCTCACCATTCACAGTAACCGTTTGGCCCGCGACGTCTTCGAAGATGACTCCTCCAGCGAAAACAGCACACCATACAGTGACTTTGAGCGGGTGTAATGGCTCTTCGTGGGTTACACGCGGATTTTCAGTGCCCCAGAAGCGTAAATTTTGCTTATTTACGTACCCGCTAAGATGCAAATGGGCCTCAGCACTCATGATTATTTTTGATGAAAAATCTTCTTCCTCTTGGTCGTGATTAAGGATGGCTTGAGCGTATGTTAGACGCGATTGGCGGTCAGAAGCTAGCAGCTGATGCACCGTCTGGACTTTGTACGAAAACATCTTTAAATCTTGTACCAAAATTCGCTGTAAAGACCGTCGACTGACACCCATTTGCGTGGCACGTCGTCTGGTAGATGTCGACGGCGCTTCCATGACATCCTCGGCTACAGCAGCAATATTCTCTGCATAACGGCCACTCCGGGGTCTGCCACGCCTGGCAGCATCTCGTGTTGTGCCAGTCTCTTCGAGGCGAGCGGCTAAACGTCACAGTGTTTCACCAGTAGGCGTTGGACGGCCAGGAAATCTGCGACGAAATTCACGTTGTGCCAAAGTCACCGATCGATTATTGGTCAAATAAATAGTCAGGAATATTCCGCGTTCTGGAGCAGTGTAGCGTAACATTGTTTATTAACGTGTATTTCGCATGTGTTTACTACACAAATGTCAAAACAGAACTGACATTAGGGGACAATCGCAAAATTTATAGCATTTTCAGATAGGAGGATTACTTTTGCGCCACCTTGTAGTACATCTTTTTCCAGTTGAAAATGAGAAATTCCAAATTGATATTGAGGAAATAAAAATTGTAATTGGGAAATTAAGAAAAAAAAATAAAGAAAAACTTAAATATTGCCGCATAAAATAAAAACTGGTTAACTGTTAGTTGCAAGCGTATTCGAAATCAGTTTTCTTATACACACATGTATTTATTTGTATGTATTTGCATTACAACTTTCGCTGGGAAATTTCTTGTAATGAAAATGAATGACTTTGGAAATTTGTTGATCAATATTAAATATTGCAAAATAAAATATATTAGGTATTTATTACATGAAATAAAAACATTTATATACATACATACGATATAGGTATGACGATCCAACTGTGTTAAGCTTAAAATTATTTTGAGAAACTTCTATCTAGTTTTATTTATTTCAAGGCTTTGAAATAAATATTTATAAACTAAATAAAATCTACTACTTAATACGATTTAAATTATCATAAAATATGTATGTATGTATACTTAAATATTTAACAAACACAATATATACTCGTATATACATACAAATACAAACAGAACAAAAAATGTAAAGGATCTCTTAAAACAACAAGCGACGATAATAAATTAAATAAAAATATTCCTCTCAAATGCATCCAGAAAAAAAAAAAAACAAAAATTTGATATATATTTACAAGGACTTTGTGTTCTATGTTATACTCTTTATTTCTCTATTTATATCCTTGATTTTCATTCTTATGTTCTACTAAATAGTAAACAGTATTAAAACTTTATTAAAAGGACACAAGTTTTAAGTGGAAAAATAAATGGAAAATAATATTTTTATAAAAGAAAGTAAAGATATTTTCAAAATAAACACACGGACACTCACACACGCAATAAGTAGTGCAAGTACAAAGAAGGACTCACTCACAAAAAATAAAAGAACTTCAGTTACCACATGAGATTTAATCAATGTGACTGACTGACTGACACACAATAATGACTCGGTGAGACCGACGCTACAGGAAAATATAAATAAATGCATAAAAGTGACAAAACATACAAACATCATACACATGTACATATAAATAAATCTTCCAATATCGATATTCTTTCCGTATTGCACAGAGGCATTACTTTGTCAATACACCAAATTAAAATTACTTAAATGAATATGAGAATAATACGTATGTACATATATTAATAATAGTAAAACACGGATTCATCACAGCACTCCAAGGACCTAGAAAACTGTAAATTTGTCCAACCTGATCGACATAATCTACTATGTAGAGATGGTGGACCTTTCTGATCTTTTGGAATCTCTATGGTCACACATTACCAAAACATATTTAGAAATAAATAATAATTTCACAATAGGTATACAAACAACACCATAAACAAACCCCTCTTCCGGAAGGATACAAAACTTCTAGTTGAAAAAATGGATTGACTTTAACTAATTTCAATGTCAACCGTCCTTGGGGCGATGTAGTGAACAAACTAACTACAGCGATAAAAGGCTGTATCTTCCTGGTGGCGAGTGTGCTCTAATAGAGAAAGGAGAGCGAACGGGAGCCATTGACAATGCTAGCTGTCAGTCGGTGTGTGGGGATTCTTGTTCTCTTGAATCTCTCTTACAAAAAAAAAAGAATAAGTTTTATCACATAAATAATATTATAGACTCCCTAAAACCTATGTATAACTAAATGGAACGGACGTTGATCTCTTTTAAATTCGCTGTTACAAAAACCCCTATTTATGATCAACAAAAAAAAAACTGAATTAAAGAACCTCAACCATGAAAACTGATATTTTGTTCTATCCTGGATGTAGTTGGAGAGCGAAACGCCTCTTAACCGTTGATCTTGAGGGCGCTGTAATTTTAAGCCAAGATCGCACATTTAACTACCTTAATTCTTTACATCAGTATTTCATCAAAAAAAAGTATTACCATAAATTAATTTCTTATTTGGAATAATGAAATATAAAATATTAATTAAACAATTTTATTTTTCGAGATTAAAGTCAGTTTTTATTTAGAAATATAAAATAATTAAAAAAAATCATGTACCAAATGTTGTCTCAATATCTTTAGAATTGCGACCTGTACTCTGCGTACGAGCCAGCCAAACAACGGAAAGACGGACATCGTCAAATCAGGAAGTGATTCTGAGTCGATCGATATAATTTAAGGTGGGTATTGGACTAATATTTATATGCGTTATAAACATCAGCACAAATCCCCACTATGGTGGAGTAGGGTATAACAAATTGAAATTCTATATAAAATTCAAAATAATTATTTAGGACTCGCAACACGGACCAGCTTCAGCTAAATAATTTCATATAAGTTAATTTGGAATTAAAAAAGAAAACGATAGAGAATATAGAGTGAGTGTGCAACATAAAAGCTTTAAATTTCACACAAAATGGGTGCATGATGGATGGCACAGAGTCAGCAAATGTGTGGTATTTACGATAAAACGGAAGCCTTAAAATATCGTAGAAAAAGGAAAACTTTTAAAGCGCATGACAGGATTTTTAACAAATACCAATAGACGTTTTAGATTTGGTTGAGTATATAAAGGAGTATATATACATACATACATGTATGTGTATTAGTATATTTGATTAAAATATACATGTAACTGAGAAGTACATAATGTGTGCTTGTGTGTAATAAATAAAGCTCACCCGTTTTGCACGAAGGGGCGGACATATTACAACTTTAGTTAGGAAAATACTGTTACAACTTTGGAAACTCATTAGTTTCGCAGCCATTGACAAATGAGAGTATGGTGGCTCGTTTATCCAAAGGAGTTTTTAAAATAAAAATCATTTAAAAAACCTCATATGAAGTTAATGATAATTGAAATATTTTATTTTTAGTGTTAAAGATATTATTCATTCGTTTAATTAATATTTGAATGAAATAAATACTAAAATAAATAAAAAAAATGCTTCGGCTTTTATATACAATTGTAATTATGTGGTTTTATTGTGACAGGAATGAAACAGCAAAGTGTTGCCTCTCTTAATTATTCATTATATGCTTATTAGTTGGAAATAAATATGTCCATTGGAACTGCCCTTAAAAATAGATTTGCTTTGGAATGAGTCTCACTTATTAGGTTTATAAAATTGTTTATAAAAACTAATAGTTGTTTAGTAAGTGGATCTTTTTTGTTTTGAGCATTTCTCTTGCAAACCACAATCGCTTCATAATATTTTTTTTTTACAAATACACCCACGGAGTCCTGATTCATTTAAACGCCTTCTTATTGTACCTGTGGATATTTCTGCGCTTATTCAATTTCAGTCTTTCAAAAAGGATCTCGTTTAGCTATTGTAAATAACTATGCGTGTATCAGTAACTGTAGAGGTTTTCTATTTTCCCTAGCTTTTCAATATTTTTGGTTTCAGGGCATTTGTTACAAAATTTTGAGACAGTCCTAATGATGTGGCAATCAATTTGTATGTTTTTCCTTGCCAACACTGAACGCGTTTCGCTTTTATTCACAATTAAGTAAAGGTATGAATTTCAAAAATTTGCTCGAGATATGCACAAAATGTACAAGTTAATTTTTCTCCGGTTTTTAAAAGAATTTTGTAAGCAAATTTTTGAAATTCATACCTTTACTTAATTGTGAATAAAAGCGAAACCTATGAACAGATTAAAGGAATTGTAATTCTTAATTTTTATACCCTCCACCACCAAGAGTGGTGAATGAGGGTATATTACGTTTGTCATTCTGTGTGAAACTTTTTTAATATTCATCTGAGACCCAACAAAATATATATTTTCTTGATCCTTATGAAATTCTAAGTCGATTTAGCCATGTCCGTCTGTCTGTTTGTCTGTGTAAATCACTTTCACGTCCAAACTATACAACTTATTTTGCAGGTAACTTTGGTATTGAAAATCAGCAAAATCGGTTTAGGCCAACCAGAGTTATGGACCAAAATGTGAGACAACCTTCATAAAAATTTGATATTTTTTGTCAATTTTATTGCAATATTTTGAAATATATTGCAGATAATACCATTAAATTTTGTATACGTTGTTTTTATGATAAAAGAAGAAAGTGTGCGGAAAATAGTAAGAATCGGTCCATGATATCTGATTTTTCATAGCCCCCATAAAATCTTCCCGAAATATTGCTCAATTATACATAAATGCCTATAAAATTGAAATATCAAGACAAAATTCAGCAAAAATAAGTTTTATGCAAAAAGAAATCGCAAAACGAAATTTTTTTTTAGTTCGGTCCATGTTTGACCATAGACCCCATATAAAGTCCACTTCCAAAATTCTCTTAAAGACGTATAAAACAGATATAAATAATGTTAAACGGCTAAAATATGACATAAATAATCTTTATAGACAAATAAATTGTTGTACTAAATTACTAAATTTAATGGTGGTCGGCCAAGAATTGGTCATAGCTCCCATACAAGGACCACATCTGAAAAAGACATTTATCCCTATATATATTGTATAAATATCGATTCCGACACAAAACTCATTTACATATATATACACAAATATCATCGCACAAAATTTTGTGAATTTCGGTCCATTTTTAACCATATGCCCCACATAAAACCCTCTTCCGAAAATCACTTTAATACTCAAAAATCTCTTAGAAATAACGGTACCGATCCAAAATTGTACACGGATCATTTACATACATGCCAAAATCAAACTGCTGGATTTTGAGAATATCGGTACATATTTGACTATATACCCCATATAAGGTCCACTTCCGAAATCTACGCTAATAGTACACAGAAAAAAAATCATGTTTTTTTTCAATTAAACCTTTAATTGATTTTAAAATAATTTTTAATTGAAATTTTAATTGATTCAATTACTTTTTCTGATATTTTCAATTAAATATTACATTTTTTTTTAATTAAAACTATCATTTTGTTTACAGGTCCGATTTCAATTAAATTTTTAATTGATTCCACAAATATTTTAATTGAAACTCATTTTATTTTTTTTTTGTGTAATAACATATATTAAATTTACCTTTATTATGTTGAAATTCGACGTGAAATATCTTCATATGTATTAAAATAACTGTTCCAAAATTAAAGAAGATCGGCCCGACAAAAATATCTAATAAATATCGATATCGAACTTACATTTATATGGATCAGAAATTTTGTGTATTAATATTGTTACGAATAATTTCATCAACAGATGGCGTTTATCAAACAAAGTGTGTTCTTAAACCGTAATATAAGTGTGTAAAAAGACAGTGTGTTCTTTTTTTTAATTGTGTTTTTGTAGATTTAAATAAATAAATACTCCTTATAGGTATTTTCTTCAAACTACTTGACGCTTTTATTTTGCAATTAAAAAGAATCGGGTTTATTTAAAGGAAATAAACCACCGTTTTTAAGACGTAAAACCGTAACAATATAATATATATGTATGTATGTATATAATAAAATTATGCATTCACAACAAAGGTGAAGGGTATATAAGATTCGGCATAGCCGAATATATCACTCTTACTTGTTTTTTTTTTTTTAATTTTATGTAACTTATGGCAGATTTTGCAACATAATAATATCTTAAGCTAAACGATTTCCACTTACGCCTTCATTTGAAGTCTTTTTAATATTTTGACCTTAGTATATCCAAAGATAAGGTGTTTTTTACGTTTATTTGGCTTTTTTTAACTTTTACACGTATGAACAATTTTCACTTTGTGTAAAATAATGTACTACTCTCAAAAACGCTTGAAAAAGTATTACTTTCGACATACATATGTAAGCATGTAATTGTAAACAAAGTCAGTCAGCTACTGCGGCTACTGCACTCACCTTGTATAATAGTACACCATGAAACTAAACCAAATTTGTACAAACAATATCATCAAAATTGCACATGCATATGACCGAATTGTACTCACCACGAAAGAACTCGGGAGATTCCCCGTTTTATTTTTACTTTAATGAACAAAAAAATAATTTGTAGTGAAAACAAAACAAAACAAAATAAAAAAAAACTTTCAGAAATTATTAGAACCACATGTTCTAATTTCAGAGCGTAATAAATACATTGGAATGACTGACCGGTTCTAATTTCTCGACGTTTCTAATTTGTGAGAATAAAATATAATATATGTATAGGAACACAGGCATAAAAGACGAATTTAATTATTGGTGAAATTCGATGTGTAAATAAATCGTCGTAATAACGTCGCATCCACCGGAAATGAAAATGAGAAAAGATTTTTTTAGGCAACGAAATTTTTCTATTTTTTCTAAATTATTCAAAATTGAAATTAACCACGCAGCATAATTTTAGGTAACAAGTTTCTAAAATAAAAAAATGTTGCCTACTTCTAGGATGACAAATTTCAATGACCTTGAAAAATTTGACATAACGGAATTTGTGGTGAATTTCTTTAAAACTTACCACGATTTTTTTTGTAAAAAAAAATATTTTGTTTCTCCACCCGTCCGTCCAACGGGTGCAATCATTCGTCGTCGTCTTCTTTTCTCTTCTCCACAGGTTCATCGTATTTATCAAAACTTAAGAAAAAAAGATTCGAGAATTTTTTGGCAAAAAAGCTCTTCTTCAACGAACGATATGGTAAGCTTTTTTTCCCATCACTACTAAGTAATATGTGGCAACACTTTTTTAAAAAAAGCTCTTCTCCTTCCAGTGTGTTTTGTTGATTCTGCTTTGATTATCTATTTATTTGTGTTTGTTTTTTTTCTTGGTGTTTTTTTTCTCAATGAGAATGACAGAAATCAGTCGAAGTGTAATTTTTATAAGGGAATGACGTTAAAAAAGACCGAAAAAGTTACGATTTTTCTGAAAACACTAAACTTATTTTGTAAAGAAAAATAAATGAATGAAAATTGTATTAGAATTAAAAAAACAGTTAAAATTAATTAATAATAACTACTAGTTATTTTTAAAAATATTGTTTAAAAGAAAGCAATTATTATAAAAAAAGTTCGTTCGTTCGTTCAGAAAGTTTAAGCAAAAGAAACAAACAAAACGATACAAAAAATCATAAGAGATAAAAAACAACAAACAAACAAGTGCGTGTATTTCTTTAGAAAACAAAAAAGGTAGAAAAAAACAGCCACATCTTTTGAGTTATAAAATAAATATAGATACCTACAATAGGTATTGGCATTTGGAACATTTTTATAATAAACAAATATTGCTAATATTTTTTTTTTGTAAGAAATTGTTCGACTCTATTGATTACAAACAACAAAGAAAGACGTCGTCTGGATCTGTCTTTGTTTACACATTCATTTAGAACAGTGATGCCCAAGGTAGTAGTATTGGTGAGAGTGACAAAATAACACTGAAAGAAAAAAATTTGATATTCATTTTATTTAGTCGTCAGCGAGATTGCGACGAAAACACATGTGTGGCGGGTGTTGTCATTTTTTTCTGTTGCTTTATTTAACAAAAGGGAAATGTAAAATTAATGTATGTACATATTTTAGTAATACTCTTGATGAATGTATTGATAGATATACATATATACTTAATACATACATACATATATAATTTATATGTGCGGACATCTGGATAGTTAGATATACATATTTCGAAAGAAAAAGATTCTTCGAAGTGTTTATAAATTTTCCCTCAATTAATCATTGTCCTATTTGCAATTAAAAAGTAATGAAATCTTCCATGTTGATACTCTTATTGCAATTACGCAGTAAAAGTATATTTCTCAAACTAGAAGAATTCAGCTTATTGCGTGTTTTTGAGCAAATATAATTCAGTCTCGATGACGATTAAAATGTAATCATTAAATATATTTCCTTTTTGATTTCCCTTGTTTGGTCCAAAAATATTTTAATAATATTCATTTTCTATTTTCTTGAATCATGAATAAGACACATAAGTTCTGCAAGTGTATTTTGTCTCTCACACTCAACATGCTGATTTCCTATTGGTTGATTTACGATCAAACAAAAGAGCGTAAGTATACGTGTGAGTTCAATTTGCTGATATCAGCCACTACTGGGCATCTATGATTTAGAAGAAAGAACGTTCGTTCTCCATGCTAAAATAATTCATTTAACGGTTGGTAGTTTATTATTTTATTACAAATTCTATTTATTTATTGTGTTTTGCTAGAAAACTTTTTGATGACATGTTGTGTAGAAAAATGTAAATTTTTTAGTTTTTTTATACCTACAAAACTTTGTTAATTTGTATTTTATTATTTGATCACTTTCCAAAAAGTAGAAAATGTGTTTTTTTTATTTTGCATTTCTTAAAATAAATAAATGCCTTTTTGTGAAAAAAGTTTGTTTTTAAATAGAATTTTTATATTAATTATGTATGTATGTACCGATATTGTTTTATGAAATATATGTATGTATTTTGCACAAGTGCAGGCATTTTTAAAATTTAATAAATGTGTTTGAATTTTTATTTTTCTCTCGAACTTTTTATTTATGGGTACATACCTACCTACAATTAAATTTGTATGCTATTTTATATACATATTTAGTTTTAAGCCACAAAAATAGCTCTAGGTTTCATGATCGCCATCAACATTGTCTCGTAGTGTATACATATTTATCCCACCAACAACCAATTAACCACAAAGAACCAGTTAGTCAAGTACAAATAAATACAGTGGTCGATGAAAGTTTAAATACGATCATCATATCATCCACCTGACAAGATGACAATCATTATGCAGAAAAGGAATGCTGCAGATTTGTTTGAGATCTGATTTTATTAATAGAAAACAAAAAAATATTTATAAAAAACGAAAAAATTGCATTGACAAAAGTCAAAGCTTACGGCTTGTAAGCTAACATAAAAAACTTCATTTAAACATTCAACCCAATCATGAATAAAAATTCCGCGGGAGTTTTTTCCCATTTTTCCTATTCAAATTCAATGTTAAAAAGGGAAAAATCTCCCGCGGATTTTTTATTCATGATTGGGCTGATTAAATAATATTTTTGGCATCTAAAACAGCCTAAAAGCGTATTGGCTTGGAAGAAACTAAATTTTCCAATTCAATCGGCGTAATTCCTAGCCATTCTTCTTGCAGCATCTTTTTCAGCATTGGAGCACAAGTAATAGGATGTTTTCTGATTTTACGTTCCAAAATCTCCCAAACGTGTTCAATGACATTTAAGTTCGGGCTTTTGCAATTGGCGTGGGGCAAAGTAAAGCAGCCATGCCTTTACAAATTGTGTGGTGTGCTTCGGGTCATTATTTTGTTGGAAAATCCAACTCTGAACAAGACTTAATTTATTGACCGATTCTCCCAGATTTTGTTCTAAAATAGGCTTATATTGATAAGAATCCATGTTACCTTCGATAAATACTAGATTATTAACACCAGATGCAGCGAGAGCAGCCCAAACCATTACGTTGCCACCACCATGCTTAACAGTAGGTACTAACCCCCTTATACAGATTTTCATATACAAATTTGCTTAATAAACGTTTGTTAAATTTAATAATTGTTTTTGAATAAGGGTGTAAGTGTTTCGGATTCATCGCTGTATTAGTAGCTTTCCTCCAAAATTTTGCTCTCCCATCACTTGCATTTTGACTCATCTTTAAACAAAACTGGTTTCCAGAAGTAACATCAATTTGTCAATTTGCATTTTCGCGATTTCCAAGGGAAGTTTTCGGTTTTTTTTCACTTACAGGGGTTTTTGCATGGAGTTCTGCTGTGGAAACCATTATTGTTTAGGGCCCTTTGAATTGTTCGTGCATACACAATCGTATTTGACATTATTGTTACTTCTTGGGCCAGCGTTGTGGCATTTAATTTCGAATTTTTTTCCACTTCTTTCATTATAAAGCTGACAGTTTTGCGACTGAAGTTTTTAGCGGTTTATTGTCAACAGAAACAGTGTTTTTTAAATTATTGAATACAGTTTAAATTGTTGCTTTACTTAAATACAACAGTTTTGATATTTCCCCGAGCGATTTATTTTCATTTCTATATTTTACGACTAAGTTTCTCACACCAGCTGAAATTTATTTCGCGCCAGGCCATAGTTAGAATTGAATTGTGTTTAGAAACTGCCCAAAATACAACTAAATGCAATTGATTTGAAATGTAAAACATTGCATAAAAGTAAATTAAAAAATAACGGTAGTTAGCCGTTATCATTCAGCAGCAATAATAAATAAATAAATAATTTTTTGTTTCTATACTAAAAAAAAAGTTTTTCTTTTTAATAGTTTCTTCTTTTTTCAAGCAATAAGGTCAATTGCATTTTATATACAAATATAGCTTCTTCAGGGATATGAATTATAATTCATGAATTATAATTCAAAACTTATATTATCCCTGAAGAAGCTATCCATTGTGATAGCGAAATATCGGAAATTAATATATATAAATAAAATAAAATATTTGTATATAAAATGCAATTGACCTTATTGCTTGAAAAAAGAAGAAACTATTAAATATTAGAAAAGGTCAAATAAACGAACTAAATATTTTTCTTTTTAAAATAAAAAGTTTTTTCGAGCTCGAGGCAAATTATTATTTCTTTTTTGTTAAATTAATAAAATAAGATTTTAAAAAAATCTGCATTATTACTTTTTTCATATTGTTATTGGAAGCACAAGGTGTCAGAAATTAGGATTGTATGTAGACTTTTGTCGGCCACTGTATGTACAATCAAAATCCCACACTTTACACAACAAACCAAAACAACCACAACAAATAAAATAAATATTTATTTATTCATTCATATTGACTTATTTCTCTTTCATGAACGCTGTCTTAATTGTTTTTAATTGTTAGTCATACAAGAAATTAAACGCAAAATATTATATTTTTTTTACTAAAATGGGTCAGTTTCATTAAAGTTTATTCGTTCATCTAGTGTTTACAATATAAGTTTTATTTAAATCTTCCAAAAAGTAAGAAAATTCCACATATATTTTATTTAAATTCGTTGATACTTTTGTGATTTACATACTCGTACATGTAAAAGAATCAAAAATACCTATGCTGAGAATAAGTAAATACCATAACACCATTGCGGACTTTTATCCAATATTTTTTGATAAACAGCAGTATGTGTTGTTAAATTGATTTTTAAAGATTTTCTTTTATTTTGTCTTGTGTTTACTTTATCATCGATTTTAGAAAGTTTTCTTAACAATTATTTATTTGTATTAGTAGCTGTTTGTTAAATACATGACTGCCCCAAAATGCAGCACCATTCCACACGCACATTAAATTTATACATACATACAGACATATTGTATCTTCATTTTTATGTTTCACGTCAAAGAGAAACTAATAAAATAAATACAAATTTATGCAATTCACAAACTATGTATTGTATAAGTTGTATGTTTTCTGACTGTACAACAGTTGTAAAATTCTTTAATACATACATACGTATTATGGAAATATTTTTGGGAGGCTATACCCTATCCGTAGTTCTTGGAGATAAGAACAAAAATTATATAAATTTTTTTAACATTTTATATCTATTAAAATTATATAATTAGAAGAAATATTGCAACTTTATAAAAATTTTAAAAAGTCAAGAAATCGATATAGTTTTATTCAAAATTAAAGTAGAATAGAGTTACATACATATATGACATTTACAGAAAACAAATAATCAGACATGTGATGAAAATCGAAAACGAAAACGAATGAGTTTTAGAAGTCAATTTTTTCGTAATATTTCTGTATCGAAAAACTTGTGTATCACATAAAATATAAAGATATTGGGCTACTAAAGCTGGAGGTCCACACCAAGCGTCTACGCGTTTCACGCGTTCTAAGCAACTGTCAAAAAAGTAGAATCAATATAGTTGCATGAGTAAAGTTACACACTCAAAAGCGTAGGACGCGCTGACGCCTGAAACGCGAAAAGTTCGTTTACTTTCTACTTTTGAAAGCGGTGCACTCGTCACAGCTGACTTTGACAAATGCAAATCAAATTTATTTTAAAGATGATGTCACCAGAAAAAAAGACAGTTGAAATAACATTTTTTATATGAGTTTGACAAACAAACCGATAAAAAACTTCATATAAAAAAAAATCAGCATACGGCATCAGCTCCAAAAGTACATACAAAAAAAAAAAAAATATTGACGCGAAAAATCTTCGCATGTAACTTGAAATGCCTGACGTTAAAACGTTTAGAAAGCTTAAAACGCGTTGACGCCAAAACGCGAGTTGTGGACCTCCAGCCTAAAGAGAATCTTAAAACAAAAATTTAAAAAATTAGATTATAAATGCATTAAAATGTATTTCCAAAACTGATTCGTTATCGATATCGATTTCCATCCATCACATGCCTGAATATTCTTCATATAAATTAATTACTTTCGTAGAAAAATTAAGCAATTAATAATTAACGATTAATTAGTACTTTACACAAAAGCCTTTTTAAAAGTCTAAAAAATATTTTTTTAATTTTTTTTTATTGAATCGACTGAATCATTCGTCTTATATGTCCAACGCATCACCAATGTCGTATGAATGCATCAAGTGAATTTCATAAGAAAGGGTTTTAAATGGTCAAAAATAATGTGAAAATAATACGCAGCATTTTTTAAAAAATTATTTCTAGAGAATTTTATTTCAAATGTATCTATAGTTTTGTAAAGTAGGTCAAGAATTTTAAAGAGGAGTGTCATGTATTTCATGTATTTAAAACAATAATTATTTTTCGTGCACTAATTTTGCATTGTTTAAATTGTTTACTGAATGAATCAATTTTAACAAAAATATACTAATTTTCAATAGATTAATAGTAAAACCAGCTGCTTTGCGTATATCATTCATAAATGTTTGCTAAAATATTCGATTCTAGTTGGCATATTTCCATTTATTTTCTTTGACATTTGTTTACGCTTAAACTGAAACTGCTGGAAATGTTTCAAGATAAGAAATATTAATATGTATGTATGTATGTATGTATGTATGTATGTATGTATGTATGTATATGTTTAGACCCCCTAACCCCACTAATGGGAAAATTTTGAAATTGGACAATTTATTTTTAAAATGATGTCATTCCTGTATGTGTATGTGGAAGGAACACTATTCTATACATACTAAATATATGTAGATGGAAGGAAATTGTTTTGTTTATTAAATTATTACAAATTCGAATTGGGCGGTTTCATCATGAACGACAATTAAAATAAAAATCAAATTGAACAAAAAGTTGTTTCTTAAAACAGCAAATAAACATTCGTTGTGTCTTTTTTTGTTTTTTTTTTTTTTTGTTTTATTTGCGTATAAATTTACTTAAAAACATTATTGTAGTTGTATAAAAAATGTACGTCTTTATAATTTAAACATGAGTCACCACGTACTTTTTTATTTATTGTTTAACACATTTGTTTTAGTTTTCATTGTAAATTCTTTGTCAGCCTTTTGGTCTGTGTGTGAAGCAACAAGTAGTTCTTGCTGTGTGTTAATAACTTATTTCTACTTTTTTATATTTTATCATACAAAGAGATTAGTTTTCGTTTAAACATTTAAATTGTAAGAATATTAATTAAAATTCATGACCTTTTTCCATATCGTGGATTTATGTTTAGGGTTTTTGTGTGCTTATTATTCTAAGATTGAATTTGTTTATGGAAATTTACATGTTTGTAAATATTTGACCTTGTGCATCATATTTTTATTGTCATAAAGTAGCAATTAAAGACTTCCTTGTACATGTGTGTGTGTAGATAAATTTAACTAGCACAGACAAAAACCGCAATTTTTAGCCAAGCCCATTTTGCACTTAACAGAGCACTGTTATTCACTTAACAGCCATCATACTTAAATTCTGATACACAAATCTTTATAATATAATGTCTGAAATTATTTCAGAATAAGAAAAAAATACACATTAAGAAATAGATATATGTATATGGTATGGAAAAAGACCACTGAATGGAACTATGATAGTGGGATATCTGAAATAATTTTGGGATTCCAGAAAATTTGAGTTTTATGCAAAATATAAATCTGGAGAGGATTTTTGGCCATTGTGGAAATTAGGAAAAGGGCTCGGGTATATGGAAATGGTGGTCCTATGGTCACTTTATATTCGATCATGATAAGCAGGATTTATTAAAGGGCTCATACAATTGTGGAGTACACTAGAGCCCCGATTTCTATCCTATTTGCGTCGTTTCGATTTGCGTCGCTTTTGTATATAGTACATACATTTTTTACAAATTTTAGGTTTGTCCAAAAGTTTTTACTTTGCTTTACTAGATATTACTGAATTGAATTGTTAAAGTTTTTGTGTCAATGTAGAAGTTGAGAATGATTGTATTTTATTGTGATAGTTTTACTATTTATACTGCATGTTAAATATACTAATTATGAATTGCTGTTCTTCTGTTTATGTTTTTGTCATTCTAAATGATTCATTCATACAATTACTAACTGAGTTTTGTATTATTAAATTTCTTCCTGCTTTTTGGTGGCAAATCAAATGTGCAAATAATTATAATCAAATCGAGTATGCTCCTGAAAACTGAAGGAAAATACGACCGCTATTTTAATAATCTTTGACCGAGATATGCAGGTCTTTTTGAAGCCAAGATTTAAAAAATCTAATTAAAAATGCAAAAAGAATGATTATGGATGGAATGTTTCTGAAACTGTATGAATATTTTATGAGACAGCTTTGATAATTTGATGTCCAAACTAAAGAGCTGTAAAGAAAATATTTCAAATCATGGATGTGCTTATGTGGAATTAACAGTAAATAAATTAAAATCACGTTTTGAAACAAATGTTTGTCGCTCAAATCAATACGTTAAAATATGTGTTAAATCAGAGATGTACTCGTACATACTTACATATGAGGAATGAACAATAAATGGAAATTTTTGTGTGAAAAATCTTGTTTTTCAATAGAAAACATGTTTTAAAGAAATGTTTGTCGCTCATAACACCGACATGTAGACACGCCACAGTTGAATGCGTTAACCGAAGATATCAAGAAAAGTTGATATCAACCAACAGAACAACATATTAAAACACTTGCAAAGTAACATATTTAAAATAGTTTAATCACAAATAAATTTAAATCAAATTAATTGAAATATATGTATGCATATTATTTATTCCAATAAATTATAATATTTATTAGCAAAGTCCTTAATTTATTTTGGTAACAAGGGTCAGGGGTCAAAAATTTTTACACAACATGTCAAATGGTTACTAGAATCCAATCGCATTTTTGTGCTCAATATAGAAACAAAACGAATTTCACTTCCGCTATTAAAGAAAACATAACCATGGAACGTAGAGGACGCATACCTGTAGCGAAATTTCGCACACAGGAAGGGAAAACCCGCAGTCGCAGTAGGGTACGAGAACCGGACTATAATGAACAGGATCCAGAAACCGATTTATTTACTCTGCTAGAGGATAATATTGCCTTAAAAGAAGAAAATAAAGCTCTTAAATTAGAATTGGAAGATCGTAAGTTTCATTTGCGCTTTAATGTGTCTTTCCTATAATTAATTTAATTTTCTTTTCTTTAACTCTTAACTACAGATAAAAAAATACAAAATGAGTTGCTAGAAGATAATACAAAGCTTTCTGATGAAATGGATCTATTAAAGAAACAACATTTGGAATTAGATGTGGAAATCAAGAGCTTATCGACTAAATTTAATAAAGTGCAAAATGAACGTAACGCCTTGGATAAATTGCATAAAATGAAAGTGGATAATATTATTGGGTAAGCGTTTAAATATATGTATGTATGTATGTTCATATATATCTATATATGTTATTTATTTATATTTCCTGTATTAACATGTATTTTTATTTTGTATTCCATAAAAGCTTACAACAAGAATTACAATTATTGCAAGACCGCCAACAGAATTTTTCCACCAATCTCAATTGCTCTCACAGTTTAAAATCGAAAATAGTGAAAATGCTGCCTCTACTCAGTGGCAACAATGATATGGAAAGCATTATTGATGTTGATACAACAATGGCAACTCCCTTGACCAGTGATTTGGTGGAGAAAATTGTTGATGAATTTTTAGTGTTGAAAAATTCTATGAATTCAGTTGAGCTGCAATTATATGAAGCCAATGAAAAAATAGCCGAACTAATTGAAAATGTAAGTAAAAAGAAATATCACAAACACAAACAAAATAAGAAAAGTAAATAATAAACCAAATTTTATATCTTTAGATTTTATGTTGTTTATTTGTTAAATGATGCTTTAATTTAAACAATTTCTGTCCTTTTTTTTTCATTTAGCAACATCATTTGGAAGAAGAAAATGAAACCTTGCGTACTGAGAATACAAATCTCACTAAAGTGGCTAAACTTTTAACCGAAAATATGAAAGAAAGTGTAGAGACTAGTAAAAAGTAAGTACTATCGAAATTTGTTTAATAGTATCCAACAGTGTAAACAAGTTTACATTTATTTTCTTAGAATGGAGGCTGCTTTAATTAAGTTGAAACAACGTAATGATGAACTGACATCTAAAACACGCGATCTAACCGATGGACCCTCATCTCCCACAGCCACACCCACACCAACATCCTCATCTGCCATTATCAAAACAAATGAAGAATTTGAACAAATTAAAGATGAGATGGAAACACAAAATCGTGATCATAACGAACGTATTGTTGAGATGGTAAGTTAAGGATGGTTTTCTTTGCTGTTATTATCATTTTTTGATCACTTTCTTTCATATGTTTATATGTTCGTTAAAAGTTAAGTTGTTTATTGTCAATGCACGATGATTTATAGGGACGTACGAGTTCTTACGATAATGAATAATATCTCTTTATTTGTATGATTGGAAACAAAATAAAAAATTTACATTTTCTCCTGTCTCTTTATAAAAATATTGGAAATATTGGCATTTCCGATTTGGTCGTTTTCCTGAACGATTCTTTTAATGTGCACTTCTTGTAAAACTATTACTTTGCAAAATTTGTTCCATACAATTTCGCACACAAATAACCGAAATTTAGTTTATGCCCGACTTTTGCTGGATGCCACAGAAGCACTTTGCTCTAAATAACCTATGGCATTCAAATAGTTCTTTAAATTAAGTGACTGACTGCTTTGGTTACATAGCATTAGTTTTGGAATTTTGATATTTGAAATGTTTATACATATATTTCATGTGTGTGAAGGAACATACATAAATTCGAATTTAACTAGCACAGACAAAAACCACACTTTTTAACATTGGAAAGGTTATAGTTCACAGAGCACTGTTAACCACTTAGCAGTGATAATACGTGAATTATAATACAAAAAATATATCTGAAGTAATCTTGAAATCTAAAATGTTCACAAATCTTCTTTTTTTTTTTTTTAAATAAAATTTATTATTTTTTTGTATCTTTTATATTTCTAAAGTTATTTCAGATATATATATATATTTTTCAGATACATTTTTTGTAGTATAACTGTTAAGTGGTTAACAGTGCTCTGTTGACTGTAACATCATCAATGTTAAAAGGTGCGTATTTATCTTCAAACACATTTATATTTGTTGTCACAAAAGTTCGAACTTATCAAGCTACATTAGTGACAATTGGGCAAAGTGATGAGTACTTAGTATTCCATTGCATAAATTTTCTATGAATGTTTACCCGGCATTTACACATGCAAGTGCAAGTTCGAAAAACTCAATACACTCACATTTTGTACTAAAACACTCACATTTTTTTCACTTGCAGAGCTACTCGAGTTTTTCGAATAAGTTTTCGTATATAATATGTACACAGCACTCGCATGCAAGTACTTGCATGTGTAAAGGCAGGGTTAGTCAAGATTACATTCAGTGGGACACAGCAATGAAGAAAGCAGTTTTATATGGGTTTATTATGAATTTGTTATTCGTTATGCTATAAATAATTTCAAATATTACCATTTCCATTATTTCCAAGGGCTCTATTTTTAAATAAAATTCCTTACTTGCAATATTAGGTTAGGAAGTTTAATGCAAATTACTTTATGGGTCTGGTTTAATTTTAAGAGTAAATTATGACCCTTTTGTAACAAACACTTGACTTTTCCGGCATTCTAATTAAATTTAGTAACGAGACATTTTTCTAAACGTCTATACAAGATTTTTTTACTATTTTTAATACAAGAGTTCAAGTCTATTATACATGACTTTTTATCGCTCATAAAATTTAGACTACAGGATCCCATATAATGCTTATCCAAATAATAACATCAAACCCAATAAATCTTTAGGAATTTCAGTTTTTAAATTCAATTTAGCACATATACATTAGTTTTCTGTTGTAATTAAAAACTAAATTACTATATATTTACTAGGAAAGTCGAGAGCAGAATGACGTTTAAATAAACAGTCTAGCATTTTTACGACAAAGGATTTCATATAACCAATGTTTTATTTCCACGAAGTTTCTTTCAAAATTATTTGCAAAATTAATTATGTAATGTTTTGTTACTTTTATGGTGATAAGCACATTTCTTGTAAAACCTTCAGTTCTTAAAGTATTAAAGTTCATAAAGTATTTTAGTATTGTAATTAATTGTAATTAAGGTTTGACCGAAACAATTCATTTTCGCTTTACATTAGTTCCGGTGAAAATGTAAACAGACACAGACTTAATTACAATAAAAAAGTCCCTCGAAATAAATCATTGTGCCGGTTAATTTGACAAAATATTTTAATAAAAGCACAATATACATATGTATGTATTTCCTTTATGTACCTATGTATGTATGTATGTATGTATATACTCGTACATACATATGATTATTGTTTATAAAATAAGTACCTACTCATACATAGCCACATGTTTTCATACATTCTCTCATACATATCTCGTATTTACGATCATTATTATATATTCTTATTACCGTGATTATTATTTAAAAAAATTTTTTTTAATACATACATTTGTTGTTGTATGTACGAACAAATATTAGGGCTTAAAACGTGTATCGGGTTTCTTTAGAAATATAAATATATTTAAAAGTAACCCAACTCCACAAACCGCCGATGAACAAACAACCGCACAACAGCCACCACAACCTCAACCACAACCACCAACAACCACAACAACTTTATTAAAAGAAAATCATTAGAAAATGCTTCATCTATTCCTTCCTTAGTTGGCAACAAAAATCAAAAGAAAATATACTCTTCTGTTGCTATTTTTGAGAATGAAAAAAAATAATGAAATAATTATGGTGAAGGTCGGTCATTTTACAAAACGCAAGAAAATAAAAAAGTAAAATAAACCTTAATTTAGCTACCAAAATTTAATCAACTAACATTTATTAAAATAAAACAAACAAACGCTTTCTTTCTTATATTTATTATTGTTGTTTTCTACTCGTTTATTTCATACTTATTACTACTTCTACTACCAAATTGTATATATGTGTGTACTTATTAGTGCTGGCAAATTCTACTACTTTCCATTACTTTACATTACATTACTCATTTGGGTACTCAATACTACTCGATACTTTTAACGGATTTTTTGAAATTGTAACGCATAGTTTTTCACTGCAAATTGTAGTAGTTTCTTTAAAAAATAAAAATAGATCTTCAACTATTATTGGTTTTGTATGTCTTTTATTATTAAATCAAAAATAAATGTAAATTCAACGTTAACAACAACTTAAGAAATACAGTGAACTCGCAGAAACGTGAACATGTAATTAAAAAAAATTTTGTAGCTTACACATTGTTGTCTTTTTATACAGTGATGTATTTTTATGCACTATTTTATCCACTCAACTTGCTTAAAAATACAACTCAGAAAGTATCGAGTAACTACTTTTGAGTTCTGTTTCACACTCATCAGTTCTGACTGTCAAGTCAAGTATTTCTCAATGAGAAGGAAAGAGAAAATTATCTTTTATCTTTTTCCTTCTCATTGAAAAATACTTGACTTGACAGTGAGTGTGAAACAGGTCTGAGTATTGAGTATCCAAAAAAAAAGGGCAAATACTCAATACTCGGTACCCATTACTCAATACTTTGCCAGCACTAGTACTTATGTATGTAACATGGATTAGTTTGGCGGGTTTAATTACAATTGCATTGATTTCCAAAAATTGTTTTAATTTTAGTAGTCACTTTAAAAACAAAACTAAACAAACTCTACTAATTTTTGTTTTCCTAACCCCCTCTTTTGTTCTTTGTTTACAACTTTACAACTTTTGTAGCAAATCCTAATGGAGGCGGCTATAGAAAAAAATACTAACGATGAACTAAAAAAATTTCAATTAAAACTATCCATATTGGAAGAAGAATTACGCCAGGCTATAGCACGAGCCGAAATGGCTGAAAAGGAATTAGAAAAATACAAAAGTCAGGCGACGACTAAAACTGAACCCCTAACACTGCCTGTACTACTACCACCACCGCCACCGCCACCAATGCCCGCTAATTTACTTTATAAGGCCCCCACTGCTTTTAATACTACTACCAAAACAGACCGCATAGCGCAGCATAATTTACATAAATCGAATAATAATGGCGGTGGTCAGAAACTTATTGAGACCGTTAAGCAACAAGTACAGCCAGAAGCAGCAACAGGTAGGTGCTACGTTATTTTTCTGCACCGTACTCGAAAGAACACGTATACGTACACGTAAACTATTACCCACTGTCACACAAACACACACATTCATAGACAACAGACAACAGACTGGAAAAAAAACTCGTGTTGAGAGGAATTTCACTTTTATGATTTTATGCACTCAATTACACACACATCTCCGCTTACATGGAAATGCGAAAACAACAACAAAAAAATCTTAGAAAAAAAATACGCTCAGACCACTGATGGAAAATGGGTTTTTGTTTTTCGTACCAACTATATAAATAAAATGTACTTTTTAGACCTCCATGGTATCATTTTTAATATTTGTTAAATAATCATAAAACTTTACCACAAATTTACTTTATCGAAAATTCGATATACCTATGTATCTTATAGCAACATTATTGCGTTAATTGTCACGATTATCTAAAAATGTTCTTATTTATGAAGTATCGAGTCATTTGCGAAAAGTTAACATTGGTGTAATGTATTTTTAATGTAAGTAGGATTAAAATTCAAAATTCCTATAGCCCAATGTATATTTATACAGCTGTAGGGTACCACCAGCTTGATTAGTAGGCGTTCAAAGGAACTGCCAAAAGGTTGCGAAACTTAGAGAAATAAAACAAGGCAGCAATGCCTATTTATGTGAGATTCAACTAAGTCTGATTTTATTATACTTTAAGTCTGCCTTATATACTAATTACTTTCTCTAACTTACACCATTTTATTCTAGTTATACTTTTGTTTCAATATTTCTTAGTTTCAACCAAATACAATGCGTTGTAATTGATTTCCACTCAATAAGTATTCTGACACTCACAAGTGTGTCACTCAATGTTTGTTTAGTCAGCATATATCAGTGCAGTGCAGCAAGTCTTTTACACATTCGTCATGCATGCATTGTATATATGCTGTCAATTGTATAACAGGGTGTACACATATGTGAGGTGAGAGAAAAATTACGAAAGTGATTTTTCTTTGTGTCCGTATTACAATTTTAATGTGTTTTTAAAATAATTGCAATAATGAGAGTGTTTATGTAGTTATTATATTAAAAAAAAAAATAAAAGTGTTCTTAAATTGATAAGTTATAAATGTTTGTAAGGCTTAAGGTAATTGTTATGGTATATTTTTTCTAATCCATTATAGTCTATAGTTGTATTTACATTATCTCTAGATATTATTTTAAATTGTCCTTTATATGGACTTTGATTCTTTTTCCTATTATCTACTTTTATTAATACGTAATCTCCTACGTCTAAATTAAGACTATTTGTAAATGTATTGTTTTTAAATCTATTTTCTTTAGTTTTAATTGTTAACTCTTTTGCTCTATCTAAAGAAAACTTTAGTTTATGTTTTAATTCTTTTGCATAGTCATCGTAATTATAGATTTTTATTTCATTATTGTCCCTGATTTCTGATGGTAAGCATGGTAGTTTACCATAAACTAATTCCAATGGCGTGTAGACAGTATCTATGTGTGGTGCCGTGTTATAGGCGAAAGTAAAATAATTTATCCACTTATCCCATTCGTAATCATTTGCTGTTGTCAGCAAGAATTCATTGAGAACTCTATGATTCCTTTCTACCGAACCTATTGTTTCATGGTGGTTAGGGGTTAAAAATGTCTGCTTGATGTCAAGTAACGAGCATATGTTACGCATTAGTTCGTTTTTAAATTCAGTCCCGTTGTCTGATTTGAGTACCTTAAATTTACCATATTTAAAAATTAATTGCTCTACTAATGTTTTGGTAGTTGTAAGTGCATCTTTTGTTGACATTGGGTGAGCAATAACGAATTTTGTTAGTTCACATTGCATTGTCAATATGTATTGGTATCCATTTGAAATACGAAGAGGTCCTACAGTATCAACTGATATTGTCTCAAAACTGTTGTTTGGGGTGTTTGTTAACGTAAGTGATTCTTTAATGTTCTTTGTTTGTTTGTTTATGTTACACTTATCACAATATTTTACAAATTGTTTAATCATTTTATTCACATTTTTCCAAATGTATCTTTGTTTCAATTTAATTATTGTTTTTCTAACTCCTAAGTGGCCTGCATGTGTGTTATTGTGGAATTCATCGATGAGTTTATATTTCAATATGTCATCGGTTATTCTTTTTGGGTCATTATATATTAAAATTTTAAGTTGAGGACTTTTATTGTTTATTTTTATCTTTGCATATACTTCTTTTAATTCTTTCATTGTATATACTTTAAATATTTCATCACTTTTTGCTAGCGCTAATTCTTTTATCTTTTCTTTATTCATTTTAGATATCAGTTTCCTCAGAATCGAATCTAGTTTCGCTGAGTTATCGCTGAATCTTGCATGCATATTATCATTTTGTACGTTTTTTGGTATATAACTTCTTCATAATCGAATCTTGTTTCGATGAATTATCGTTACACCCTTTGTTCGTATAATTATCATTTTGGGTACGTGATTTCTTCATGATCGAATCTTGTTTCGATGAATTGTCATCACGTCCTATGTGCACAATATTATCTTCAATTCTTATAGCGATGTCTTTTATATTTTCACACTTATTAAATTGCAATTTCTTTATATTCTTGATATCATTTATGGATGTGCATTCCCATATTAGAAGTTGATCAGACTCCTGAGAGATGCTTTTATCCAATTCTTTCGTAGCTATATATATTTCCAAAATAACTCGAATTATTATTGTAAGAATAAAAGAAATAGAAGAGTTAACTTCTAGCGATTTTGAAATCCTGATTAACTATTTTTTAAGCTTTAGTTTTTGAATTCAGCCTCAAAATCATTTAATGTAAATGAATATGTCAAAGACTCATATTGTTCAATAATTCAACCAAAAATGTATTGTCGTAATAATCATCTTATAGATGCATATTTAAAGATCAAATTGATATCAGTTCCAAAATGTTCATGAAATTTAATAAAATCTCTCGCTTGCACTATTACACAAATAGTAACTTATCAGCCATGCCACAGAGTTTAATTCCGTTCCGGAAGTGGAATTATTTCCGTATTTGACTTCTCTAGAAAAAGTATAACAGAACATTTTTTCGGAAATACCAAATTTTGATGCAACAGAATTTGGAAATTGTACCATATGACTCGTGGTAGTACCACGGTACCAACTGTGTTTAAAATGTATCAAAAAAAGTACAATTGTACCATGTTTGCCATCAGTGGCTCAGACATTTCTCATGGGAGAGTGCAAATGTGTTACCATACATATGTAGGTAAATACAGCAATGGACAGTGAAATAGCGCAATAATGTTCTATGAAATGCCAAACGTATTATGTATGTATGTATATTGAAAAATTAAATGATAATAACATGTAATTCTATGCTATTCTTTTGCTCCACTCTGCTTTTTAAAAAATTCGTTTGAAATGGCCTGTTAATTGTTGCACGTTCTTTATTTTGTCATATTCACCCCTATCGTGAATAAAAATTCCACATGGAATTTGTTCCCTTTTATTTTTTTAACATTGAATTTAAATAGGAAAAATGTGAAAAGAGAACAAATTTCATGTGGAATTTTAATTCACGATAGGGGTGATTATGTTAAAAATTAAGGTTTTTTTGGTTGGACAATGAAGTAGCGCACAGTTATTTCGATTTTAATCAAAAATAGTTGATGCTAATTTCGGTGGTAAATTCTTGTGTAATTCAATAAAAGTATTGTTTATCATTAATTTTGTTAACCAAAATGGGAAGAGGACTGCACTGCTCACCTGAAAATAAAAAGGTTATTTGGAAACTTCATCAAAACAAACAAAAATTGCTGAAATAAATGAGATGGTCTGTAATGTCATTAAATGCTTGAAATCAGATGCAAATTTGCTTAATGTAAAGAATGATCGGAAGAAGCCACCGCGAAAGACAACTGTTTGCGAGGATAAGGCAATAGTTAAAACAAATAAGCTAGATCCTTTCAAGTCATCGAGAACAATAATGACTGAAATAAGGAACTTGATATGAGTCCTCCTTAATAAATAAATAACTAAATAATAAAAAAAATCAGCTTTATGGTCGTGTAAGTAGAAAAAAAGAATACAAAGGCATGTTTGTAGAGTAATTTTCTCAGATGAAACTAAAATTAATCTGATTGGTCCTGACGAAAACACGTTTATACATCCAGAAAAAAACCAAGAAAAAAAGGAAAATACACTACTAAAACAATAAAGTGCGCTATTTCTCTGTCCATAGCTGTATAAACGATAGCTGCAAGCAGAACAAAGGTGACGGTTTTTTTCTTTTTTTTTATTTGAAATAAAAACGATTATTTTAATGATAATACAATAAATAATAAGATATTAAAGGTTAATTTCACAAGAATTGTTTAAAAATCATCACCCAGTCAAAATTTAAAGTTAAACAATTTTATTTTTTGTAACAAATCATCAGAAGGGAAGTCCTTCTGTGTTTTAAATTATTTAAGAAATTCCCAAGAAGACTTTTAACGTACATATTTACATACAATATTTTTCGGAAAGCTATGATTAATTAAAATATGTTTTATGAAAAAAAAAACTGCGCCATCGCAACAGAGACCAGTAACGTTTACTTGAATTTTTTTCTCTTTTTCACGAACGGCTGCATTTGTTTTGTGTTTTTTACTTTTAAAATTTAAATACAAACATTTTCAAAACAAAGAAAATATTGTTAGGGAGTAATTTTATAGTGTTTACACAAATTTTTGTTTCCATGATGGTAAAAAGATAAATTTAAAAAAAAAAATCCATACAAATAAAATAAAATCTGTCCTGTCCTTTTTTCCTTACAGCTTAAATTATTGCCAGAAATCCCTACAAAATGGGGATTTTTTCCCTACGTTCGACCACACACATTTCGGTGTAAAATATACAGCCATGTCCACAGAATTTAATTCTGTTCGGAAGTGGAATTAAATCCATTTTTTGCCTCCATAGAAAAAGTAATACGAACAATTTTTTCGGAATGAAACCTAGAAATGTTCAACATTACAATTCCACATACCAAATTTTAAGTGGTTTCATTCCGAAAAAATTGTTCGTCTTGCTTTTTCTATAGAGGCAAAAAATGGATTTAATTCCACTTACGAACGGAATTAAATTCTGTGACATGGCTGTTAATGTAATATAAACTCCTGAATAAGTCTTATTAAAGTTTATTTCCCTTAACATTTTTATACACAAAACAAAAATAATTATATATTTTCGTTTTGTTGTTTTCCAACTGTTTTTTGACTTTTGTTGTGAATGCTGTGATTTTGAGTGTACTCCTGTACACATCAATACACACACGTTCACTTACCACCATCTATACATACATACAACGAAACTAAAGCAGCCATGACAGCAATCACGGGTTTCTAAGAAACCTTTTTCATGCAACAAATACACAATAAATTTCAATATTCTCGTAATATACACATTCACTATTAAACACATATTACCCAGCAAGCCATATGAGTCCGAAAAGAGTCTTTTCTAACACCTTTTCCAAAGCGTTCATGCTCTTTATGAGCCCAAAAAACAATCATAATTGCTCCGAAAACCTGCAGAAAATAGTCAAAAATGGTCCGTCAGAAAGAGCTTTTAGATAATGTCAGAAATAGAGTATTTTATGAGGGTTTTTTTGGGCTCTGAAAGAGATCTTAGATAATGTCAGAAAAGAGTCTTTTATGAGGGTTTTTGGGCTCTGAAAGAGATCTTAGATAATGTCAGAAAAGAGTCTTTTATGAGGGTTTTTTGGGCTCTGTGTAATCTTGTTTTTATCATTCTTGTGTGGTACAGCTAAGTTTTTTTTTTGTTCAAAGCACAAATAACAGGACAACAACGCTTTGGTACACACATAATTAAGTGGAATTTCTGAGTCATACTGGGTGCCGACTCAGGACAGTAACAAGCAAATTTTTCTTTCGCTCCGAAAATGCTCTTTTGTTGGACTCTTTTCTGACTCCTTTTTTCGGAGCACTTCTAGAATGGTATGCTGGGTATATTTATGTATGTATGTATATATGTATGTATGTATGTATATACATGTGTATATACTGCAGGAATATACATAGTATTAGTAGTAGTATTTCTTTATTATAATTTATTTATTTCGTATACCCACTTAAGGTGATACAAAATAAGGGGCATATTGATTTTGTCATTCAGTTTGCAACAGTTGAATTCAAATCG
Source organism: Bellardia bayeri (assembly GCA_950370525.1). NCBI lineage: Eukaryota > Metazoa > Arthropoda > Insecta > Diptera > Calliphoridae > Bellardia > Bellardia bayeri. The sequence continues at coordinate 132,020,610 of OX493264.1, forward strand.
AATTTGTTGAAAATGATCTGCAGTAGTTAAATGTGGCAACAGAAGTTAGGTTGATATAATAAACATTGGAAAAAAGTGACAAGGAACTTGAGAGTCGATTGCTTCAATTGTTATAGCCGATTTTATCAGTAGTTTATAAAATAATTTAACTATGGGAGCAGAAATTCATTTGCTATTAGCTTCAAAAAGGACCTTTCCAGGGTTTTTAATGCATATGAGCAATGTCGTTTTAAATATTGCGCATAGGCATGACAACCTCAATAAATTGCATTGATATATTATAAGTATGTAAATGGACTTTAGAAAAATATTTGCAACCAACAGATGTACTTTATGAAGTTTATCAGTTACAAAGGTCAATAAAAAAAAATGAGCATATGTATGTGTGTGGCTCTGTAGCTCACTCAAATCGAAAAGCTCAATCGTCATGTGTAAAAATCTTAAATAATTCAAATGTAATACCAAACAAAATGCTACGCTTAAGTCATATTAAATTCAGAACTGATTGCAAATGCAGAAACCCAAAAACTGATAAAAAAAAAAAAGTAAACGAACTGCCGTGATACAACATAAAACCTAACAGACTTTTATGAATTTATCCACTTATGTAGGTATTCGAGTAAATATTACCTTTATTCACTGTAAATTTATTAATTTTTCTATTTTAGTTTGAACATTTTATTTGCACTATTATTTGCTTTTATTTGATTTTAGTAGTAGTAGACTTAACCCAATTTAATTAACTCTATTAAACATTGTTAGTTGTACACTAAATGTGAGCGTGTGTTTACTTTTAAACAACTTTTAAACAAATTATTAAGTTCCATACAAATTAAGAGCACAAACAAATCCAATATCAACAAAAAAAAAAAATATATATAAATAATGAAAAACTTTAACACATTGTTTACACTAGTTACACGACGCAGCCCAACAACCACCTACTCTCAACAAGTTACACAATATACTAGATACTAGTAATAGATATATTTATTATACTATAAGATACAAATACACACAGAGACGCATCTTTGCTAAAGTATAATTAATAATAGCAGGAACAAAATGGGGAACATTTTGAAAAGAAAATCTGTAACTTTAAATAAAGTTAAAGCAAAAGATTTTGTGACAATCAATACATACATACATATATATGTATGTACTCGTATGTACATTAGAGTGCTCCAAAAAAATAAAATTACGAATTTGGACCATCCTCAACCCTATAATTGTTCTATGGATTGTAGAAAATATTAGAATGATAGGATAACGTTAACTGCTTATGAAATTTGGAGCTGCATTTTCAAGTTTTTGCAAAAATTTTGCATTAAAGAAATATTTTTGCATTTTAATATAAAATAATCGAAATGCGTTCTAATAAGATATAAAAGAGAAAAATTGAGTAAAAAATTCAAACTCATAAAGTATTTCCCAGACCATTAACGTGTTTCAGACCACAAGTTTTAAGAAATATACAAATAAAATCATATTTCAGAACATGTTTCTACAATCTATAACAACAATTCTAGGGAGCACTCTAATGTACATACATACATGATGTTGTTAAAATAGATGTAATTTTAATTCATCTTACTATCATCAGTATTTATTTCATAATCTAGCTTTTAAAAATTGTGCATTTCAAATTCGAAAAGAAACAACATGAACTGACTGAGATTTTCCATTTAGCATTCGGAATATGTACTATTTCATTTCATTTATATTCCAAGACCTACTATATGTATATCAATTCTTTTTGTAAAACACTTTGCAATAAAATCCAAGTCTTTGGATTTTCTTTATTATATTAAAAACTTGTTTCATCTTTAAAATTCTATAAACTATGTTTTTTTTCCTTATAAAAGTTTCCGTTGCGGTATTCGGCCAGATTTTGTGTGAATTTTTGCCTAATCCGAAATTGAATATTCTGTCGAATTCTAAAAATATCATTTTCAATAATTGTTTTCTTAATTCTAATGAAATGTTTAATTTCCACCTGGTCTTTTCTAAAATACAATTAATACAATCTCATTTCCAATTTATGTACAAATGTAAAATTTTAATTTTATTTCTCATTATACCCTACACCACCATAGAGTGGGGAGGGTATATTAGATTTGTGCTGATGTTTGTAACGCCCAGAAATATTGGTCCAACACCCACCTTAAAGTATACCGATCGACTGAGAATAATTTTCTGAGTCGATTTAACGATGTCTGTCTGTCCGTCCGTCCGTCTGGCTGGCTGTCCATGTAAAGCTTGTGCTCTGAGCACAGGTACAGGTACAGGTGAGTACAGGTAGCAATTTTGAAGATATTTCGATAAAATTTGGTACATAATATTTTTTCGGCCCAAGGATGGATGGGATTGAAACTGGTAAAAATCGGGCAATTATTTCACCTGGCCCCCATACAAATGTCCTCCCGAAATTTTGGGTTTACCGATCATAAATGTTTAAATTATGCAAGTATCTAAACAAATTTCATCACAAATGAGTGGTAAATGAAGCCAAATCACATCTACAAATTTTGTGCAGATCGGTCCATAATTACTCGTAGCTCCCATATAATGCCCACTTTCGAAAATCACTTTAAAGAGCATAACTCTCTCAAAATTGTTGGTATCCAAATACTATTTCACACAAATATATTTCATGTGTATACAAACAATACGGTACAATTTTCTTGTGATCGGTCCATAATTAGTCGTAGCTCCCATATAAGACCCTCTGCGTAATTTAATTTAAGCTCCATAAATCTTTTAAAAGTATTTATAGCGAGATAAAGTTTAACATACATAATATTTATATTTAGAGACATAGACATCATAACACTAAATTTTTTGATGATCGGTCCATAATAGGTTATATCTGCCATATAACGCCCATTTCTGAAAAACTGTTTTATACATATACTGGGTGTAGGGTATTATATGGTCGGGCTTGACCGACTATACTTTCTTACTTGTTTTATATTGTAAAATCGATAATTTAAGGGAAAAAAAATTGTTATGAATACAGTGATCTATTGCTATAAATTGTAAGCGGAGCTTCGAGCTAATTATTCAAGTTGAGTTTAATTCACAAAAAACCAAAATGCCTTTTATTTGAATATAATTCATTGATTGTAGAATTAATTCATAATGATACAATTTGATTCATCCTCTCAGCTAGTTAAAATCTAATACGAATTGCATAAAAGTAAATTTCTTCATACAGTATGTTCTATAAAGTTAATTTGTAATAGGTTTTAATGATTCTCTGGGGAATTAATTGTAAAAAGAATGAATTCAATACGTTTGAAGTAACAGGTGATTAAGATTTAGATAAATTATTGAAGTTTTATTCATTGTCGTTGATGTTTTATTCATGTTCGAGGGATGTAGTCCAACATCCAATACAGAAACTAACCATAGGTTTGAGTAGTTAACTATTATAATGGTTGCTATTTTCTAATATTTCCACTATATTTTACACTACTCTGTATATTTAGTTTACCATAACTTGGAAATTATTTGGTTTTTGTAGAAGTATTCACGACCAATATCTAGTCAGTAGATATTTGTTTATTTGCTTTTTTAATTTCCTTTTTTTTGTTTGTTTTGTTTTTGTTTTTTTGTAAAAGGAACAAAGAAAACTCTTCATGTTCTTTATGATTGACAGCTAATTGTATTCGTAACGTAATAATGTTTGGATTCTACTTATTACGTTATACCTTTAAGATTTGTTTATTATTAAAGCAATGCTTAAATGTTTATATAAAATTAATGTAGCAAGTGTAAATTTTATAAATAGAAACTTAAAAGACTAAAAACGGCATAGATTTCTGTATAACATAGGCTTGCATCCCTTAAGTAAAAATAACCAATAGTGATACTATACAAATTAGTAAATTCTTTAAACGTATCCAAAATAAAGTATATATAAAGGTTAGGTTGCTTGGAAACAAGTATGACAAATTTCGGAACAAACTGGTAAAATTCAATTTTGATCTTTGATTCTACATATGTATCTATATGTAATTCAATTCATCAATAACTAGCACTTATGATCTAGGGATGAACAAAAAACATCGATGTTTTAAAAACACTCGATGTATTGTGTCGAAACATCGATATAATCCGATGTTTTTTTTTTTTTTTTTTTTCTCCTAAACAATCGGAAAACATCGATGTATCGGAATGACAAATTGTTTACAGAACGTGTATATTGGTATATAAACGTGTATACATATCTAACATTTTAGACCCTCGATGCAAAAAAATACTCTTTTGCAAAATGAAGATATTGAATCTGACTCAGAAAAATCCGATAAAAGTGACACTTTTTCATTATGGACTGGCCATTATAAACTGGTTCATAGAAATTTGAAAAGCAACAAGACTGAAGATATATATTGTCTGATGAACTTTAAGTTTAGTTGAGGACTCCTGTTGGAAGACTGAACGAAAATCCGTTGGCTATTTGGAAAGATTATAAATCAAAGTTTCCCAAGATCGCTTTAAAATACCTTACAATGGTGGGATTATCGGTTCCGGTGGGAACATCGGACTCAACAAAGTAACAGATTGAGGGGTGAAAGACTTGGTAAACTTTTATTTCTAAACAGTATTGAAAACAAGTATTGGGAGATGTAAAAAAAATGTAAGATTTTTCGAAAATATAATAATAATAATAATAAATAATTAAAAAAAAACCAATCGATGTATAAAAAACATCGATGTATTTTATGAAATATCGATTTAACATCGATGTATATTTGTGATGCATCGCATCGAAAAAAACATCGATGTTTTTTTACAGTGTCCATCCATCCCTAGTATGAACAAAATATTTAAATAATGGTGTCATGAACAATACGTATGAACAATATTGGATTCAATATTGCGTATACACAGTATAAGGCAATCTCGATAAATTTTTGCAAAATGTTTGTTGATACCAAAGTAAATAAAATCCTATAATTTAAACAACAAGAATTTAAAGTTCACAAACCTTGAATATTTGTCAAAAAACGAAACGTTTATTTTTTTTTCATTAACTTCGTTAAATTCGACATGTGGAATTATTTTTAGATTGTAAAAAATTAAATAAAATCTTTACCGATTTATCAAATCAAATAAAAGCAAAAAAAAAATTGTATGTATGTATGTACATACATATATTTGGATGTATGAATGTAATAATACCTTTCATATTATTACTCTCATAATGTCATACAAAATAAATAAATAAATAAATATTGTATGTATTATAAATCATAAATATATAGTTTTATGTACATATAAACATATACAGTGCTATTTATATATGTATGTACATATATTCGTATATAAATGTCACTTTATTTTATTTCCCTTCATAATTTCATACGTACTCGTATGATTTATAAGTGAAAAAACCCGTAGAAAGAAAACATTAAATAAATAAATAAATAAAAAAAAAGACTAACAGTCACCTGGCAATGCAGATGTCAACCAACACACATGTGCAAATATAGGTATGTACATATACATATGTATAATACATACCAACATCATAATAAACTCTTCTACAGCATACTTAGATGAAGGAGATTCCAAAAAAAAGTGTTGTCAACTCTATACCAAAAGAATGTCGACACAACCATTGAGCGTACATAGAATTGCCTCGTGTGTACGGACAACTATTGTCGACATTATGTTATTGTTGTTAAAACATTTGTTGCACAGCTCAGTATCCCGTCAACTGTAATTTTCACACAAAAACACTGCCATTTAAAAAAATTACAAAAATCTATAAACATTCCACACACAAAACAACATGAACAAATTAATGTTCGTTATTTTGCGGACGTTTTGTTCTTATGCGCACAAAACGATGACTCGTCCAGACGTGGAGTTAGATAAATTTTCAAGCAGTTTTATGACATAAACTGCTATTTGTAAGAACTTTAGCTCCTGTTTAAATGAAAGGAAAGGATATTACGCAGATATTTATAGTTTTGACTTGGCTTCAGATGAAAATCATACAATGATATTCTGTGTGCGTGTGTGGTTGCATTTTTCCGGAGCTTTATTAAGTCATAGAAAGCTTAATTACATACCATACCGTTAATATTAACCCCAATTTAAAAACCAGGCTTACAGACATTCGTAATTTTATTAATAAACAAAATATGAAAGTGTTACATACAAATTAAACTTATTCAAATTAGCAACACTTTATTTTGTCCCTGTTGTATTGAGTCTGTACTCGTACATACATATGTATGTGTTGCTTGTGTCAGTCACTACTCTACTCTTTGCTTCACTAATACAACTACAACTATCAATACGTAATTGAATAAACATGTCATAACACAAACTTAAAGGAATAAGATGAACGAACCAACATTCATAAACACAATAGGATAGACCCCCACTTGTCTGCACAACTAATAACATTTGTTCCAGCTTAAACAATTGATGAGCAGAATCAAAGGTTTAGAAGATTTTTTCATATATATGTATGTATATTTGTATTAGTTCTAGATTTCGTGTTTATGATTGCATACGAACATAGTGAATTTTTGAAGCAACCATATATTTTCTCTGTGTGTATAGACACTATCAAATAAAATGCAACGTAACGGAATTGTTTAAATAAAACAATATTTTGCGATCATCAAGTTTTCAAAATGTAATAATTGTAGCCAGGACAATGCTGATTGTTAGCCCTCAACCACCAAATGCTGGCCAAATTGCAAATTGTTCCTTTTGAAGAAATATAAAAAAAAAAAATAATTAAAGTTTGTAAAGCTAGAAAAAAATGGTATTAAAAAACCATTTCTTAAAACATTAAAAACTTTTTTAATTTTATTGTGCCCATCCTAATATAGAACACAAACTTGTGTATATATACAATTTCCTTCTAATGCGGTTTCTAGTGCACTACAATATTCTCATACACTGTAGGGCCATAAAAAGCGAAAATAAATACTTAAGCTTTTAGAATGTTGCTGTGATATGTACAAATTAAGAATAATATTATTATTAATATTAATCTTAAATATATTTCAAATGCTACGTATCCACATATTCTGAAAGCCTAAAGCACGATGGCCACGTATCAAACTGATTTGACAAACTCAGTTTTTTTTGATTGTGTTAGTGAAAAAAATCTCACACGTATATGTTGATGTGAGTTTGACGAAAATCAAAACAATTTAGATTTCACTGCCGCCGCTACTTCAAACTAAATATTACCAATACATACATATTATTTGTCAAATCAGTTTGATACGTGGCCATCGTGCTTAAGAATATACATATGTTTGATAACTGATGTACCTGCAAACAATTTCTAAAACCTTAACCCTTCATCTGACTTTTCAAACTATTTACTCGTATTCCTTCCATTCATCAAAAGATTTATATTTATTGCCATTCAATATGCATTCGATCCACTGTGTTATATATACATACATATGTATGTACGTATATACTCACTTGTGAAAAGAAAGGAAGAGTAAATAAATGATTTATACTAGTTTGATGTCGAATTGAGCCATAAAGGTGGATTTTCACATGAAATTTTTCAATGAAATGTTTGTGGGATGAAATGAGAAAGGTATTTTCTATAAATATTTGAACAACCTTCAAAAACTGCACAATTTTTTCTTAAAAATAAATACTTTTATTAAATAAAAATTCTTTGTACATTAATTAAAATTTAACTGAAGCATTCAATTTGAAATTAAATTTTGAACCTACTTTTATGAGTTTGAAATGTTTACTTCCATTTAAACTTTACATACATCATTTTTCTTTGATTATAATTATTTCGTAGAAGGTATTAGGGCGATTCTATTCTAGACAACTTTTAACAACAATTTTCAAATCACACTATTTGATACTTTTTTTGATGCAAATTTAAAGTAAAATATCTATATTTTATAATAATATAATTGTTTTAGGCGTAAGCCCAAATATGTATTTGTTGTGCACTTCGAAGCATTAAGATTCAAAGATTTGGCGCGAACAGAAAATTCATTCATGTTGCACCCGTCATGGCTTAAAGAGCAAATTTCTTATTATTGGATTATATTTATCTACGATGTTTGATTTGATAATCATCGTCTGATACCTCATCTTTCACAATAAAAAAGAATAATGCAATAAAAGTTTAAAAATTAACAGAGTTTTGTGTTTTTGTGGTATGATCTTATGAAAGTTGGCCAATTTGGTTGCACCCGTCATGCACTTTAAAGCTCTCTCGTGGCTATTTGTAAACAAATAACAATAGTATATAGAAAAATATTACCCCTTCTAGAAATAACTTAATTGAAAATGTGTTTCTTTCTATTAGTAAAAGACGTTTAAAGCGTCAAAATGTTGCACCCGTCTGAATAGAATCGCCCATTAAGTCTTTTAATCAAAATTATTGTCATTCCCTCTTGCATCAATATCTACATGTGTGATGTAAAGAAGAAGAAAACAATACAACCAACCATCCATCAAGTATCTCTTTTATACGTTCTCTGTCTCTTAACAGTCAATTAAATCAATGTTAAATTTGCACATACTCATATGTGTGTGTGTGTACACACATACTCTTAAATTTTGATTATAATGATAATGGCGATGTCACTAAAGTAATGAATTGTATTGTTGTTGTTTATAGTATACTCGTATGTATGTGTTTTTGTAGGTCAGTAATGCAGTTATTCAAAGGATAAAAATTTACATACTCGTATTTGCTTGAAAGCGAAAACAACTTACCATGTTTTTATTTTTAGTTTTTTTTTTTTTTAGTTAAACAAATGCAACATTTTTATTTTCACAAATGCATCAATTTCTATAAAAAAAAAATATTTTTTTATATTTCTTTAAAATAATTTGTTTTTATTTATGTTTATTCTTTTAATTACACATTTTTTATATTTTTTATATAAACATAAATTTGTATGACTATTTTTAAACTATTTTTTATTTTTTTTTTTCTGTTAGTTTCACATATTTTTTAAATGTATGGATGCTTTCTTTAATTTTATTTACTATGATTTACTTTTTTTATAGTTTTTTTTTTACAAACTTTTATTAAAAAATATCTTTCATACATCAAATGTATTAATTTTTCATATTTTTACATTTATATATTTATTTTCACTTTTTATACGTTACGTTTTTTTTTTCTTTATAATATCAAAAACTAAAACGACATGAAAATTACATGTGTTTTACGTTCGAAAGGCGCGCAATAAATGAAGCGAAATATTTTAAAAAGCTAAACAAAGTTCAGATGACGCAACAACAACAATCGTTTCTACAATACCCTGCCAGCTAGCCAGCCAGAGAGGCAGGCTGTCAGGCAGGCAAGGAAGTCAACAGTATTCGCAATGTACGAGTATTTACACAAACAAAATGTTGAATGTTCAAATGTTCGTTTATGCTTTCAACTTGTTGTAACCAGAAGCCTGGTAGTTGTCTATACAATGAACAAAAAATAAAAAAGCATCGACAACAACGACCAAATAAAATCATATAAATACAACCATACATACGAGTACATTTATAAACGAGAGCTATCTCAAAAGTTATTTCAAAGTTTATGATAAAATATAAAGTAAATTATCGATGACATAGACATATTCGAACTAGGGTATCGAATTAGGGTATCGAATTAGGATTACTTTTTTTTTAGAAATTAAGGGAAAATTTCGCTAATTTATTTAGATGTTTTATTCTTAAAGTTACAGTATTATCTCTACCCTGATAAAATATTGCAATTTGTTTCCAATATATCGATTTGTTTATATCTTGATAATAGGAAATTCAACTGACACAGAAGAATTACCAGGAATTACCTAAAATTTTTAAGCCGCAACAAGCCAAAATTAGGTCTTTTAAAATAGATCATTTGATTCAGTTGTCAAAACCAACTAAAACTAATTTTACTATTAGACTAAAGCAGAAAAAATATAAAAAATACTCGTATATTTAAACCAAGACAATTAAATCTGCGACTTAATACAAATACAAATTGAAATTTAAATTCTTCTTAATAGGCTTAGCATTTATATTCACACTTAGTATATCTTAAGCTGGAGGTCCACATCTCGCGTTTTAGCGTCAACGCGTTTTTAACTTTTTAAACGTTTTAAGCGTCAAGTATTTCAAGTTACATGTGATTGATATGTGTTTTATATATATGTATGTACTTTCGGAGGTGATACCGTAAGCCCAGCTAATTTTGTTTTTATATGAAGTTTTTTATCGGTTTGTTTGTCAATTTCATATAAAAAATGTTTTTTTCAACTGTCATTTTTTTTTAGTGACATCACCTTTAAAATAAATTTGCTTTGCATTTGTCAATGTCAGCTGTTCGACGCTTGCGACGTTTTCAAAAGTAGAAAGTAAACAAACTTTTCGCGTTTCAAGCGTCAACGCATCCTACGCTTTTAAGCGTGTAACTTAAAACATACGACTACATTGATTCTAGTTTTTTGACAGTTGCTTAGAACGCGTGAAACTCGTAAACGCTTGGTATGGACCTCCAGCTTAAGAATATTCATGCTTAGAAAAAAAATATTAAATTTTGATTTAAAAAAAGTTCTCTGTCGAAATTACGCACTTTTTGTTTTTCTGTGCCACTGAGTTAAAACAAAATGCATAGTAGAAACAAATTACCGAGAAAAGACAGATTTTTTTATAATTGGGTGTTGATTGTATGAAAAATCAAAATCAGAGTTTTATTGTATTGGTTTGACAATTATACGAGTAAATGAAAAATGATATCGGACAGATGTTCAACACGATCACGCATACGGATTTAGCTACTTTTATCAGAATTTTCAATCACATTTTGGCAAAATGAAGGTATCCATTCGTTAATCACATCAAATGATTCGATAATAATCCGGTGGTTTTAAATGGAAATTAAATTGTAAAATTATGCAATCGTGAAATTTATTTTGCATTTTAATTCATTCTTTCGGTAGCTGGGAGAGTTCAGCAAGCAAAGACTGAATTTTCAGGGAAAAAATTGTTTTTCGAGCAAAAGCAGTTGTTCTTAAATGAATTGTATATATGTATTTAAATGCGATTTTCGGGCGAAATTGAATTAATTGTATGGCGTTACCTAATTTCTAGAATGCACAAAATTTTAATCCTTATAGTTATAAATTAAAACGGGACACAACTCCCGTATATGAAGCTCCCCAGTATACCATTCTAGGAGCGCTCCGAAAAAAGAGTCAGAAAAGAGTCAAACTAAAAAGCATTTTCGGAGCGAAAGAAATATTTGCTTAAAAATTTGATTTTTTCCATTTTTATATATTTTATTTAAATGAATTCCATTTTATTTCTTTTACTGTAAATACAATTTATTTAATTTTTTTCCTTTTCTAATTAAGTTTATATGTTTAAGTAGAAACAATTAAAAAAAAATAATAAATGTGAACTTTTAATTTTTTGTATTTAAAATTGCAATTGGCATGATGTAAGAGCTCTTTCAGAGCCTAAAAAACCCTTATAAACACTCTTTTCTGACATTATCTAAGAGCTCTTTCAGAGCCCAAAAAACCCCTTATAAAAGACTCTTTTCTGACATTATCTAAGAGCTCTTTCTGACGGACCATTTTCGAATGTAATAACCCTCTTTTCTGAAGGTTTTCGGAGCAATAATGATTGTTTTTTGGGTTCATAAGAGCATGAACGCTCCGGAAAAGGTGTTAGAAAAGACTCTTTTCGGACTCATATGGCTTGCTGGGTCCTAGCTTAAAGTTTTCCAGAAATTGGTCGTATCAAGTTAAATACCTGTCTATCGTCTTTGTTTTTACAGAGTTTAAAACATAATTAACTTTTTTTGCTTTGAAACGATTTTTCCACCTGCCCTTGTTTTCTCACACTTATGCAGCATAAAACAAAAATACTATTTACTCGATAGAAAGAAATACATATACAAAACAATAACGAACACACGCACACTTGTATACAAAAGCTGTTTACGAGCATGAAAACGATAAAAACAACAACTTAAGAACCGTAGAAAAAATCTCGTTTAAAAACTCTCGTATTTTCATTGTCAAACATCAAATGGAAGAAAACAAAAATACAACAACTAACTATATTAGCCAGCATCAAGAACAACAATAATGACGACAACATCAACAATAGCAACAGCAACAGAGAAATAACAACAAAAAAGCACCCACATCAAGTTTCATTCATTGTTTTCCCTGCTCAACATTCGTTTTTGTATTTATTTACTTGTTGTTTAAAAAACACTATTGCCATATTTGCCGTTTTATCGACATTTCTTGATTTTTGCAATTTTTGTAATATGTATTTGCAATTTTATACCTACATACATACATATATATTTTTCACAATTTTTTGTTATAAATAAAAAATTAATATGTAAGGGTATGTACAGAGTGACAGCTTGTTGCCGAGCCGAGCTGGTTGACGGTTATTGCGAGAACCAATGCGAGAAGACTGGTTCTATACAAATTATGTAGTACAAACAAGCGCGAAGCGGTCATAGTGGGCGCCGTGCTGGTCAGAGCGCAAAGCTGATTGAATGCGAGAAAACAGTTTCAAAGTGTTTTTCAGCGCCGATAACATTGTTTATGTTATGTTGTTATGACTTCAACTTGTAAAACATACGATCAAAAAATTAAAAAAGTAATAAAAATAAAAAGAAAATAAAAATTAAAAAATAAAATAAATGTACATAAAACACAAATAATAGATAAAATATCAGCGCTGATTCTCGCATCCACTATGAACACTCAAGCTTGTTTCTCGCATGAACAATTCTCGCAATAAGCGTCAACCAGGTCGGCTCGGTAACAAGCTACCACTCTGTACATACCCTAACTGATAAACCACAAAACTGATAAGCCAGAGCCTTTTTCCACTTCCGAGGCTTTCATTGACTTAGCTGTTTGTAAAGAAATTTTAAAATATGTATCCTCAAAAATATCTTTAAAAAAATCGTTTTTTAAGATTAAATCTTTTAACGTTTTATGCGCAGGTATTGAGTTATATGGAATAATAAACAATTTGCATAACAAAATTAATCATATGAGTACATAATGCAAATGCAATTTTCATATTAATTAAGAGAATTCCACTTGAAAGAAGGAATAATGTATTGATAATTCATTTGTTATGAGATCAGACAGGACGTCTCTACTATTTACTTTTTTCTTAAGCGCTTTTGTGAAAACAATCTGGCATTTATGCTTGATGACATCCATCCTTCCTTGTTAATAACAATTGAAAAAAAAACAATAAAACAATATTATTTTCGGAAATAAAGAGAATAACGGTAAAAGTAGAGTTTTCCAAAAAAAATTTACAATTTAGTAAAAAGGTAACAAATTTGTAACAAAGTCTCTAAATATTTCTTACATGGAACTTATTTATATTCCTTTGTATGTACGAGTATGTAGTATAATATACAATACATAGGTATATACGTAGGTATAATTTAAAAAAATTCTCCACTGGGTATTTTTTACTTTGTACATACAGTAGACGCTCAGAAATTAGAACTCTCAGTAATTAGAATTTCCAGAAATTAGAATCAGTCATTTCATTGCATTAAGCGCTCTAAAATTAGAACTAAAAATTCTAATTTCCGAGCGTTTTTTTTTTCTTTTTCGTTGTAAACACTAAAATTTTGGCAGTTTAGTTAACCCAAATAGAAAACAAAAAGGGGAATCCCATTTTAGTAAATCCAAATCGTGTTGATGTTTTTTGTGTTAATTGTTAACGTTAGATGAACTGAATTGTTATTTTTTGTTATGTTTCGTTATGTTTTTCATAGTTTTTATGTTAAATAAACTAAAATGAAAACAAAGACTTAGTTTTTTGTATAGCTTTATATGTAGCTAAATTTACCTAAATTTTAGTATAAAAACCCGTCCAGAAATTAGAATAATTCGAAAATTCGAATCGCCCTAAAAACAAAGTGGTTCTAATTTCCGAGCGTCTACTGTATTTCCAATGCCTCGAGTTTCTTGTTTTTTTTTTCTTTTTATTATATTTTGCTTTGAGGTTTTATTCTTGGTAATTTCCTAGCTTTAAAATTGTCCCTCCCAGCTTCTTAGAATGTAATAAACGAATGGCATTATTTAACGAAGCAGTGATATACGAATGAATGTACTCGTCTGTCTAGTAGACATCAACATAGTTTTGGATTTCAGTTTTATGGTGGTGATTTCTTTGAGCGATTAATCATGACTTATTTGTAGTTAATGTTTATGTTTTAATTTACTCTTCTCTTGGGGTTTGACATGACACGAACGCATACAGGGTGTAATCTACATGGATTTATTTATTTCTATCTATTTATATTTTATGTGAAATAGATTACGTTAGCGTATACGTTTTATGAATGTTTGTTACATTTTTTACACGTACAAGTACATATAAAGGAAAGATTACTCTAAAATATTCTGTAATAGTTCAGAATATTTACAGCTTCATGAAACTATTTCTGTTCAGGGAGTTTTTTTTTATTATTTTGATAAAATTTAATTACTGTTACATGAATACAGCGTTTGAAAAAACACTAAAGTACCGTATGTTAGTGTTCGGTACGGAACATTTTCATCTATAGTACACATACATACATACATACATATTCGCTACAAAATGTACAAAACACCCAAACAATTTTTAAGTGTGGGAATGTGTACAGAAACCACAATATTCCGTACACTACGAGTAAGGTACGGAGCAAAGTACACATACACCAAGCTTGGTGTACTCGTACATGCATATGTATGTGTACGGAATTTTTCCCTGCAAAAAACGCAAGTACTCCATACATGCATATACATGCGGACTACTCCACAATGGACCAGGAGTACTCCAAACATAATCCATTTGTTTGATAAAAACTAGTCCATTTAACATTACGATGTCCTAGGACTGGATCATATAATCCAGCTTTGCATAACACGGAACTAGTCCCAAAACTACTCCTTGTAACTACATCAAATGTTTTTAAACAACGATTACGGTCGTTAAAGCACGAATAATTGTCGTGTAATAAAAGTTCTGATTTGAAAATGAAATTGTGCACAAGTGCATTACATAGGACCATGATGTAGTCACTACATTTTAGCTACAATGGACCACGTACTCCACAGATTTTTGCAGGGTTAGGTTGCACTTGTGAATGTGTGGAGTATTGATGCATGTGTGATGACGGGAATTCAAGGTATTCGATAGATATGTATTTATAATTTTTTTTTAATTGTAAAATATTTATTTCTAAAGAAATAACATCTAGGAGACATACGAGTACATATGTACTTATTTTCAAAACACGGAAAATATTTTGTAAATATTTGTATTTTTTTTCTTTGGTATAATTAATAATATAAATAAAGGAAATTAAATTATATATTTGGGTAAATTTTTAATAAAGGGTTATCCATTTTGCGGTTTCAAAAGTAAACGTAAATAAATATTTTTTTCATGATATTTCTTTTTTTATTATAAAGTTTGAACGTTGACATTATGTGTGAAACACTATATCATTTAAATGACCAGCACGCGAAGTGTTTCAAGCATTGATTCTTTTGAGGTAATTTTGGACCACTAAACAATATTATTCTTTGGATTTTTATACCCTACTCCACCATATACCCTATATTGGATTTGTGCTCATGTTTGTATGCCCAAAAATATTAGTTAAACGTCCACCTTAATGTATACCGATCGACTCAGAATCATTTTCTAAGTCAATTTAACGATGTCCGTTTGTCTGTCCGACCGTCTTTCTGGCTGACTGTAAATCTAAACCTTGTGCGCACAGTATAGGTCGCAATTTTGAAAATATTTCGATAAAATTTTGCACATGATATTTTTTGGCCAAGGACGCTTGAAATCGGTCCATTATTTCACCTAGCCCCCATACAAATGTCCTCCCGAAATAGAGATTTATCGGTTATAAATGTTTGATTTATGCACGTTTTCCAACAAATTTCTCCCGGAATAAGTTGCACATGAAGCCTAATCTCATACATAGCTTCCATATAAGGGCCGCTGCCGAAAAACACTTCAAAGAGTATAACTCTCTTAAAAATATTGATATCCAAATCATATTCATATATACAAAAATCATTTAACCCAATTTTGTGAAGATCGGCCCATAATTAGTCATAGTTCCCATATAAGGTCAACTTCCCAGAATAACTTTAAAACCCATAAATATCATAATATTGTTAGTATCCAAATAAAATTTAACACAAATAAGTTTCATATACATATGTATATGTATATGGAAGTCATGACAACTAATTTTATAACGGTCGGTCCATAATTAGGCATAGCTCCCATATAAGATCCCCTACGATAATCATTTTAACATCTATAAATCTTTTATAAGTCTTAATGTTGAGATAAAATTTAACACAAAGTTTATATGCAGAGAAGTCATGCCACTACATCTTTCTAAAAATCTATTTTTACACATACGACGGCGGTTCGGAAAATTCTTAGCCTAGAACAGAAAGCGCCGTATAAACAGAAAAAAGTTAAGTGTTTTGGAAACTTTCATCTGTGCTATGAACACATGTTAAATGCTGTATTTTTTTTAACACTGCTCGAATGTAAAATTGTCTATCAGGAAATTTTTAGAGTATTCTCTTATGTAACCCCCTGTTAAACCAGATCTTAGCATAGTAAATAATTTGTTTCATATGTTCCAAACACATACATAATGTACAGTATAATGTTGTTTTGTTTTTGTCCTTTGTTTAAATTTGTTTAATTAATAAACTTATAATAAACTTATAATGTCTAAAAGTAAACCAAGTCTCCAAATTTGCATCCCGAGGATAACTACTTGTAGACGTAAGTCTCTATTATTTCCAATAGATATATGTACATATGTATAATTACTTGTAGTGTTGCCATTTATAAAACATTTTTTCTTTTTTTTTACAATTTCTTATTTCGTTTTTATATTGGTTGATCAACTTATTTCCGCTAAATAAAATCATCTACCGTTACCGATAACATTACCGATTACCGATTACCGCTATTACAAATATTTGATTTCATTTATGATACGACCTATGACAAGTTCTGTTAAATTTCAGTGATTACAGTCAGACCTAATTTACCCAAAAGCAGAAAATACTGTTAAGCTAGATTTACACGATTGAAATTTTGAATTTTGCTGTTTACACGAGTTTGAAGCATTTTGAAGAGCAATTTTGAAGAAAATTTCAATCGTGTAAATCTAGCTTTAATCAAATAATTCTAAACTTACTATGCCTTACAACCGTTTCATATCGAGAGAAAAACACATTTTAAAGGAGTTCTGGTCGAGTAAAATTTATTGTACTCGTTATTTATTGAAGTATTCCCTATAAATAACTATTCACCCCTATCGTGAATAAAAATTCCACATGAAATTTGTTCCCTTTTATTTTTTTAACATTGAATTTTAATAGGAAAATTTGAAAAGGGAACAAATTTCATGGGGAATTGTTATTCACGATAGGGG
Source organism: Bellardia bayeri (assembly GCA_950370525.1). Lineage (NCBI taxonomy): Eukaryota > Metazoa > Arthropoda > Insecta > Diptera > Calliphoridae > Bellardia > Bellardia bayeri. The sequence goes on from OX493264.1 coordinate 132,038,104, forward strand.
TGATTATGTACATCCTGATATGTGAATACATATTTGTATAATATTCGTTTAATGACTGCGTGAATATTTAATTAACTTCAAAATAAAGATGAACTCATTATTAAAATTCATTTTGAATACATCTTAATTCTGGGAAATATATATATTGAATAATGTTCAATTTATAGTCGGTACAGTTTTATGTTATCTATCGTTTAAATGTACACCCATCCTATTTAGTAGAGAGACTATATTATATGGGCTTCCATAGTAATCGTACTTATGTAATATATTGCGAATAATATTTAGATAAACATCTTTTCCAGTGCGAGATTTTAATTATACTCGTAATTTAAGATCTTTTGCGGTTTTAAAAGGATCTTGCTTGATTTCTTTGATAATCAAACGTTCTTCTCTTCCATTTAATATTTTACCTTGACCTTCTTTGCTTTTATTTGCCAGTCTTAAATTCATTATGGAACCTTTTTGTAATGCCAAGGACAGTAGATTTACTTTTGCCAACCAATTTTGAAAGAAAACAAAATGAGTCAAGCTTAATAATCTAAATCTGGCAATGGTGGACAGGTAAGTGCGTGAACGGAGTCGAGCACTTTTTTTTTGTGTTGGGACACGCATCTGGCGAGAGGGTTGGGACCTGCCTGAGAACAACATGCCAAAGCTGAAATGGCAATTTTTAGGTTACGAACCGTTTTGCCTGGCGAGGTTCTCGGCTAGCTTTGGCATGTTGTTCTCAAAAGGTAAAAACGAAACAGGTATTCTTAATCACCACATATTAATATATTTGATTACAGAGACAGAATAAAAAATGTTTCTTTGAATGTTTAAACTAATTTAACTAAATTTTCTCTTTTTTTTTACTGTGTTCAAAACTATTCTGAAATAAAAACATTTTTAAGTTAAAAAATATGAACTTTATTTGTGTTTTTATACCCTCCACCACCATAAGTGGAATGACAAACGTCATTCCGTGTGTAACACTGAGAAATATCATCTGAAACCCAACAAAGTGCATATATACATATATTCTAGATCCTTATAAAATTCCAAGTCGATAGAGCTATGTCCGTATGTCAATCTGTCCTTCATTTTGTCTGTCTCACGTCCAAACAACACAACCAAAATCAACAGAGTTTACAAAAACCCGTTTATAATTCTCGTTAGCAGCAAAATCGGTATAGTAGAACAAGAGTTATGGACCAAAATGTGGGACAACCTCCATAAAAATTTGATATTTTTAAACATTTTTCATTCAATTTTTTTAAAAATATTGCAGATATTCCCATGAGATTTTGCATACGATGGTTTTATGATAAAAGAGGAAAGTGAGGAAAATAGTAAGAATATGTCCATGATTTCTCATAGCCCCCATACAAAAATCTTCCCGAAATATTGCTCAATTATAGATAAATGCCAATAAAATTGGAATATTAACACAAAATTCAGCAAAAACAAGTGACATATAAAAATAAATCGTAAAACGAAATTTTGTTTTGTTCGATCCATGTTTGACCATAGACCCCATATAAAGCCCACTTCCAAAATTCACTTAAATACGTATAAATCTGGTACAAATATAGTTACCAGAATAAAATTCGACAAAAATAATTCTTTTAGATGTATAAATTGTTGTACTAAATTTTATGATGGTCGGCCCATAATTGGTCATAACTCCCATCCGAAAAAGTCATTAATCTTTATATATATCATATAAATATCGGTACCGACTCAAAACTTTATATCATATAAATATACACAAAAATCATTCCACAAAATTTTGTGAATTTCGGTACATATTTGACTGTATCCCCCATATAAAGACCTCTTCCGAAAATTACTTCACACTCATAAATCTCTTATAAATAATACAGGATCGAAAAATTTTCACGGATCATTTACATACAGGCCAAAATTAAACTGCTGGATTTTGAGAATATCGGTCCATATTTGACTATATCCCCTATATAAGGTCCACTTCCGAAATTCACTTAAATTAATATGTATCTTAAATATACCGTTATTACGTTGAAATTCGACGTGAGATATCCTCATATGCATAAAATTCACTGTTCCAATATTTAAGAAGTTCGGCCACAAAAATGCCTAATAAATATCGATATCGAACCAACTTTTATATGGATCAGAAATTTTAATCCAGAAATCATATTAATATCGGTTATACGGCAATTATGCTACTAGATTTTGTAGCTGTCAGTCAATAATAGCTCCTGAATTAAGTCCACTTCCGAGCATAACAACCAACCATACAACTCTTGTAAATAACGCTATTGAAATGAAATGCAACCAAAAGAAGCCTCATCTTATAATCTAACCCTGTTTTATATTCTGTTTCTTAACTTGTTGTGAATATGGAAAAATGTGTGTGTTTTTTTTTTTAATAAATTAATAAATTGTTAAATTACACTTAAGAGTATTAAGAATAACAGACAAACTCTGTAAATTATAGTAAGAATTGGTAATTAAAATTAGATAAAATTTCTAAACATTTAAAATAAATTATGTTGGTCCTAAAATTGTTATTCAAACAATATATAAAATATTAATAAAATTTGCACTAAGACTGAATAGAAAACACAGAATAAGCTGTTCTAGTCCTAAAACCAGTAAAGTGTTTGTATTTCTTATTACGTTTAGGTGGAGGGTATTTAAGATTCGGTACAGCCGAATATTGCACTCTAACTTGTTTTTTTGTAATGTGTTATTTTATACATATTTATGTTTAATAATTCTGCTGGATTTTACGTACTACTATACTACAAAATGTTTTCTTAAAAAAACGCATGATTTTATGTTTCTGTGTTGAAAAAGAAAAAAAGTTGTGTGTTGTGTTAATAATAATATAAGTTTTATTAATTGAATTACAATGGTAATTAGTTTTTCTTACTTTCCTTTAGGTCTTGACGCTTTAGTACGTGAATTTAAATCTGGTCGTGTTACATTGAGACGTAATCGTCGTAAGACTCAAACCAACGACGCTTTGCAGGAAATGTTCCAAGTATTGGAAATTAGTCAAAAACAGAATCGCAATTCAAAAATTTGTGTGAATATGAATTTTTAAATATTTTAACAAAAAATCCCAGTAATATAAACAATAACTACTTAACAAATCAAATTTTAACTAAGGAAACTAAACTGCCTTAATTTTCATAAAAGAATTAAAATATTTTGTATTAATTTATTTGTATACTATTTTTTATAAAAAAAAAATAACTCAAAGATAGGCCTTTGCCAATTTCAATATATTCAGCCTTATTATGAGTGTCGTTTTCTTTTTACGACAACGATTGTTTCGTAATAGATTAAAGAAACAAATTTAATCTATTACGAAAGAGTCGTTGTCGTAAAAAGAAAACGACACTCATAATAAGGCTGATTATATGTACATATCCCGCTTAAACATGTTCTTATCATTGGGAATATTTAGCTATCGATATTGAAAAAAATCAATGTTATTGTATTAACATCATTTTGCTATTGAAAAAGGAAGTCTTATTTGACTTCATAAAAATACAAAAAATTTAAGATAAAATTAAATAAAAAGCTGCACAAAATTGAACACTATTTTTATTTATGAACATGTTTTTAATCTGGCTTATAAAGAAACCTACAACGCCAAACAAAAATATTCGATTAAAAATATTCTTAGTGGAAATTTAGGCGGGAAGTAATGTACTTGAATAATTTATAATAATATATGAGTATATATACCTATGTAAGTATATGTAAATAGGTAATTAATTATTTTGTAACAACTAAGGAAGTATGTATTAAAATAATTATTTTGCTATATTTAATAAATATTTTTTACATTTTGTTTCAAGTCTGTGTTTTTAATTTGCTAAATATAATCCATATAAAAATATCTAGATAAATCTAGTAACAGGTAAGGAGTACCAATGAAAAACTTGGCCTTTCGGATTTTTCAAACCTTTCATTATTACTATTATTCATTCCCTTTCTATCAGGAATGCCGTGAAAGAAATTGTAGAATTTACAAACAAAATGTCCAACTTTAATAAACCATCTTTCTCCTGAATAAAAATTAATAAAAGTAAAGAAAAATGAACTTAACGCATCAAAAAAAGCGCTAATTGGCAGCACTGATTCTAAATAAAGTTTTTAATGAATAAAACTATACTAGCTGTAAATAGTAAATTTTACTTAATAAAATGTTAATTGCTTTTCAAATCAATCAAATTTTGTACGAAACTAAATACATATACATAATTGTATAAATGAGAACATAAAAAGGAAAAAAAACCGCTAAATTGGTTTCAAAATCACTTGAACGTACGCTAAATTGCTATCAATGGTAGGCATGCATTTTCAGTCTAATGAAAAATGAGAAAAAAAAACAAGTAAGGGTGCTATATTCGGCTATGCCGAATCTTATATACCCTTCACCTTTGTTGTGGATGCATAATTATATTATATACATACATACATATATATTATATTGTTACATTTTACCTTTTAAAAACGGTGGTTTATTTCCTTTATATAAACCGGATTCTTTTTAATTGCAAAATAAGAGCGTCAAGTAGTTTGAAGAAAATATAACGAGTCTTTATTTATTTAAATATACACAAATACAATTAAAAAAATTAACACACTGTCTTTTTACACACTTATATTACGGATTAAGAACACACTTAAAGTTTTCGAACACTTCTTACACACTTATATTACGGTTTAAGAACACACTTAAACACTTTGTTTGATAGCGCCATCTGTTTTGAAATTATTCGTAACAATCTTAATACACTTAGTTTTTTTGATGAAATTTTCAGAGGTTTTCTCGGATTTGTGCTAATATCTCCTTTATTTATGCATATGAGTATATCTTATGTCGAATTTCAGCGTAATAACGGTATATTTAAGATACATATTAAAGTGAATTTCGGAAGTGGACCTTATATGAGAAATATAGTCAAATATGGACCGATATTCTCAAAATACAGCAGTTTGATTTTGGAATGTGTGTATGTAAATGATCTGTGTAAAATTTTTGATCGGTACCGGTATTTATTAGAGATTTTTAGAGTATTGAAGTGATTTTCCGAAGAGGCTTTATATTGGGGTCTATAGTCAAACATGGACCGAACTATGAAACTTATTTTTGCTGAATTTTGTATTGATATTGTAATTTTATAGGCATTTATGTATAACGCCACCAATTAAAATTAATTTGAAAGAAAGACATTACACAAATATACAATTCATTTGAAGTAATTTTATTGATTTTGTTAATTTTGAAAAAAAGTAGGCGGTCGAAAAAAAGTTTTAGTAAGATCGGTCCAGCGGTCTGGCCTTCTTGACAGTAATTGTTGTAATTAATTTAAAAAAGTGGTCGTTCATACCAACTCAGAAACCTTCCAGGGCTCATGCACAACAACTTTGCCGAAAATCATCACATGATCAGATGCATAGTTTAGGAATCTATAAAGGACATACATACAAACATTAATTTTTATATATGTATATAGATAGATAAATATTAATTTTGTATATGAGCTAAATATTCACTTTGTATGGGAGCTGCCTTACCCACTGGTATGATCCCGCACAGTTTTTTCTTCAATAGCTTTCAATAATACAATTAATTTACTTTCACTAACACCTTGGGTTAATTTATTAAAATGTATGTTATGTATATAATGTATGTAATATTTAATTTAAATAAATTTAACTTTAAATTAATAATTATTTTTTCTCGTTTGACTCCCACGCACTTTTCACGAATAGATGTTATGTATGAGTCGGTGTCGGGATACTTAACGCCGCCACACGCCGATTAAGCACATAACATAGGGTTATCGCGTTATTTTATTGAGTTACGGTGCAAAAACACAAAAAAACTATATATTGCGTCATCTGTCAGACAAACTACACAGAAACACGGCCCATAGAGCATGCATATAAAATTTGGTCAAAATCGGTCCAGTAGTAGTTTTTGAGTTTAGCGATCATGAAAATACACGTAATTTTTATTTAAATAGAGATTGAGCAATATTTCGGGAAGATTCTTGTATGGGGTCTATAAGAAATCTTACAATTTTCCGCACACTTTTTTCTGTTATCATAAAAATAACGTATGCAAAATTTCATAGTATTATCTGCAATATATTTAAAAATTTTGCATTAAAATAAACAAAATATATAAAATTTTTATGGAGATTGTTTCACATTTTGGTCTATAACTCTGGTTGACCTAGATTTTGCTGGTTTTCAATACCAAAGTTACCTGCAAAATAAGTAATATTTTTCTGGAAATTGCGTTTAGTTAAGTTGTAAAGTTTGAACGTGAGATTGTTTTACACAGACGGACATGGCTTAATCGACTTAAAATTTCATAAGGATCAAGAAAATATATACTTTGTTGGGTCTCAGATGAATATTAAAAAAGTTTACACGGAATGACAAACGTAATATACCAACGTTCAACACTCTTGGTAATGGAGGATATAAAAGGCAACAAAAATCGCTAAATTGGTTTAAAAATCACTTGAACGTGTGTGTATTAGCTAAATTGCTATCACTGTAGCCTTGCATTTTCTGTCAATGAAAAATGAAAAAAAACAAAGTAAAATAAATTGTCAACGCAAGGAAATGTAAAAAGATAAATAAATCAAGAAACTACTCCAACTATAAGTTTGTGGTTTAATAAAGTAGGCTTTGCATTTTCTTTCGGAAAAATGAAAAAGTCAAATCAAGAAAAATATTTAAACTAAAAAATTAAATAAATAACATACCAAAAAATAAAGAACTCAACTATAATTTTGTTGTTTTATGCAAAAATAATTACAATACGCATGCAAAAAGCGTATTGAGTGAAAAGGACTAGAAAAATACTTTGCTGCAAAAAAAAGTTAAAAAAGTTGTGTAAGTGATAAATTTACATTAGCAAATTATAAAAGGAGTAAAAATATAAAAAACCATAATAATGTTAAGTTTAACGTAAAAACACAAAATTGATCATTTCCTCAATGTATAAAATCCATATATGTATATACATATGTATGTAGGTACATACATACATACATTTATAGATTAAAGACAAAGAAATTATCTGACTGATATAAACGAAAAACGATTTAAAAATGTTTAAAACCTCATAATTTCGTAGCAAATGTTTAATAAGAGAAATAATACATACATAGGTATCTAAAATATGTATATTTAAAATTTTTTTTTTCAAATTCATTTTTTTTTTAATTTCTAGTAATGAAGGACCTCTGACCCTATTATCATTAGGTCTTTTCAGGGTTCTAAATTTATTGATCACACTTTTATTCCTTGTTAATATGTAATGTTTATTTTTTTGTGTTGCAAAGGTTTGCTTCGCTCTGTTTTAAAGGAGATACAAAAAAAAATACTACAATTTTTCGTATATTTTCAATCCTTTTAATGTTTTGCTGACTTTGTTTTGTTTTTCATTTTCTTATAAAATGCTTACTTTGCATTTTGTTATTGTTCTTTAAGCATTGAACACATTCGAGGCAGCTGGCTACCGACTACAATATGTCAAAAGTAAAATAAACACTTTTATTGTAAAGCCAATTATATAAAATAAATAGCTAAATACAAAATTAAATGTTATGAGCATTTATGCATCAAGAGTTGTTAAATGTATCAATAATATTGTATAATATTAATAATATTATATTTTATATTAATAAAATTAAGTGCAGTCAATTAGCATATCTGGAATCATGTAAACAGGGCTGCCAGAAATTTTCAGCAAAAAATCTTAATTTCGCCAAAAAAAAGTCTTATTTTTGAGGAAAAAATCTTTTTTGGAAATAAGTAGTTTTTTTATTATAAATAATAAAAACAATTCATATTTTATTTAACACTAACCAAAAAAATAACAAAAATTTATTTTCTTAACTAATGGCCAGTTTATAACTTAATATTTAAATACGAAATTAGTTAATTTTTCCTTAAACTTAAGTTGTATTAAATACCGTTTTATTTTTGCAGTCTCAAATTAAGTTTGGTATTTAATTATGATAAAAGTATGGTAGCAATATTAAATGTCAAAAAAATATAAATAACTTCTTTATTTAACAGCTGATTTCATATTTTGTTTACAAATTATTGTAAACTAAATGGACATAAGCTGCATCATTCATGTCGCCTTCATCTAAAATCAATGTTTTGGTTGATATTGATAATAATAAGCACAATGTTTTTATTCGCGGCGAGTTTATTGAATATTTTTATCAAATAATAAAAAAACTTCAAAATGCAATTTTCATAATTTGCAGAACTGTAAAAATCATATGATAGTATGAAAAACTTAAGTCCTGTTTCACACTCATCAGTTCAGACTGTCAAGTCAAGTTATTTTTCAATGAGAGAGAAAGAGAAAAATATCTTTTTCCATCTTGCTGGAACCATATGTTACGATTATTGAGAACTATCGTACGTAAAAAATGTTCCAACATGGTCCGGTATACCACCCCAGAGACGGTTTGTGGTTCATTAAGCTCATTTTCGAAGAAATATTGACCAATAACTTTATCAGCCATGATTCCACACCAAACAGTGCATCTGACAGGGTGTAATTGTCGCTGATGCAATGCTCTTGGATTCTCTGTACCCCAAATTCGGCAGTTCTGTTTATTCACATATCCATTTAAATGAAAATGTGCTTCATCGCTCATAATCAGATTATCCAAAAAATTGTCATTTTCTGTAGCTAGCAAAATCAATCTATTGGCATATTTTTTTTACACGTTCTTCCACTGAGTATGATGACATTATGAAATTTTATAAAATTCTGTATTATCTGCAAAAAAAAAAAAAATTAAAAATGCAAAAGTTATAAGCATTTCAAATCAGTCAGTCCAAGTTGGCCCACCCTGTATTTAAATGGACGTAGTCAGTGATTTAAGTTATATTTAAATATGATCTATAAAAATGAATTTGGTATTTAAACAGAACTTGAGTTAAACACACTTTACTATTTAAGTTTAAAACTTGCCATAAATTGTACATTTTTTGAGATCGATTAGTTTAAAATTTTTCAAATAAGAACAAAGAAGATTTTTTTAATTGAACCTAACCTTCGTCTAGACAAAACAAAAAAAATTTTTTTTTGGGGATAAAATCTTATTTCGGTTAAAAAATTTTAAAAAATAAGGTACAATCTTACTTCTGGCAGCGCTGCATGTACAAGTGTTTTTCATGTTTCATAAATAAACCGCTACTTTAAAAAATAAAAGCATTAAGTGGCACCACTGAAATATAAATGGATTACTACAACAGCTGTTTATATTTTCATTGTTTTGTTTGACGTACACATGGTGAAAACACTCTACAAGGTGGTGTTGAAAAGCCAGCTGTATACAAAATTTATTAAAAAAATCTATACAATGCATCGGCCATTTTGGTGATGCTTGTTTGCTGTTTTTTTGCGCATCATCTGCTTCAGTGATGCATTTTAGAACACAATGCATTTGCAGTGATGCAACCTTTTGCTTTTCCGAACGTACTGCGCATCAAATACAATAAATATCATGATACTATAAATATCTCGATATTTATTGAACGTGTAGCAGTGCCCTATGACACCAAAGCATTTTTTCTTGTCGGTTTTAAAACCAATTCCGACAATATTGGTTTCTATGACACACCTAAATAGGATTATAAATTCAAAACAGAATTTAATTTATAAAAATAAAAAATATTTTATAAGAAAAGTTGGTTCAAAATAGTCAGACAAATTTAGGATTTCGTATTTCATTGAATACAGGCGATGCAAGGAACTACCTATATAGATTATGAAAGTACATCATCTAAGGTATTTAAAACGCCTTCCACGCAAAAAAATCCGCTGGCCAGTTTTCCAAAAAACCATATAATAACCTACACTCAGTATATGTATAAAACAGTTTTTCAGAAATAGGCGTTATATAGGAGATATAACCTATTGTGAACCGATCATCCAAAAATTTAAAGTCGTAATGTCTATGAATATAAATATTATGTATGTTAAACTTTAACTCGATATATATACTTCAAAAAGATTAATGAGCTTATATTGAATTACTGAGAGGGTCTTATATGGGAGTTTCGACTAATTATGGACCGATGACAAGAAAATTGTACCGTATTGTTTGTATACACATGAGAGTTATTTTCGAAAGTGGGCCTTAGATGGGAGCTACGACTAATTCAGGACCGATCACAAGAAAATTTGTAGGTGTAATTTGGCTTCATTTACCACTCATTTGTGATAAAATTTGTTTGGATACTTGCATAATTCAAACATTTATGATCGGTAATAAATTTCCAAATTCAGGACGACATTTGTGTGGGGACCAGGTGAAATAATGGACCGATTTCCACCAGTTTCAATCCCATCTATTCTTGGGCCGAAAAATATCACGTACCAAATTATATTGAAATATGTATCTTCAAAATTGCGACCTGTACTCTGCATCGTTAAATCGACTCAGAAAGCGATTCTGAGTCGATCGGTATTCTTTAAGGTACGTGTTGGACCAATATTTCTGGGAGTTACAAACAACAGCACAAATCCAATATACCCTCCCTACTTTGGTGGTGTATGGTATAAAAAGTTCAAATATAGGCCTTTGCCAATTTTAATAAATTATACATATCCCGCTTAAATAATGAAAGTATTTGTTTTTAATTTGCTAAATGTAGTCCATATAAAAATATCTAGAAAAATCTAGTAACAGTTAAGCAGTACCAATGAAAGACTTGGCTCGGATTTTCCAAACCTTTCAGTTTTTATAAACGGAAAAATATTGTTACTATTATGCATTCCCTTCTATCAGGAATGCCGCGAATGAAAATTGTAGAATTTACAAACAAAATGGCCAACTTTAATAAAATCAAGAAAGCGGTAATTGGCAGCCCTGATTCTAAATAAAGTTTTTAATAATAAAAGTATACTAGCTGTAAATAGTAAATTTTACTTAATAAAATGTTATTTGCTTTTCAAATCAATCAAATTTTGTACGAAACTAAATATACATGTTTGTATAAATAAGAACATAAAGAGGAACAATAATCGCTAGATTGGTTTAAAAATCACTTGAACGTATGTGTATTTACTAAATTGCTATCACTGGTAGGCTTGCATTTTCAGTCTAATGAAAAATGAAAAAAAAAAAAACAAAGTAGAACAAATTGTCAACGCGAGGAAAACTGAACAATATTAAATAAACAAACACATATATTCAAGAAAATTGTAAAAACATAAATAAATCAAGAAACTACTCCAACTATAAATTTGTGGTTTTGTGAAAAAATAAAGTAGGCTTTGCATTTTTTTTCTAATGATAATGTCAGAAAAATAAAAAAGTCAAATCAAGAAAAACATTCAAACTGAAAAATTATACAAACAAATAAACAAACAAATAAATAAACAAATTAAATAAATAAAAAAAGTATTAAATAATAAATAACATACCAAAAAATAAAGAAATTCAACTATAATTTTGTTGTTTTATGCACAAATCATTACTACACGCGTATTGAGTTAAAAGGACAAGAAAAATACATTGCTGCAAAAAAAAAATTAAAAAAGTTTGAAAAAAAAAAGTTGTGTAAGCGAAAAATATACATTATCAAATTATAAAAGGGAGTGAAAATATATAAAACATATTAATGTTGTTAAGTTTAACGTAAAAACAGAAAATTGGTCATTTCCTCAATGTATTAAATGCATATATAGTACATACATACATACATACAATTAAAGATTAAAGACAGAAATTATCTGACTGATGTAAATGAAAAACGATTTAAAAATGTTTATAGTCCGTTGCTTTTGTAGCAAGTTTTTAATGTTTTATATGAAAGATAATAGGTATCCAAATCCTGTTTTCTTTTTAATTTTTAGCAATGAAGGACCTCTGACCTATCTATTATCATTAGGTCATTTCAGAGGGTTGTAAATTTAATGACCACATTTTTATTTCTTGTTAATAATATTTAATTTTGTGTTGCAAAAGTTTGATTCGCTCTGTTTCAAAGAAAATACAAAAACAATATTAAAATTTTTCGTATATCTTCACTCCTTTTATATTTAACTATATTTTGCTTATTTTGTTTTTCATTTTCTAATAAAATGCTTTCTTTTTTAACATACATACTTATGTATATTTCCGTACTTACAAACGGTCTTTTTTTAATTCCAGGCTATAAATAACAACGCCTCTTTTCGTGGCATTAATACTCCTGGATATTGTAAGTTGATTTTTGTAAAATAAATAATTGTTTTATTTTAACTCACTCTGTTAATATATATTTAGCGTTCAATCATCAACACGGCAACAATAACGTTTCCCAGGCAGAAACATCATCAAAGGAAGCGGTAAGTTCAGTAAAATAATATTTTCGAATCAATAAAGTTATGTTTTTTTCATATTAATTATTTGATCTTTAAAAAATGTATATTTAAAAATGTATGAAAAATCGAGTCGTATTAACTTATTTCTTTTTTTTTTTTTTTTTTTTTTTTTTTTTTTTGTTTTTTTTTTTTTTTTTGTTTAAAAAAGGTCTTCAAAAGATCCTCCTATGTTCGTAAATACGGGTGGCGGTGGGAAGACGCAGCAGCAGCAGCCGATACAAAGCCAGACAAACGCATCACTTCGTCATAGTAACCCATACCCACATTCAATCACACACACACAGCAACAGTCTCATTATGAGCATCATCAAGGGCCTGTTACATTTCTTACATATCCAATGTGTAACGTTACGCCAGCTACTCATGGTACTACAGGCTGTAATAGCGTTAATGTTGGCAGTGGACAAGTCCTCTATCAGACAGCACAATCACCACCACATCTTACACAACAACTTGGATTACGCAATGCTGAACACCCAATGCACTATTTTACAAAAAGTGTTCCTTTGCCGTCACATCACCTACAACATCCATCACAGCAGCAGCATACTCAAATAAGAAATATGATAGCCGCTGCATCCCATCAGCGTCAGCCATTTGTGCTATCACCTAATTATTTTACTTTATCGCATGCGATATTGCCACAACAACGTGCACCTCTCCTTACAAATTCTGCTCCGCAACATGCGGTTGCAGCAGCCAGTGGTGGTTCTGTGGCAACACAACTACAAAATACTCCTCCCAGAAGTGTGGCTCCTAGTGGATCAACGGCGTATGTACCCTCACCATACTGTGCGCCACCACTATTATTGGGTGGTGCGCCAACGGCTGTTGCGCCACAACCATCACCTATTTTATCAGCTGGCACTAGAATGGGACAACCGCCTGCTCTACAAGCGTATGCCCACATGAGCGTCTCACCTTCGTCCGTACCATTAAATATGCAAGCAGTTAATTCAGGAGTAGGTGTAAAAGTTGCATCAAATACTGACCACAGTATGAACACAAAACAACGAAAACATGCAATACCAATTATAAATCCTGATACCATGGAAATCGTTACATTTGAACACATGGCTGATGTACAAACTCAGACCCAATCTGAAAGTGTAGAATCAGTTTTACTAAAAACTGACAGTGAAATGTCATTAACTGCCTCTGATACGTCGGATATTATTTTACCAACACATTCGCGGTCGATCTCTGCAACAGACACTGATAAAAACGACCATCAAATGCAATCTGAGAACGATAGTAATAATATCGTCAATCACATCAATGATTTAGCTGTAGAAACAACTGCAGCTGTCTCTGTTGCTAACACCACCATGCAATCATTACATTCTGGTAGCGAATCAATAAAAATAGCTGTTTACGAAGATCCGAATGACACAGATGCCGACACTAATGAACACGAGTTGGATAACGATATTCTTGATGCAACCGATGGAAATATGTCTGCTGCGTGTTTCGATCAGGAGTTACCAGTGAATATATCAAGAGAGCAGCAGCCTGAAGATATTCCTGCTACCGATGTATTTGTGATGCATACAGGAGAATCTGATACTGATCTTTCAGTTCAAACAGAGGTCAAATCAAAAGATGAACCGTGTACGATATCTGTACCAACATCCTTAGATACAAAACACGAAGTGAAATCCGAAGCAATTCAACAAAATCTGCAAACTTCAGTTTCTTCATTTGTTGGCAGCGAGTCAAAACGAGGCCAGAAGAATAAAAAAGCTGCTAAACGCAAAGAAAAAAATCAGAGAAGGTTAAAGCAGCAGCAAAACAAATCCATCAGTACATTCAAACAGCATGATGAAAATTGCACGACTACTATTTTAAAGACTGTTGGATCTAATAATAAAACTATGGATTTGAAAAATGAATCTGATGAAGAGCCTCAACCTACTCTTATTCGTTACTCTTTGAAGGAGCTTAAAGCTTTTGCAAAATCACCGGAATCGCGTAAAACTCCAGTTGTACCCTGCCAAAAGGGAGACTGTATATCGCAGTTATTTGTAGCTCGCCAGCAACATCATCACGATCATTTAACGCATCAAATTGGACAAAATTTAAATGCAATTAATCTGCACCACCACGTACAACAATCGTACCATCATATGAATTTCAATGAATCTATGGAATTTGTAAGCGGGAGCAATCGACGTGTAGGTGCTGCTGGTGGTGGTAGTGGTGGCATGCCAAGAAAACACTATGATCATCACAACAATGCTGCCGCTACTGGCAACATTAATGTTGACGATCTATCAGTAGCCCCAGGATCAGCTGGTGTTAGTGCCAATACGACCCAAAGACAGAAAAAAATGCAGGTTATACGCATTAACTTGTCTTTAAATGAAGAAATAAAATTGTCGAAGTGTGAAAATGCTTGGCAGCCAAAATTTGTGTCCAATAGTTCGAATAATAATTCACCTACGAAAGAACAAAGTAAAAATGATGATGATGATATTGAAGATGTTTTGAAAAAAGTGCGGGGAGTTCTCAACAAATTGACTTCAGAGAACTTTAACGTTTTGTTGAAAGAAATGACAAGCATTACAATTAATACGCAAGAAAAAATGCAACAAGTAATGCTATTAATTTTCGAAAAAACAGTTAGCGAGCCAAATTTTGCACCTACTTATGCGAAATTTTCAAAAGTTTTGTTTGAAGAAGTCAAAGCAGAAAGCAAAAAAATATTCAATTCGCTATTAATAAAAAGATTGCAAACAGAATTTGAATTAAATGTTAACAACGCAGATGCAAAGGAGCGAAAATTGCAACAAATTATAAATAAACTAAATGAAACAACGGATCAGCAGAAAAAAATTGAATTACAAGCTGAACTGGAATACCAGGAGTATCAATTTCGACGTCGTGCATGGGGCACCGTACGTTTTATTGGTGAAATGTATAAATTGCATTCTCTGACTTCTGATCGTGTGCTGCAGTGCGTAGAGTCATTGCTCGAACATGGCAATGAAGAGAAATTGGAATACATGTGTAAGCTATTAACGACTGTTGGTAACCTATTGGAGAGCAACGATGCGGAAACTGTCAGTAATAATCGAAGAATGAATAAAATTTTTGCAAAAATACAAACTATTATCAAGGAGGCTAGGAATGCTGGTAATAAGAAAATCAAAATCTGCAGCCGTGTGCGTTTTATGATGCAAGACTTAATTGATTTAAGATCTAAAAATTGGGGCCAATCACCTACTCCACAAAGTAGTCATATTACAATGCGTAGACGACACCCTGAGGATAGAAACAGTAACTTGTCGTCCGCCTCCTTTAATAGCTACGATAGTGGTTCTTCGCAACGCATGTTTTTTGGTAATAATAACCGACATAATCAATCACGTACGAAAGACTCCGGTGGCCACGGAAATGGTGGTAGTAATTATTTCATACAAAAACAACCAAAATCCAACCACCAATATCCAGCCCAACGAGAACAACATAGCATTGATTTGAAAAAGTTGAATTTCTCTCGGGGAGATGAGTCTTCACAAGCAACCACTAAATTGGGAAATAGTTCTATATATATGTGGCGACAAACAAACCAACCCAGTGATTCACAGCAGCAACAAAAACAACAACAGCAGCAGCAGGCCCAATATTGGGGTGCTAAAAATCAAATTTCCAATTCAGACATAAATGTAATATTGGAATCCAGCTCTAACAAGGACAATCGTAAACTACTTAATCACCTCATAGAAGAATATTTAGATTGTCAGCCATCTCGCAGCAACAAATGGCGGGAAGAAGTTCTTAATACTTGGCAAAAGACTAACTACAAGCAGCAGATATGTTTGGTGTATTACATTCTATTGGATTATTTGCATTTAGCTGCCGTAAAACGTTTAGAAAGAAATGCCTGCGCTAACATATTCGTGTATCTCATGTCCTGCAATGCATTTAATAAGACCACATTTAACCGAGCTTATAAACAATTTGCCGAACAATTTCCCGACTTGTTAATGGACGTGCCTAATGGCTGCACTTACGTGTTTGAATTCTTGGGACCCATGCTACACGAACGTTTAATAAATTTCAGAGATATCTGGAACACGAACTGGCGTAGTGATCAGCTATTTACCGAGCGCTTTATTAACGCTCTAGTGGTTTACTTTACCAAAGAGTTTGGCGCAAACTACATGAGAGATTTATGGCATAATGAATTTAAACTCGACAGAGGCCAACTGTTCATGAGTGATGAGCAACATTGGCGCCAATTTGTTTCGCACAATAAATTACAATTCCTCTACGATTGTAAGGCAAAGCCTGAAATCGCATCCAAAATTGCCAACACTACTAATAACAATAATAATAATAATAATAATAATAGTTCAATAATAATGGATCAACATGTGCAGCGTTTAGAAGTACTTTTAAGTTCTCCCAATGACTCGAATTTAGCCTTAGACTATATCAACACTAACGTAAATATAAATAGTTATTTTGTGAAAAAGCTAACACGATTCCTTTGCTGTGATTATGCCACCACGACAAAGACGACAGCGTCTCGGACAAGTAGCGCTAATACAAGTAAAAACAGTAGTACCAGCAGTAACACCAGCACCAGCAGTAGTAGTAGTACGAAACATACAGATTTGTCTAGTAATAGTAACAACACAAAGCAACAGCATTTAAATGTCAATGCATTTCGCAAAAATTGTTTACCGCTTCTACGACTATGCCTCGATGGCCACGAAGACAATGAACTGACTTGTCTCGACTCGGTTTTGGATGCCATACAACAAGAGTACGACGCCAACACCGCCAATGAATTAATTTGTAACATTTTCGATATACTTTACGACTGTGAGGTAATAGCAAAAGAGTCTTTCGAAAAGTGGTATAAACAACGCCAGCAGCAGCATCAGCAAGAACAGATTAAACATGTAGCGAATGAAACGAACCTAAAAATGCATTCGCACTTGACTCCTCATTTAGAAGCCTACATGCAGAAACTACTTTAACAAAGCAAACAAGAGGCTAACGGCGGAGGAGATATTGATTTTAAACAAAATCCAAAGTAAACACAAAAAAAAAACAAACTAACAAATTATTTATAGGCTGCTAGTTATTTTTATTTTAAATTTATTTCCTGATTTGTTGTTTTAATGTTAGGATCCACACAATACACAACTATTGTATAAAACGCATACTAAACGCAGACTCCTCAAGAACATTTTTGAGCAATATAAATTGCAATAGAGAATATAACTTTCCGTAAAAAAAAAAATTTCTTAAAGTATACAACTTTTTTCAAAATAGCTTCAACAGCCGATATCATCGACTACAGCTTATAAATTATAGGAATATAATTTTTTCCAATTAAATTAAAAATATCTGTGATTTCTTTTAAATAAATAAATTGTTTTTAAATTTAAAAATCTTTGATTTTTTCAATGACAAAAAACAAAAAACATTCCAGCGAACTGAAATCACTAAATCATTAGAAATTACTATAAATTTTCTTTATTTCAAGAGTTTTCTTGAGAAATTCTGTCTTGCAAAACACACACATACCAAGTTCCTTAAACAAACCCTTTTGGGTTTATTTAAGATTATTGTTTTTCTTTTTAATCCATTTAATATGTATAAGTTTTTCTATTATTTAGTATTAAAACCTTTTAGTACAAAAACATACAGACATACAAACATACATAACCACAAACCATCTATGTATTCAGTTATTCATTCATTCATTCATTTTTTTTATTTCATTTTAGAACTGTCGCTTTTATTTTATTTATAATTGCTAAAAAAACTGTCTTATATCTAATTTAACTTATGAAAGAAATAGAAATAGGAAAGATATTTTTTAGGCTTAGTATTACAGAAATATGTATTATATATGTATGTATTTATAGAAAAACACAACAAACATCTAGGCTTTTAATATATAACACAAACATACATTTAGAAAGAAAGAAAAAACATAAAACTAAAACAGATTTTTTGTAAAAATCTTTAAATAATTAAATTTATTTTATACTTAAATAAGTTTTCAGTCAAAGAATATTACTTTTAAAGTGTTAGGTGCTAAGAAAAACAGACTTTCTCCACTTAGTTGGAATAATATAAACAATAAAAGTGAAAGAAATGATACAAACCCAAACACAACAAAACAAAATTAAATTGTCTTTAATTTCTAATGATTTAGTTGCAGTTGTAGCAAAAACGGACAACTGGCAAGATTATTTGCACGATGTTTCACTGAAGCAGTCTATATTTGTTTTCAATAAAAAAGTTATTGGTTTTAGGTTTTTATAGAATTTTCTTAATAAAATCGATTTTTAAACAATTTTTTTTTTTCGAGATTAAGGTCAGCTTTTATTTTTATTTTTTTCGATATTTCGCTACACAATGTGTAGCATCTTCAGGGAAACAATAACAAAATTTAAAATTAATAACAATAAAAATATTTTTCAGAAATTAAATATTACACAAACAAAAATATTGATATGAAAAATATTTTAGTTTTTAGTTTTTGTGTTTTTATAAATTAAGTGTCTATAAGTTTGAGCAACATTATTTGTTGGTACATTAATAATTTCTAACATATAACGTTTTAATTATTATCTGTTTTCAAAACTAATGTGTTCTCAAAGTCGGGATAGTGATTCAAATTTGCCCAATGTGATGATATATCTCTATATTTTTGATCAGATTTGTGTCCAGCTATTCTAGTTTTTAATTTATTTTTAGTTGTACCAACATATACTTTGTTACATTTTTCATTGTTATTACCATTACATGGTATTTTATAAACTACGTTTGACATTTCTAATTTAGGTATTCTATCTTTTATCTTACTGAATAATCTGCCTACTGTATTATACATTTTTGTAGCCATTTTATATTTGGTGTTATCAAATATATTAGATTTTTCTAATCTTTCGGATATTTTAGGTACATAAGTTAAAGATTTATATATTTTAGGTTCAGAAAATCTTTTTGTGTTATTCATTTTATTTTTGAATTGTGTTATTAATTTACAAATTATATTAATAGGGAAATTATTATCCTTTAATATTTTGTCAATCGTTTCTATATTTTTCTTGTGGAATTTATTATCCATACGATATTCCTCACTATAAGATTCTATAAGATTCTTAGCTTATAAGATTCTCTCTATAAGATTTTTAGCTTTATTAATAATAATTCTTTTAGGATGTTTTGAATAGTAATTAATGATTCTTCCTGATGATGTAGGTTTTTGATACCAGTCTATTAATAATTTATTACCTCTCTTTGTTATTAAAGTGTCTAAATAAGGAAGTATAGAATTACATTCTTTTTCTATAGTAAATTTAATATTTGGATGAAAAGAGTTAAAAATCGTCAATATATATTCTATTTCACTTTCTGAAATTATGCAAAACAAATCATCTACATATTTTGTTAACATTTTTGGTTTTATAATCAATTTTTCAATACAAGTGTCAAGTAATTTTTCCATTACAATATTAGCAATAATTGGAGAAGCTGGTGATCCCATTGGAAGGCCTATTTTCTGTTCATATATATTGTTATTGTATTGAAAATATCTGCTATCAATTATACAAAATTTTAAAATACATAAAAATAGATCTTTAGAAATATCTGTAAGTTGTTCAATTATATTCCATTTTTCATCTATAATACTTATTGCCAAGTCCACAGGTACGCTAGGGAACAATGATACAACATCAAGTGAAATAAGTTTTTCATTCTTATAAATTGTTACATCCTTTATCTTATCTTTAAATTCTAATGAATTCTTTACATTATATTTAGAGTTTAAAGTTAATTTTTTAAGAATGTCAGTAATAAATTTACAATGTTCATATGATGGAGAGTTAATATGTACATGAACAAATTGGTCTTCTCTTTATGAATTTTTGGTAATCCATATAATTTAGGAGCTGTTGCCACATTTGTTCTAAGATTGTTTCTCTCAAAAATTGTAATTATTTTTAATTTGAAAAGATCATCAACTATATTATTATTATTATTATTATTTATTTTCTGTAATTTGTTTGTAGGGTCCTTATTTAATATCTGATATGATGTAGTATTATCTAAAATATCATTCATCCTTGAATCATAATCAGTTTTATCAATAGCTACAGTAGTATTTCCTTTATCTGAATTTAAAATAATTATGTTTCTAATACATTTTAAAAGTTTTTTAGTAAAATTTACCTTATTAAGTATAAATTTGTCTCTATCTGATAATCTAATTTTATTAATTTCATTATCAATAATTGTTGTCATTTTAGACCTAGCGATTTCCTGTTCATCTTTCTTATTTTTAGTTTGTATAAAATCTTCCCCTTCTGCTAATATCTTTTTAATTGGAAATTGTCCTTTTTCAATCGGTAATGCATGTTTTTCACCTAGAGAAAGGACCCATTCCCATTCACGTCTATTGGAATATCTATGTTAGTTTTATTTACTAACCATTTTTTATTAAATTTTATATCTAATTCCTTCCTTTGTAAATTAATAAGACAAATAAGGAAAATTTGATTTGTATAATACAACACTACTTTTGTCATAAACAAAAACACACATTTTCTTCATTGACATTTTGACAACCCATGGTAAGTAAAGAAGCATTGTTTTATTAATGATATGTATTTAAGTATTATTTTTTTCTTTGTTTTCCATGATTCCTTCGCAATGACTGATGCGGACGACTGTTTCTGGAAGTAATGTTGGTAATTATGTATCGTTTCAATTGCATTTTTTTTCAACTGCATTTTATTAATATTATTTTTCCTTTTCAGGTACAAAAAAAAAAATATAAAAACCACTGGGGCATGGGCCGGAGTTGGTGGCTCCATAACTACAGTGGCCCATCCCTTTAATATTAAGAAAAATCCACTGGGAAATGTGTTGGAGTGGTGGCTCCTAAATACCATGGCCCATCCCTTATTATATAAAAAAAATCCATCGGGACATGGGCTGGAGTGGTGGCTCCATAACAATTTAGCCCATCCCCTATAAAAAGAAAATTCCACTGGGAAATGGGCTGGAGTGGTGGCTCCTACTTAATTTAGCCCCTCCCTTAACATATCATAAAAAAATTGTGAGGGACTCGAGGTTGTAGGACTTTTTGTACCTCCCCCCGAAGCACTTCCCTAAGGCCCCCTACAAAAAAAATTTTTTTTCGTCCGGCCAAACTACCCCCGCAACAATGTATGTAAGTCCGGGGAGTTCTTAAAAAACAGACTTCAGAGAACTTTAACGTTTCGTTGAGAGAAATGACTAGCATTACAAATAATATGCAAGAAAAAATGCAAAAACTAAATACTACCCTGCTTTATACATACACACATACATATGTATGTTCTTTTATTTTATTTAACTTAAAGTTATACAGTCTGTTAAAATATTTTTTCATACAAACATTATTTAAACTGTCAGTATAACTTTAGGTTATAAAAAATTGTCAACACAAGGAAAATATTTAAAACTGAAAAATATTCAATCCAATCATGAATAAAAATTCCGCCGGAGTTTTTTCCCTTTTCCCATTTTTCCTATTCAAATTCAATGTTAAAAAAACAAAAAGGGGAAATAAATCCCGCGGAATTTTTATTCATGTTTGGGCTGATTAAATAAACAAACACATATATTCAAGAACATTGTAAAAACTTAAATAAATCAAGAAACTACTCCAACTATAAGTTTGTGGTTTTGTGAAAAAAAGAATAAAGTACACAGAAAAAAAATCATGTTTTTTTCAATTAAACCTTTAATTGATTTTAAAATAATTTTCAATTAAAATTTTAATTGATTCAATTACTTTTTCTTATTTTTCTGATATTTTCAATTAAATCTCAAATTTTTTTTAATTGATACTATCATTTTGTTTACAGGTCCCATTTCAATTAAATTTTTAATTGATTCCACAAATATTTAAATTGAAACTCAATTTTATTTTTTCTGTGTAGGCTTTGCATTTTCTTTCTAAGAAAAATGGAAAAGTCAAATCAAGAAAAATATACAAACTGAAAAATTAGTCAAATAAATAAACAAACAAATAAAATGAATAAAAAAAAATATTTAATAATAAATAACATAAAAATAAAGAAATTCAGCTATAATTTTATTGTTTTATGCAAAAATAATTGCAATACGCATGCAAAAAGTGTATTGAGTGAAAAGGACTTCAAAAATACTTGCATTGCTGCAAAAAAAAAATTGAAAACGGTTTGAAGAAAAAAGTTGTGTAAGCGAAAAATTTGCATATTGTCTAATAAAATACACAAATATCGGCAGATTATTTAAGAAAAAATTGTCTTTAAGAAAATAAACGTTAAAATAAAATTTTTAGAATGACAATATTTTCAATTATATGAAAAACAAAAACTAGTACGATTAAAAATCATATTTCAACAATTAGCAAATTATAAAAAGGAGTGAAAATATATATAAAACATATTAATGTTGTTAAGTTTTTACGTTAAACTTAAAGAAAATTGGTCATTTCCTCAATGTATAAAATCCATATATAGTACATACATACATACGTACAATTAAAGATTAAAGATAAAGAAATTATCTGACTAATGCTTTAAACACATTCACCACAGCAGGCTACCGACTACAATGTGTCAAGAATAAAATACACGCGTTTATATGAATACGATTATTTTCACAACGGCAAGGCAACATGACTGCAGGTTGTTGTCCATGCTACTTTTGTCGTTGCAGTCGAATTAAACTAATTTCTATTTTTGTTGGCGACAAATTACAAAGCATGTTCAGCAAATTAGCGTGTAGAAATATTTTATTTTGGTAAATGTAAAAGAAAATTACAAAACTTAAATGTTAACATATTTATGGATTAAAGTTAGGAAAGTTGTTTTTTTTTTTTTGGATGTATTCAAATAAGTAATTGTAGTTTCATAATATTGAGTGAAGTTTATATACATGTTTGTAATGTATTTTTTTTAATAAGGTTCGATTATGTTGAACATGAACATTTTCACAGTTTTTACATTGAAAAATAATTAAATTCTGATTACAAAATTAACAATA
The DNA here is from genome assembly GCA_950370525.1 of Bellardia bayeri. Classification (NCBI taxonomy): domain Eukaryota; kingdom Metazoa; phylum Arthropoda; class Insecta; order Diptera; family Calliphoridae; genus Bellardia; species Bellardia bayeri. The sequence goes on from OX493264.1 coordinate 132,061,565, forward strand.
CTGTTTTAAATCTCATTTTCAAAGTGCCATAACTTACGTATTTCATCGATAACGGCTATCAAGTACATACCAATGGAAGATTGGCTCTCCTATTAACTGTATACGAGCTTAAGTATTTTTGCATCGGGCACTTTTTAAGATAACGGTCTTTTTACGTGCAAAGTCATATAAAAAAGTTTAAAATTGCATTTCACTCGTAATGGGTTAATAGATTTTAAAAACTTATATACTAATATAAAAAAAGATATTTTAGAGCACTTTTAACTGATACCCATATAAAAAATAAAAGTTTTGAACCCCGGAACTCGGGAGCCAAAAGAGTGCCGAAAAAAATTATACTAACATTGTTAGGCTAAAAAATCCTATTGCCCAATGGCATTTTTTTAATTTTCAAAGATTTTGGTATTCTTCACTTTAAGTCAATATTTGAATAAAATCAAAAGAAAAGAACATTAAAAACTTCAAGTATGTATTAAAAATGCAATATCAATAAAGAGCTATAAACAAATAAATTGATTTGTTTTTAAATGGTTTCAAGATATAAGTATATGTATTTCGAATAAGCGATTTTAATTTTATAGAAATTAAATATTTGTAAGTGGCACAACTGAAATCTAGACTTCTCTGTCATTCGTGCTGCCTTAAAAGACGTCCTTCGTAAAAACCTTCCTCATCTCGAGTAAGATTCACCGGGCGAAGCCACCATCTTCGGTTACTTTTTGTTCTTAAAATATTTGCTTCACATACTGTGTTTGTTATATGAGTTATTTTAGTAATAGCTTTTATAAAATTTACAAAATTAGTTTGAGACATTTTTAGAAACACACGCACAAAATAAATGATTTTAATATTTAATAAAAGTTTTATTACAAAACATCAAACTTGGGATCAGCTGTTTACTTTGTAGCTGCCGTCATCAAAATAATTAAGTAGTTGGCTACACGACTACAATTGCAGCTAGCAATTTGCAGTCGTGTGTTCGTGTAGCCTGCTGTGGTGAATGTGTTTAATGCATAATATAAACGAAAAAAGATTTAAAAATGTCTGTCCGTTGCTTTTGTAGCAAATTTTTAATGTCAAATATGAAAGATAATAGATAAGATAAAGATAATTTTTTTAAATGTCTAGCAATGAATGACCTCTGACCTATCTATTATCATTAGGTCTTCTCAGAGTGTTGTAAATTTAATGACCACATTTTTATTTCTTGTTAATAATATTTAATTTTGTGTTGCAAAAGTTTGATTCGCTCTGTTATAAATAATTGTTTTATTTTAACTCACTCTGTTAATATATATTTAGCATTCAATCATCAACACGGCAACAATAACGTTTCCCAGACAGAAACATCATCAAAGGAAGCGGTAAGTTCAGTAAAATAATATTTTCGAATCAATAAAATTACACATGTTTACACATTTGATCTTTAAAAAATGTATATTTAAAAATATATGAAAAATCGAGTCGTATTAACTTATTTCTTTTTTTTTTGTTTAAAAAAGGTCTTCGAAAGATTCTCCTATGTTCGTAAATATGGGTGGCGGTGGGAAGACGCAGCAGCAGCAGCCGATACAAAGCCAGACAAACGCATCACTTCGTCATAGTAACCCATACCCACATTCAATCACACACACACAGCAACAGTCCCATTATGAGCATCATCAAGGGCCTGTTACATTTCTTACATATCCAATGTGTAACGTTACGCCAGCTACTCATGGTACTACAGGCTGTAATAGCGTTAATGTTGGCAGTGGACAAGTCCTCTATCAGACAGCACAATCACCACCACATCTTACACAACAACTTGGATTACGCAATGCTGAACACCCAATGCACTATTTTACAAAAAGTGTTCCTTTGCCGTCACATCACCTACAACATCCATCACAGCAGCAGCATACTCAAATAAGAAATATGATAGCCGCTGCATCCCATCAGCGTCAGCCATTTGTGCTATCACCTAATTATTTTACTTTATCGCATGCGATATTGCCACAACAACGTGCACCTCTCCTTACAAATTCTGCTCCGCAACATGCGGTTGCAGCAGCCAGTGGTGGTTCTGTGGCAACACAACTACAAAATACTCCTCCCAGAAGTGTGGCTCCTAGTGGATCAACGGCGTATGTACCCCCACCATACTGTGCGCCACCACTATTATTGGGTGGTGCGCCAACGGCTGTTGCGCCACAACCATCACCTATTTTATCAGCTGGCACTAGAATGGGACAACCGCCTGCTCTACAAGCGTATGCCCACATGAGCGTCTCACCTTCGTCCGTACCATTAAATATGCAAGCAGTTAATTCAGGAGTAGGTATAAAAGTTCCATCAAATACTGACCACAGTATGAACACAAAACAACGAAAACATGCAATACCAATAATAAATCCTGACACCATGGAACAATGTTTTTTCTTCAAAATATTTTTCAACACTAAAAAATATTTTTTATTTTTTTTTTATATTTTTTACAAAAAGTTCAATGAAACTATTTTTATATTTTATTTTTTTTAAAACAGGTATTTTATGGTAGAGTAGTAGTTGCTACACATTTAAACACATGTCTGATGTACAAACTCAGACTCAATCTCGAAGTATAGAATAAGTTGCAATACAAACTGGCAAACTGAGTTGCAATACAAAAGAATAAAAAAGCTGCTAAAAAAATCCATCAGTACATTCAAACAACATGATGGCAATTGCACGACTACTATTTTAAAGACTGTTGGATCTAATAATAAAACTATGGATTTGAAAAATGAATCTGAAGAGCCTCAACCTACTCTTATTCGTTACTGTTTGGAGGAGCTTAAAGCTTTTGCAAAATCACCGGAATTGCGTAAAACTCCAGTTGTACCCTGCCAAAAGGGAGACTGTATATCGCAGTTACTTGTAGCTCGCCAGCAACATCATCACGATCATTTAACGCATCAAGTTGGACAAAATTTAAATGCATTTAATCTGCACCACCACGTACAACAATTGTACCATCACATGAATTTCAATGAATCTATGGAATTTGTAAGCGGGAGCAATCGACGTGTAGGTGCTGCTGGTGGTGGCATGCCAAGAAAACACCATGATCATCACAACAATGCTGCCGCTACTGGCAACATTAATGTTGACGATCTATCAGTAGCCCCAGGATCAGCTGGTGTTAGTGCCAATACGACCCAAAGACAGAAAAAAATGCAGGTTATACTCATTAACTTGTCTTTAAATGAAGAAATAAAATTGTCGAAGTGTGAAAATGCTTGGCAGCCAAAATTTGTGTCCAATAGTTCGAATAATAATTCACCTACGAAAGAACAAAGTAAAAATGATGATGATGATATTGAAGATGTTTTGAAAAAAGTGCGGGGAGTTCTCAACAAATTGACTTCAGAGAACTTTAACGTTTTGTTGAAAGAAATGGCAAGCATTACAATTAATACGCAAGAAAAAATGCAACAAGTAATGCTATTAATTTTCGAAAAAACAGTTAGCGAGCCAAATTTTGCACCTACTTATGCGAAATTTTCAAAAGTTTTGTTTGAAGAAGTCAAAGCAGAAAGCAAAAAAATATTCAATTCGCTGTTAATAAAAAGATTGCAAACAGAATTTGAATTAAATGTTAACAACGCAGATGCAAAGGGGCGAAAATTGCAACAAATTATTAATAAATTAAATGAAACAACAGATCAGCAGAAAAAAAAGCTGTCGTGCATGGGACACCGTCCTTATACATTTTATTGGTAAAATTTATAAATTGCATTCTCTGGCTGCTGATTTGGAATTGGAATACATAAGTAAGTTATTGACGACTGTTGGTAACCTGTTGGAGAGCAACGATGCAGAATCTCTCTATAATAATCGAAGATTGAATACAGTCGGTTGAATGTGTCTACAGACGGTTTTGCCTCAGTTTGGCTAAAGACTGCAATTCGAATCTCATTTGCTGATTTATGCGGATTTTTTACAACTCGCGCACAATAAGTGCATCTTCATGAACTGTCGTAATACGGCATCTTTTTTTACGGGCCACCTTTATGAAAATGAAATGACAACAAAACAAAATTAAATTGTCTTTAATTTTTGATGATTTTGTTGTAGCAAAAACGGACAACTGACAAAACTATTTGCACGATGTTTCACTGAAGCTGTCCATTTTTGGTTATAACTATTATAAGTATTAAAATCTATATTTAGCTTTTATTCGATGACTCTTTTAAATATCAATGAAACAACGTTCTATTATGTTTTATAATATAATTGTATATTTTTGTATGTATATAATATAAACACTTAATTTATTCTAAAAACGTTTTTCTTAATAAAATATCTTGTATACACTTATTAAATCTTTGGCCATTTATTAAATAAAGATCCAAAATCATAGAATTAAACCGACAAAAAGAAATACTTAAAATACAATAAACATTAAATTAAGAATGAGACACTCATAAACAATAAAAATTGAAAAGAGCAAGATATTGCAGCATAAATTGTGTATTAAAAATTTAAGGATAACGAATTTAAGAATACGTCTTAAATTATAAATATCTACATACATAAATTGTCGATAAAATTATTTATTGTCAATGAAATTTCCGAAGTGAATGAATAAAAGTTAAAATATCAATAAATACATGTAGAAAGAATTGTTAACTAGTTTTATGTTATTTTGCATATTTTTGTATTAAAATAATTGACTTAATTTTTCATTAGACTTTATTTGTGTTTGTTTGATTTGCAATGATTAGAAAATAATTATAATTTCTTTTAATGTAAAATTTAATAATTTGTTGTGGCACTTACTTAAAATTAGTTAAACAACAATATTTAATCCTTGTGCATAATTAATGTTAAACGAATACTGAGTTTCTTTTCAGTACGATTTTGTTTTTAATTAGTTTTGGAAATATTTTTATTTTAAATAATAACTTAATTAAATTAAAGTTTTATTTCTTGAATAATGACACAATATAAAATGTATGTAAGTATATGTAAGTAGAATTAAAATAAAGGAAGACATTTAATATGTAGAAATTATGAATGTAAAATGTAATAACTTCGATTTTGATTTTCTTTTTCTTAGAATTTTAATATCAATTTTAAAAAAGTTTTGTTTTCTTTTTCTTATTTTAATTAAAGAGCGAGCGTTCGATAAATTATTTTGTTTTGATGTTTTTTTTTTTTTTTTTTTTTGGCACTTGTTTACTTTGTTTATTTATGGATGTACATACATACATATGTATGTACCTATGTATTTATTTCTTTTAATGTTTTTGTTAATTATTTATTTAATATTATGGCTTAACTTTGGTCACTTTGTTTTTTATTTTTATATAAACTCGATTATTTTCCTGAAAAACTATGGAATGTGTTTGCTATTCCTTGATGGCTTTGGGGGAGGCGTTGGCGGCCTTTTTTTGTCATCTAAAGCAGTCGATGTGATAATGAAATTTTTTGCTTCAACATATTCATACGATGTGTTGACAATACTGGTGGTTGTGGAACAGGAGGCTGTTCTGGTAATCGTTCCAGTTGGACTCATTAAACCGCCCAACGAAAATGAACTGTTATTCCAATCCAAACTATAATTGAGACTTGAAAAGTCTGTCGAGTCTCGAGTTTTGGCTGGCAGTGGTGGTGGTATGAGGTCTTCTTCCGATGTCGAGTCGGTGGTATCAACTGAATTGCGATTGCTGCTTTCAGCACCTGATAGTGATTGCGAATCGGCCGCAGAGAACCCCTTCATGCTGGCTGTGGGTGTCGCTATGCTAGCGGGTCGTGATAAACGTCTCTCCTTTTCCTTTTCCGATCGTAATGGTCGTTTAGGTGTAAGCTAAAAGATTACAATTCGGTTATTATTATTTAGCCTGTATTCTAGTGGAAGTAATTAAATGTTCTAACGAAACTTAACATTAAATTAAAGATCTATGAAGATTTTAAAATAAACGAAATTCAAAATTAATTGATATCAAATGCAAATGAAAATAAATGTTAATTACTACATACTAATTCATACCTCTTCAGTGAGCACCTTTGGATCAGGTGTTTTGACAGATGACAAAGATGTATTAGAAGCACTTATTATAGTTGTATTAGAATCTCTTTCAGGCGTAGATGTAATTGTACTCAATGGTGTTGTATACCACTGACTATTAGCAACTGGTAAGCTTAGTGTTTCGCGATCCAACTAAAATAAAATTATTGTACAAAATAAATGTAATAAAAAGAGCATTATTAGTGTAATGAAACGAATAACTAAACCAACCTTTTTAATTGATCTTCTTTTTGAGGGAGTTTTATCCTTCGTTTTACTCTTCGTGCTGGGCGAATGTCCTAAACTGGGTCTATTGTGTTACGAAAACAAACAACAGCGAAAAAACCAAACGAAAAGAAAACAAAACAAAAAAAGAAGACACAACACATAAAGCAAAAATTTACAAGAGGAGCTTTAAAACTTTTAAAATTAAAATTTTAAGAAACTAAATGAAGAAAAATTGTAACAAATTTATAGAAAACATAAGTAATTAGCACAGCTAAATTCTCAAACTGAAGAACAAATAAAACAAACAAAAAAATAAAATTATTTACAAAAACAAATGGAAATGGTAGAAAAAAATTTGAATTATTAAAATGTTTTTCTATTTGTCGTAAAAATGTATAGAACATACATATCGCACCTGTTCAACAAAAGGGTATTAACTCGAAATTTTGAAATTTTCACTTTTTATTAAAAAAACGATACAAACAGTCATGTCACAGAATTTAATTCCGTTCGGAAGTGGAATTAATTCAGATTTATGCTTCTATAGAAAAATCAAAACGAAAATTTTTTCAGAATGAAACCACTTTTAGTTTGCTATGTGGAATTGTAGTTTTAAGCACATCTAGAATTCATTCCAAAAAATTGTTCGTTTTACTTTTTCTATAGAAACAAAATACGGAATTAATTCCACTTCCGAACGGAATTAAATTCTGTGACATGGCTGATAATGATCTACTCTACCCACTGTAAGGCATGTGATGGAAATCGAAAACGAAAACGAATGAGTTTTAGAAGTCAATTTTTTCGTAATATGTATCTCTGTATTGGAAAACCTTTATCACATAAAATATAAAGATATTGGGCTACTAAAGAGAATCTTAAAACAAAATTTTTAAAAATTAGATTATAAATGCATTAAAATGTATTTCCAAAACTGATTCGTTTTCGATTTCGATTTCCATCACATGCCTAATTATTTTGTCTACTCTTTCGTCAAAAAATACCATTATGTCACTCTTCATATCTTCAGAGTTACTATTTATATATTAATAGTTTTTTGCCTCTACTGAAAAATAGAAAATTTTGAGTTACTACTTTTTTGTTGAACAGGTGCGATATATGTATATGTATGTATGTATATAAAAATGATGTGAAAAGATTTAAAAATTTACACATACCTTGGATTAAATGCAAATCCAAATGTGGATTTTATAGAATTCGTTTGTGGTCTCATAGAAGAGGTTGATTTGGATAGTCCACTACTGTAATTAGAATTTGTAAGATTAATAACAAAATCGAAATAATAATATTTCAATTCTAAGATTAACGTACTCTGATGAGCCCATGCTGGTTTCGGACAAGCGATTGTTGTTGTCAAACATGTTGGGTAAAAATGAATTGTTGCGACGCATTATAACTGAATCACGATCAATTTTTAAATCGCAAGACTAGAAACATAAAATAGTGAAATATATTAAATATGAAATTAATAATTTGCTTTGATTAAATTAAAAATTATATAGTATGTACATGGACTTACTTTCTTTCCGTATTTGGCTTCAACATTTGCTTGCATGTCGGCAAAACAACTTTCCATGCGTTCATGAAAAAGTTTCAAACTTTCGGGGGCTTTTTGCTTATGCAAGGAAATTGCTGAAATAGAAAACGTAACATTATATTAAACTTTTTATTAAACATTTATTTAATATCCCGTTCTTGCATACCAATTTCCAATAAAGGTATTTGTGATGCTATTAAATCCTTTAATTCATCCACCAAATCTTTATGATTGGGATGTTCTTCCAGATAATCACTGGTGAGGAAGGCATCTTCATATTTACTGAAACCGCCCATGACAGCCGGATCCACAATACCATTGATTTTCATACTCAACTGATTGATGGGCACATTTTCATCATTCTTATGGGCAATAATTAAATCCCTGATATCTTTATTAGTAGATTTCATAGTCTCTACCGCCAATTCAATAGGTGTGATCTAACGAGAAGAAAACTCTTACATATTTCATACTTTATACATTTTAAACATTGGGTGTTCTTCCTTACCTTAAACGTATTGGAATCAACCACTGGGAACCATCTAAGTATGCCAGGCAATGGAAACTGTGTCGTCAATACGGTACGTTCCAACCACAGATTTCTTACACCGTCTGCATCACCACTGCTACTCTCGCGATATGGTCGTGAGTATTTAAACTTTTGTACATTGTTGTTGGTAAAGTATTTAATTATTTCATTTGAGATGATTTTGTCATTAAACTTGGCACACGATTCATCCATTATGGGTTCAACTTTATTAATTTGAATATATTGACCATCGCCTTGCGTTATATCTTCTCCGGGAATTTCCAGAGTATGCATTAGTTCGGCCTGAGGATGTTGCACCAATATACGAGTACTAAAGTCACTCAATCTTTCATATTCCTTGCCACGATATATATATACTTTGTTTTGTAGAAATCTGGGGAAACCCAAACCGTAGAAGCAAACACGAAAGTACTCCGAGGTGTGTCTTAGTTCCTTCAATATTTTCTCAAAGAACAGTGCCATTTTCTTAAGCAAATCGGCCAATTTGATGTAATCGTAAATTTCATTTTCATATTGTTGCACCAGAACCTTGCACATATCAATGGCACATTCCCACATTTTGCCCTTGTCAAAGTAATCGATGACCTCATAGTATAGGGCCTCCTTTAACTCTCGATGCGTACGGCATTGTATGTGACGATGAGATCTGAGCAGCGGTGAAAGTTCAGTGTCATTCCAATTCAACAGTTCCGTGTGCAATTTCAAAGTAAAAGCTGCTTCAGTGTAATTTACAAATTCCATGTGTAAATCACACAGTTTATACACATAGCGTATGTACATTTCTTTGCGATTTACTATTGAATAGAATTGCAATAGAGAGAATGTGCATGCCATACGGTTTTCCTTACTTTCATCCTGTATAATACAGCGGTATTCCAGCAGACGATCCATCAGCTTGGTAACCATGTTGACAAACTTGGTGCCCTCAATGTTTAAAATATTGTGAGCATTGCATTTCTCTAATAAGATTTCGGCAAACAACTCTTTATATTCAACATCTCCCTTGCCGGCTCCTATCAAAATATCAAGTTTCTCAATCATTTCAGTTTCAAAATCATTGAAGTTGGCTTTATAGTGGGCATTATTACGTTTGGTGTCACCATAGCTGTCGTGTATGAGTTTAGAACTATAGTATTCACATTGCATCATATCAAAGAAGATGGGTATGGTGGCTTTTCTCAATTCCACTTCGGGTATCATACTCATTTCCAATATTGGCTCCACCAATTGAGGCACAAATTTCGGCTTGTGTTCGCCCAATTGGAACCACATTTTACGAATCTCTTGGGCCGTGTCTTTGCGTATATCACGATACCGGGCAAATATCACCTGGCGCTTATTGTCATTAAAGTCATTTAGCTGCAGTGGTGACTGAATCAAAAACGCAATCGAACATTGGAAGAAATTCGACCATACTTGTTTCTCGAATGGATCGAAGAAATGATCGACAATGACCACGGACAATTGTTGCAGAGAGCCCAGTATGACAGTGTTCTGATGCATGATCATATCCATCCAATCGCGTGGAAATACGGTCTTCTGATGAGGCGAAACCAACTCTTCAAATACCAAAAGTATTTCGATGATAAAATCTTGCAATTCAAAGCGATTATTCAAATGTTTGACAAAAGTCTCATAATGAGATGCATCCATGCGCTGCAGTATGCCCAACATAATCGCTACTAAATTTCCAACTAATTGATTTTCGCGATCCAGCGCTTGCGAAGTTTTGATGACAGTGCGTAATAGTATAAGCATTATGTCACGTACATCGTTGTGCGTCGGACCGATGTCTTGGCGGTAGAGAAGTTTAAGGATGTTGTTCATAATATTTATACATTCTGTGACCTGTGTGCGATGGTATTAAAGTATTTAAATTGAAACAGAAATATGTATATTAATATGTGTTAATTTTCTCTCATTTCCATAATAAGTAATTTAACGATTCAAAAGAAATATAAACTCAAATTTAATTCATACTAATAATCTAAATGTTTATGAATTATTTTAATTACATATTTTACTCAATCCAAGAGTAATTGCTTTACTGAATATTTATTTATGTAAATATTTATACGAATTTTCTGTATAAATAATAAGAAGTCCGCTTTCACACTCTTCAATTCTGACTACTAACGTAGTAGTCAATTTTCTTATTTCCTTTTGTTTTTTTTTTAATTAAATTGACCGTTGTGAATGAAATGGCAAGTACAGAATTGAACAAAAACTGGTCAGCTAAAACTGAAGTGTATGAAACAGGACATATAAATTACATTGTTTAAAAATTTTTCATTTGAATCGTTCCTATTTTCAAACTTAAACTATTTTTCCTGAAATCAATATTAGAGAAATTAAAATAAATATTAATAAAATTAAAATACCTAAAAATCCTGCTTAATTTTTACACATGGTATATTTTGAAAGCTAAGCTTAAAGCATTTAATAAATAAAAGTTTGATTGCAATAAAAATACATATAAAGAAAAAAAAAACGTAGTGAAAAACACAAACATTTTTTATTAATACTCGTAAGTTAAATATGCTTAAAAGACAGAATGTAGATTAATAAACATGTTTAAGACTCAACTATAACAGACATTGAATGTTTTGTAGTACATACATACATACATACATATATAGTATATTAACATTTTAAATAGTTGAAGGAAAATTATATTTATATTTTTTTTTATTAATTTATTTAAAAAAAAAATAGAGATACAACTGAAAGCCTTTGCAAACCATTGCACAGTGGTTCAAGTTTCTAAGGAAGGCGGTCATACGTTGGTTGGTTGGTTACACAGTTATAGTCATCAAAATTAATATGAATATTTATGTTACGGATCTAAGCCAGTTATTTCAGCTGATATAGCTGAATTCAAAAAAAAAAAAAAAGTTCTTACAGTGTTTCCCGTCATTGGATGTGCCACTTTCGCTACTTTGAGCTTTGTCGACAATTAAACCTAATCGTGTCCTAAAGTGCTGCTGAACATATAGTTTTGTCTGTGCAAGAAGCTCCTTTTCATCTGCTGAACGAGCCTGCCACTTTTTAAAATCTAATCGGTAAGATAAATGTATAAAATATTCAAAAGATCTTATCCATGAATGCAGGGGAGATAACCCAAACTGATATGTAGCAGTAACTTAAACACATGTTAAACTGCTGAAAAATATAAGGAAAGTTGTTTTGATTTGTTCACTTCCGATGCACAAAAGTAAATGTAAAAAACAACTGATTACGAATCGTTTTGCATGTTTTAGTAGTACCACTAATAGTGAGTTTTAAAGCGAACTAACTGTGAAAAAACCGAACATCGTCATTTGACCACTATGTCCTGCTACTGAACCACTGTGCATTGAGGAAAAATAAGACTTCTACTGGGGGGCTTTGATCGGCAGATATTTACTTTAAAAATAACAGGCTGAAATTTAAGCATATATACTCTTTCCTAAGGATGTTTATAGAATAGTTGCATATCCTAAATAATTTGTTCATCGGTTATTTTAAATCCTAAGCATTTATCCATCATATTTCATTTTAATAACATTATTAATAACAACTTCTTCTTTCACTTTTGCTTGTTCCACAGGAAATCTAAAATAAAATGTTTCAACATTTATCGTGACTGAATGTGTTTAGAGTTCTTCCCATAAATAAAGCTGATATTTAGCCTTTGTTTCCTACTAAAGCAAATGATATTGGTTGTATTTTAAACACAATTGAAAAGTGTAACTACGTAAACATAATGCAATAAAAAATAAAGTAGTAATAAATTAACAATATAAAATGTAAAATAATTTTGGATCCACCATTCGTGTATGCATACATTGTGTGGTAGCAAATTACATACTGTTCTAATATGTTCTAATAATAAGTTTTGAGAGTGTTTAACGTTTTTAACTAAAACTTATGAACTTAAAGCTCGATGATGTTTATCGTAATTTATGAGGGATTTTGTCTAATGATTTGCGTTTACCTTTTGTTTGGCTGTTGTTTCACGTGTATGCAGTTGAGATTTTAATTGTCCAAGAACTTTAGCTGCTTTCGAAAGATTTTTTTCTTGTTGCCATATATCAGATTTCGTATCACCCTAAGTAGTATTTGTTTATGATTTTACATATGTATGTATATGGTTTCAATTATTAACGAAAACGAAAAACGATTTTTTATTTTGTTCAAATTTTATTGTGAGCGACAAAAAAACAAAAAAAGTTTATGTAAATGAGGGGAGAAGTTGGCGGTTTTTTTTTTACAGAACAAAAACCTTTGAACCAATTTGTAAACAAAATAATCATTTTGTATAAAATGTGCTCAAATAACAAAAGTTAGGAAATAAGACATTATTATTTAAAGAAAAAATAATAATTAGCAACAAAAAAAGTAAAATAAAAAGACAAATTAAAAACAAAAACTAACAAACAAAGATAAATAGTGTTGAAAGTAGTGTCGGATGTGGTTTAGTGAACACATTCAAATAATGGTGTAAGTGATGGTGGTGAAGTGTGGTAAGATCACAAGAAATATTATGAAACGCATTTAAATTGTATTAAAAACAAAACGTAAAGAATTACTTTCTCCTAAGAGACTTTCAAAAAGTATAGACACACAAAATAATGACAGCTAATTAATTTCAAATAATGATTAAGTAAATGAGTAAGTATGAGGTGATGAACAAGTGTATGAAGCTACATTATGTAAGGTGATTATGAACCTGAGTGTTGTTGTTTTTTTTTTTTTTTTACGATAAATATTTGTAAATGAATAGCATATTATCTAAATAGTTTATTCAAATGATTAACAAACATGAGAATATGAGATAATATGAGTCCATGGTGAAAAAAAATATAAAATCTTAAAATCCTAAGAAAACAGCGTGCATACTTGACTACTTTGACTAACTAAAAAATATTCTGTCGCTAAAACTGTAACTAAACATTGATTTAGAAACTATTGCTATAAAAACAAACAAAAAAACTGAAATATTTATAGTTTATAATAAATGTAAATAAGTTAAAATATAATTATAAAATTATGAATTTAAATTTAAATACAAATTTATCGATTTTTTTTATTGAAAAATGTATAAAAACAAACACTTTTTGTTTGAAATTACTTCAATTAACTAAATTAATTGTACAGACTTTTAAGAAACTATTTTTTCACTATTACAACAACAGTTAAATGAAAATAGCTGTTTAGTGGCTGTGTTGCAATTTTTTATTTACATTTTAAGTTTTTTTTTATATAAAATGGAAAAGAAAATTTATTTTTTAACTGATGATATTCAATAAGTCTTTGAAAGTTGAATGATTCAATTACCCAAAATAAATAAAAATAGTAAATTATTTTTTTTTTAAATTTTAATTTAATAATTCAATGGCCCAAAGAATGAATTCTCAAAGGAATGAGTTCAACACGTTTAAAGGACTAAGCAATTAAGCCTATGAAATAATTCATTTTGAATACTTTAATCTAATGGTTGAGATATAAAGTTAATTTTATTAAAAAAAAGTTAATGGGCGATTCTATTCTGACGGGTGCAACATTTACTAATAGAAAGAAACAATTGAGTTATTTCTAGAAGGGGTAATATTTTTCTATATACTATTGTTACTTGTTTACAAGAATTTATATGAAACGACCACGAGAGAGCTTTAAAGTGCATGACGTGTGCAACCAAATTGGCCAACTTTCATAAGATCATACCACAAAAACACAAAACTCTGTTAATTTTTAAACTTTTATTGTATTATTCTTTTTTATTGTGAAAGATGAGATATTAGACGATGATTATCAAATCAAAAATCGTAGCGAAATATAATCCTAATAAGAAATTTGCTCTTTAAGCCATGACGGGTGCAACATGAATAACGTGATCATACGTCCCGTTTTCAGCTACTTTATCCCGTTGTCCCCGTTGTATGTATGTACAAACATACATATGAATGTATGTACAAAGATCTAGAAAAACTTAATTGGGCAAATTTAACAGAAGTACCCGCAGTAGGAAGATGTTCAAAAAGTTCTAGATATATTGATGGAAAAATAACATATCGATTGCAATAAATATACGGAAGTATTCGATTAATATTCACTCGTATCTAAATATGTAACATCGCAGAAAATTGATAAATGGAATCAACAAAATATTTCTACGGAAAATCGTTGGGTGAAAGTATTTAAACATTTTAAAAGCAATTAACAAAACAATGCACATTTTTAAATTATCGTTGAATATATTTTATGTTTGCCTGGAACAAATGCGCTAGTTGAACGTATATTTTCTTTGATGAACAAGTTGTGGAACGCAGATAAAATTCAATTAAGGGTATCAGTGCTTAAGGCTATGTTAATTGTTAAAGTTAATACTAAAAAATCCTGCCAAGAGTTCCACACCTAAAATTTTGAAACAAATTTGTACCTCTGAAAAATGTATTAACAATGTATTAACGATTTTTTGTAATGACAATAAATAAATAAATAAATAAACAAATAAAATATTATTATATTATTTATGCATTTTATTTCATATAACCGAACCCATCAGAATTATTCGATGTCCCGTTTTCAGATAAAAAAAAAAATATGGTCACTTTAAACATGAATGAATTTTCTGTTCCCGCCAAATCTATGAATCTTAATGCTTCAAAGTGCACAAAAAATTTATATTTAAGCTTACGTCTAAAAAAAATTATATTATTCACCCCTATCGTGAAAAAAAATTCCACATGAAATTTGTTCACTTTTATTTTTTTTAACATTGAATTTTAATAGGAAAAATGTGAAAAGGGAACAAATTTCATGTGGAATTTTTATTCACGACCCCTATCGTGATTATAAAATATAGATATTTTACTTTAAATTTGCATAAAAAAAAAGTATCAAATAGGTGATTTGAAAATTGACGTTAAAAGTTGTCTAAAATAGAATCGCCCTAATTATTAATTAATGTCGAAGTAGAATTAGAACTACAAGTTATATTTATTTTTGATATTACACATTTTTCAAAATGAAAGTGCCGATATAAAAGGAAATTTTGCTGATATATCGTTAAAATAATCTGGCAGTCCTGAATACAAGAATAATATTGACCAACACGTGTTTTGTTTTTGCATTAACTAGAGTACAAATAAAAATAACTTGTTAAAAGTCTGCACAAAATTTAATTTAATTTTATTTTTGTAATTTGTCGTTGTATATTAAGGAATAACACATACACTCCTATCATGAATAAAAATTCCACATGAAATTTGTTCCCTTTTATTTTTTTAACATTGAATTTTAATAGGAAAAATGTGAAAAGGCAACAAAGTTCAAGGAATTTTTATTCACGATAGGGGTGATAAATAAACATACAATATGGTATATAAACAGATTATATATGAAAAAAAAACATAATAATAACATGCTTAATATCTAATGGACATAAACATAACAACACTGGCATGCTTAATTAATAAAAAGCAAATAACAATTACATAAAAAATATATCAAGGTTGCAGCATTGAAAAAACATTGTTCACAACTAAGTATATTTAATAAAAATTAAAAAAGATCTATAGGCAGCTGAACTAATATTAAGTTCATATTTTTGTTATCTAATTATCTTGGTGTCCTAAAAGTGGCATCATGCCAAAGGTGTATTAATAAAAAGTATATTAATGTAAAATGTGCCTAAAGATCTACATTATTTTCCCTTTCTGATTAGGGAAAATTGAAAAGTTGTATTATCTTGTTGTTTTTAACAACGTTTTAATAATTATATTTCTTTAATTTCCCCTTAATGTAATGTAATAAAAAATGACATCAATTTAGAAATAGGCGCAAATTGTTTATGCAATTAAGATAAATTAGTTAAAATTTATTTTCAATGATTGTTAAATAATTATAAATAATTCGAGAGAAGTCCAGAAAAGCAACATTATTTGGGTAAGTGTACATAGTAATGATTGTGCTCTCTCAACTCAATTATGAAAAACGAATAGTTGATGATTATTTATTCCGCAAGAGATTTTGTTGAGTTCAATTAAATATGTAAGTGTCAATTAAATAAGTATTAAAGAAAAGTATGACAATGTTTTTCATATATGGCAAACGTTAGCAAACAATTAGATATTAATACAAACAAAAAAAATATTTAATAAAAAAAACAATTAATAAAAATAGAAACAAAAAAAGTCAAAAAATCCAGTAATTATGATTGACTTACCTCCTCCTTACTTTCCAGACGATCCTTAATATGATTGCAAAAGACGGGCAGTAAAATTGCGCGACATTCTGGTAAATTGAACAATTTCGCATCCACAAAGTCCTTAATGCAACCCATTTTCGATTGGGTTAAACGACGGGGAGGAAATTGTTTTAAAATATTCACAATTACAATGCTGAAAACAATAATTAAATAATTTATGCAACTATGTATTTTAAAATCGAACACTAAACACATACCTTAAACGCACTGGATCAAACACCTGCATTAAATCAGTTGCTATCATGTGTAGATTTTTCAATAAAGCTCCTTCTGATTTCAAAAGGTCCGTGGGGCAAGCTATCATTTTGATAAACATTTCCAAAAGTTCTAAAGTGAAAAATAAAATGTATGATAAAACCTTCAAAACCTTAAATAAACATTAATGCTTACCATGCAATCTATTGGCGAAATCATCATAATCTGAATTATCATTTATAGCTGAGAACAAGATGCGTGATCTTATGATAAATTTCATAACATAGTGTAAATATCTAGTGGTCTTATAAAGACGTTTAACTTCAATTCGTTCATCAATTTCTATGCCATCTGCAGACTTTTCTTTGGGTTCAATAGCTTCTTTAATATTCTTTTGTAAAACATCAATAAGTTTGCTTTATTTTTTTTAGTAAAGAAAATGTAAAGAAATCAATTCACAGTCGTCTAGCGTAGTCACAGTAATACAAAAAACTTACGCATAAGCAAGTGTAGCCGAGAAACTTTCATTTATATAGACATCCAAAACAGTTAGGAAATGTTGATACTTCAAATCCGATACAGTTTCTATGAGATGTATAATACTCATGAAAACCAATTGATCAAATTTTGCTGGATCATCATTTTCCACTAAAATATTAAATAATGCATCCAAGATGTCTTGCAAAAATTTCACAACCTCTTCTCCAGGTACATTCGACAAAGCATTTAAAGATTCCTCCAAACTTTCTTTGTGTGCTGACCAATTTAGTAGACCCAACAGTATAACACTTTGGGTAAGCTTCGTACTGCAAAGATTAACACCAATGACTAATTGATCTTTGGGCAGTAGCGACAGACCGGGCACTGAGGGTTTTGTGCCTTGTAAGTCACTAATAGTAGAAGGTAATTCCATGTGTAAATTGTTAGAATTTGTTTTATCTAGTTTTTTATGATCAATTTTGTAAACCGCCAAATTATGCTGCCCTTGCTGTTTAATGTAGGTATAAAGAGGAAAAATCAATAAAAATTTAGTTTTTAATAAAAAGAGAGAAATAACGTACCGTGATAGTAGTACCATTATCTTGCATTAACTTTATGTAGGATAGACCAAAAGGCTTTTCTGATTTATCTTTTTGTTCGTTAGAACTGCGATGCTTGAATACGAACTTTAAATGACACTGTTTAAATTCATCTATAGGGACATGTATCTAAAAAAAAAAAGTACAAACTAAGCAATTGTTTAAAACCAAAAAAAAATCTTTTCTTGTTTTACCTTAAAAGTTTCTAACCATTTGGGTTTATCATCGTGATAATAAACCACGGACTTGTATTCATCGATGGGAGACAGACCAGAGCCAATACTCATGACACCCGGCACCATTTGGCCCTGTTCATTGCAAACCGTTATTGTGACTTCTACATTCTTTTCGGAAGTTTTTGCTATACGTGCAAATTCCCCAGAACATAAAGTTAAATACAAATCATTACGCACATCTCCCGGCAATATGACTTCCGGAAAGCCCATTTTACGTGCTATGGGCACATTTGTATGCAAAAGACGGGGAAATTCCTCTTTGATCTGTTTAATGTCTCCCTGCAACACCTCCACAGTAACACACATGCGTGAATCTATTTTTCCTATATCCTTGTTGGCTATTAACTTCCTCAATGTACCATCCAAACTATCCTTTTCGCACAGTATAAAGGGCATATCCAAGTTACCCTTGAAATCTTCTGGCTTATTAATGATTGGAGTAAGATCCTTGTAAGCCACGCCGAACGGTCTTCTCATTATGTACTCGGAACCACTAAAGGAGCCACTGGAACTTATCGACAGCTGTGAGTGTTTTTTGCTGGCCGCGGTCAACATGGTATTTGTAATGCTGGCACGTTTTGAATCGCTCTCCTTCATTTCCATCGAACCGATGCGTACGGCATAGCAAACCAAATACATTTTCGGTATACTAACATCATTCTTACTGAGATCGGTGAAGAGTACACGGTTATTATCGAATTGGTCGATATCCCTAGCAATGCCAGTGCGTGACCATTTGACTACGTAATTCTCGCTAATGGGACGATGAGATTCACCATCGAATAGTGTGAATATTAAATCGGAATCTTCTTGAAATTTGCATACAAATGCATTCACGTGCAAAAGTATATTATGGGAGAAATTCTTGTAGGGTTTGGGACCTAAATGTTGTGTTTGAGGGCGCTAAAAATTACATAAAATATTTACAAAGAAATAAAAATCTAGTTGCCTCATGGTTTGTGTTTTGTGTGCAAATACCAAATACTTACACTAGCTTTTATGATGCGGTTAACCGCATTCATATGGTGTTCATACAATTCTGTGGTGCATATCGTATTCGTATCCAATATATCACCACTTTCATCGCGCACCACCATATCCAAGCCCAACAGGTTGTTGCCGGTATCTATTTGTGAGGTGGCCATCAATTTGACTGTACGCATTTCATCTACAGGTAAGTTGCCCGATATTAACAAAGCGCGATTATTATTTAAACTATTCATTTTGGCGCGTATTGTATGGAAATCGGGATGATTGTCCTAAAATAATTATTATGCATAATAGATATTACAATTATGTACTAAGAAACTACAATTAGAGATTAACAGATTGACAGTTGTAGATGAATGAAATTTAATAAACTTTAATTACACCATTTCCAGGAATTTTCAATCTGACAATTTAGTATAACAGATGCGTAAAACATACATATGTATGTATATGCAGGTAATTTACATATTTATTTGTACTGCAGATGGACCTCTTTAAAGAGTATAATACTCAAGTTACTTTCATTGTTCATTATTCGTAACTCAAAATGTTTTTACTCTTTGAAATGGTGTAGTGGTATGTTATGTGTATATGTCACTATAAATAGTAAAGCTAGATTTACACG
This sequence comes from Bellardia bayeri, assembly GCA_950370525.1. Lineage (NCBI taxonomy): Eukaryota > Metazoa > Arthropoda > Insecta > Diptera > Calliphoridae > Bellardia > Bellardia bayeri. The sequence continues at coordinate 132,081,311 of OX493264.1, forward strand.
ATTGAAATTTTCTTCAAAATGCTTCAAACTCGTGTAAAAGGAAAAATTTCTTCAAAATTTATTTATTTATTAACTATTAATAACTATTAAATAAATAAATTTTGAAGAATTTTTGTTTCAAACTCGAAGCATTTTGAAGAAAATTTCAATCGTGTAAATCTAGCTTAACTTAGCATTCCACTTCAAATTCAATTCATTCATCACACAAACAATACTGCTGCTTTTCATTTCAAAACATGTTGCGAAGAACCAAACAGATGTGGTTGATTTACACATATACATACATATGTATCTGATGAGAATGTACCCAGCAAGCCATATGAGTCCGAAGAGTCTTTTCTGACACCTTTTCCGGAGCGTTCATGCTCTTTATGAGCCCAAAAAGCAATCATTATTGCTCCGAAAACATTCGAAAATGGTCCGTCAGAAAGAGCTCTTAGATAATGTCAGAAAAAAGTCTTTTATGAGGGGTTTTTTGGGCTCTGAAAGAGCTCTTACATCATGTCATAAAAGAGTCATGGCAATTTTAAATACAAAAAATTAAAAGTTCACATTTATTTTTTTTTAATTCTTTTTAATTAAACAAAACGGGAATTCATTTACAAATAAACTAAATTAGAAATGGAAAAAAATTAAATAAATTGTATACATATACAGTAAAAAAAAATTAAATTGAATTCTGTTAAATAAAATACATATAGGTATAAAAATGGAAAAAAAATAATTTGTTAAGAAAATTTTTCTTTCTCTTTTCTGACTCCTTTTTCGGAGCGCTCCGAAAATGCTCTTTAGTTGGACTCTTTTCTGAATGGTATGCTGGGTAGTGTTTGAATTTAATTAAAAATAATGTAACTTACCAGAAAATATTGTTTCAATATACTGCCCCATTCTAGCAAAACTTTCGTTATTTCCTCTACAATTTCAGTGCGTTGTATACAATATTCACCATTAATGATTTTATAATCGCACAAATGAATGTATGTTTTGGGAAATATGCCACGTTGTTCTTTATTTCTGCAATAAAAAATAAAATAAAAAATTATGCAAACATTGTTGTATTATATTAATGATGAAATGATGAAAATATCAATTAGACTTCTAAAAAACACTGAAATATGATAATTTAACACTCAATACACACAAGAAGAAAGATTGTTTTGTAGTTGTAGATCGTAAGGCATGAGAATTTGTAAACTTTTTTAATATTACAACATCATGTTTGCCTAAGTGTTTGATGGGAGACAAATCGACACAGTTTCATTTTTATTCGATAGAGAGAGAGAGAGAGAGTAAGGAAGTAAATATTTAAAACAAAAATCATTATTGCATGGAGACAAGAAAAGATTACTTCGAATGACAAATAAAAAAAAAAAAAAGAAACTAATGTCAACTAAATACATGTTAATTGACCTTCAATTAAACCCATTTCCATTTGTATAGTATTTTGTTAATTGAAAACTAATTGTGAATGATTTCCAGTTAAAAAAATATTTATATGAACACAAAAAATTACAAAAGAAGTCAGTCGACTGAATATACAAAATTTGACAAGCTCTTTAAATTGTTTAGAGGGTCATAAGTCCATCAAAATATCACACAAATTATAAGGAAAAAAATAATTTGACAAGTTATTTAAATTTATGTACATATATTCCATTAAATGCTTAAAAATATTAAATTGCCATTTCTGTTAAATTAAAAAAAAACAACATCGAAATTAATTGTACAGGTATCTCTCGATTTACGCGGTACTTTATTTGCGCGGTTTCGATATAACGCTATTTAATAATAGTGACCGTTTTTCTGTATAACGCGCTTTTTTACGCGTTTTCAGTATAACGCGATTTCAAAATAGTGGCAACCTTCAAATTGCGCGCATTTCACCATTATTTAGAACAAAATTTTTAATTTTTTTTCAAATATTATTTTTACAAATAATATTTTGTTATATCTACTTAAAAGTACAAATAAAATAAATTTAATTCAAATTATATTATACTAATAAGTATTTTTTTAATACGGATTTTCGGTCCCAAATATAAATTTTGTATATAGCTAGTGTTTCAATTTGCGCGGTTTATTATATTTCTGGTCCCAAAACAGAATTTTGTATTGATAACTAATCTTTATTTACGCGGTTTTGAATTACGCGGTTTTTATTCGGTCCCAACGTACCGCGTAAATCGAGGGATACCTGTATTTAATTAAAACTGTTTCAAATATAATCTCTCATTAAAATCGATTAATCTATCTTTATATCCACATTTAATTACATAGTTTTTTTTCAAGATTTGTCTTATCTTCAAAAGCCGATTTAAAAAATATTTTTTTCGAAAATTTTCAGTTTTATTTAAAGATAATCGAAAGGTTTTAGAATTAATTCTCATTTGATATACCGTCTATGTACAGAATTTAGTATACGAGATATAGGCAAACATATTTGCAAATTTAAAGCCACTTATTTAGCTTATATATGTATAGACTGATGAGAATGATTCTTTAAACCATTTATAGACTTAGATTTAGATAATACTTTCAACACAGGAACGTAAACAAATTAAGTTTAATGTGTTTCAATCATGTATGAGCCGATTTAACTGAATGTTAATGAAATAACACACACATTAAGAACACAAAAACTCTAAAAAGTATTAATTAATGCAGCAAAATACATTCGAATTACATTATATAATTCTTAAACTGTCAAAACTGCCTAGGCGTTTTAATACCTTGGTCTACACATAAACTTAAAATTTAACGTTTTTTTCAACTAGCGCTTATTTCGTGAATGGTAACACTTAGCTCGTGTCTGATTTGACAGATAATTAGTTTTATGGCGATCGTTATCGGGCCATGTTGAATGAATTTTTGTTCACAAACATTGAAAAGGAGGATATTGGCAACATTTGGTTTCAACAGGACGGCGCTACGTGCCACACAGCCGAAGCTACACTCGATGTTTTGCGCCCTGTTTTTAAAGATCGCATTATCAGCAGCAGAGCTGATGTCGTTTGGCTACCTCGGAGCTGCGATTTAACACCGTTGGACTATTATTTGTGGGGTGCCGTCAAAGATAAGTGTTACGCCGACAAGCCAGAGACAATTGACGTTTTAAAGGACAATATTCGCACAGAAAAAAATAAAAATGAGTTTCAATTAATATATTTGTGGAATCAATTAAAAATTTAATTGAAATCGGACCTGTAAACAAAATGATAGTATCAAATAAAAAAAATTTGAGATTTAATTGAAAATATCAGAAAAAGTAATTGAATCAATTAAAATTTTAATTGAAAATTATTTTAAAATCAATTAAATGTTAAATTGAAAAGAAACATGATTTTTTGTTCTGTGCGTGAAGCCATTTGTGAAATACAGCTGCACACAATCGATAATGTGCTTAAAAATTGGACCGAGCGTGTAGGCTACTGCATGCCCAGCCGAGGCAGCCATTTGAATGAAATTATTTTCCATTATTAACCGGAAGGATTGTACTTTCAAATAAAAAAAGAAATTTGAGAAAATATTCAGTAGTTTTTGTTATAGCATTTCAAAAAAAAAAAAAAAAGTTATTTAGCGGACCCTTTATGTATTTATTATTGTTTCAGACAAATATTATGTATGAAAATAAAAAGCATTAAAATTAACCTTAACCTCAGTTAGCATAAACCATGAATTATTCTCGTGTGAGTAATACGTATTTTCATGAAATGCTTATCAAAAAATATTAATAAAAACAATTAAAAAAAAGAAATATTTACTTAAACCAATAAATTAAATTTAATGTATTTTGTTATTGATTTAAAAGTATAATTAAAAATAAAAACTATAGTTATTATACTTGAATGTGGGGTACATGTATGTATGTATGTATATAGAAATTCCCATTACAAACTCATAAATGCAAAGAATTTTATGCTTTAGTTGTAAAAGTAATCGGACTCAAAATCTGAAAAATTTAACTGAATGGCGAGTCGAACGAAATCAAAAATATAAAAAAGAATACTTAAATGCTTGCTACAAATCGTGAGAAATAAAATCAAGAAATTAAACAAAAATAAAAGAATCTATTTTATTCTATTTAAACCATCTTTTAACAACGATTCTTTCTTATCAGTTAAAAAAAAAATAAAAATAAATAAAATATTTCGTAAAAGAAATATTTATCAACAGAAGGTTATAACTGTAACAAGAGAAAAAACAGACAGAACCCATATAATTTATGGGTCAGCAAAAATATGAAAAAGGTCAGTTTATTTGTTTGTATTTTTATTATTATTGTTTTAAGTACATATGTGAGAGTTTTTAAACAAATAAATAGATTGTTGGAAACAATAAATATGTATGTACGAGTATGTATGTATATATGAATGTGTAATAAAAAAAATCCATTAAATGCTTACTATTTTTATTTAATAATATATTTTATTTATTTACAAAGGCCCAACAATCCTATACAAGGGCGAAAGAAGCTTCTGTGTTTCTTTTGAGTATTAAAACTACTTAAAAAAATCCCAAGCAACTGATAAAAAAATTGCTTTTAAATGTCTGTTTGTTAAATCTTACACAAACAACAATTGAGCAAAACCACAGACATACCAACTGAAAGACAAAATCAAGGGTCAACAATGCTGATTGTATGTATGTATGTATGTAAGCATATTGTATGATTTATTCTCAAATAAAAACAAACAAATCCAAACACATCAAACTCATAGATACTAATTCCTCCACCGATTCACTTACTCACACAACACAACTAAGAAAGTCAACAAAACAAAATGGTCACTAAAATACTGATAAAAATATTTTTTGATGGCATAACATAAAGAATGATACATATACTCGTAACTGTAAAAGTATAAGACATTATTTGCGATCAGAGCTGGCATGGAAAGTTGATAGATATGGGCTATTTCAAATTTTTTGAACACCTGCTGAAACCGACATACTATGGCTCTTATTCCGTTGTTTTATAAATTGAAAAAAAAAAAAACGTTGTACAGGGTTTGGATGACTATACTTGAATGATATGACCTACAAAATTTTACGTTGAAAAGTCTTCACCTTAAGAATTGGTGGTCATCTAAAATTCGAAAAATTAAAAAAAACGACTAGAAACTTGCAAGAGTTTTTTCATTCATTCCGTTTTCTTTGTAATAGTTTTTAGCTTTCAGATCCAAACCACTACAAAATATAGTCACTAGACTTGAGGATATATGTCTTATATTCACAAAAAAAAAAAAAATTGATATCACTGCTGGGTGAAAAGTTGCATGTGGTTTACAAGTGAAACGAAAATTTTCCGAATTTTGAACTTTTTGAAGATTTACATAGGGCTTTTGCGCCGTTTAATAAAAATTAGTTTTAAGCGCAGAATTAAAAAAACTAAGTAATTTTATAAAGTTTGAGGTATGTATATCAAGTTGGTGTCAGCGCACCAATAACGGAGATCACAAACTTAAAAGAGAATTAGCGTAAATTTTGTAAAAACTGGACTAAACTGATAAAGTGCAAAAAAAAGAATTTTTTTCAACGCGGGCGCGTGCGGCGGCAGTTTTTCCCAAACACATTTCGCTTTGTGACAACTAAAGCGCTGTATCAATTGCGCTGAAACATACATCGAATAGAAGACTTTACTGAGCTTGATACTAAAATTGAAAACGCACGAAAAAATTTTAAAGATTTAAAATTTTATGAAGGAAAATAATGTTTCTAACCTCAAAAACTGTAATTTTTATATTTTTTTTAATTTTTAACTTAAAACCGCAGTAAAAATGATTAACACGAACGGATTTCACATGCTCAAACATCGGTTTATACACACGCAAATCGACATTGATGTCAGACAAAAAAAAAATTCCAAGTGCCGTAAATTTTTGAAGTTGCCCATATGTTGAAATAATACTTAACCTTAATAAAAAGTACCTATTTTTTTGGTTTAAACTTTAAAAGGGCTAATTTAGGTTGCGTCGATAAAAACCAAAAGTGAATTGTAATTTCTTCAAATATATAAAATAATTACTGATCGAAATTTGTAATTTTCATGTTTATCGAGTGAAAGTTTAATTTCCAAAAAGTACTTCTATCACCTGGGTTCTACATTTGTAAAATTAAGTGGAAGTGAAATTTTCAATAAGTTTGTGTTTTCATTTAAGTGAAAATGACCTGAAAAGTAAAATACAATTTCCAGTTTGGTTCATCGTAGAAGAAAAGTTTCAGTCGTTTTCTAGAACGCCGTTAAATTGTCTTTGTGGAATTGAAAACGATTTTATTTTCACTTCGTAGGGGAATATAGAACCAAGGCGTATGTTTATTTATTAAAAACTTTAATTTAATTTATTTATTAATTGTAATTAAGTTTAAAAAAAAAAATAAGAACTTATTAACTAGTTATATATAAGAATATTGTCACCCTATATTTCAGTACAACTCTGCACATTTATCGAATCTCTTTTTATATTCGAAACATAGTAAAAGGAGTCGACAACTAAATTTAAAACGAGACAGACGTTTTCGCGAATTCTTAATTTTAATCTATGAAGTCTAAATTTTCTAACATAAAACTAATTCAATAAAAACAATATTTTTAACTTTAACATACATAAAGTTCCGATTATTTATATCAATAATTCCTTGTCCCTGCGTGTGACAATATTGGGATTTCTTGTAACCTATTGCTTTCGTCTGGAATAAGGGTCTTAATTCAGGCTTATTAGAGGCATGACACATTGTTATTTTTATACCAATCCAAGATTTGACTGCAAAATTGAGGGTGCTGTAGCTTAATTGGTTAGCGCATTTGATCATTAAGCATGAGTTGGTATTTGTAGCCCGGGTTCGATTCCCAGCGGCTGCCACTTAAACAACATCAATTTCTGATAATTATTAGTTTTCTATCATAACTTGTATTTATCACAGCGCTCTCCTTCGGTGGTATAGCATTGGAACGCCACCGAAGTAAAATAATTAAATAAAGGCTACAAAATCAAGCTGAGCCTACTCACCAACAGAGGCGCTGCAATTCTGCACTAAAAACAAACATAATGCGCAATTGCAGAATTGTGATATAAAAAAGCTTTTTTCTTTCACCACCTTTACTTCTCCAACCTATCTCCTTTCCAAAGAAAGTAACGCAATTATATATAGGCATATTAATTGCCTGAGTGGTACTTTAAAAAAAAAAAAAAAAAGGACGCTAAGTTGTTCCAAATAAAAACTGAGTCCTTATATTTATTAATATGTAGCAAGAAAACTTTTTAAAAACACTATGTCAAATCAAATATTTTTCGGGGATTTAAAATAATTCTTAAAATTGTTCATTTATTTCGGCCCTGTCTGTGTTTAGATATTTGCTTAATTTTTCGATCTCAATTCATAGCAATTTTGGATTTACAATTAGGTATATAAATTTGGCAGAAAGCACGATAAACCAATTATGCAGACTTTCAAATATATAGGGACAATAAAACATTTCAACAACTAACGTTATTTTACTAGAGAACAACCTTATCTATAAGGATCCAGATAATAAATAATTTTAAAGCCGCAAAGTATATTGTTAATATTACAATATCTTTATAGAAGCTTACTTTACCACTTAAGTATGAAATCACAGCCACACATTCACGGTTGTTGCAACATACTATGTATAAATAAATATATTTCAGTCGCAAGATTAAGAACAAAAGCAACAATAATTTTAAATATTTACAAAGTATGTCTGAATGTTAAAACAGAACTCGTATGTATAAATAACTCTTATTTTTGGAAATGCATACACAAGTATGACTGCAACACAGATTTATTTCCATGCAGCATACATGTGTTTTCAAAAGATAAGAAAAAGTGTAACTCCATGAAATTTAAGCCAATAAAATAAAAAGCATTAATTCATAAATTCATACATACATATGTATGTATGTACATATGTCTGTTTCTTATGAATCTTGCATTTGGAATGCGGAATGCACTCACTTAATCATCCGTTATAGTGACTACATACATATTGCAATATTATATATTGTATAAAAGGATGGAACAGAGATTCTTTATGTGGTAAACATTTTATTTTTATTTTATTATTTTGAAATCTATTGTTTTTAGTTTACTTTACTTTAATACCTTAAATTTTACATAACTTGTTAAATCACTTTTTGTCTACCTCGAACCACAAACAATAATTAACTAAAATTAAGTCTATTAACATGTTGGCTTACCTTTGTTTATAACCATAATACCAATGTGTTGTTTCCTTTAATATGACCACTGAATCACCAACATCCAAATTCAGGCGATGAGGTTTATCGTCTTGATCGAAATTACATTTTGCTAAAAATAAAATAAACACATTAAGCAGAATTAATTATTTTGCAAAATGTAAATATGTACATACATACATATATGTATGTATATGTAATTAGAAAATAAATTATATTAAATACCTACTTTCTCTATAGACAGACTGATAGAAAGCTGCATAAATGGAGATAATTAGAAAATATTCTAGACTTTAGTTTAGAATTTAAATTTAGTTTCACAACCTAATCTTTAAGCAGACTCTAAACAACTATTTTTGAGTATAAAAACATTTCTAACAGAAAAAAATTATAAATAATAACAGATAGGTATTTTTTTTTACATAGCAGATAGAATAAAGTGAATTTAGTTGTACTCATTTTGTTAAAACGACAATGTGAAAATAAAAAAAAACAATGTGAAAATAAAAAAAAAACAAATGTATGTATGTATGTACATAGGTAGCTGTAGCTTTTATTTTTATTTATTTCGTTTAAATGCAAAACTACTAGGTACCTATAAACTAAAAAAAAAATAAAAATATTTATGACAAAAACGACAAAAATGGCAAATAAAAACAGAAACACACACAAATGCTGTCATTATGTATAATTTTGTTTTTTATCTCAAATTTTGTTTGTTGCCTTTTTACATGATGTTGTTGGGGTAGAGAGTGCTCGAGACAGCTTCTACTACTACGTATCACTAAACTAGGTTTAGGTTAAACTAATAACATCTACTAACTAACAAACAATCATCCAACTAACCTGCGAACCAACAACAACAGCAAACACAATGACAACCGTTTAAAACACACTGACGTACATACATACATACTCGTAATTTAGTTAAACCGGTGTTTTAATTCTCTGCTCCTCTTTGTTTTGATTATTGTTTTCCATTTGTTATCGCTGTGGTTGTGTGTTTCTTTTTTTTTATAAAGGTGTCAACAATGATCTACATTGAGTGATTTTTTTAAACGTGTGTTTCTGATTGCGTTTTTTTTTTCAAAGAACGAATGTCACAAATCAGCCATTATAGTAATTGTCGGAAATTCTAATAATTTTGTAAAATAACAACAAATTATGAAATATTGTATAAATGGCAACGCAGATTAAACGAGAGTATGTGTAAATGCGTAAATACATATGTACCTCGTATCTTTTATTTTGTAAATTGCATTAAACTCAATAAATAAATCAGTTAACGGAAATGAACAAGTGTGAGAGTGTGTTCAAAGGTTTGGCAAAAAAGGGTTCAAACAAAGTACAAGATTGAAATATCAAATATTCATTAATAGAAAAAGAAAATTGGATACAATTGCAGAAAATCGTTATTAATTGTAGGGCAAATTTATTATTACATATTAGTATGTATAAAAATTCCACTGATTTCTGTCTACTTTTTACTTTCTAATGGCACTATCTAAAAAAAGTCAAAATTAAAAAATTAAAAACTTCGGTTTTAGGCAACTTTTATTAAAAAACATGTGATTATGTAAACATTAGAAATACGATTTAAAAACGTTGATCATATGCTGAAAACTCGTAAAATACGGGTTTTAAGTTTAAATTTTCTTCGATATGATCATTATTTTAAAATGAATTGGTAATACTACTCTTTATTGGAAGTTTTCAAATGTGAATTAGAAAGCTCTTTATCTACTACACGAAAGGCATTAATTAATATAACAGAAATATTATTACTAAGTTATTAATCTAATGACATTCTTACATAGATTTAACTTTAGAGAAATATAACTTATTGTACCTATTAATCATATTTTTTTTGTACCCCATAAATCTATGATCTTGGTTCAGAACTCGAATTTTTCACAGTTAAATGTTGAATAATATTTCGTTTTTAGTTTCGAGTTTAACGCATCATCTCAATGATGATGATTCATTACACGGTGCTACAAATCAGCACTTTTTTATACTTGAAAAGAGACCTAGTGTAGGTTATAGACCTTATTCCACTGTTTTAGTCGAGAATGAAAAAAACAAAATCTCCATTTGTCACTGAATGGAGTTCCACCGACTGTGCAACAAATGTCTGGTCACATTACATGTCTGCAGACTTTTCTTCCCCGGATTCATTTTCTTCTTTAGTCGTACTTGCATTATGTTCGATTATTTTTGGATTGGATACAGTTAACACATTGGCATAATTAATAAGATCACGGTTTTTGTACTTATGACGATGCCAAACCAAAAAAATAAAGAAAATGTAGTATCTTTTATCAATATTTTAATAACTTTTTTATTTTTTACTTGATTTTATTTATTTCAAGCTTGTTTAACTCAGAACTAAATTAGCTTTAATGAAATATATACATAAGGGTATGTTTCTAAACAATCTAATTTAAAAAATGACGCCAAAGTTAAAAAAAACCTAATGTGTACATATTTAAAAAGGCACATATTTCTTCTTTCTGAAACCGTTTAAAAATTGAAAATCGGATTAAAATCAACAGAGTTACGTGTTCATAAGTACTCGAACCTACCCGAAAATAGTTTTTTCGGAATAACTCCGAAATTTGAGGGTGTTTCCGAATTTTTAAAAATTGATTTATGATCTACTCAATAAGGCCTACAACTTACACTAGGTCACTTTGCAAGTATATTTTCACTGTAGCACCGTGTTATTTATAACTTCATGTTACTTTATTATAGGTAAAGGCAGATAAAAAATGAGCTTAATATTAGAAAATCAATTTGCTTTAGGTCACATGGTAAAAAAAAGGTATTTTTAATTTATGTATGTTTAGATTCTACTTTTAATAAAGATACGCAATTAGATTTATGGATGTTTGTTATTAATATATGTACAGTGAAATATTTCAGATTTATATGATCGATTCAATATACACATCCCAAAAAATAAAATAGACTAATTTAAATTTCACAAAATCATAGAAATGCTAAAACTTAAAAAATCCTGAGCATTTTGCTTGCGAATTTGAATTTTTAATAAGAAATCAGTTTTTTTATATGTATATCACGTAAATAATACAAAATAATGGAATTTGAAGGACCCTTTAACTGTCGTAAAAATTAAGATTAGAGAGGTCTTCCTAAAAAAGGCAACATTAAAAAAAAAAAAAAAAAAACATCAGTAATCTAAGTAAAGATGACAAATTTAAGTCCCGGATCACACATTGCAACTTTTGCTGCTCAACTTTTGAGTTTTTGGGTGAGAGGGAGAAAAAGAGAGAGAGATAGGGGACCACTCTTCTTTCCCCTATCACAAACAAACTCAAAAGTTGAGCAGCAAAAGTTGCATTGTGTGATCCGGGACTAATGCTGCAAGTGTTGTTTCTCAAAACAGCAGAACTGCAGCTTGCTTATTAGCTAAGTTTAAATATTACATTTTAAAACTACAACTTTTACAAAACCATTTACGAAATTGCGTTTTAATGAGAGTTTATAATTTTAATCGCAAGTAAAGAATATTAATATGCATATGTGCATTAGGATGGCACCAGTTGCATAAAGCCAAGTAATTTGAGGTCTCGCTGTCCCTCAAAAAAAATTGGTTTCGATTGGGCTACTATAGAAAGAAGCAAACTTAAATAAGATAAATTATAATTATATGTAGGTACTTAAATTGCAATATCTGTGTAAGTCTGGTGCATTATAATGCTTTAGAAATACATATCATCAAAACTTTTTAGTTGTTTAGTTTTTGGGGGGCCAGCCTAATATGCATTACAAGAAATACTATTATTTTTTTATCATGGTAGACGACTTCCTATATCAACAAACAAAACAAAAAAACTCAACAAAAAAAGGAAAAATATCCATGTAAATGTGCAGTTATTTTCGTATGTAAGTATGTATGTATGTATGTATTTTTAACCCAGAAATAAAAAATGTTCAAACATGTAATAGTTTGTACATACATATGCATGTATGTATGTATGTAGCTATTTATTAAAATAAATATGTATAATATTTAGTGTATAATTTCTTATTTTAATTTAGTTTTAACGAAACATCCGCTTACTTACTTACTGACGTCTTATTGAATCTCGACTAAGCATGATTTAGTTAATTTGCGGTGTGGCATGGTTGGCTTTTGTGTGATGTACAAATGTATGTATATATGTATGTATGTACATGCTCATTCATATGAATACAATAAGATTTGTTTCTGAGATTTTGAGCATTACTAGCTTTCACTGCATTAAGAATTGTGTTTTCTTTTAGTAATTTAAAGATGTGGCAGGCTGGCAGACAATGACAATGACGATACCGATGACAAAGCATCAACAACAACATTTAATACAATATACATACATATGCATATAAAGTCTTAAATGCCACATTCAATTTGCGTATGGCATAAAAAGCAAGTGGGAAATACAAAAACAAAAAAAAAAAAAAAACACAAATGTGTTCCTTATCCAAATGTACGAGTATATACGGAGCTTGCCACATTAAATTTAATTACAAAGAAACAAAAGCATTTTTAAGACAAAATAATATTAATAGTAGTTGTGCTAACAGTGATTTAGTCGATAAAGAATTATTTAAAGAACAGTAAGTCTCGGATAACCAGTCAGATAAAAGGATACAATTAACGAACGTCTATATTTTCGTACTTGATTGTGTTTAAATGTGAATTATAATTGAATGATTATTGACAAAATCATTATAATTACATATTACCAAGATAATAAAAATAGCACAAAATTTATCGTACGATCCTTGTACATGTTTTAAAAACTACAGAAGAAACTGAAGTTGAGGCACTAAGAAATTCATCAACGCCATTCGTGACAGAACAACAAATACAATGAAAACATATAAACAAACTTGTATGGCAAGCTCGATCAATTTCTAAGCTACACTTAATAATTTTATTTCACACAATTTTAATGTTGTATTGCGTATGGGCCTTGTATGGGAGCTAGGATATCAAAATTTCAGATCAGTGAATGTTATATGAAAAACATTGATTGCAATATCATGTTAAGCACTTCCTTTCTCTGTTGTATTCTGTTCTGAAATTTATTTTTTCTTATTTTAAAACTAGAACGATCTTCATCGACTTTCGTTTGTTTAGAGGATATGTATAATTTTCTAAACCGGGTCTTTTGCATTTTCTACTGGGTTAGTCCAAAAAACCATTGGACGAAGTGAACAAGAGTTGGTGGTGCAGTTAAAAATGTGGCAGTAAGTCTATTCCTCCAAATTCATACCCGTTTGTATCCGTGTCTGATATGAGCAACAACTTGATGGATATAAGTACCGACCACTGGCATAGATTGATCGAGTCGTTTTGTATACTAAAACTTTCCGTCTGTTTTTTTTTTTTTTGCATAAATGCATTCTACCCTCTCCACAAATATGTATACAGCTAAGTTAGAGTACGGTATAATTATGTGCCTCAAACATTCATGTATACGTACAAACTGTCAAGCATACATCCAGTGCCACACCACACACTGAGAATTATGAAGTTTTTGTAAACACAAATTTTACTTTTACGTATTTAAGTGTTTGTGAAACAGGGGGGAGGGAAATATATTTATTATTACGAGTATATGTTTGTTTTTGTATGTGCATGTGCCATCATTATATTATCCAAATAATAATTCTTAAAGAAAACGTAGGCTGTCCGTCAATTTGTCTGTCTGTTCGTACATATGTCAAAGAAAATAAAAAAAATATTAAAACGACCTCCACATAACACAATCAAAATCGCAACATGAAATGCAATAAAAAATATTTAGCTGTTATTTTAATGTTTAATATATATAAAAAAACTAAAAACGAATTGAATAAGCAGCTTTTTGTTGAAAGAAATTAAAAAAAAATCCACACAAAACTACGTTTGCAACGCACTACTTTCGTTCGGTCATTAGCCTATGTTCGTTATAAGCGTTTCAATCGAGGCGTGTCTTTATTACAAAATATTTCGTTGGTTTGTTTTTTTTTTGTTGGAGGATTTTTATATCATTTTTATAATTTAATTCAAAAATGTTTATGTACCCGTACTTCCAGGTACAAGAAATCTTTTGTAGTTGCATGCAGCACCAAGTAACCAATATGTTTTCCTTATTGCAATTAAAAGCATGCCTTTTGTTAATGATTAATTAATATTAAAACAACGATTTAAATATTAAATGGAACTTGTCTAAGTAACTGGCGCTTCATATAATATATACAAATAATTATTAAAATAAAATCATTTGTTATTCCATAATCAACATTACACATTCATCTACATACATACATATATGTATAAAGGAATGTCATATTCGTAAACATCTCCAAATGGAACACAATGAGAATTTATCGATAGGTCTTAATATCAAAAGTACAGTATAATCCCATTTAAGCGAATCTTCACTATTCAATAAATAATTTCTTATTCTCCAGCTAAAAGAAAAATACCGTGTTTGCTGGTGTAACTTAGTATGCAAACTGCAATCGAATTTTCGTTTTAGCAAGGTTATACTGTATTTATATGAATAAGTAATACATCTAACCCCTCCCTCCACCCGGTTGCCGTTGTTTACTTCTGTTTTCTTAATTTCTTAGAATGAATGATGTACATAGCTAAGGAAATACTGTCAATAATGATGAATCATTTTTGTAAATATTAAAATTGTTTATGCAAATTTCAAATCGAACACAACACCCTCATTTAACTAAACAAACATTTTTATATAAGTATTAAATAGATTTAGGGCCGTTAAACTTTGTCTAAGTACACACCATTATTATATCACATATTGTTGCTTGGCCACGGTGCGTATTTATTCACTTTCAAGATGTTTATATGTACGTACAGGTGAAATATGGAAAATATTTCTTAAAGTAGACAAAAAATAAAAAGATATTTCCAAATTAATAACAGGCATGGGCGGGCAACGTACACCTGATAAGCATACAAATTACTTTTCAGAATTCAATTAAAAAAAAAAACAAAAACAAAAAGAAACAATAAAATGATGCATATTTAAAATTAGGTCGAACTACTATTTAGATAATTATTATATTCTAAACAAAAACTGTTGGAAATGTTTAAAAATTTTCTTCTGTTTAAAACAAAAAATTATAAATCAAAAAGTTAAAATATTACACATTTCAGAGGAAAAATTCTGCAAACATACATACACCGAATACTCGTAGAATTAAATTTAAATTTAACTTTTTTCTCCTTTTGTTTTTTTTTTTTGGCTATAGAATTTAAATTGATTGATTAAGTAATACATAAAGACCAGTCATACACCAGTTACTTTAAATTTGTTCGGAATAATAGAGGTTTTTTTAATGTTGTCTGCCTATCGTTACCTCTAAGCTACCTGTATCTCTTAAATATTCACTAAGTTTGAACACTGTTACCGCAAAAACTCCAATTGCCGTTACACTATATCATAAAAAAATAAAATGTTTACTTTTCCACAATTAAGTTTATTGAAATCTATAAAATACAAAAATACATATCGATAGCTTAGTGTACAAACACTATAAGAGCCGATTCAACAAGTTTACAGAAAACTTTATAAATTCGTTTTTTATCTGTTAATTCAGTTTTATTGCTTATTTGGTTTATAATGATATAAAATCACTGTTTGAGGAACTATTAAATACAGAGTGTGCTGTAGCTTAATTGGTTAGCGCATTTGATCATTAGGCATGAGTTAGTAATATTTGTAGCCTCGGTTCGATTCCCAGCCCTACAGATCTGATTTATGATAATTATTAGTTTTCTATCCATCATAACTAATATTTATCACATATATAATAATAAAATAATTAAATAAAGGCTATAAAATCAAGCTTTAAAAATAATGCGACTACTCACCACCAGAGGCGCTAAAATGCTGCACTAAAAACAAACATAATGCGCAATTGCAGAGTTGTGATACAAAGCCTTTTTCTACTTTCACCACCTTTACTTCTTCAATCTATCCCCTTTCCAAAGAAAGTAGCGGAATTATCGGTCATGTCACAGAATTTAATTCCGTTCGGAAGTGGAATTAATTCCGTATTTTGCTTCTATAGCAAAAGCCAAACGAACAAATTTTTCGGAATGAAACCACTTTTAATTTGCTATGTGAAATTGTAATCTTAAGAATTTCTAGGAATTAATTAATTAATTCCACTTCCGAACGGAATTAAATTCTGTGACATGGCTGTATATATAAGCATATTAATTGCCTTATCTTAAAAAAAATCACAGTAATCAGAAAAAGTGCTAACTTAAGCCGCTTTTTAGACTTAATACATTTTCTTAAATTTTTTTTATCGCATTTGATTTAAGGTCGCATTGTCCCTAAAGTTGATCTCAAGAGGCAATGGACCATAGTTTTTGATATTAGTAAAAGAGATAAACAATTTATTATTTGGTTAAAATTTAATGAATAAAGTAATAATTAAAACAAGTTTAACGCTATTATATATGTATAAGTCAATAACTTTGAACATAACAACATTGTTTATCACAAAATGGACTTAGCACTTTTATATATCACTGTGTAACTACGAGAACAAAAAACAAACCAAATTACTTTTTCTAATTTTTTGTATTAAAATTACAACTTTTATAAAAAGTGGACTTAGCACGTTTGCTAACTAAGCTAATGCACTAACTTTGTTGAGATTTTTAGAAAACTTTACTAAATTCTGTTTCTAATGTAATTCAGATCGATTATCCTTAAAAAAATTCTTTATTTTTTATATTTGGAGTTTGACAAATGAAATGTCAGCTGTTGAGATCAGCACGTACTAATTTGCAGTGATCGTTACCAAAATAATCCATATAGCATGATAATATTTTTTGTTAGCCTGAATTCATTGTTAAAAATAATTTAAGAAAATAGATTTCTTGAAACCATATCAGGAAATAAATAAATTTGAATAAAGTTATAAATCTGAAAACAGCTTTTTATTAAATGACACAAAATTAATTATATTTATTATAGTGAAAATGGAAAAATAAAAATTAATAAAAACTAATTTTGTTTGTTTTACACAATCAGATAAAGGCAGCTAAACTATCGAATATTAGTTTATTAGCATTAAGTTTAGAAAATACTATAAATAAAGTAAAAATTAGATTTATCAAGAGAAGAAAAAAGCAGTTTAAATTTGATTTTAAAAGTTCATACTCGTTTAAAGCGATTCCTTTATCTAAAACAAATAAAATTGAAAACTTGAGTGGCTGTGTTATTTGAAATGCAATAACAATTTAATTAAAATAAAATAATAAGATATTTAAGGTGTAGACAAAATCCACTAAATCACCAAGGGAGCAACAAACAATATTCAAAACTATTATTACTAAACATAATTAAACGGAAGTGAAATAAATACATACATACATAAAACCAGAAATCATAATAAGAACCACTTTGCTGACAAAAAGGGCAACTTTTTAGAAACAGAATAATAAAAAATAAAACCAATGTTATGGGTCAATGAATAATTATGTATTGAATACATGAATGCATGCATGCGTTTGATTATGCATGTTGTAGATGGAAAGGGTGTGCTTGCCTCAAGTGTAGCTAAGTGCAACAAGTTGTATGCATACACTTATCATATACTTACTGCTACTTATGGGTGCGTCGACCAACTTGAAAAGTAAATTTTAGTTTGCCTGAAAAACATACATTTATATAAAGGGGAAATAGAAAATGATACTGAAAATATGCAAAATATTCCACATAAAATGTTGTTGTCAAAACAAACAAAACAAAACACATACAATATAAGCATTCAACCAACCAACATAATTAAAACGGATCTAATGGATTTAATTCAATGAGAATTAAAGAGGGAGAGCTAAAGAAACAAAAAAATTAAATAAATTAAAGTTACCTAAGCAAAAACTTGTGTTGTTATATGCATTTAAAAAGAAAGTCACATTTTTCAAACTCCCTAAAGTATTTTATCATTCATAAAATGTCACACACAATAAAAATAAAACTCAACTAACAACAAAAAAGTAACAAGATTGTAAGATTCACACACATGCTCAACTCGAATGAAACAATCTTAAAAGGAAAAAAAAGCTTTTTAAGTGTAGCACGCGTATGACATAATAAACAACAAAATACATACTATGAGAAAATAACATCCAAGTAAGGAAATATTTTCAAGTAGTCAGGTCGAATTGTATAAACTCTATTTAAATGATAATAAATTTAAACAAGACAACAACTTTTCAAATAGTTCGTTCGTTCCCGTACTCAAAATTTTAATTTGTTGTTTTTGTAGCTTTGAAATTCGGGCAAAAAATATAATTTCTTCTTCTAAATGTTACAAACGCAATGACAAACTGAAATACTTCTTTTTGTATTTCTTACCGGTAGTTTTGCTTGCTATAAAAAAGTCCGGTGTAGAATGAGTTTTAAATAAAATATTTTTTATTTAAAAAAAAACATACTTTTAAATATTAATAATAAAGTGAAAATATTTTAGATTAGGATCTGAGTATTGTTAAACCAGAGCAAAACTTACCACGATTTATTGTTACTCTAATTTTTATACCCTTCACCTTCATGTATATAAGTTTGTCATTCCGTTTGTAATTTCCACAATATAAATTTTCCGACCCTATAAAGTATATATATTCTGGATCCTTATAGATAGCGGAGTCTATTAAGCCATGTCCGTCTGTCTGTCTGGCTGTTGAAATCAATTTTCTGAAGTCCTTAGATATCTTCGGGATCCAAATCTTCAATAATTCTGTCAGACATACTTCCGAGAAGTTTGCTATTTAAAATCAGCAAAATCCGTCCATAAATAACGGAGATATAAGCAAAAATCCGACACAACCTCTGAAAATGTCATCAAAAAAACTAAGTGTATTAATATTGTTACGAATAATTTCATCAACAGATGGCGTTGATCAAACAAAGTGTATTAATATTGTTACGAACAAATTCATCGACAGGTGGCGTTGATCAAACAAAGTGTTTAAGTGTGTTCTTAAACCGTAATATTAGTGTGTAAAAAGTTTTCGAAAACTTTAAGTGTGTTCTTAAACCGTAATATTTTTAATTGTGTTTGTGTACATTTAAATAAATAAAGACTAGTTATATTTTCTCCAAAGAATCCGGATTATTTAAAGGAAATAAACCACCGTTTTTAAAAGGTAAAAACGTAACAATATAATATATATGTATGTATGTATATAATATAATTATGCATCCACAACAAAGGTGAAGGGTATATAAGATTCGGCATAGCTGAATATAGCACTCTTACTTGTTTTATTTTAATTTGGTTTTCCCACACTTACCCACATAAACATAATGGAATTTTTTATATTATTAAAGCTTTATAAAACAATTTTTGTATGAAAATTAAATTTTTAAACCTTTGATATAACAACTATTTAATTATGAATAAAAGCATATTTTATATTATATATTTTATTTTATCATAAAATTAAGATTAAGTTGATTGGTTAAGGAGAAGTCTAGTATTTATTCCTTACAAAATAAACGTCCTTAAAGTCTACCTTATTTTGCTGATTCTTTGCAATATTTTGGTTAGCTTTTAGAGATTTATTACTTTTATTTCTTACTACAATGAATGGAGAAGTATTTAAAGATTTTTGACTTATTTACAATATTTTGTTGTCTTTTTAATTGAAATTTCCAATGTTAGTAGACATAGTAGAAGCTAGCAAACAAAAAACCAGTCAAATTAAATAAAAATGATAAAAACTTAAACAAAAAACAAACAAATTTAATTATAATTCTACAATGCAATGTGCATCATTCTATCATGGTCATTGCTATTGTCATGTCAATAGAATTGTTCTAAAAACAGCAGCAACAAACTCGTACTTCATAGAGCATACATTTCAATGTTTTTGCACAGTGAGTGGCAATTAAATTTTTGCAACTAAAATTTTTAAACAAAATTAAGTTGATAAAAAATTTCCATTCAACATGTTTTAATGCATAGTACATAGTAGTATTATTTTGTAATGCACTGTATTGATTTAGTAGTTTTGCTGCGAACACTTTCACATGTTTATTAAATTAAAACAATGGCTTCCATATGAAATTTTCAAATTCATAAAGTAAAAAAAAAAAAAAACAAAACAAATAAACAACAAACACACTTCGTATTTGTATTTGTGTATTTGCTATATTCTTTAAAGTTGCGAGTACAATTTCGAGGAGATTCGTCATCAAAATACCTTGTCTGTCAAGCAACTATATATTTAAACACTACGTCGCGCTTTATTATAAAAATAACAAAAATTAAGCTAAAAACAATAACACAAACAAGTAAGAAAGTATAGTCGGTCAAGCCCGACCATATAATCCCCTACACCCAGTATATATATTTTTCAGAAATGGGCGCTATATGGGAGATATTACCTATTATGGACCGATCATCCAAAAATGTAATGCCCCATTACTTCCGTGAAGATAAATATTGTGTATGTTATAATTTATCTCGATATAAATAGTTTTAAAAGATTTATGAAGGTTAAAGTTAATTACGGAGAGGGTCTTATATCTGAGCTTTGACTAATTATGGACCAACCATTATAAAATTGGGTGTCATCATTTCTGTACATATGAAACTTATTTTTATTAATAACAACATTTTTAAGAGATAAATAGTCGATAAAGTGATTTTCGGAAGTGGGCCTTATATGAGAGGTACGACTAATTATAGACCGATCATCATAAAATTCTACCATATTATTTGTACATGTACGAAACATATTTGTGTTCACTATTATTTGGATGCTAACATTTTTAAAAGAGTTATGTTCTTTAAAGTGATTTTCGGAAGTGGTCCTTATATGGGAGCTACGATTAATTATGGACTGATATAGATAAAATTTGTAGATGTGATTTATCTTCATTTATAACTCATTTGTGGTGAAATTTGTTTGGATACTTTCATAATTCAAACAGGGGCCAAATTACCGCATTCGATATCGAGTAAAATTTATCGTAATTTTCTTATTTGAGATTATGGCATTCGATATCGAACAAGAAATTTAGTACATTTTATCATAATTTCGATATCGAAATCATTTTTCGATACGATAGCTCATTCGATCACGAATGCGGTAATTTGGCCCCAGTTATGATCGTTAAACTCCTATTTTGGGAAGACATTTGTATAGGGGCCAGGTAAAATCCCATCCGTCCTTAGGCCGAAAAAATATCACGTACCAGATTTTATTGAAATATCTTCAAAATTACAAGCTTTACATGGACAGCCAGCCAGCCAGACGGACGGACGGACATAGTTAAATCAACTCAAAAAGTGATTCTAAGTTGATCGGTGTTGGACCAATATTTCTGGGCGTTACAAACATCAGCAAAAATCCAATATACTCTCCCCACTATTGTGGTGTAGGGAATGACTATTACAAAACCAAATATGTATTGTTGTTTTAAGTACCGGGGATGGATAATTCAATTAGTAAAAAATTCTTCGTATGAAGGAAACTTACTATTTCTTCAAAATTCTGGCAAAAATTATAACCTCAATGGATATTCATGATATTTATTGTAGATTCTCTTACTATTATGTTTACTCATGTTTCCCACATTTATTTGTTTTATATATATATATATATTTGCAAGCTGAGTAATTAAATTTTTGAATCATGTAAAGTGTGAATGTCTTTCACAATGAAGGTTTTAACTGGGATTGAATTTGAAACTTTAAAATTAGCTCTAGAATTTTGTAAAACATTTACAATAGTACTGAATTTCCCATGTCTGTCCATGTCTACTACATACATATATCTTTACACATAATAGAAAATACCTGTGACTATATTTACGAAAATATACCTGATTTTTTTTTGGTATACGGCAACTGTTTAGTATGTACTCGAAAATATTTACTAGATATACATACATAGATTAGTTTACAATAGCACGTAAGCAGCTGCAGATACTTGTATATTTGTCTTGATTAAATTTTTCAGAATATTTACTAGATAGATACATATATACAAATCTGTATGTACCTAAAAATATGTTAAATTCAGCAAATAACCGCATTATTTTTATATTTAATACATATGTATGCATGTATGTATGTAGTAAAAATGATTTAGCTAGTTATCTACAACCATTAACATATTTGTTCTTTATCGATAAACTGAAGAACTACTGCATCAAATTGCACAAGAATTTATTTATACTAATTTTTGCTTTTGTTTGATAAATGATGCCAGAGTTTAAGATTTTACTCAATTACGCCTAAACTGCTGAAATTTTAATGACGTTTACATCCATATCTGAAGACATGTAGAACTACAATATCTCTGTAACTATTTTGTGCATAAAAATATAAAAAGCGAAAAAAAGGTATAAAAAAGAAAAATTTTTATAAACCATTATTCAATCAATCATTTTTTGATTAATCTAATAATCGAATCAATTAATTTTCAAAACATAAACAAAAATTTGGACAAAACTCCCTGAATGAAATAAGAATAATAGCTTATAAAATTATTAAAAAATTGTAACATTGAACATTTTAATAGAAACGATTTTTTACATTAATTTTCAAATCAATAACTTAAAAACGGAACCCTTGTGAAAAGAGTATATATTTTTCTAATTAATGATAAGAAATAAAGGTGATTGGTTTTTATTTGTGTAAATGGTTTCGCTCGTTTTAATATTTGTATTAGAAATCTAGTTTTCTGAAAATCTTATGTTTTCTAAATACATATTTTGAAATTTTTTTTTTACTAAATTTATATTGTTGAATTGAAAGGAAGGTTCATGGTGCAACTATACAAGGTGAGTGCAAATCTACAACAAATACAACACAAAACAGAAACAACAGGCATTTTGTTTGTGTAAAATAATGTACTACTGTCAAAAATAAAATATTATTATTTTACTTTTGACATAAGTAAATTGTAAACAAAGTCAGTCAGCTGGGCTACTGCACTCACCTTGTATAGTTACACCATGGGAAGGTTAAACAAATGTAAGCTATTTAATCAAAAACCCCTTATTTCGTCAACATAAGGTTTAAATAAATGAGTACATTTTAAAAATTAATCGAACACTCGAATAATTTAATTAAAATAAAACTGATATCGTTTTGACATCCCTAGAACTATCTATTTTAGATACAAGACCAAATCTATAGTTTGCAAAATTTTACGTTTTGACTTTATAATTTAAGAAGAAATAAAAACTAAAGGTACGGTCACATTTGGCAAATATTTGCCGAAAAAGATGTAACCACAAAATAAAATATATTTGAACTCGTTTATTTATTAAAAAAAACTTTGTGGTGGGGTCTATATCCAAGAGTTTGGTATCAGGATGTCGTTTAGAATTCCAAACGGATGTAGTATCCTTCAGTCTGAAATATCGGCTATAAAACGAGCAGCTAATTGGATCAGTTATTACAGAATATCGGGAAGAGATATACATACGAGATATATATACTGACAGCCAAGCTGCAATAAAGTCTCTGACAGGTGTACACACTACATCAATCATGGTCCAGGAATTCCGGACATCCTTAAACAGGATTGCGAGACATTCAATAGTTTTACTCATATGGGTGCGTGGACATAGAGACATAATAGGCAATTGTATCACAGATGACTTGGCAAAGAAAGGTGCCATGTTACTTGACGATAACATTGACCATCTTTGCGATATTCCGCTATCGAAATGTAAGCAAATAGTAAGCAACTTTTACTATGAGCTAGCTCAAACCAGGTGGGTAAATGAACACACCTGTGCAATCACACGACAGATTTGGCCTATATTAAATAGGAAACGTACGTTGTATTTACTGAAATTACAGCGACCACAACTCAGTAACTTGGTGTCAGTGATCACAGGACACTGCAAATTCGGCAATCATGCAAAACGACTGGGTTTACCCTATAATGAATTTTGCAGGAGTTGCAATGTCAATGCCCAGCAATGAGCGGATCTCGTAGCATTCTTCTGGGGCAGCCATCCTTCGACGACTTATCTGAATTCTCAGATTTGAAACTGGAGAATATTGATGCTTTCATCAGAAGCAGTAATTGGCTGCAGTAATCCAATACCGGTTATCTGCGCTCTTTTTAATTTTTGGTCTGCACACTTTTCACTCTTCTCATACTTTAAACATTTTTTTTCACTATCCTTCGTATTCTTCTATTCTATTCTATTCTATTCTATTCTATTCTATTCTATTCTATTCTATTCTATTCTATTCTATTCTATTCTATTCTATTCTATTCTATTCTATTCTATTCTATTCTATTCTATTCTATTCTATTCTATTCTATTCTATTCTATTCTATTCTATTCTATTCTATTCTATTCTATTCTATTCTATTCTATTTCCTTCTTCATATACATATCTTCTTTTTCTCTATCCAGAAATCAGGTAACACAATAGGACCAGCGATATGGACCACCTGCTGACCTAACCTAGGACACGACACAATAAATATTTAGTCTTATTTTATTTGATGCTGTTTGATCTTGCAAAACTCTTGTAAGAGTAAACAACGTCGAACAAATTTGTGCGAAAACTAGTGGTTACGCTTTTTTGAGTAAATATTTGCCAAATACGACTTTAAGTACCTTAAGAATTTTTTGCTATAATATACTATTGTAACATTCAAATTAAAATTTGCCCTATTAACTAATAAAATTAACAAAAGGTAGAGTAATACATACTATTAACACATGATAACGTTTCAATTTAAAACTCAATTACGAGTATGTTCTCTGACAATTTAAGATTTCATATTTCAGTTTTTTTTTTAGATTGTGCACTACTGTGCCATACTACCATCTACCAAAACTCAATTTTGAAAAAAGTTCTGGTAAATATTTGTTATTTTTGTAATAATAATCTTTAAATCGGCCCCTTCATTTGCCGGTTAAACACTCTACAATTGTTTGCATGTTATTGAAGTGTTTTTGACATGCTTTAGCAAACAACCCACCCGTTTACTTGGTCGCCACCATTTCATTCCCATATAGCATTCTTAATTACTTATAAAACATCAATACAGTCAGTCATATCGATACACTGGTTGTCTTTGTTATGATTGCATGTTCGGACGTAGATATGCATGAAATCGAATATGTCTTACAAATGGGGTGGAGTACAATGAATGATTTTCTTTAGAATACTCAATAGAAATTACATAGTACAATAGCTGAGATGGTTGGTTAAATGGATATTGTCGTATGATATAAAGAAGACTCATTTCATTTCATTTTAATTGTGAATGTCAGTTTAGAGATTCCAGAAATGAAATGTCGTTAATTACTTTTCACAAGATTAAAGACATTTTGGTTTTATTCTCTGAATTGCTGATGTATCTCACTCCTATTGCAATTTAAATTATGTTTTTTGCTTTTATCAGTTTAGGAAGATCTTTATAACGCATTGACCCCATTCCCTTTTACCATAATACCATTTTTAGTTTTCTATACATTCAACATTAAAAAGAAAAAAACCACCACAACACAATAATAATTCTTTTGAACTTATGATTTCTGCTGTTAAGCTTGAAAGTTAAAAATAAAATATGTATGTATGTTAAGTTGTTTTTTATGTTTTATGATTTTTTCCTCTTTCTCTCCCCTACATTCAGAAATACGAAACGAAAAAGATATTCAAAGGAAGTAAGCATTACAAACACATTGCTTACAATCAGTCAGTCCGTCAGTCAGCCAGCCATAATAAATAAATAATAAATTTCATAATTTTTTTATTTTTTATTATTTATTATTTAATTGTTTATTGTTCTTGCCTTATTAAATGCATTTTAGGAAAATACAAACACATACTTGCAATAACTTTTAATTTCAACAACAATTAAATTACTTTTTATAGAAATTTGTTTAATAATATGGAGGGGAATGTTCAATTATTAAGAAATTATCTTTTAAGTTTTTATGGGTTTGTAATAACATTTAAATGTGTGTTACACTAGACGAAGATCTTCTGTTTTTGTAAACACACCATTTGGTATCTGTCAAAATAACAGCTACATAGCTGTCTGCAGTTGCACATGTAGCCTGCACTAAGTATTTTATTATTTCTAAAATAATTGCTTAAGTGTCGAAAATGTTTGATTGATGTTAATTGTTTTTGGTTCTCTTTGGAGCATTTATGATGATTTTGAATTTACATTCGTTTCACTTGTATTGAAATTCAGGTAAAAGTATTCGCGAAACATAACTTATAACTTATTGTATGTCCGTATATTTACTGTAATGAAACAACAAAAACTTTAGCTTCTTGTGAGCAGCCAGGTATTAAGTTCTTGACATACATTATCATCTAATAAGGGGAGAGAAAACAAAGGCCTCGCATTATAATGTCGGCCTATATCATATATGTACATAAATCTTATACAGTTCTAAAGAACTTTATTTTTTAATCAGTGATTCATTAAGGAATCTTAAATATTTTCTTATCTTTATTTAAATATGCATATACATACATACTTATATGTATGTATGTATATGTATGCATGTATGTATAAATTTGTATTTCATTAGAAGGATTTGTTTTATCATGATAGTTACCAGACTACATGTCTTAGGTGTATTTGAGTTGATTAAGTGGGTTGTTTTTCAAAATCCTAACAAACCAAGTTCTTTATAAAATGTCAACAAACTAAAACTAAAAAAGGGAATACTGCTTGCAACACTATTTACTAAATAAACATTTTGAAATGTTGTACAAATAAATACTCCATCATTAGGCGACAACAACAACTTGGAGTAGTAATGCGAGTGCAGTCTGAAAAATTAATTTGAATTTCAAGAGGTGACTCTATGCGGAAACAATTTTATTGTTAAAACTCTTTTTAATAAGACCACTAACACGGGTTATTTTCAATGATAGGTACTAGTATTAATATATGATCATTACCTAGTCTAGTTTTTAATATCTCAGATAAGCCATCTACACAGTTTGGCAAAGAACCTACAGAGTGTGGCAAAACTATTCTGCCTACTAATTTTTGGGAGAAAGTTATTTTTCATTTATATAGAAAATTGTAAAAATCAAGTAAAAACATAATATTTTTTTGCAATTTATAATAAATATTATGTAAAATGGGAAACCCCAAAAAACTTTACAAAATATTAATTTTTATTTAGTTATTCTTGCATTTTATTAATTTGCATCATAATTTAAAGGTCACAAATGTATTTAACTTTTCTTAAATTCCAGCCATAGATTTTGTGTTATTATAATTAAGTCTTTTTTTAGCTTCCACTATATTCTACGTCGACGATCTGAACCAAAAATGTTGCATTTGCAAAAATGTTCACTTTGCCAGACGATCGTATATACATATTTATGGCTCTCAGCATCCTGTGGATTTTTTCATTGTTTACATTGATATATAGTGTTCTTCTTAGCTGGTCGTTAATTTTTGGTCGGGATAAATGTGTGATAAGCGGGGTTTTAGATGGACATTAGACTTTCCTCCTCGGCATTCAATGATTTTGTACAATCATTCCGTGGTAAATTTTAAATGCTTCTGCGATTATAGACCAATTTATTAAATTGCTGACTGCTTGACAACATCTACTAAACATATCACAAATGTTTTTAATTTATTGGTCTAGTTTTAAAGCAGTAAAATAATTTTTCCTTCGGAAATGTTAAATTATTTTTCCCTCCGGCCTTTTTAACACACACATCTCCATACAATTGAAATATACATACATGGCACGTATCCTTTTATCAATGTGATGCAAATTAATAAAATACAACAAAAACTTAACAAAAAAGGAATTTTTCCAATTTATACAATGTCTACTATTAATTGAAAAAAAGAAAAAATAAAATGCTTCTAAAATTACATTAAAATAGTTTTTTGATTAAGGAAATAACTAAAAGAAATTTAGGAAAAATTTTGTTTCTGAATTTTAACTGATATGAAAAAAATATTTAGGAACTAGTTCTATTTTTAGTTTTATTGATTAAAATGTAAATATTTACCTTTTTGTTTATAATAATAAGTAAATAACTTAGAAATTTAATAAGTTTATTTTTTATAACTACTTATTTAGTACAAACATTCAGGCATTATTTTATAATAAAAATAATTAGTTCAATTACTAATTCCTTTTTATACTATTTAATGTAATGTGTTTGGTAATCGAGTAATGGAATTTGTCAACCAATAACGTAAGTCATTATATGGCAAGTTGTTCTTAAGGTAATCTCTAATTTTTTGCTGGGTAGTTGTGTGACATAATAATTCAAAAGTAATACTTTTTCAAGTATTTGTGACAGTAGTACATTATTTTACACAAACAAAATGCCTGTTGTTTCTGTTTTGTGTTTTATTTGTTGTCGATTTGCACTCACCTTGTATAGTTGCACCATGATAAAACGTATTACAAGAATAAATTTTGATAGTAAATTTTTACAAATAAAATTAAAAATTAAAATTTCCCAGGTTTGTTAAAGGATGACAGCTCAATTCTTGACATTTCAAAATGTGCTCTACTAATTTTAAAGTGATAACATTCAGTAATAACGCAATATAGACAATTTTCGACATGCTTCGGTGTAATATATATATGTGTGTGAATATTCATTCATATTATTTCAAAAAGACTTTTCTGACATACCTCGTTTAACAGAGAAGGAAAATTCCCTATTCCCTTCAAAAAATGACAAACCGAGTTAAGGGATAAAATATACACACATAAAAGAAATAAATTTTATTAGAGAATAAAGAAAATGAAACAAGTGAAACTGACAACATTTTAACTTTATTTAATGCACTTTATACAAAAAAAAAAAAAAAAGAAGAAAACAGCGCCAACAACATAAAACCAAATAATTGTACAGTAGAGTAGTGTAAAACGAGTAAAGTACAATATAAAAAAATTATACAGAGTAAAAGTGGTGACAAACAACAGGGTGCGTTGGCTTTACTTCACTCGTCGTACCCTCTATACGAATTAACTCAACTGTATGTTTATTCACAATTCAGTATGTTGCAGCCACAAATAATGATGATAATCGTACAAAGCAAAAACTTTTTAAAAAAATGTGGCACACATGCATGATGATGTACATGTGCATGAACATGTACATGTGTATTTTTAATACATATATAAATATTCATACACATGAGTAAATTGTAAATTGTTTTTCTTTTGTGAATGAAAGAGGCGACTGACTATAGCTTAGGGATACATATTTGTAAAACAGTTTAAAGACTGTGGAGTTCAATTAAAACGAATCACATTTCAAAGTTTCATTTGGTAATGTTGTTAGCCTTATACGAGTATAGAATGGTCGCAACTACTAACTGAAGGGCAACTTGTTGCAACGTTATTACGATTTTTGCAACTTGTATATGACCTCTGCTGTGCATTCATTTAAAATGCATCAAAGCACCTTCCGTTTAAACTCATTGAAAATAAAAGATTTATTTCTTTCTGATCTCAATTTTATTTGTTCTAACCAAACTACACTGTGTAAATCTTAAAGAATTAAAGATGACGATAAGTGTGTATGCATGTATGTAGCATCAGCTCGTTGTAAGTTTGTCTGATTGCCTGCATACATTGGTGCAGTACGTACTTAAGGGCAATATTTAACCCCCGCTATGACAATGTTGATGATGTTTATTTTGATGAAGTCTCACTGCCACTGCTGCTACTGTTGCTGCTGGTTAAATGACATCAATGTGAACGCTGTCATTTCTAATCATCTAATGTGGAGGTTCATTTTTCAGTTACTACTCGCACAATAATAAAACAATAACCAAATTAACTGAACATACTTTAAAAGAGTTGAGAGTATGAAGTACAAGTTCTCGTTTATTCAAAAGTACAAAGAATAAAAATAAATTAATATTTAATCGTGAAACAGAATATCCATGTCCAACCACAACTGGGAAATGCGTCATTGGCATTTATTGAGGCCGTGAGCATGGCACGCGTACTAAATAAACGTTCAACTCAATAAGTTCTTACTTAACGAAATAATTATTCTTTTTAATTTATTTTTTTTTTAATAGAAAAAAAGCGTTAAATGGCAACAGCTAACGCGACATGTTCTGACATTGTAATTATATGAATGGTACTAAAATATTTTTTATGTTTAAAAAGAGAAAAAAAAAAAACATTTGTAGTTAAACATTTTAATAATGGCATAACATATAAAATTACTTACAAGTGTATGAATTGCTTTTCTTAAAGTAAATATGTACCTACACTTAAAAGTGTAAAAATGCTCTAATTATTTGATAATTACATGTAAATAGTGATTGTCATTGCCTAAATGGTTTTATAATTAACTTAATCAAACATTAGTGAGAACGGTGAAATGCCTCTTAATTATTGTTCTTAAAATATGTATGTAGAATCAACTAAGAAAATAAACAAAACAGACATTGCAATTACTGAAGAAAAAGAAAAATTAATTTTTTAATAAAAGAAACTATAGAACACAGTTTGAAAACTGTGCCGAAAGAAATATTCGAAAACTATTCTCGAAAAATTTGTTTCAAAAACGTCTCCAAATAGGCATATAAAACAGAATCTACATATATAGAAAACATGTTTAAAAATTATTTGAAAGTACTTATTTCAAAGTGAATCTCACTTGCAACTCCCTTTAATAATAAATACAATTTATTTAAACCTTTTTGTAAATGAGATTAGGGAATTTAAAAAATTATAATGCAATACTTAAAGTACATACTACTTTGTAAGGTGGTTAGTTTTAGCTCTTTTCTAGAGTACGAAATTTGTCAAAATAAAAGTAGGTATATTTAGAAAATTTGTGGTTAATAAAAATATGTATATCGAAAAAAAATTAGTTTTAAAATTTACATAATTTAGAGAATAAAAAAAACTGTATTACATTAAACTACAACAAACAAAATGCCCTATTATAAGACAAAAAGATAAAAAATTGATATGTATTTCTATACAACGAGACTTATGGCTATATTCACAGTCTTTAGTTAGCTAATGGCAAAGGCTTAACTAATGATTCTTTATTCGCAATGCTTAGTTTGCCACAAGAATATCAAGTAATAGTTAGTTTACCAATGGTTAACTAATGACCGAGAATTCGGCCATTAGTCAAATACAAATTTTATTATGAACAATTTAAATTCAAATTGATAGTAGCATTTGTTTTCAACACACCTTAAAGCTATGTGTCCACGATCGTCAGATATTACAACGTTGTCCGAAAAATGTTTAGAAAATGTCTAACAACCATGTAAACTTAAAATGTTTGCCTTCCAACGTTGTAAGAAAAATCATTTTCAGTACATTGGAAGACAAAAATATTGTCAGACATCTAACAATCGTGTAAACACACAATTTTGTCATTGTCATTGTTTTAAGACAATTTTTAAACACTTTTCATTGTCATATGTGCAAAGTTTATGCATCTGCCAATGGCAGCATTGTCATAGAAATTATTTCTAAATGCAACTCTGTATATACATAAATAAACAAACAAGTGTGCATTAATAAAATTTTTGAAAAAAGTGGAAGAAAATTAAAGAATTAAATTAAAATGTGCATTAATAAAATTTTTGAAATAAGTGGAAGAAAATTAACAAAAGTTCGCAGTTGGATGAGTAATTGCATAAAAACCCTCCTGTTGTCGCTGAAGCACCCAAACTTTGCGGCGTTCTTTTGTTATTTTGTTTAAAATTTTTAAACACACGCACAGAGCTGCAAAACGAATTTGACAATGCCACACAAACAATCTGACAACCGTGTGAACTGACAATTTCGGTTGACAGATAAATTCATTGTGTGACAATTGTATGTAAATGAAATTGTTAGTTTTCTTACAGTCGTCTAAACTGACAATTTACCTTTTGCTAACAATTTTTCAATGTCAGTACATTGCTAGCACATTGCTAGATATGACAACGGTGTAATATTTGACGATCGTGGACACATAGCTCAAGCATACAACTTGCAATCCAGTAACAAATAACAAACATTGTGCAAAAAAGAAACACACACACACAAATTGGATAAATAGGTATTAATTAAATAAACGTATCTATCATTCTTAAATGACAATATTTAAAGTTTAATAATAATCATAAATTCTGTGGAAATCATCCAATAATATTAATAAAGAATTGTACTTGAGTATATTTATCAATATTCATATAAATAGATTTTGAAAAAGAAATTGCACAAACTAACAATGAGGGTGTGTGCTGGCCAAACAAAATTAACGAATGCGTTTCAATAAAACGTATGTAAATAAAGTATAAATAACAAAATGTGACAAAAAATAAATATATATATATTTTTTCTATACATATGTATATGTATGTATGTATGTAGGTACATTCAGGTAATAAACTTTTGCCCGATAACTCAATGTTAGTAAATAAATGAAAATTTCATTACGTGTCTCATTGTGTGTAAAATTGAAATTATTTTTATTTAATTTTTTTGTTCAGTCGATAAATAATTAAAAAGCAAAATGAAACATACGAGTATATAAAAAAAATTAAGCAAATTAGAAAATATAGAGACATAAGTATGAAGTATGTCATGTCTAGTAACGAGCATGAACTGTCTGTATGTCTGTTTACTGTGGTTTGTCACGATGTACTCAATATCAGTTTTAAGTGTGTTAGTGGAGAAAAGTAATTAAATGATCAACAAAAATATACCAACAAACTGGGAATTTACTATTGGCCAAACAATTTATCTTTAAATGGTAAAGACACACTGCTAACAAGTCGTTGGTTTCAAAAAATAATTCAGACTTAAACTTAATTACTGTAGGTGTAAAATGTTTGTTTAATATTAAATACTTGTAGGTTATTAAATCTAGCTTTCTGTTGACCTCTCTAGTGGCAGTAGTTATTTGGTGTTAAATTACACAGTACAAGTATGTTAGTAATTTAAATCGAACATAATATTTAATCGACAAATTTGGTAGCACACTTACTTACTAATGTAGTATTCTAGTATATAATTCCATTAGTTAAGGTCGGTTATTTGACTGTATTATAAGTATTGTGGAGCCATCGTTATCACATAAAATAAAACTCTGAATGTAATTAATAAGCTTAGAAGGTAGACGACGAGTTGTGAGTTGCGGTAGAACAAAAACTATTAGATTAGTTTTGAAATAATAGAATGAATGTAGCAACAACAATTATAAATTCTTAAGATAAAAATTATTTTAAAAATAACAATAAAAAAATATTACAAAACAAAAATTTCAAGGTACTGAAATACGTAGTGGTACGAGTAATTTGATCAAGACATACAAATCTTGCGAGTTAAATTTAATAAACATTAAATTGAAAAACATATACATATGTATGTATGTATGTATGTAGGTATGTTTGTATGTATATTTCAAAAAAAATTTTGAGGCTTTCGTAATATTTTTGAAGACATTTGAGTTGATAGTAATGTTTAAAATGTAAAAGTGGCTTCTTACAAAAAAATTAATCTTTATTTTAGTAAAGTTTAATGGAATAAAATTTCCATCATAAAAATCATAAATGGAATTAGTTTTTTCCTCTGTAATCGTGCAACATATATTTTTAACACACAAAATTAAAGAATTTAGTTATTTTGTTGCCTAAAATTTGATGTGCAAATAGATTTTAGCTATATCGAATGAAAGGACATCTTTTAATATCTTTAGAGTTTGATTTATTTAATAGACTTTTAAGGATTTCATATAAATATATTTCACACAAATCTTTACGAAAAAGTACATAAAGAAACATTACTTAGAGTGAACTTTAACAAAAAATGAACAGATTATGTACCTACTATATGTATGTATACATAATTGTAACAATTGAGTAAATAACAACTTAAGATCAAGATATTTTTTTTTTTTTTGATAGTTGTCCACATCTTTTGTTTTAACCAAACTTCGTCAAGACATCAAGGTAAACCAAAGTCAAGTATGTATTTGAAAAAGAAACAAATAACAAACAAACAAAGAACATTTAACAAAAACAATAAAATAAACTTAAAAAAAAAAAAAAAAAAAAAGTGTAACATCTTACGGTTGCACATCAACTCGTGCAACAAGTTACACAGCAGGAGGTCACTCGCCTTTTTGAACAACAAAACTTTGTATAGTTTTCAAAAACAAAACTAAAAAAAACACTCAAATATGAAATCAACCCGACGAAAGAATATAAAATGTTTTTGTCTGTTTTTGATATTTACAATTAATAGGTTAATGAATCACGTCACATCTGATCATTTTGAAGTATAATTTCTTTAGAGACTTTATTACATCAAAAAATAAACACAACTTGCTACAACGGGGGGATGCTGCCTGTGGTGGAAATTTCGTAAAGGTGTGTTTACAGTGTTTCTTTCTATAGAAAAGTTTGAAAAATCAAATTAAAACACTCACACACAAGGTACCTATAGTATGTATATATGAAGTTTTTTCTTCAAGTTTTTTCTTCAAGTAGGTACCACCTATCCATAAAATAAAAATTTTTGTGTGTATGAAAATTTATTTGAAGAAATTTTACAACTCTATTTGTTTTAACTTGGAAAAGCTTTGATTCGAAAGAATTTACAGTGTTAGAAACAATATTAAACAATTTTTGTAATAGAACGATTACTTGTTAAATTCGCATATACATACATACATACATACCTACATATGTATGTATGTAGATATGTAGATACATCTAAAATATTTCTAGGTAGGTATTTAAAATTAAAATAATTATTATTTTATTTTATCGTTACTTTGAAAAAATTTGTTGTTTTACTTATGTACCTATATGTTCTAAATTTAGAATCTAAATCTAAATAAAAACCAAGAAATTAAACAATTATTGCTCCATTGAAATGTTTTTGAATGAATAATTAACATTTCAAGTTTGTTGAGTAAGAAATTTAGATTTGTTTTACGAATATAAAAACAGTTTGACCTAGAGAACTTTAGAAAACGTTTTATACCTATAGGTAGGTAGTTTGCTATAAAAATGTTTCATCTACTTTGCTATAGAAAACGTACTCGTATACCTACTAAACTATAAAAAAAAGTTTTGACTAGAATTCTATAGAAAAATGCTCGACTATATTTCTATAGAAAACGTTTTTACAGAAAACTATTTGATAGTTTTCTAGTCAAAAGTTTGTAGCCCTATAGTACCTAGGTATAATGTTATTCGAATTGTCTGCTACCTAATAAAATAATAAAATCAATTAGTTTCAGCTTAACTTTAAATTCTACCTATTGTCGAACACAGTTTGTACCTATAGGTAGCTACTTCACTGTATCAACTAGTGTCCTGTTTTATCTTACTTTCACCTCAACTTTTCTTTTAGTTTTTTTTTCTAATCATAATTGATCTAAATTTATGTACCTACATATTTTTATTAGAGAAAAAAATCAAAAATAAAAACTTACCAATTCCAAAGACTTGTTTGGGATTACAATCACTCCACACCGTCATGTTGTTCCAAGTTTATTAATTTCAAATTTTTATAAAAAAAAAACTGAAAAGACTGTATTCACTTTTGAATATTCCCTGTCTGCGCCTTATCCACTTCTTCGGTTTTTTTGTTGTTAATAATAACAATGATAGTAGTGATGATAAACAAGCACAAACATTTTTGATAATAATAATGAGAACTATTTTTGCTGTTGTTTTTAAATAAATTTTCTTTATTTTTTTGCTGTTTAAAAAATTTCCACGCTGAATTACTAATTTTGAATCATATTTACGTTTCAATTCAATTTTACAATTTTACTTTTAAGTAAACATTTTCAATTAATTCATATGTAGGTAAGTTATTTAAAATTTTATTTGTAATTTTAAAAATGTACCTAGGTGGGTAATAAAAGAAATATTATTTAAGCTTTTGTTCACTTTTGCGTTTTCCGATTTTTTGCCATCAGTCTCTAACAAATGCTTAAATACCTATGTACATAAATATGTACCTATAGGTATAAAAACAATAATGTACTTATACCTACCTATAAACAATAAAATTAATTTATAATTTGAGTTTTGACAATATTAATATTGAAACAATTGTTGAGAAGATGTTGACGCATGTTTATTGTGTCATTATGAAGAAAATTGTTAACGAATCCACTTTTATTGTTTTTATTTTAATTTTTTGTTTTATACCTATTTCACATTATCAAAACTAAATACTCTACAAATTATAAAAATTATAATTTTTAATGAAATATTTTTGCGTACATATTAGTTTGTTTTTAATTGGGAGTTGGCTGGCTGGTTATTTTTTTTTTTTGTTAGTTGGTTGTCTGACACACTTGAAACGAATCATTCACTCAATTCACTCCATGAGCCGTTAATTTAATCTTGAAAAGAAAAAACAACAAAAAAAAAACCGACAAAAATTTATTTCTTCGTTTATTTCACACTCGGTTCGTTGTCATGATTATTACTATACTTGTTGTTTTTGTTATTATTATTGTATGACCAGCAGCAAACTCGGTTAATATTAAATAAAATTGTCTAATTTTTCTTTTGTACAACCTTTCGCCGCAATTAAGCAGCACTTTTATTTTCTTTAGAATTGTGCATTTAATACCTTTTTTCATGCACAAATTTCACGGTTTTCTATTTTTTGTTATTTACTCATTAAGCAATCTTTACTTTCTTCTAGGTATATAAATTAAAAAAAAAACAAGTAAAAACATTTAAAATTATAAGTATCTTTCCGTTCGTTTATTTCTTACAACCTTTCGTCGTTATGAATGAACTGCAACTAAAAGATGAAGAAGGAATGAAGAATAGTAAAATGAAAAACTAAATATTATTTCAGTGATGTCAAAATTTTAAAAACCAAAAGTGTAAACAGCTAAAAAGTACGACTTTTTAATAAAGAAAATATTTGTAATATAAAACTTGCTTATATTTTAAGCTTATTGAATATCTGTACAGTAATTTTCACTAACTATCTCATAATTTTAGTACGAATACATCAAAATATATGTTTAAAAAAATATAAGTTTTAATAATTAATTGTTATACCTAACTCCTGCCATTCTATTTTTATTTTATTATAAAAAGTAATAAAATATTTAAAATGCAATCAGTAATTAAAAGAGGACTAATGAAAAGGCTTTAGAAATGATGAACAACTTAAATTAGCAATATTGTTTGTAGTCAAATTATATATAGAATCTATATTATAGATATTCTTTCTAGTACGATGTTAAATAAGTCTGTACGAAATGATTTGAAAAATTTGTATACCCTTTTTTAATAAGTTAATAAATAATAAATTTATAGCTGTAAAAATAATCAACTAAATTACATTTTCAATAGCAAGCAGCTTTGATATATGCATTTATTTGAAACACTGCATTATCTTTAAAACACACATGTTAAATACAACTCTACATATACCTAATCAAGCGCCATTTTTTTGCGTTTACCAACACTCGACTAAATTTCGCAGTTCTCTTTTTTGAAAGAATTAAAGTATTGTACGGCATTTTATCAGCAAATCTCGCAAAATAGTTTGGTAATATTATTTAACGAGTGTAGTGCATTTTGTATTAATATCTAGTTAGTCTTATTAATTAAAAATCTCAATGTTGTTGAGATATTTTTGACATAAAATTTAGAGAAAGTGCTTGAAAAAGGTTGTGAAATACCAACAACAAAGAAGAATTTATAGTTGTTCAACGCAACAAGGGGAGGGGTAATCACGTTGTTATTTCCTCGCAGAATTTATATTCGCTATATTGTAAATTAATTTTATAAAGAGAAATATAGTGTCAAATATTCAACAAATTGAAAGACTATAATAAAAATGTTCGGTGGAACTAAACCAACTTTTGGCGCGGCCACCACTGGTACAGGATTTGGTGGTTTTAATAATGCCGCCACTTCCTCACCCTTTGGTCAGTCTGCGTTTGGTAAACCTGCTACAAGTGCGTTTGGCGCAGCTCCTGCTTTTGGAGCTCAACAAGCAACACCCTCCTTATTTGGTACGAATCAGGCGCAACCTCAAACATCGGGTTTATTTGGTGGTGCCAGCACTTCTACAGCCTTCGGTACTACCACGACAACACAACCTGCTTTCGGTAGTAAGTTTCATAAACTGTTGCAATATCTCTATAAAGAATTTCTCCTTATTTCATAAATTTATATTTGCCATTTAGATTTTGCACAACCTCAACAAAACACTTCGATTTTTGGGGCTGCTCAACCTCAAGCCAATTCTTCATCATTGTTTGGTCAACCAGCAGCCACTTCGGCTTTTGGATCTGCCGTCAAGCCAGCTGGTTTGGGAACTTTTGGTCAAAATGCAGCACAGCCTTCCTCATCATTGTTTGGCCAACCTGCTGCTTCCACTAGTGCCGGTGGCTTCGGAAATTTTGGCCAAGCTGCACCAACAACTACAAGCGTATTTGGTACTGCAAATTCTTCTGCTTTTGGTCAGCCAGCAAATGCAGCAACAGCTGCAAATTCTGGAACATCTATTGCCAAATACCAGCCAACCATTGGAACAGATACTCTAATGAAGGGTGGCCAACCAAATAGTGTAAACACCAAACAACATTGTATTACAGCCATGAAAGAATACGAGGCTAAATCCTTGGAAGAATTGCGAATGGAAGATTATATAGCGAATCGAAAGGGACCGCAGGCAGGAGCTGCAGGTGGGTTTGGAAGTTTTGGTGCGACAACCCAACCAACAGCAGGAACGGGTCTCTTTGGAGCCACGGCTCAGCCTACTACAGGTATATTTGGTCAGTCAGCAACTGGGGCAACCGAAAACAAAGGATTATTTGGATCAACCACCAGTGCTTTTGGACAACCAGCGGCTGGAGGTTTTGGAGGTGCAGGAGCTCAACCTTTCGGAGCCAAACCATTTGGCGCAACCACTACAACTGCTTTTGGAGCTACAGCAACTGATAACTCAAATCCATTTGGAGCTAAACCCGCGTTTGGACAAACCACTGCACCATCTTTGTTTGGTCAAACGCCAGCTACAAGTGCAGCCCCGGCTTTCGGTCAGACAACTACTGGTTTTGGCGCTGGTTTTGGTGCCACTGCCAGCCAGCAGCAGCAACAACAACCGTCATTATTTGGACAGCAAGCAGCGGATGCAAACAAGCCAGCATTTGGTCTCGGCCAGACATCTACCGGTAACACAGGATTCGGTGGCTTTGGCACTACAGCCACTAGTACTGCTACAGGTGGTTTGTTTGGAGCGAAACCGGCTACTGGGTTTGGTGCTGCTCCCGCATTTGGTGCAACGTCTCAAGCCAACACAGGTTTCGGAAATTTTTCTCTCAACAATACAAACGCCGGTGCTGGGGGTCTTTTCAACGCGAATCTTAACAAACAAGCCACATCAGGTTTTGGTGCTTTCGGCACAAACACATCAACAGCTGCTCCATTAAATTTTAATGCTGGTACTGGACAACCTTCGCTATTCGGTAACACAGCTGCCAAACCTGGAGGGCTTTTTGGAACAACACTAGGAACAGCAACAAATACAACTGGTGGAGGCCTATTTGGCCAGGCAGGACAGTCTACATTTGGTCTAAACAACCAATCGAGAGGTTTTGGCCAAACTGGTGCAGATGGCGGTCTCAGCACTTTGGGAGGATTGCCCGGTACGCCCCAACAGCAGCAACAAATTCCCATACATCAACAAATTTTATCTAAAGTGACCTCTCCCTATGGCGACAATCCGATTTTCAAGGATCTTAAACGCTGTGAAGAAAATGATCCCACCAGAGCCACAAATCCGGCTGCACAAAAAGTCATCATGGAAAGCACCAGCACCAATGGGCAACAATTTAAAATTTCCACAAATTCTTCCCCAAGTATAATAAAAGTTAAACCAATTGGATCGGCTCTAACCAAAAAATCTCTATTCGAGGGTTTGGAAGAATTTGATGCCAGTGTGGAGAGCTTTAGCCTAAAACCGAATGCCAAACGTTTAATACTAAAACCTAAAAATAATAATACTATTGGTAGTGTTGGTTCAGGACAGCACACTCCCGCTTCTGGGTCAAATGCAAACACTCCACAACGACAGATAACGTCTTTAACATCGTCCAATTCTAACAACAATCAGCAAGATGTACGCAATGAGTCGTTTTCGAGACAAATACCCACTGAGACCGTAATTTCACATTCTCCAGGGACGGGTGGCAATGTCGTTTTATCTAATGTAGCACCAAACTCAGCTTTGGACGCCAGTCGACGTGAATCTTGGTTACATCCAAATAATTTAGAAAAGGTCAGACAACACAATATAAATGCCGGTCTTGAACCGGGAAGTTCTCACAACAACACATTGACGGACTTAGTACCCCGTAAACCTTTGGAAACCTTTCGGAATGCACTCAACAGCGGACGTTTGTCGGTATCTACAGTGCCCGAAAATCTCTTTGAAGAAAGCAATATTTCCTGTAGACGCGATTCTAGCGCCGCAGCAAGCGAGAGCATTGCTTCGTCTAATCACTCTTATGCAGCCGAAGATAAATCTATATATATTGAAGATGTCCATGCCGATTATGAGGAGCATCCGACTGGTATTACCTTGAAGAGAGTGGGCTACTACACCATACCTTCACTAGATGATTTAAAATCATTTCTAGCCGAAGACGGTTCATGTGTAGTGCCCAATTTCACCGTGGGTCGCGAAGGCTACGGCAATGTGTACTTTGGCAAAGAGATGGATGTGGCCGGACTGAATTTAGATGAAATTGTTCATTTCCGAAATAAGGAAATCATCATCTACCCGGATGATGACAACAAACCACCCGTGGGTCATAGTTTGAATCGTGAAGCTCAAGTAACTTTGGACCAAGTGTGGCCTATGGACAAAAGTAAACACGAGCCCATCAAGGATTCCCAACGTTTGCTTGAAATGGATTGGGAGGGCAAATTAAGGCGCGTATGCGATAAAAACGAAACACGCTTTATTGAATATCGTCCTGAAACTGGCAGCTGGGTATTTCGGGTGAAGCATTTCTCCAAATACGGTTTAAATGACAGCGACGAGGAGGAAGACGTACCAACCGACCCTAAAAAGGCGAAAATGGGTGCCTCTGCTGTAGATGCTGCCAAACAACAAGCTTTGGCACAAGCGGCAACAGCTGCCGGTGCAGGTGGCATTAATGCACACGAAAAAATGACTTTGGCTGCTTTAAAAAATGCCCAAAAAGTAATTGGCTTAAATTTACATTAATTCCATGCTTGTTGTAAATTCCTTAAAATAAAAAATTACAAAATAAAAAAGCGGCTTTAAATAAAATAAAATGTTTTACAGATATCTGAAGATGCAGCCCGGTCTTTGGATCCAAAATCCTTAACTTCAGCTGGCTTCTATCCTATGGATGAATCTGCTGAGTTTATGTTAATGGACAAGACACGTATGAATTGTATTTAAAAGTTTTTAAATTAAATTTTTATTATAAATGGGTTTTCTTTGCAGAATTCTTTCAAAACAATGGCAACAGCGATTTTTCCATGTTCGATCATCACCAACAGGTATATAAACAGGGCTTAACTAGTCCAACAGCTACACTAGCCAAGGACATGGGCACCGATGCCCATAAATTGCAATTAATGAAAGCTTCATTCTTTTTAGACGATGACCTCGATAATAAATCAGGTACATAATATATGTAATTGTTATGCATTCTTCGCACTGCCAAGCTATTGTAAAACAAATATTAACAAGACTCCTTTCCTACTCCTTTAGAAGCTTCAGAATTTGGTCATCATGATTTCAATCGTAATAAACCAGGTGCCTTGTTTGGCAAACGTTTACAGGACATGTATGGCTCGGCCAATTCGTTGTGGAAAGATGGGGATTCTCCAGCTCTAGCTGGCTTAGGAGGCAATTTATCAGAGACCTCAAGTCAGGTCGATTTTAATACCTCACCACCTTTGCCCGCTTCCTCTGGCGATTCTGGTTCAGTGATAAGTGTTTTGAAAAGTCAACAACAACAGCAGGTAATGTAATTAAATGTCCTATATTCGGCTTTGTCGAATTGTATATGTTAGATTGTTTATTTATTTCGATAATATTCAATTTTATATACATTTGTCTTAGAAGGTAAAGAGTCGAATTGTATATACGCATCATTTGTATTCAAATATAATTAATACTTCATGCAACAATTACGTTTTTGCAGCAATCGGAAAAGGGAATGTATCAAGCTTCTTATAAGTTGCCACCTTTTATAGTAAAACCTAAAGTGGCATCAGTAAAAAGTTTAGGTTCCAGAGTGCCTCTGGTGAAATCTGTAGCCTATCCTTTACGTTTAAAATGGCCTGCAGATTTGGGATTATATAATAGTCGTCGTTTTAAGTTGGGCTTTGGGCCGCAACATACTCTAATTGTTCCCACCACCAGAAACAATTTGAACCGAGAAATTAAATGTAAGTAAATAATTTAGAGATGTAACGTATTTAAAATATTGTTGATATTTTGCTATATTCAACAGCTAAAAATCTGCTTGACATCGCACCAGCTATATTCAAAAGTCGTGGAGCTAATGATTACTCGTCCACTGTATTACAACATCTAAAAATATCCGCAACCCAATCGTATGAAAACTTTGCGGAGAGTATAGTGGATCATTTGCAAATACAGCTGCGTAATTCACAGCAACAAGATGTTGAAGGTAGTGAGTGTCCTTATATAAAATCCGATGGTGGTACTGAGCTGATCGTAAAGCACTTAGATGAAGCCATTAAACTCATTAATCTTGGTACATTGGAGGAATATGCAGTGTCGGTGTGGTCTCTTTGTTTGTCCTTGTGGGCTGATCATGAGGAGCTGGAGGGTCGGGAACCCTCATCGCATTTTGCGATCATGTGTCGTCGTAATTTACTGTCAGAGTGGCTGGAAAATACTCTCACCGATAAGGATTTGCTAACGAAAATCGTATCAAAACACACATACTTGGAACATCTCCTAGAGTTAGTAATGTGTCATAAGGTAACGGAGGCCTGTGAATTGGCTTTCAATTACGATGATGTCAATTTGTCTCTATTGATGGCACAACTATCGTCTGGCCCTGTTGTGCGACAACTAATGGAAGATCAATTGGCTGCCTGGAATTCCGACAAAGCTGATCAATTTATACAAGTGGAACGTTTGAAATTATTTATGTTGGTTGCTGGCATTTCTCTAATGTCTTCTAATCATGGCGTTATCAATTGCCTAGAGGGCATAGAATGGATCAAAGTATTGGCCGTAAGTTAATATACTATGTTTTCTAAGTACATCATAACTTTAAATTGTATTTGTCCTGTATTT
The DNA here is from genome assembly GCA_950370525.1 of Bellardia bayeri. NCBI lineage: Eukaryota > Metazoa > Arthropoda > Insecta > Diptera > Calliphoridae > Bellardia > Bellardia bayeri. The sequence goes on from OX493264.1 coordinate 132,124,872, forward strand.
AGCTCCAATTGTGGTATTTATCTTCAGCTACCTCTTCAATTACGGACGCCTTATTGTCGTATGAGAAATCGTTTAAATCGGAGGAATTTTACTCTCTACCTCCAACACCCGTTTATATGGAAAATGTTTCACATTACAATGAGAAAGACACCATTTATGATTTACGTTATCATTTGTTGCAACTATTTTCAAAACGTAGTCATCCCCTGGAGAGCCTACTCAATCCAACTACACACACATCCGATCCCATGGATTATCGTTTAAGGTACTAAGGTACCTTTCATTATTAAAGAGATTCAATTACATGTTTTATTTCTTGCAGCTGGTTACTTTTACAAACTTTGGAAGCCTTGGGCTATCGTCATTGCTCCGAACTAAGCGAGTCTCAATTACATGTGGGTTTTGCTGCTCAACTGGAAAACTATGACCTGTGGGAATGGGCCATTTTTGTTTTATTACACATCAAGGATAAAAACCAACGTGAATTGGCTGTACAAAATGTACTCTATCGGTATGTGTCCGTTTCGAAGGATGTAGCCTTAAATGAAAAGGAAAAATTCATAATGAATAATTTGGGCGTTCCTGAGAAATGGATTGACTATGCAAAGGCAGTTAGGGCTGGGTCCATACACAATTATCATTTGCAAGCTAAATATCTGCTCAAGGCCAAACAATGGTCTTTGGCGCATGAAATAATATTCCAGCATATAGCACCAGATGCTGTTATCAATGGTAATTTACCTAAATTAAGTGCACAATACCATCCCAACATTAATCTCTTTATGTTTTGTTTAGATAATTTGGAATACTTGCATCATTTATTAACGCAATTTGAAAATCCCGACCTAAATAAGAGTATTAAGGTGCCCAACTGGTCAAATCAAGGACAAATATTTTTGGATTTCATAGACATAAACGAAAAGGTATAAACTAGAAATTCTGTTTGTATTAGAGTACAGCTTTTAACTATTATTTTATAATTGTCAGTTCAAGGGCTTGAAATCCTTAAAAACCGAAGCTGACATTGAGGCTCGTTGGGAGAACTTGAAGCCTCAGTTGGCTGATCTATGCTCGCGTATAAATCTTTTACCCTGCCCCACGTCCAAGCATCGTCTGTGCCAGAGTGAAATTGCCCAAAATTTAGCATGTTTAGTACGAGGTGTTTTACTTGTATGCCCCATCCTCAATCCCTGTCTTATAATAAAAATAGCATTGGAACGTCTGCCACTACCGCAAGAGTTTGCACAGCAAGAATTAAGAGCATTGCTCGATACATTGGTAGGTGATTTGTCCAAAACTCAATTAAGCAATACAGATCATATTAGTGTTAAATAATGTTCAAAATTTTAATAAAAACTATTTTGTTACGGAAAGAAAAAGATTAGTAGCTGTATTTTTTAAGTAAATTTTCGTTCTATAAATATTGATCCTTTTATGTTTCAAATAAATTCCTGTTCTCTCTCTCTCTCTCTCTCTCTCTACCTTTCCATCTCCACTTCTTTCTTCTATTGTTTTTGTTATAGTTTAAATATATTTTCAATACTTTTAACTAACAATATTAATAATAATTCTAACATAGTATTAACCATCTTATCTAAATAAAAAATGCTTTCTTTTGCACCTTAATTTTAGTCAAAAATAAAACATAATTTAAATTACACAAAAATTGTTAAAAAAAAAAAAATAAACAAATATCAATAAAAAGAAAACAACTTTATTTTAGTTAAACCTAAATTATGTAAAAAAAAACTGTGATCTATATTTTTCTAAAATTTGTGTCAATAACAAAATATTGGCAGGTATGGGAGCTAATGGCAAATGTTGAGTATTTCTAGCATTGCTACTTTTTCAAACTTTAGATATTAACGTTTTCATATCAAAAGACAAAATCACTAATTAATATTCCATTCATTAAAATAAAAAGAAAATGGTAATCTTTATATCGTTATTACTGGAAAAAGTATTTTTTGTTTTATTAACTGATATGTTCAATATTTTCAATAATATTTGAGATAATAATTATTTAAATACGTTTTTTTTTGTATTTGTACTCGTTAGAGTAGAAAAAATGCATACATACATATATTTATGTATTACATATATAAAAAAATGGACGGTGTCAATTTCGGCTTAAATACTAAAAATGTATATAAATTTCTATAAAATGTGTAAATGTACTTAAAACAATTTGTAAGCTTTATAATCAACTACATACTACAGTGTAAAGAACAAATAATGAATTATTTTCCATTAAGGCACTTCTAAATACATATAATTAAATGTGATAACATTTTTAAACAAAATAATATATGATGGTATAAATGGAATGTTTTCTACATTAAGGTATTAAAAAGGTTATTGATTAAATACAAATAAAAATATGGGACGGTTTCAAAATACATATAAAAAACTGTTTGTAAGAGAGATTCCTACAGAATGCCAATATTTGAGCAATTCTATAAATTCAACCAACCGGCATAGTAGAGACAGTACTATGTGGTGTGGTAGGACGTGACCCGGCCAAGGAATTGGCAGTAGAGGCATGCAGAGAGGCCATGGTACCCATCTGTAATAATACAAGAGTTTAATTTTATTATTAATAATAAAAACATAATAGTAATTAACTGTGTCATGTTCTTACTCTTAAGTGGGCCAAATCTTCCAACTTCGTTAGATCTACTAATTCGAGGAATAGCGAATAAACCACACACCAACCCAAGATAGAAATCAATATAAAAACGGACCACAAAAACACCATGAAAGCATTGTAGGCAAAATACAAATCATTGACAATGGCAAAGAACAGTAGAGATAAAAAGCGCCATACAGTAAATATGGCAAATGTCCAAAGCCAAGGTAAAATTTTACGTTCATATTCCTGTTAAAAATAAAAATATTAAGTAATTAGAAAATTTTTAATAGCAATGTGAATTAAATTAGGTAGAATATTCAGATCCAATTATAAAGTACTTTATTATATTTTATTTAGAAAAGTCTGTTTTTGTTGATGAAATTGAAAAATCATAAAGAAACAAATGTTACCGGTATTAAAACAAAACGATTTTGTTTTCCATGTTTATGATGCTTGTGAAAAATTAATATAATATGAAAAAAAAGAAAATGACAGAAAAGAAAATTTGACACTAAATAGTAAAATGCTTGTAGTGATGCGTGAAATATGTAAAATGTTGAAATATGTAAAGTTAATAAAAGTTTAAATAATAATATGTATATAAAATTAAAACTTACCTTTCTTAAAGCTACGACCAGTAGTATACTAGTAAACAGTATTATAACACCCAATACTAATGAAAATAAAGCAAAAACCATCAACATGTTGCGTACTGAAATAAAAAATTAAAAGCAAATAATTAATTACAAATTTTAATTAAGAAACACAAAAAAGAAAATATTTTCAACTCACCATGTTTGTTGCCAACATAGACAAATTCATATGATATAATATAATAACCATAATGTGTGGAACCAGGCGCAGCCATGGCCAAACAATAGATATCAAAGATCGCAGTACCAATTGTAAATAAAGCCAAAAACTAAAACAAACAAACAATTAAAGGCAAACTTAAACATCTAGTATTACTAACACTTACAATGGCGAATAAACCAATCATCATTGCATTTTTTTGTATATCAATATATTGATTATTCTTTAGAATGGGTCTTTGGTACCAGGGTATACGCACCGAACGGGTGGAACGTGATTTGACCGTATGCAGATTTGTAGATGATCTAATAACATAAAAAGTATTAATAAACCATTTCACAGGATTATTTTATTTCAAAAATGTTACCTTCCTGTAGTGTGCGAGTACACAGAAGGATTTGATCGGTAGGTCGATGGAGTCTTACGCCCATAATTCATATTGCTGCCGTTTAAATGTTATCTCGAAGATTTAAGCTTTTAGTTCAAGTTGAATTGTTAAATTAAACTGTAAATATATGTATGTCAATTTAATTATTAAAATTATTTTAAATTGTAATACATTAATAAAAGCAAACAGGGCGTTACCCCTGGCAGCACCCATGTGTTAGTAATATTTGTAATTTGAATTCTGAAACTTGCGCAATTATTTTGCTTTATAATTTCTCTTAATTCTTTTTTAAATACATTTTTTGTCAAGTCTTTAATAAAATCGCCCTTAAAGTTTGTTTAAATTACCAACAAAATAAATACAAATAATTATTGTAAATGAAAACATATATTGGAATGTTTTCTTTAATATGACAAGTGTCAAAACACAATGAGAGCGATGGTAGTTTTTGACCCAACAAGTTATCGATAGTTCGATAGCATACTAACAAAGTGTTTTTAGAGTTGTCAAGCTTCAACATAAAAACAAACAACGAAACCAGATTTTGTTAATTTAAAATTTATGAAATATAAAATACATTTCTGAAGAAAAAAATTTTAAAATTCAAATTTATTTTACCCGTATTGGATTTGAATTGGATTTTGTAAACATTTTGTACAAATAAATATATAATATTTGCAATAAGTTAATTTACTAAAAAAATCAGTGCTTTGAAACTATGTACATAATACATATTCTTTTTTTCTAAACTCTAATAAATAAAAAGTTTTAAGGCAAAATTTAAAAATTAGATTTTCGACCTTTTAAATAAAAAATCATTTGATTTTGTTTTATTTATATATGTTTATTTTTTTATATAACAATAAATAGATACATTTTAGAATTTATTTCTTAAAAAATACATATAAGAAGATTTTTCTCATCAATGTAAAGAATATTAAACTAAAAAAAAAAACAATGAAATTATATAAAAACAATGATATACTCACGAAATGGTTTGTGTGATAATGCCAATGCTAAGAAACAGAAATATCGAAAAATTAAAATTATTATTAAAACTAAGTACATACTATATATTTCTTTACTAATCACAAATTTGCTACTGTTTGCTGTTAAACAAAATATATAAAATATAAATGCAATTTAAAAAATTAGCTAAATACATAAATATTGAAAGCATATATCGTCTATAATAATTATACGTATAAATTGTGTACGTTTTCTGTAAAAAGTGGTATATTGTAAAAAATAAATGAAAACTACAGTTAAACCTCGATTAACCGGGCCTCTATTAATCTAACCGGTCACATCTATTAACCGGCATGCAGATTTTTTTTGAATTTTTACCTCTATTATCAGTGCTTTGGTTTTATACCTCTATTATCAGTGCAGCATTCATATGATTTTTTATTATCAGGCATGCTCTGAAAGCACGGTGATTTTAAATCACGAACGATTTTGAAATCACGGGAGGAATATTTTGGTGTTATGAAAATCACAAGATTTTTAATTTTTAGTAGTGATTTTGATTGTTCTAAATCACGAGCTAACAGCTAATTTTCATTGTGTTGACTTCTAAAAAGTAAATCATGAAAAATGTAAACAAATCTAAAAAAAATTATCCGCAAAAAATATAACGTCTTACTAAATTTGTAAAGAACAAATAAAGAACAAATTATTTTAAGTGTATGTGATAATTTTATTACAAGAGTTCAAAGAAAAACTCTAATTTATTTGAAATCATTAGGCTGTTAGATGACCGGTTTTAAATCACAAGATTTCAATAATTTTTGTGCACAGAACACCTTTTCGGTGATTTCAAATCACTTTACGAAAATGTGATTTTCAGAACATGCCTGTATGTTAATTTTAATCCGGTGGTTCCCCGTTTTAATTTCATATGCCATTTTTATTCATTATGTAAGTGGAATTTGATCTGTGAACACCTGGGGGGTTACTCTCTATTGCGATGCGAAAGCAAATTCCATGGTGCAACTATATAACATAAAACAGAAACAACAGGCATTTTGTTTGTGTAAAATAATGTACTACTGTCAAAAATACTTGAAAAAGTATTACTTTTGACATAAGTAAATTGTAATCAAAATCAGTCAGCTGGGCTACTGCACTCACCTTGTATAGTTGCACCATGGCAAATTCGATGCGATAAGCATACAAATTGATACTCTTACGCATCGAATTTGCTTTCGCATCGCAATAGAGAGTAACCCCCTGTTTTGTTACGATGACACCCACAAATAGTAAATTGTCAAAAATTTACTATTGGCAATATGTATGTTTTAATACAACCTCTATTAACCGTGTATTTCGATTATCCGTGCTAAGCCCGGTCCCGAGCGAGCCGGATAATCGAGGTTCAACTGTATTTAAGAATATTTTTAGAAAATATAAGAAAAATAAGGAAAAAGGATTAATCTAGTAGCTAAATATAAAGCATACAGACACATGTACGGTTCTAAGATATAGTATACTCAATCTACTGAATACTGCAACTGCGTACCGAATGGCTAAGTTTTTGGTCATCATCTTGTATATCTTTTGCATTTAAAAGACTCTTAATGCTCTCAGCTTCTTTCATCCAAAAATCGAGCTAGAACAAAAATCAAACTTTAATAACATTTAATAAACTATGTATATAAATTTTAAAGACCTGCTGTATTAATAAAGTTCTTCTTTCGCCTTTCGGCTCTTTATTAAGAAACGGCACCAATATACCCAAGGCAGATGTAAAAGACTCTAATGCAGCATCAAATTTCCGTTCGTAAAGATATAATTCACCCTGCCGTCCTATTTCCAAGCCCGTTTTTAAAGCAGGACTGGAGTGAGACATTGCAACTGTAAGTAAAAAATATATATTATATTGATAATAAATGTAGATTGATTTATTTATTAGGATTGTTACATAGTTGTTTATAACGAGTTTCTGGTTCCAAAATTTCAGAAATTATGTTCGTTGATGTTGAAGGCTCCTGTTGCTGTTGTGCCTTACTTTGCCGTACAGCTAAGGCTTTGTATTCCTGCTCAATTAGCACATTTTTTATTTCTTCAGCTCGTTTGACGAATGTTAGAGCTCGATTGCGCAAAGCCATGCGTTTATTAGCATCGGCTTCATCTGTTATGAGAGGAACAAAATATTGCAGTGAACTGCAGTATAGATAGTAAGCCTCTTTGTAATTTTGCTTTTCATCATATTCCACAGCTTGTGTTACTAATTTTATGGCTTTTTGAAGAGTCTAAAATTTAAAAATTGAATTTTTTGGTATTAAACTATGCTAATCTTCCCATATTAACTAATTATTAATAAGTATTATATCTACTACTAATCGTGATCATAAGAAGTTTAGGTTAAAAGGTAAATGATATAAGTAAGACACATTTTATTAAAAATATAAAAAGAAACTTACTTTTTCTGAAGGAAATGTTTTGAGATCTAAAAATGCATGGTTAAAGAAATCATTAAACGAAATACGCTTGGCAGGATCATGCTGCAATAAACGACTCAATAAGTCTTCGCAGTCCTTACTAATGTGAGCATTTGGTGGCAAATTTATTTCCTCGCAACTCCGTATACGCATCAATACCTCCTCAATAGTTTTTGAACTATAGGGCGCCCTTCCGAACAAACACTCGTACAATATCACACCTATACTCCAAAGATCTGCACGAGCATCATACTGATGTTTACGCACAATTTCTGGCGCCATATACAGAGGAGATCCTTTTAACTGCAAATTAATTTCACCCAGTTTCAAATGTTGGGCAAATCCGAAATCGGCCACCTTCAGAAAAACATTTGAATTGGTTTTGGTCAGTACCAAGTTCTGGGGCTTCAAATCGAAGTGACAAACATCATTACTGCGCATATATTGAACAGCAGAGGCCAATTGTCTAAGGAAATATTTGCAAGTGGCCTCTGGCAGTGATTTTTTAGAACGTATAAATGTTGAAAGGCTGCCAGCATTACAATATTCCATGACTATGTATATGTTCTTATCATCCCAAAAAAAGTCTTCCAAGGTAACAATATATTTATGGTTTAACAAGCGCAGTAGGCGAATTTCCGTAATTAAATTCTCTCGTGAGCTGCCGGACAGAGATGACATTTCCACAAATTTTATGGCATGATAAGTTTTACTTTTCTATAACGCAAAGAACTAAATTAGTACACGTATATATAATATATGCATTATCAATGTAATAGAAGAAATAGCATTAATTGCTACCTACTAACCTTGTGTTTTGCCTTGTACACTGTCGCAAAACTGCCCACTCCTAATTTTTCCAGTATATCAAAATCAGTTATGCGTGGCAGTGCCATATCCTTTCATCGATGTCGTTCGTTCTGTTCCTTTTTATGACTTGTTATTATAAAATATATAAATTTATTTGTTTTATACACAATTTATTTTTTATTTAAAAAGTTACACAAAAAAACCAAAACAAACCAAAATAATATTTTTTCTGCTTTACTGATTTTCTTCAATCAGCTGTTGTTTGTTGGTTTTGGAACTGTCAAAGACAATTGTTAGCAGAGTTGCAATGGGGAAAAATATCCACCCCTATTCTGAGTTTCGATTCGAATCGAAATTTTCTCCGTTTGACAAATTTGGTATTCAGAGTTTCGATTCCGCTACGTTTCTTTCGATTGTAGGTATTCTGAATTACGATCGTAGTTACGTTTTTCTATGCTTATATTTTAGCAACGGAATTTTTTCGATTACTCTTTTTATAAACTTAAAAAGTGTTTAATTTAATTAAAATTGCAGGTAGTTTTTTTATCACTTTATCACTATTTTTATTTTGGCCGAGAACATTGCAGGTTTTCTTCCTTGAGTTTCAACTTTTTTTGTATAAATAATTGCAACTTGGTTATTTGTTTTTGCTTTCAGCTCTTTGATGTCAGAAACAGCTGACTGAAAATTACAAACAGTCGTTGTTTTTATTTGTATTTATTCAGGTCACTGATGGCAAACATGGTACAATTGTACTTTTTTTGATACACAGTTGGAACCGTGGTACTACCACGAGTCATATGATACAATTTCAAAATATTGTTGCACCAAAATTTGGTATTTCAGATGAAACAGATAAATAACAGCCATGTCACAGAATTTTTAATTCCGTTCGGAAAGGATGCAGTATGTTCAATAGAGAGTTGCCGGACGTTGTTGCGAATACTATTAAGAACACTGTGGCAAATAATTAGTAAAAGTTTTTCATGAATGAAAAACGTTAGTAGTACAAGTAAACGGTTAAATGTTTAGATTTAAATAAAAAAAAAACTAGAAAAGGATAGAACTATGCACGAAACATAAAGAAGATAACCATATAATGTAGAAAAGTAAAAATATAGAACATTGTATGGAATAGATTATTTTTATTGGAAAAGCAGGTATAAATACAAAATTTGCGCGGCCATCTTAACCATTTTAAAGGAAAAATTCCGGCTTAGTAAGTAATATTTTGTGGTACAAAATATTATAAGAGTGACTAGAATACAATTTAAATTACCAAGTGCGTCAAGGTTACAGAATAAAAAAAAAAGGTAAACGGAAGAAAGTTTTAAATCCAGTTCCTGTGTGTTAGGTTTTAATTATATGTGTTTTAATAGAGATCTGGAGTGACGAATGTTTTATCAACAAAGGAAAAAAGGGAAGCGTTTAATAAAATTGGCACTAAAGTCCTTGCGTTACAGGCAAACCAATTGGCCTCCGGCTAGAGCAAGGCGCGACGGAAGTTGGAGGTCAGGATCTATGCAATTGTAGGAGCCAGCAGCCAGTGGTAACCTTCAGAAAATAGTTTAGTACAATTGTCCATAACGGAGTTAAGTGAGAGAGGAAGGAAGGAACATTCCCATTTAATTAAAAAGTTGAGGCTGAAATTATTTAAATATTCAAAAGCAGTTTCTATGCGATAGTCAAACATATTTTTTCTTGGAGAATAGATAAGTTTAAATTATAAGTTAGTTTTAAAAATAGACGTTAGTGTTATTTGTTTTTATATTTATTTAGTATAATCTTGTAGTTTTAGTATTGTGAGGAATTTCAATAAATACCTGTTTTTTTTTATTACAAAGGTAATTCCCTCATCGCATCGCGTATTTGAAAATAATTATATGTACAGTCGTATTTGTAGCTTGAGATACTACGTTTAAGAGAGCTCTTTTAGGCGTTAGGAATAAATCAGTTTTAATGTGTTTTACGTGAGACAATTTGTTTACTATTAATATATGTGGTGAGAAAGAATCCTATTGTAATTTTTTTAATATTTAAAATTTGTGTTCGGTATTTGTTGGGATGTCCAAAATTTTTTTAATTTTGTTTGTAAGGCTTCATTTTTTTTATGTAATTGTAAGGCTAGTTTTAAGGGAACAAATTATTAATAATTTTTTTTTATAATATAGAGGAAACAATAAAAAAATGTATTGAAGTTAAGAAAAAAAGAAATGGAGGAGTAAAATTATGAAATGAATGGTTGATTGACAGGTAATATATCTTAAGGTGTCGCGGATTGTGGGGTCATTATAAAAGTTAAGTTAGTGGGACATTTTAATGACCGAGGTAGGGATTGGGCGACTGAAGCATACGACCTTGCTTCCTATGGTAGAGTGGTATGTTTGTTGTAGTATCAGTTTATATATTTTTTTATTGTCATGTGGCGAATAGGTTAAGGCAAAGGGATGAACACACACCATTGAGAAAGTGATCATGTTAAGAGCTAGTCCCCGATAATTTGCCCTTATGCTACCCAGGTCACGTGACAGCCGTTGGAACTATGACTTTCTTCAATGAGGACGGTAAACCAATTGTTCGTTTTGTATCCAATTATTGTTTGGTTGGTCGTTTGTTCGTTGTTTGGGGTTTCTTCTGAGTCTGAAAGTTTTTTAGATTTTTTTTGTGTCCATGAAGAACAGTGTGGTGTTTAAGTCCGCAAACAGGACAACGAGCTTTGTTTGTGCACCTGTCCAACAAATAGTTCCTCGCTAAACAGTTCAGACAATAATGAAGTTGATGAACGATTTTATGTTTCTGCTCCAGATTTAAGTTAGAGAACTTCTTGCAAGTTACTAATCTATGATCAGCCTTGCAGATACCACATCCAAAATGGCGATTTGCTCTCTCGATTTGCTGCTTTGGACGAACGTTTAGTTTCCTTGAGTTTATTGTTTTAATTTTTGGTTGGTTACACGATTATTTGCGTTTCTGTTACCGGGAGCCATCTAAATGAAATTAATAATATGAAAGTGATTAACTGACTTAATGGGTGTGTTACTGTATTTGGGTGAAAAGTTAATTATGGATAAATGTTAAAAAATGGGTTAGTGTTGAGTATGTCAATTGAGTAAATGATATTATTAGGATTTGACTAGTAGTGTTATACTAACTATTGGGTAGGACGACAACTTTAGTTATCGGTCTAGATAAACTTCCAGCTGAGGTTCGCAATTCGACAGCTCTGACATGTCCATTAGATCCAGGGATAATTTTAACGACACGTTCAAGAGACCATTAATTCGGCGGTATGTTGTCTTGTTTTATGATAACTAGATCAATTTCCCTCTGAGGAGCTCTTAACACCAGCTTCCCACAAACCTCCCATGTGTGGAGCTCCGGGTGGAATGAAATGCCACACCAAGTTTTGAAAACTATTTGCAGCAGTGACTGAAATTCTTAGTTGTCTAATGAATTCTTGTCGCTCCTTTTTGAGTAATTATCTAGCACCAACAAAGTTAGTGCCGTTGTCAGAATAAATTGCGGCAGGGCATCCCCGCCTCGAAAAAAATCGTGCGAATGCAGCCATGAATGCTTGGGTAGACAGGTCTGATGTAGGTTCTAAATGAATTGCCTTTGTTGCAAAATCTATTCCCTTATTTAAAATGGCTCTCGTCAATTGGGTGCGTTCTGGAGGTAAAGCTGAAATTAACTAGGTTGTTTGGCGATCAGATTTTTAAGCTTTAGAATCCAATAGCCTGATCGAATAATTCGCAACATAGCTTGAAATCCTCCGTGTAAACTAAACATGTGAACATGTTTTGTTAATAAATTTGCAAAACAACTTTTATAGTGTCTTTCGTCGTATGGTAAACAAGTGGAATTTGATAAACGACCATTTGCACGTATTATGTTTTTCGAATCAAAAAAGTGTGTTAGGGTTATAAGAGTACTTTTTCCGGGTAATGGAGTTTTCCTCTTTAAACAAATATACTCTTCAGGGTAATATTGAGTCTGAAATAAAATTACAAGTTTATCTTTTTGTTGAGTTGATCTCATCTGCTTCAAGCTGAATGCTAGTGTGATTTAACAAGACTCTAATTCTGTTTCTCGGTTCAGAATTCTGATTGAATCCTATTTTTTTATATCGATTAAGGCTTCTGCGGGTACGAAAGATTCTATCATAAAAACGATAAATAAAAGACTTGAAGAGCTCCAGACCATTTTGAAAAATCCTTTAGAATGTCTATTTGAGTAGTTACTGTGTTTGCGTAACTTTAAACAGTTTCAGCTAGAGTTACAAAGTGTTTTGTAGTAGTTGGCCATTTGGACGCAGATTCATTTAACCATGAGTGTCCGTTCCACCATAAGCTGTTATTCATAAGCTCTTGAGCAGTACATCCACGGCTGGCAAGATCGGCTGGATTTTCGGTAGATACGACATGGTTCCAGTTATCCACTCCAACAGTATTCAATATACATAGTTGCAACACGGCTAAAACAATTGTGGAATCTGTCCAAAAATATACTTGACGTTGAGGTAAATCAAGTTGGGTAAGTATGTTGTGGACCATATTTGCCAACAACACTGCACCACATAGTTCTAATCTGGGTATTGACAGAGCTTTGATAGGCGCAACTCTCGTTTTAGCGAAAAGTAGGGCAACTATATTTGGACCACTGATTGGTGTAACTTGTGCGTACAAAACTGCTGAATAAGCTTTTTCTGAAGCATCGGAAAAGCCATGAAATTCAATTTTAGATGATGGTTCAAAATTAATCCATCTTGGAATACGAATTTTATTAATATCACCAAAAATTGTAAGAATTTCAACCACTTTGTTAGGGTGAGTGGTTTTAGACATTCGTCCCAGTCTGTGTTGTCTGCCATATGTGTTACATAATAAATTTTGCAGAAACAACAATTGGTGCTAACCAGCCCGCCGGGTCAAATAGACGAGCAATGTCAGGCAAGACTGCTCGTTTTGTGTAAGCATTTCTTTTCTCGATTGTGGGTACATGAAAGAAAAAGAAATCCTCCAAATGCCAAAAGTTTTGGCATTATTTGAATCTGGAAGGGTGAGTAAGTTTACATTGGGTAAATGGTCTTCGGGTAAAATGCTTAGCAGATCGGGTGAGTTTGAGATCCATTTCCTCAATGGAAATCCTGCGGAATCTAATACAGTAATTATTTCTTGTTGAGCAAAACATCGTCAATATACATATTATTTCTCAATATATGAGCTGCGATTGGGTGGGTAATTTGAACTTCTTTAGATAATTCAAGAAGAGTTCTAATTGCTAGAAAAGGTGCACAATTGACACCGAATATGACTGTTTGAAGTTCATAGTCTTTGATGGGTTCATTTACGTTTTTACGAAACAGTATTCGCTGAAATGGGGTGTGGGTAGAGTTCAATAAAATCAGCCTATACATTTTTGTAATATCGGCATTAAAAACAATCTTATAAAAGCGCCATTTTAAGATTATCATAACCAAATCTTGTTGTAGAGTAGGACCGGTGAATAATGCATCATTTAAACTGTTGCCGTTCGATGTTTTACTAGAAGCATTAAAAACAACTCGAACTTTTGTCGTAACACGATCGGGTTTGACAACAGCATGATGAGGAAGATAATAATAAGTTGTCGAATAACTATTTGGGTCATAATTTCATGTGACCTAAATCCACATATTCTTGTAGCGCGTTATTATATTCTTCCCTTAAGTTTGGATTCTTCAGTAGATTCTTTTCATTTCGCAAATATTGTGCCATTGCAATATGACGCGAATTTTCCAATTCTAATTGAGGGGTTCGAAATGGAAGATCTACTTGATAACGGCCATTGGGTAAGTGTAGGGTAGTTTTCGTAAAAATACCTTTCACATGTGGCTTCTTCAATAGGGTTTTTGAGGGATTTCTTCTATATCCCAAAATTTTGTATGGCATTTATTAAGGTTTACTGCACTGAAATATGACACTACTGCCTTAGTTTTGTGAGTCTCTTCAACTGGTCCAGTTAATATCCATCCAAATTCTGTATCTTGAGCAATAAGTGTTTTTAGAAAAATTTTCTTAACACCAGACCTTAAAATCTGTGGATAGAAATCACTTCCTATAATAAAGTCGATAGACCTGCTTTTTTAAAACCATGGATCTGCTAATTGAACATCTTCTAAATCTTTTATAATATTTGGGTTTATATATTCGCTGGGTAGAGTTCGTGTTAGCTTTTCGGGTATTGGACCTTAGAGTAACTTCACACATTTTGTTTGATCGAGCTGATACGACTTCGTTCAAACCAGATATTTCAGCTATTATGGGTTTGTGGGTAAACGTAATCTACGCCTAAAATTATCTGAAATAAACGGGAAATCGGATGCTGGAAATAATGAACCATAAGCTTCTACATAGCTGTTTCTAAAAACTTCTTCCGGTCATCTAATACTGATTCATTCTGCTTTGTCGGGGCTGAAAAAGATTGTGATATATTATTCGGTGAAACCGAAGACTGAATGTCCGTTGAACTTAGGTTAGAACTGGTGTTTGATACGGGTCTGTGAAGAAGTATATTATGTCTACCTCCACAGTATCTACAAGTAAACGAACTAGTACACTCTTTAATACCATGAGAAATAGCTAAACAATTATAGCAACATCCATTATTTTTAACAAAATTAATCCTTTCAGTCACTCCAATTGAAGTAAATGAAGGGTAGTCTCTCAATGTGTGACTAGCTTTACAAAACTTACATATTGAGTCATTAGGCTTACTAATGTTTTGAGTTCGGGTAGGATTTGATACTTTTTGTTCGGGTTGGGGCTTTCTCTTGGCACGGGTATCTTTTTTGGGTTCTTGAATGACATTATTGACGAAAGTGTTGCCTTTTCGTTCCTTTTGGTTCCTATTATCCGAATTCTGTTTATTTCGTAGGTATAGATTAGGATTCATAATGTCACTTTATATTTATTTGTCAAAAATATGTCCATTTCAGTCCGAAGGGGTATATTGGAACTGTATGTTAGGGTTCTTTCGAAACCTTTTAGGGTTTCTTTGGGTAATTTGGATAGCATCAAGAAGCTATAACAGAACTTATTGATATTGAAGTTAGCTGCAGTTAATTACTGTGTCTGTTGATGTGTGGGCGTTGATGCAGCTAGTGTTGGTATTAATTGGTACCTTTTTGTTCATCGTGTGAACAATGCATATATAATCTAATTTTTAAATGTTTTGTTTTATGATTCTCTTTAGTAGCCCAATATCTTTATATTTTATGTGATAAAAGTTTTTCAATGTATTTTTAAGCAAGTTGAGTGGGTAAAATAGTGCATAAAAATACATCACTGTATAAAAAGACAACTATGTGTAAGCTACAAAATTAAACCAACCGCCGAAATAAAGCTGTCTATTATTTCTTAAGTTGTTGTTAAAGTTGAATTAAAAGTTAGCTTTACATTTGTTTTTGATTTAATAATAAAAGACATACAAAACCAAAAATAGTTGAAGATCTATTTTTGCTGTTTACACGAGTTTGAAGCATTTTGAAGAGCAATTTTGAAGAAAATTTCAATCGTGTAAATCTAGCTTAACAATTGAAATTGTATAAACCAAAAAATTAGAGGTTTGAAAAGAAAAAAAAAAAAAAATAACTGTTTACTTGAAAATTTTGTTCTGTAATCAATCTTTTTGTGCTGACCGGTCCAGAATTTCTAATGATTACAAATAAATTGTACAGATATCAATCAGCATTTATTTGCATTATTATAGTAGAATTTTCTATTTACAAACAGTGTTGATAACACGCTGTGATTAACAAAGTTGTGTTAACATTAAGTTTTAAAGGCTTTGGTAGAACAATGTAGACAAAAACTTTCTATTATATATCAGCTCCGAACCATTCAGACACTACTAGAAATGATGTTAGTGCATACAACATACTCGTAGAATGTTTATTACTTTGACAGTTGCATAAGTACAAAAGCACTTGGTTTTGTATTATGTTTTTTTTTTGTTAAATTAATGTATGGTAATAAATTATTTGAAATCAAGTGACATAAATAGATTTAATGAAATACTACATACGAAAGTAAATTCGATGCGTAAGAGTATCAATTTGTACGCTTATCGCATCGAATTTGCTTTCGCATCGCAATAGAGAGTAACCCCCCCAGCTACTAGATGTTTCGATTGGTCTTTCGCCCCTATAATCAGTTCTGACAATCGATTTGCACGTCAGAACTGTTTCGGTCTTCCATCAGGGTTTCCCCTGACTTTAACCTGATCAAGTATAGTTCACCATCTTTTGGGTCAAAGCATATATGCTTAAGGTACGCTCTAGATTGTTCGATTGGTCTTTCGCCCCTATAATCAGTTCTGACAATCGATTTGCACGTCAGAACTGTTTCGGTCTTCCATCAGGGTTTCCCCTGACTTTAACCTGATCAAGTATAGTTCACCATCTTTCGGGTCACAGCATATATGCTTCAACACTGCATCCTAAACTTTAGATATACATATGTATGTAAATTACCAGTGCTTCTCAAATTTTTTGTGTGATTTTATGTAGTTGTTGTTGCATATAATAATAATTGAATTTTGAAGAGACTTTATAAGCAATAAATTGATAAAAATTTTTGTTATTTTTTCTTTTACTGAAATTTTTGTGTCTTAATTTTTAATTCTATATGAAATACAAATCATTAGTAAATACCGAGCAATAATAATTACCAGCTAGTAATAAATAAATATAAATTTTGACCTTAAACTTGATGAAATATAATTTTTTAAAAATAATTATCTAATCATGTTAAAGGAGATATTCCCTCCCATTCCAGTTGTACGTACTCGTATACACGTTCAATAACGACTGTGTGTTCGGGTATCTCTTTCTTATCTATCGTGTGGCTAGAAATTGAGCAAATAAATATTCAGCATAATATTATTTTTGTATATAAAAGGTTATAACGGTTTAAAATATCGTTAGTTTTTTGTGGGGACTAGATAGATACTATGTTGTTTAAATTTTCGCTGGTGGCTTTGATTGTTCTGGTTGGCAGTGCTAGCTGCTTTCCGGAAGGTCGTGTTGTAAATGGCACCGCTACCGATGTTACAAAGTATCCATTTATGGTGTCATTGCGTGGATCCACCGGTTCTCATTCCTGTGGTGCCAGTATTATAGCACCACGTTGGATTTTAACCGCTTCTCATTGCGTCAATGGACTCACGCCTAGTCAACTTAGTATACAATATGCTGCGACTGTGATTAGTGCCAACGGTACAAATGTTGTCAATGTAAAACGTATTATTATGCACGAAGGTTACTCTCCCTTCAAATCTTATGCCAACGATATTGCTTTGTTGGAATTGGAACATTCACTGGTTTACAATTACAAAACACTTGCTCCAGTTACACTTCCCGATCCCTACTTCGAAGTTCCCCAAAATCAACAGGGCGCTCCTGGTGTTTTAGCTGGTTGGGGTGTAAATGCTGTAGGTTTTTATTTATTTTAAAGAAAATGTTAACAAAAATTAATAATTTATATATTGCTAATAATTTCAGACTTTTGGTTATATCCAAAGCAATTTGCAGGAAGTGAATTTAAAAATTTATTCCGATAAAGAATGTAATTCCAGACATAATGGCGCTACAACTGGTGATCATATTTGCGGTGGTGTGGATGAGGGTGGTAAAGGTCAATGCTCTGGCGACTCAGGTGGTCCTTTGTTGTACAACGGTTCCGTACAATTGGGTATAGTTTCTTGGAGTGTTAAGCCTTGTACGGTGGCTCCTTATCCAGGAGTTTACACCAAGGTTTCGCACTATATTGACTGGATTTACAATCACATGAAATGAGCTTTAAATACTTATGTAAAATACGTCACAATTTCAATAAAAGATCGTCATGTTTCTATAATTAAATAAAACAGTTCAGTTGTATATTTCTATAAATTATTTAACAATTTTAACGTAGTCAAAAAATACAAAAAAAAAAGTCATTTATTTCCAACATTAAATAAATATATTATTCATATATATTATGAATATTCATATATTTCGTAATATTAAAATACTCTAATGGCCAAAATCACAATATTACGTGGTTATAAAAACTGAAATAGTGAAATAGAATAATATTTTCTAAAAAACTAAACAAATTTATTTCAGATTATTTCGCTTAATTATTCTTGAACAGTTATTTCATTACATAATATATTTAGCCCTTGAATGATTTAATTTGTAATAGCAGACTGCAAGTCTATAAAATAAAGCTAGATTTACACGATTGAAATTTTCTTCAAAATTGCTCTTCAAAATGCTTCCAACTCGTGTAAACAGCCAAAATTTCTTCAAAATTTATTTATTTAATAACTATTAACAACTATTAAACAAATAAATTTTGAAGAATTTTTGCTGTTTACACGAGTTTGAAGCATTTTGAAGAAAATTTCAATCGTGTAAATCTAGCTTAACAATTGAAATTGTAAACCAAAAAAATTAGAGTTTGGAAAAGAAAAAAAAAAAAAACAAACTGTTTACTTGAAAATTTTGTTCTGTTTTCAATCTTTTTGTGCTGACCGGTCCAGAATTTCTAATGATTACAAATAAATTGTACAGATATCAATCAGCATTTATTTGCATTATTATAGTAGAATTTTCTATTTACAAACAGTGTTGATAACACGCTGTGATTAACAAAGTTGTGGAGTATGTTAACATTAAGTTTTAAAGGCTTTGGTAGAACAATGTAGACAAAAACTTTCTATTATATATCAGCTCCGAACCATTCAGATACTACCAGAAATGATGTTAGTGCATACAACATACTCGTAGAATGTTTATTACTTTGACAGTTGCATAAGTACAAAAGCACTTGGTTTTGTATTATGTTATTTTTTTTGTTAAATTAATGGATGGTAATAAATTATTTGAAATCAAGTGACATAAATAGATTTAATATACATTTTATGAAATACTACATACGAGGTATGATCAAAAAATAACCGTTATTTTAAATTTTTTCAAAAAGTATTTATTTATTCATCAATAACTATTTTATCCCCTTCAAAGTAATCCCCCTCAGATATAATACACTTATGCCAGTGTTTTTTCCAATTCTCGAAACACTTCTGATTTCGATTTTTCTTTAATCTCCTCAATCGTAGCAAAACGCTTTCCTTTCATCGGTATCTTCAGTTTTGGGAAGAGAAAAAAGTCAGCGCGGGCACAGGCATCGATGTGTGAGCTGGTGCGTTATCATGGTAGTATTCCTTATTGACCGTACGACCTTATGGCAAGAATTCATGATGCACTACGCCATTGCAGCCGAATAAAACAGTGAGCAAAACCTGCACATTTGACTGAACTTGACTTCATTTTTTCGGTCTTGACTCTTCTGGACGTTTCCATTGGGTTGATTGGGCTTTAGTTTCAATGTCATAGCCATACACCTATGATTCGTCACCAGTTATGACCTTTTTGAGAAAATCTGGATCGTCGTTGACGATGTTCAACAGCTCCTGAGCGATGTCCATGTAACGTTGTTTTTGTTCAAAATTTAGCAATTTTGGAACAATCTTCGCTGCTGCACGTTTCATGTCTAAAACATCCGTAAAAATTGATTGGCATAAGTCGAACGATATGCCAACATCATCAGCAACCTCTCTGATATGGTTCGACGATTATCCAAAATCATTTTCTTCACTGCTTAAATGTTTTGATCGGTTGTTGACGTGCTCGGGCGACCAGGACAAGCATCATGATTGACATCTTCTCGGCCTTTCTTAAACCGGTTATATCACAACTGAACTTTTGTTCTGCTCATACTAGACTCGCAAAACGCCACAGCCAACATTTCAAATGTCCTTGCGCATTTAATTTAATTATTTACACAAAACTTAATACAGTTTCTTTGATCCATTTTTTTCGAATAGTAAAAAATCGAAGAGCACACCAAAACACGACTAACATTTTTATCTGTCAAAAACAAACTGACAATCCAAAATGGCTGATATTAAAAAAACGCGAAAATCGAACATACGTAAATTACGAAATTTGAAAATAACGGTTTGTTTTGATCAGACCTCGTATGTACATACATATGTATATCATTTAATCAAATGTTTGGCGGTCCTTTTATTTATGTTTTCCGTTAAAAAAATATCTAATCGCATGAACAGAGAAATCCCAACTAAAATATATTTATATATATTTATTTACGATTTACTGTTTTTTAGTTTTACGATAAGAACTTTGGCAGAATTTAAGCATAAAACCTTTTTTATTGTATATAAATGATGATTAGGGTTTGAAATATTGTTAGTTTCTCGAGGACAATTGAGAAAATGTGGTTTAAATTTTCTCTAGTGGCTTTAATCGCTTTGGTTGGCAGTGTTAGCTGTTTTCCTGAAGGTCGTGTTGTAAATGGAACTGCTGCTGATGTTGGAAAGTATCCATTTATAGTGTCATTGCGTGGTATTAGAGGCTCTCATTCATGTGGCGCCAGTATAATTGCTCCACGTTGGATTTTGACTGCTGCTCATTGTGTTAGTGGTGGCTCGGAAGACCAAATGAGTATACAGTATGGTACTAATAGAATAAATTCCTTGGGCCCAAATGTTATTGGCGTAAAACGTATTGTGATGCATGAGGGTTATGCTCCAGCTAAATCTTATGCCAATGATATTGCTTTGTTGGAATTGGAACGTTCACTTGTTTTCAATTACAAGACAATTGCTCCAGTTACATTGCCCGATTCATTCTTTGAAGTTTCCCAAACCAAAAAGGGATCTCCTGGTGTTTTGGCTGGTTGGGGTTTAGATTCTGTAAGTTTTAATTTCATAAACAAATGTGCACTTAATGTATGAAATGAATGAAAATTTCTTTTAATTTTAGACTGGTGGTTACGTCCAAAGTAATTTGCAGGAAGTGGATTTGAAAATTTATTCCGATGAAGAATGTAATTCCAGACATAATGGTACTACAACTTATCATCATATTTGTGCTGGTATTGACGAGGGTGGTAAGGGTCAATGCTCCGGTGACTCTGGCGGACCATTGTTCTACAATGGTTCCGTACAATTGGGTATTGTTTCTTGGAGTATTAAGCCTTGTACGGTGGCTCCTTATCCCGGTGTTTACACCAAGGTTTCCCATTACATTGACTGGATTTACAACCACATTAACTAGCTCTACTTATGTAAATAAATATGTAAAACATAAACTTTAATAAAATTAATATACCTTTAAAATATATAGTACGTATGCGTTTCATTTTTTAAACTGGCATTTAATACAATCAAAATTTGGTTCAAGTTTAAAATATTGTTTTTTACAGACAGGATTCGATTTATAAGTAATAACATATTCATGTCAGTCTGTCTGTGTAAAGCACTCTCACGTCCAAAATACAAAACTGAATTGAATAAGACCTACACAGATTGCTATTTAAATTAGAATAATTGGTTCAGTAGAAGGACCAAACGTATATTCCGATTTTAAATAAAACTTTGCAGGAATGAGATTTTGTTGACCTTTAGTTTTAAATTTTAACATTATATGCCAAGTTGACTTTTTATTCTTAGGATATGATTGAAATTAATTCCAGTGTAAATTTGCTGTATTCACACGAATGGAAGAATGTATGCGATAATATATTTAGAATTATTTTGCAATGCGCATTTTTCAACCGGCCTTTGGTAATTTTTTTAAAACAGACTTTTTCAGGAAAATCAAAGGAATACTCTTTCTTGAATAGACAAGACATAAAGGTTTAATTTAACTTTATGCTTGGCTTTTCCATAAATCGGGGCTACAACAATATTATTATTTTGTAACGTTGTACAAAAGTAGCCATGTTTTTCTATTAAGTTGAAGGGTATACACGATTCGGCATATTCGAATATGACACTCCGAATAATTTTTTGCTAATTTTTTTAAATGTACTTGTATGACTGCACTTATAAAAATTAAACGATAACAATATATTTGATTTATAAACCATTAAGTCTGAAATGCAACAACACAGAGATTTAAGACCATCCAATATAGAATTGCTACTAACTATTTTATGGTGGGCCTTTACTTTATATTACCAATTGTAACATTAAAACTATCTTATCGTGTTAAACAGATATTCTTGCATACCAATCCAGATTAAATATATTTTATTTTGTTATTAAACAAGCGATAAGAAAGAACTTTTGCTGAATTTCCGTATGAATTTGTTGTTCGCCAAAGTATAAAAGTGAAGTGTAGGCTTGAAGGAGGTGTTAGTTTCTTGCGGAGAATAGACAAAAATGTGGTTTCAATTTGCATTGCTGACTTTGATTGTTCTGGTTGGCAGTGCTAGCTGCTTTCCGGAAGGCCGTGTTGTAAATGGTACCGCTACCGATGTTACAAAGTATCCATTTATGGTGTCATTGCGTGGACCCACCGGTTCTCATTCCTGTGGCTGCAGCATTATTGCCCCACGTTGGATCTTAACAGCTGCTCATTGTGTCAGTGGTCGCTCGGCCAGTCAACTGAGTATACAGTATGCTACAACTAGAATAAGCGCCAATGGTGAAAATGTTGTTGCCGTAAAGCGCATTATTATGCACGAAGATTACGCTCCATCCAGATCATATGCTAACGATATTGCTTTATTGGAATTAGAGGGTTCATTTGTTTACAATTACAAAACACTTGCTCCAGTTACACTTCCCGATCCCTACTTCGAAGTTCCCCAAAATCAACAGGGCGCTCCTGGTGTTTTAGCTGGTTGGGGTTTAAATGCTGTAGGTTTTTATTTATTTTAAAGAAAATGTTAACAAAAATTAATAATTTATATATTGCTTATAATTTCAGACTTTTGGTTATATCCAAAGCAATTTGCAGGAAGTGAATTTAAAAATTTATTCCGATGAAGAATGTAATTCCAGACATAATGGCGCTACAACTGGTGATCACATTTGCGGTGGTGTGGATGAGGGTGGTAAAGGTCAATGCTCTGGCGACTCAGGTGGTCCTTTGTTGTATAACGGTTCAGTGCAATTGGGTATAGTTTCTTGGAGTATTAAGCCTTGTACCGTAGCTCCTTACCCCGGTGTTTACACAAAGGTTTCTCATTATATCGACTGGATTTACAAGCATATTATTAATTGAATTCTTATTACGTCTACCTATAATAAAAATTGCAATACAAGTTTAAACTAAAGCAATAAAATTTATAGGTGAACACCAGTTATTCATTAGGGGCATTACAGTATTTTTATTACATAAAAATTACTTGTATGTAGGTCTTAGAACATGTTGATATTAATTATTACGCTAGATTTTAAATGTTTCAGCAACCAGACTATTTTTTTAAAATTTTTCACATTTAAGATGGATTTCCATACAAACTACTAATTTCGAATTACATAATTGAAATTATAATTGTTGTATTTGAATGTTGTTGGTATTAAAACATTCAAATACAACAATGGGACAAAAGTTATAAAAAAATTTTAACAAAGTAAATAGTGATGGGATAAAATTAGAACAATTTAGTGGATAAGAAAAATTAAAAAATGCATGAAAAATTGACATTTTAAAACGATATTGAACTCTAAGAAAATTATTTTTCAATGGTTAAAAGTATTAAAACTAACGATTTCTTCTTTTAAAACAAAATAACACAAATAATTTATATAATTTAGTGTAAGGTTTGATAATTATTATTACATTCTTTTTTAACCTTTGTGTATAAGAAAGTTCTTTTTGAAAGCCCCTTTATTTGTATATGTAGCTAAAATAAGTTGACATGTCTTTTGGTTTTCGATATTAATGTACATACATATTTATTAATGATGGTTTAGGATTTGAAAATTCTTTTGTAAACAATTTCTAATGGAAAGATAAATCAAAGTGAATTTAGATCAGAGATCTTCAAAGTACCGCACATGTGCGAATGCTCTCTTACTTAAGAAGAGAGTATGAGAAGATAATTTGAATTTTTATTTAATAATAAATTATAATATTTAATAAAAAACATTTTTTTCCACTTTTTTTACTCTCAAAAACAATTTTTTTTTCCAATTTTTTACTCTCAAAAACAAATAACCCACACAAACATAAATGTGAATGTATGTGTGTGGGGATCCCTGATTTAGATTGTAAAATTTTAACCTCGCGGCTAAGTCTGTGTACCTTCATCCCACATACTTATTCATTCCAAAATTAAAACAATTTGTAACCAGATGTGCCACCACAAAACTCAATATTTCCTTAGATCGTAAGTGGAACGAATACAACCACCATTACAAAACTTTTAACCCAACAAAACAACCTGTTAATCTACCAAAATCAACCAATTGCTTGCAAAATAAATGTTTCACTAGGCTGCGATTAACACATACACGTCACTGATGGGATTTGTGGTACAATTGTACAAAATTTGGTACAAACAAAACTTTATTGGTACGCTGGTACAGTTCATCCCTTTTTGGTACAAATTTTTTAAGGCGAATTCACTTTTCAGGTGTCGTTGAGAGCATAGCTGCTTTTCTTTTTTGCTTACTTAGAGAGAGAAATGTCTAAAGTTGCTTGTGTTTTTGACATATCGACCAACGAAAGCAACAAACAAAATTTGAAAAATTGTTTTACGTTTTTAAGTGTTCTTTCTGTTGTTATATTTTTATTGAATAAAAAGTGTTATGAATTCTTACTATATGCTTTTTTATTAAATAGCGAAATTTAGGTACAATTTATGGCAATTTGGTACAATTTTGCCATTGAGACGGTACAATTTAAGAATTGTAAGATCCCAACAGTGATACACGTCTTACACATCAATATTTATTGAACAAAACTGCACAGCCAATATGTTCCTTTTGCAGCTCCTCACCATTAACTGTCTTTCACATCTTAGTGGACTTCCCAGTGCTCTCCAATCTACGTGCATCAATTTTTAAGCCCTCTGATCAATTTTTAAGCCTGTTGAATTTTTAAAAACTCCAAATAGTAATAACATATCCAAAGTCTTTGAATTCTTATTAAAGAAAATTTCTTTTCATAACCTAATTTAAATTTTATTATCATTATCTAACAAAATACTAACATATACACACTTATTCAAGAAATATTAAGCCGATAGCCATTGATGCTAGTGCTTTTAGCCTAGATTTATTGTAATATTAATTATAATAAATTTTTTAATATATAATAAATAAATAAAAAAAATTTTAACTTGTAAAGTAATATTATACTTGGATTTTCATAAAAATCTTAATAAAAAACTTTGATTTATGCCAACTACATATTATCGGAAAATTGATTTCAAATACATATTTATAATAAAGAAAGAAATACCTACTTCTTAATATGTCAGGCGGTACTTTTCGATGTTAAAAAGTAATACATGTTAGTACAATAAACTCAAAACTATGTACAGTTATGTTAAAAAAGCTTTGCATAAAATTAAATATTTCTTTCTAGCCTGGACATTCACCACTAAATGTTTAAAACGTAAAAATTATTAGGCAAATTTTAACAGGGTTCTATTATGTAAAACTGGTTCCACAAACAAAAAAAAACAAACAAACAAACAAACAACACCAACATTAACATGTGATTCCAAAATGAAATATGTTCCAGTGTATGTTTACACGTACACAAATATTTATGGGTTTGTGTTTGCGTGTGTGTTGGCATTCGTTGCGATTCGTGTACATATGTATTTGTGTTTTGTTCGTTCGTGTATGTTTGTTGAAAGTGTGTTAAAAGGCATGGCTTACGACTGCAGCATCGTAAGCAGTGTTTAGTCTTCGATAACGAGTTCAACGTGCATGGCGCAAAGCGGAACAAAAGAGAAACAGACAAACAAATAGAACAAACAAAATAAAGCAATAATAATAACTGACTAACGGTTTAAAATCATAGAAAATTTAAAATTGGATTATTACTTTGTAGTTTTACAATCAAAAGATTTAAAACACATAAAAAAAGAACGAGCAACAACAACTGGTGAAGATAAAAAGTGATTATTGTGGTGATTATTGACAAA
This sequence comes from Bellardia bayeri, assembly GCA_950370525.1. Taxonomy (NCBI): domain Eukaryota; kingdom Metazoa; phylum Arthropoda; class Insecta; order Diptera; family Calliphoridae; genus Bellardia; species Bellardia bayeri. The sequence goes on from OX493264.1 coordinate 132,150,963, forward strand.
ACAAAATAAACCTACATACATACAAACGAGTATATTACAAAAGAAAAAAAAATAATTATTAATAAGAAAAGGCAAAAACTAAAACATAACATTTTAGTAAAAAAAAAACTACAAGTGTAACAAAACAATTTGCTTTACAAAACTGCGCTTGCATAATTTTAAACTCAACTTAAACGAAAAAGACAACCAACGCCCCTTAATTTCAACTATTTAATCAACAAACACAAAGTACATACTCGTAAATGAATGTCATTACATGCAAATTTATTTATTGTTCTCTGTAATTGTAAGGCAACTGTTGATGTTGCGATTTTGCATCGCTTTGTTGTTTAATTAGTGATTAAATTTAATTAGTGATTAAATTAAATTTTGGTTGTTTTTTTTTTGCAAAACTAATTTGCAAAAAACAACTATCGATGATAACCTTTATCTGTAAACAGCATTTAAATCAAAATCGAGAAACTGAAACTTTTTCTTTAATTAAAAATAAGAAAATAAATAGAAATTAATTTTAATTTTGAATTGCTAAAAAAATTTACCACTTACATATTTAAATTTCATATATATAACGATTTTTACAATTTGAAAAAAAACACTTTTTTTAATGAAAAATAATAAATAAATGGAGATTTATTACCTTTAATAGTAGAAAACATTTAATAGTAGAACATACAGTTTTATTTATTTATAACTCTGTAAATTGTGATTTTTAGGAAATACACTTAACATGTTTTCATAGAAATTTAACTACATATTTACATCATTGCTAACTGAAAGTGCATTAACTCCTCCTTTTAACATTTTCCAACAAATACATAAACTGAATTGCTGCAACTTTTAAGTGTAAAAAAACATATACAAAACATATACAGTGTATAACAAAACTATTTTGCCTACTCATTTTTGGAAGAAATTTTTTTCATACATAAAATTGCAAAAAACAAGTAAAAACATTTAAATTTTTTTGCAATTGATAATATTCATTATATTATTATATAATATGTACATACAATATATTATTTATTTAAATATATTATGTATAAAACTTTAATTTTAAATATTTATTTTTGTTTAGTTATTGTTGCATTTTATTAATTTGCATCATAATTTCAAGGTCACAAAGGTATTTTGTTTTTTTTTAATTCCTGTAGATTTTTTGAGTTATGTTTCAAAACCAATGGGTTTTACCTGGCCAGACGATCCTATATATTTATGGCTCTTTCGTCTTTCGCCCACTGTATTCAACGATTTTGCCGTTACCAGTGGTAAATTTTGAATGCTTTCGCGACTATTATCCTATTATTAAATTGTTTATTTCTTGACAACATCTATTAAACATATCACAAATGTTTTTAATTTGTTTGCCATAGTATTAGATCTGTAAAACCAATTTTCCCTTCGGCCTTTTTAACGAAATTATTCCTAATAACATTTGAAAAATACACAACACGCATTCTTTTAACAAAAAATAAAAAATAAAAGATTCCAAGAACAATTAAGAGAAACTCAAAAAATAACTGGAATATCCAAAAATCAATATACAGTGCTACCTCGCTTAACGCAACCCTCGATAAATGCAACTCCTCGATTATTGCAACATTGTTGATTCAGTTAATGCAACTTTAAAAAAACAGACTCAGTTATCGCAACTTTTTTTTCTATCAAAGCGACTATTCTAATAATTCAACTGTAGAAGAAATTCCTTTAAGGTACGGTCACATATTTACTCAAAAAAGCATAACCACTTGTTTTAGCACAAATTTGTTTGACGGTGTTTACTCTTATAAGAGTTTTGCAAGATCAAACAGCATCAAATAAAATAAAGCTAAATATTTATTCATCCATATCGTGACTAAAAATTCCACATGAAATTTGTTCCCTTTTCACATATTTCCCTATTAAAATTCATTGTTAAAAAAAATAAAAGGGAACAAATTTCTTGTGGAATTTTTAGTCACGATAGGGGTAACTGTGTCCTGTCCTAAATAAACAAATTTTATTTTAAATAAATAAACGAGTTCAAATATATTTTATTTTACGTCTTTTTCGGCAAATATTTGCCAAGTGTGACCGTACCTTTAGAAGAATTTAAAAGTGAAGACGAAAGCGACAATGTTAAGATTATTCAGCATGCTACTGATTGTTTTAACATTTGTCTTCAATGGGCCGAGGAAAATAGTGTAGCTTTAAAAAAATATATCATCTAACAAAACACAATAAAAAAATTCCCGACTTTTTTAATTGATTTTTTTACGATTAACTTTACAAATTGAAATTTGTGTAACCGATGTACATTAGAATGTGTATTTTTTTAGTTATTATTACGGCTTTTATGTTGTTTTCCAATAAAACTAATGAATTTATTTTAAAAATAATTAATATATTGTTGTTTTTTTTAATTTTTACAACAAATAAAAAAAAGCGCCCTAAAAAATGTGACTCGTTTTTCGCAACAACCTCAGTTTGCGCAACAGCCGAAATTTCTATTAGTATTTCTATTGCCTGGAATTTGTGATGCAAATTAATAAACACATTGTTACAATTTTTTCAGATTTTCTCATTTTACACAATTTACCTGCTTTGTACGTACAATTTTATATATGAGTGAAAAACAAATTTTTTATAAACATGAATAGGCAATATAGTTTTGCAATGCACTGTATGTATAAAAGAAGTACCTCATTTGGACTAATGCCAGGATTTAATCCCTGTATCATATTGTTCTGTTCTAGTTCTATTGTAATGGAAATTAAATTAGACGAAATCAATTTTGTAAATTGTAAATTCAATAACGGCAAAATAATATCTAAATATTTTAAATGAGCTTTTGTGTATATTTCTTATTAACCGTCTCAATTATTTTGTAAAATATACAATTTTTTGTTTTCTCCAGAAAGACATGTACGGATATATATCATATACGAGTATGTACATATATTGAAACAAATTAAATATCAATAAACATAGTTATTAGGATTACTAGATTATGTTCTATAAACATTATGTTATATCTACCTCAAATTAAGTAAAATCATATTATGTACATTACATGAGAATAATGGGCATAAATGTGTTCATGTCCTCCTGTGTGGGGAAAACGTGTCGATGTTAATGTTCCTGATTTTGCAATTTTTAAAATTTCATTATATTTTTGTTATTGGTCATTGCAATATATTTGGTCATTGCAAAATTAAGTATTAAGCAAACATCTTTGTGCGAACTATTGTTGTGAAAACGTTGTTTGAAAAATAACATAACATACGCAAGAGTTGTCCACATGAGACAAATTCATATGCGGATAAGAAATTGTTCACAGAGTGATGCAAAAGTTATAAGCATTTCAAATCAGTCAGTCCAAGTTGGCCCACCCTGTATAATTTGTAACAAAATATACCAAGCAAAATTTTATTGACAAAATAAATAAAAAATAAAAATGTTAATTTAATGTTTTTAACGGTAGATTAACAACCTAAAACTTTCAGATCTATCAATATTGTCAGAAAAATATTCAGAAAATGTCTAACAACCGTGTGAACATAAAATTTTTGTGTTCCAATGTTGTCAAATAAAAGTATTGACAGTGCATTGTAAGACAAAAATATTGTCAGATATCTACCAATCGTGTGAACGAATTTAATTGCTATTGTCAGATGCCAGAGAAATATTATGAGTGCTATTGTCCCGTTATTTTTTCCAGTTTAATTACCGCGCTAAACACACTGAGAGATTCAGCAAAAACATATGTAGAAAGATCTGTCTGATATGTGAAAGCGTGCCAAAATATTTCATGTAATTCCACCAAACAAACAAACTGAGGCGTATTTTTGTTAATTTGTTTTCAACTTTACTACTTTCTAGAACATATGTTTATATTCAGCGAAAATTGTTCTATGACAATATTTAAAAATTTTCAATTTAATACACACACACACAGTTTTGGCAATGTTCGACAAGAAATCTGCCAATTTTGCCATACAACAATCTAACAACAGTAGCAATTGTCTGAACTGATACTTTATCTTTTGCTAACAATTTCAGTACATTACCACTACATTTCCAGATTTGACAACATTGTAAGATGATAACCGTCTGTACATGGCTTTAGTAACGCTTTCTGAAAATCTCCTACTAGATAGAAATACAGTGGGACTATACTCGGAACTTTTAATCCAATCAGCAGAACTTTAGGTTAAATACAAATTATTAAAACCAAAATTATGCCGACCGCGAAAACTTTTTTAGTTAATTAAATTTATTTTGCAAATATTTCATTTAACACAAATATGACCTTAAATTTAACAAAATATCGCATTTAAATGCAACATTTAAGTGTTTTTAGCGTGTTTGATGTTAATGTGAGACGTGTTTTGGTGATAATTTATTGCTAGTTAAATAAGTAATTACTTTCATAAAATTAACTCAATAAATAAACTAAAATTAATAGTCTTATTTATGTTAGGACAGTCCCTTGATTGTAAGGACTTAAAAAAGTAGTTTTCAGTAAAACCGGCACTTACAGATTAATTATTACAAAATAATACGACAAAAAATTAGGTAACGGCTAGTTCAGTACTATTTAAAATACATAGTAAAGTTTAAAGCGACGCACAGTGGGAATTTGCAAAAAAAAAAAAAAAAGAAACAAATATGTAATTCTAAACGGTAAGTCCGGTTACAATAAAATTTGACATGCCTAGAGAGACAGTATTGTCGAGTTTAAGTTTTTAATTGGACCTAATAAACCCAGCAGAGGCAGTGCCAGGATTCCAAAGTGGGGCACCTCAGGTATATGAGAAATAGAAAATGATCCCAAGTCTTCGTTTGTAGATAGATTAAACTATATATGAAATCTACTAGTCGAGTACTAAAAAAAACTTCATCATTGCTATATATTATCTCTTATAGTTTACGCATTTGTAAATTAAATTTTTAACTTTTGTAGAAACCATATTCTGGTTTTTGCTCATAGCGGATCCAAATATTTCCCAATATTTTCTAAATATTTTTCTGGCGAACTAAGAACACTTTTATAAACCTATTAAAAAAAAATACATACATAATTGTTTAAAAATCATCAAAAGTTATATTTCTTAAAAATATTTGATATTTGTCCATTTTTTTTTGGCATAAATAGGTAATTTTATATTTTTTTCACAGTATTTAAGAAATTTCCAAGAAGACTTATAACAAACTTTAATTTTTTAGAAAACTAACTTTAAAGGAAATATGTATGTTTTATGAAAAAAATTTTAAACTTTGTTACCGAAGTGACAGAAGTCATATGTAAAACCCAACAAGAACCGATTTTATATGGCCCAGTATGTTCTTAATTATTCTGAAAAGGTTTTCGATAACACCGCCCCTGGTATAAGCAATGTTGAGTTTTTAGGATTTTTTAAATGATTTTTGGAAATTGTGAAATATTATACAAATTTCAATATTGTTCTCATTTCAGTGTTTTGCATAAAAAAGTCCTAATAAATGAAAAATGTTATAAAAAAAATAACATTTATATATTTTTACAAAGTAAAGACAATTTCCTATCCATTGATATACATATAATATGTCTTCCTTGTCTCTTCCACGTGTCAAATTAACTTGGGATTAGTTAACATCTCAAGGTGTATATGCCCCTTTTGATTTTCTTGCTTATGTTTACATTAAAAATTAATTATAATAATAATTACCTACCAATAGAAAATTAAAAAGTACAACCGACCTTGATGAGTCTATGAGGCATGTGATTTTATTGCAATCGTACCTACCGTTTAGAAAGTACAGGTTTATTAAATTAAAAATTGCTCTCTCTCTCTCTCTTCTTTGACAGCAAAAGAACAAATGAACAAATGTTTCTTTGTACATTTAACAGAGAATAAATAAAACATTATTGGACTACTTCCAAGAAACGCAGACTGTATTTAGTAGTCATTGAAAAGTATATTATTCAGTAATTTGAAGACATTACCAAGTTTTTTGTTTATTTTGTTTTATGAATTTTGCCAAAAAAAAAAAAAATTATTTCGCCTCTGTTGAAGACCATTTATAAAAAAGTATGGTTTTTAGTTTTATTTTTTTAATATTTTTGCAGGATGGCGCTAAAGAAACGAATGTGTTTAAATAGTCTGTAATTTCTTTATTTGAATGGAAAATTTTCATGAAAATTACAATGGAAAATTATCAGCATTGCATAGTGGCACTTTTTCTAAGACGTTAGCCAAAAACCGAACATAGAAACTAGGTTTGAATATAATTAATAGAATACTCGGAGTAGGCCAAATAATGATTCGTTGGCCAAATATTAAGTTTGGTTCGTTTTCCACCCGACTCTTTTTGCAAGCAAAACAATATTCCATAGTTTATAGAATTTTTAAGAGTTTGTAATTTAAAAATTCATTTGATTTTATAAATGATTGAAGTATTTGAGTTTAAATGAGATTTAGTTTTGGTTTCCACTTAAATTGCATTTCGAACATTCTTTCGAACACTTATGCGATTACGAACACTAACGCATGTATTTTAATAACGAATTTACTGTTTATGTAATTCTAGTAAAATATTAATATGAAAAACTCCCAGTTTCGATATCGTGGGAAAGTGTGATTTATTTTAATTAGCAATCGAGCCAGCAAACTGTTTATAGGAGCAAAACTCAACAACAGTTGACCGAGCTGGCCTTTCAGGATAAACCCACTTGTCAAATATGCTTAATCATGGCTTTTTTATGATTGGTTACAGTTGGTCAATTATTAGTTTTTTGACTTTTTAACTTTAAAATTAAAACTTTAAAAAAGTTTACTTAATTTACCGAGTTTATTACAGCACTGTTGGAAATCTTGATTTTAATTAAATATTTAAGGGCACTGCTACACGTTCAATAAATATCACGAGATCCACGCTCCGTGATCTGGATTTCATATTTTAGGCCATTCTGCAATATGGATCGCGATCCATCAATATTGCATGCTACACGTTCAATAGATATCGTGATAGTGCCCTAAGAAGTGCAGTGATAAAATTAGAGCCAAAGTAGTCGAACAAATTGCAAATATGTGCATGGACATTTAACGGGATTGACATTCCATTGTAAATGGTCTCATTCACGCAATTTATTTGCTTAATGCTAATTGCGACGCAATTACCAAAAAAGTACATAATGTATATTGAGAGATTATGTACTTTTTTGGTAAGTGGTATCAAAAAAATATCTCATGATAGAGAAAATAACCTATGGATAAAATAACCTATGGTTAAAATATGTAAAATGTTTAGGTGTTTATTTCTGTATCAATAAGTAACATATTTTTTATAATTAGAATGATAAATTTATCAGCACAGGCCTTTCGACCTTTTTTTGAATTCATTTTAAATATAATTTATTGAGCTTAACGGCAGATTTACAAAATTTTTTAATTTTTTTTTTCCAAAAAACTTAGAATATGTATTAAGAAACTTAACCCTTCGATGAGTGAGAAGGTCCCTAGGGACCTTTTTGCCCTTTCAAACTGAAATTACTCCTACTTCGGCCACTACAACAAACCCTCCCCCCCTTATAAAGTTACTCCGTATTCCAAGAGTATTTTATTGCGCATCTTTTGGAAAAAAATCAAGCTGATCGAATCATTACTTTAGGAGTTATTAAGATTTTAGTGAGAATAGTACGCGGACGTGTGAATAGTACTGAATTTCACTATTAAATGCATGTTTTTGGGCATCATTATAATTTTTTTTTATTGTTTCAACACATAATTTACTTGTTCTGAACACAAAGATCGAAACTCAAAGACATTAGGGATGATGATAAAAACAAAAAATTCTAAGAAAAATTCGACGACATGAACTTTATTGCTTTCAAGGAAAGGCACAACATTCTAATTTTATACTACTAGCAATAAACCAGTTCTTAGAATTTTTTGTTTTTATCATCATCCCTAATGTCTTTGAGTTAAAAAAAAATAATACTTATAAACAATAAAAAAAATCAAAAAAAAAATTTTTTTATATGAAAAAAAAACATGATTTTCAAAAAAGGTCCGTAGGGACCTTTTCATACGGCCGTGAAGTTCAGAACTGCCACTCATCGGAGGGTTAATAAATATTTAAAAAAAAAAACAAAATATTAAAATATTACATAAACAAAAAGGTGTAAAATCAAAATAATTTCCTTTTCCACTTTTATAAACTAAGCGCCCAGATTTTGAAATAGAAATATTTGTTAATATTTCCTGAAAATGCTACACAATGGAGTATCAAAATATATGAAATAAAATTTAATTTTAAAAATTTTGTAAATCTGAGCTCAAGCTCAATAAATCAATAAATCAATTATAAAAATTAGTTTTTAATTTTAGAAGTATTCTCCGAAACTCAGTTCAAATGCAATATGGTTAAAAATCTTACCCAATCTTTGTTGTTTTGAAAACATAATTTATATTTTGAATATATAACGAATTTAATGAACAAATGAAACTTGATTTTAATTGTACAAAAGCATCAAATCAACAAAATTTTTATAATTAAAATCAGGTTTTCTCAGTGTAATTATTTCATTCACTTTTCTATAACATTTACCCAATATTAAGCAATACAAAAAACAATTATTTAAAACAAACTTTGTATAGAAGTTTTTCTGCTTCTGCAACTTATTTTTCAATGATTTAAAATCGCTTTTACAAACAATTTTCTATAAAAAACGCAAAAAAAACCGACAAAGACTTTGTTTTAGTTCTGTGAAAACTTATAGAAAAAGTGTTTAGAAGAAACCAAGCTAAAGGAAAATATCTCAGCTAAACGTACTAAATTTTCGTGTTTGCTAAAGAAAAAGTAAAATAAATAAAGAAATAAGAACAGCCAAAAGGTGGTGTGGCTTAAATAAACTTTTAGCTTTCGGCAAAAATTCGAAAAAAAAACTAAATGTTTGTTTTTATTTTTTTTTTTTTTTTTTTTTATAATACATTATATTTATTTATTGAATCTTCAGATATTGAAATGACAATAAGTTTTCGAATCTTAATACTAAAAGAAAATAATAAGTCCAGCCAGTGCTAGACAAAATATTATGATACTACAAAAAAATTTACATCCACTGATCCAGTCATCTGTTTTGCGTTTGAGTTAAAGCAAGGGTATCCCTCCTTCTCAACCGAACATGGCCACTAAAGTTAAGGATGTCTCGTGCAAGTGGGTTTGGATGGTGTTCAAGTTTGCTGACATATTTTGAGGCGTATTTTGTAAATTCGTCTTTCACCAAAGGAATGCCTAGATCTTTGTGAATTCGAGAATTTTTAACGTACCATGGAGCTGCAGTAATTATACGTAGAATTTTATTTTGACCTCTTTGAATTTTTTCAATGTTGGATGCTGAGGCAGTACCCCATAATTGAATTCCATAACACCATATTGGCTTTAGAATTGCATTGTACAACAAAAGTTTACAATCCAACTTTAATGTAGAATTTCTGCCGATTAGCCAATTAAGTTGCACTGCTTTTAATCTCATCTGTGTAAGTTTTGCGTCAATATGAGACTTCCAGGTTAAACGACGATCGAGGTGGATTCCGAGGTATTTGACTTCATTGTGTTGCGGAATAATTTGGTTATTTATTCTGATGGACGAGCAGGTATCTTTTCGCAATGTGAAAGTTAAATGAATACATTTCTGTTCGTTAACCTTGATTTTCCAAAGCTCAAGCCAATTCTCTAGTTTATAAATATAATTATGCAAATTCTGTGATGCTATTTGATGGTCCTTATGAACGCTAATAAAGGCTGTATCGTCAGCAAAAGTTGAAGTATGTATATTGGGGTCTGACGGCATATCGGATGCATAAATCAAATATAAAGTAGGACCCAGTATGCTACCCTGGGGTACTCCTGCTTCAATTGGCTGAGCGGGGCTTAAAAAATCGCCTTCTTTGATTGTAAATTTGCGACCATATAAATAACTTTTCATAAGTTTGTGGGTGTTAGCAGGCAGAGCTAATTTTATTTTGTGCATTAAACCTTCATGCCAGACTTTGTCGAACGCTTGGGAAACATCAATGAAAAGCGCGGAACAGTATTTTTTCTCTTCAAACGACCGTCTTATCACATTTACTAATCTGTGTGTTTGTTCGATGGTACTGTGTTTAGCTCTGAACCCGAATTGATGATTTGGAATACATTGAGTGTCGTTCAGAATTGGAATCAACTTAGCCATTAACAATTTTTCAAACAGTTTTGAAATTGTCGGCAGTAGGCTAATTGGCCTATATGACTCTACTTTGGTGAGGTCCTTCCCTGGCTTAGGAATCATGGTAATCATAGATACCTTCCAATCTGCAGGATAGTATTCTAGGCGTAAAATAGCATTGAAGATAAATAGAATAATTCTTCTAGCTACACGAGGTAACTCCACGAGCATTTTGTTGCTGATTTTAGCCATACCTGGAGCTTTTTTAAGGTTCAGAGTACCAATAGCGCTTTGAATATCATTAAAGCTAAGTCTTAGAGGTACAGGAGGTCTAATAACGAGTGGTGGCAATTCAGTTGCATTATTTGAGTTGTTTATAGTAAACACATTTCTCAAATGGTTAACAAATAAAGTCCCTTTCTCGGAATCGTTTCTAGCCCAGTCACCAATCGGATTTCGCAAAGGAGGCTTTCCTCTAACTGGTCTTTTTAAACCTCGTGCCGCCTTCCATAACGAATAGTCAGATTGTGGGGAACTGTCAATTCCCTCCAAGTATGATTTAAGTGAAGCCATTCTTTGGGTTTCTAAGAAATTTCTTAGTATATCTCTGCATTCCCGTAGCCTAGCTTTCAGTTGAGGAGACCTGTGAATTTGCCACTCTCTTCTAACTCTTCTTTTTTCTGTCAGGAGATGTTCGAGTTCAGCGAAATAAGTTCTGTTTGTCCTATTTCTGCATTCAACGTCATATGTGGAAGCGTGATGCACAGCTCTTCGTATGTCCTCAGTAAACTTGCCAATCGACCCATCAATATCCTCGGTAGTTCTCAACACTACATTTTCCGTGCAGTGGGAACTTAAATACTTTTTATACTTTATCCAACTTACTCTGGATTTAGACATGTCCCGAAATGGAGAGCCATACCCTTGAAGGAAACGCATTGAAATAATAGAAGGAGAGTGATCTGAAGACAAGTCTAATGAAGGCTCCACTTGTATCGATTCTATAGGGATATTTTTCACTACTCCGAAGTCAATAATATCGGGAATCTTCCGTCGGTCCGTCGGCCAGTAGGTGGGATGCCCGCTTGAGAGTACATCTAAGCCCATTTTGGCAATGGTGTTGAAGAGTTCACGACCCTTCGGGGTCACTAGACGTGAACCCCAAAATGTGTGTTTGGCGTTAAAGTCACCAGCAACCAAAAATCTAGCTCCAAGGGAATTGAAGAAGCTGTAGTATTGATGTTCTTTTATTGAAAATCGAGGCGGCGAATAAATTGATGATAAAACAAAGTTGTATTGACAGAATTCAATACAAATGTTTGTTGCTTGTAGGTAATCCTCACATATGTTGTTCATTAAATAATGTTTTATTCTGTTCTTTATAAGAATTGCCGAACCTCCACATGCTCTTCCGCGGGGATCTTTAGTATCATACAACACGTAGCCATTAATTTTGAAGTACCCTGTCGCCGTCAAGTGAGTTTCAGCAATCATCATGACATCAATCTGCTTATCCATCAGGAAGTGTTCCAGTTCGTTTTTATGTTGGCGGAGGCCGTTCGCGTTCCAAAAACAAATTTTTAAACAAATCATTTCTTTAAAATTGCTTGTAAGATAGTGGATTGCATTTTCAGCATTTCCTGCATCATGGATGTCATAGTGGTCGTAAAAGTGTTCATAGTTTGGACAAGTGTCTGCAAAGTAGTCTCTAGAGTGTTAATATTAGGCTCGTAATATTGAGATTTAGGTTCCTGCTCCAAACCTGGCATATTAGATTTAACCACGTTAGCGTAAGAAACTTGTCTAGAACTAGGCGCGTTTTCATGACTAGTGGGCCGTAACAATTGAGGAAAATTGTTACTCGATGCAAAATTAGGCTGTTGTGGATGAACAGGTAATACTGACGTCTTGTTGGTCCTTATGCCTTTCAAATGAGTGTAAACTGGACAACCTCTATAATTTGCGGTATGATTACCTCCGCAGTTACTGCATTTTTTGATTTTTGAGTCGGTTTTCGACTTATCACATTGAGCAGTTGTATGTAGTTCCCCACACGCAACACAAACTGACGGCAATTTACAATATGCTTTAGTGTGACCAAATTCTTGACAATTAAGACACTGGACGGGTCCCTGACGCTTATGCGGTTCTTCCACGGTGATTCTACGATGCAGAAGGTAAATCAGATTGTAGATGGGATGGGACTCGTTTTTCTTTAAGACTATATCTCCGGGTTCCAATTCCACCCTGAACATAGGCTGAGGAATCTTTTCACGGTTTCTAATATTCGTTATGTTCTTAATTTTGAAGCCATTTTCCATTAAACTAGTCTTTATCTCGGCAGGATCAACATCTGGGTCTATACCCTTTAGAACGACTTGGAGTCCTTTTGCGCTTTTCAGCTGGTAGGTATAGAAATCCCTACTCTCCCTCTCCAACTGGTTGGACAATTTTCGAAAGTCATCTTCCTTTTTCACTTGAATTTTGGTTTCGCTGATATTTCCATGTTTAATTGAGGTTACGCTAAACATATTTTCACCTATTACCGAAACAATTCCTTGTACCAATTTACTGGAAGTGGGCTCTCTCAGATAAATTGGTGGGGGCTTAAACGTTTTTTTAGGAAGTTCTGGATCATCCGTCTGGAGGAGAGCAAACCTGTTTTGATCATTTGGATTGTCAATACTCACGGTCTTGGGAGCTTTTGAATTTGATGACGTTTGAGCAGATGTCGGGCTCCTCTGTCGCTTAAGAACTGTGACGTATTTATCCATACCTACTTGTTTTCTAGGTTTGACTGCACTATTTGATGTAGAAGATATTGATGTTTTATCATCTGATGAAATCACTATATTGGGCGAACAGGAACGGCGCCGTTCTACGGCTCTTGTAGTGAGAAGATTCTCCACAGATTTTTTTAATGATTCTTCCTCAGAGATCCATAAAGATTTTCTAGTCGAGCTAAGCTCTTTCTCAGAATTACATCTGAGAGGAACACTCATACAGTTTTTATGCGATTTTTAATGTTTTTTATTATTTTTTTTAATGTTTTTTATTTTTTAATGTTTTTTATTTTTTTTTTTTTTTACCGTAGGTATTTTTACCTATTACGAATTATTTTTTAACTTTTTTGTTTTATTTCGACCTATTACACTTTTTCACCTATTACGATTTTTTCACCGAAAATTCAGCCGCACTAAAAATAACACGTCCGAACAGTTCAACAACACTATGTTTGTTTTTATGATGGTAAAGTAATTTTAATTTATATTGCTATTTTTTAAGAAACATAAATATTTTGTAGAAATTGCTGTAAATTATAAAACTAACAAACATTTACTAAGATAAAAATAGAACAAAAACAATAAAGTTGAAAATAAACTATAAAACAATTAAAACTCCTAGATCTGCCTTCAATCACTCGACTTTCTGACACATTATAAAAGAGATAAACATAAATATAACGGTACTTGTAACTTGTAATAAACTTAGAAAAACAACAAAGATTCTATAATGTCACTATTGAAAAAAAATAATAATAAAAACTCATTCTCGTTGTCGTCATCATCGACTATTGCTAAAACAAAAACAACAATTTCTGATACTGCTACTACAGCTACGGCCATAACATTACACAAATATCCAACAATAAAAGCAGCAACAACAATACGAAACTCAACATCAGCAGCACCATTGTTATCGCCATCTGTGGAGGCCACATCAAATATGAATGCTGTCTCGTCTGCTTCAACTTCAGCGATTTCTTTGTTTTCTTTGATGGAACAGCCAGTTGAACTAAGACAGCTAACATCAGGAACTGGCAGAAAAGTATTTAGGACAATGCCATCATTTAAAATCATGAGTTATCAGAATTTTATTGCCTTGTTAACTGTGCTCGTATGTGGCCTTGTTACTGTAAATGGACTCAAGTGTTACATGTGTGGCCAATATAATGAGGGCGTTGGTTCCATCACTCCCTGCCTCAATTATTCCGAACAGTATGCTCATCTCTACTTGAAGGAATGCTCAAAGAAGAGCGAAAAATACTGTGTGGTAAGTGTGCAAAGTCAACACAACAAATATTTCTGCATTATTTTTTATTTGTCCAATTTAGATTTTCACAACTTTTTTTTCGCATATACATACAAAATATAGATTTAATGAAAAAAGTGTCATGCCCTGTCATGTCATATCATGACCCATAATTATTTGTGTGCTTGATTTTCCATTTATGTAAATGTTGACAAATGAAGGCCAACTAAAATACAAAAATAAATAATGTACAAATTTGTTACGTTATATAAATTATTACTAATACCACTCAATATATTTATTTATTATAAAGAGCACAAGTAAACAGTGTATTGAGACCTTTAAAGAGTTTGTTTTGAAGTATTTGCTGGACTCTATGGCGTGTACTTGTTTTGATTGTTTGCCCAACAATAAACTTGTTCATCATACGCTCTAGAGGCTCTCCAATTATTTCAAGTTAAAAAGGTCTCTTTTGTTTCGTTTTGTTTTGTTTTCTTTTATTGTTTTCCTTGTTGAATTTTGTCATATCCTGGAAATTATTGATGATGATTAAATAAATTACAAATACTTATTGTTTAGTGGGCAATCCTAAAAATGGAATAGAAGAGGCTTACTTTCAAGTGTTTGTTAATTGTTTTATTATTTCATAAAAATATATAAAAGACAAGTGACATGTTTCATTTTCTTAGATTATTATTAATATATTATTAAATTTTTAAAAAATTTTTATTCGAAGTTTTACTTCAAGTTAAATATACAAATTGTTTGAAAACAATTGTATCACTACAATTTATTTTTGTACAGATAACATAGAAATATAGGAATAATTCTCATTTAATATATTATTAAATAAAATTTAAAAAATGTCTAGATCATTTAAAATTGTAAGACTAAATCGTTCTTTATTATCAAAACTTTTAACATTTTATTAAGCTGAATGAGCACTTTGACATTTTTCATACAACTTAGGCAATTAACTTATTCATAAAAGGCTTATCAGTATAGTTTTACCATAAAATCATCAATAGTTGACAGTAAGACTTAGCGACTGTTTTAGCTCTTAGTGGCATAGGAACAATTTCCATTCTGCTGATATAAAATATGCGAATCATATCTGAAACACGTTATAAAAAGCATACAAATTTAATGTTAAACGGTAAACTTGCACAGTCTTGTTTAAAAACTACATACACTGCATATATGTACATACATACATATGTACATCGTTGAATAACTAAAATGTAGTTTCAACTAAAAAATACAGATAAGTATAAAACTTTTGCCTTTCTATGCTGTAAAAGTAACCAACATAAAATTTGTATTAAATAAAAAAAACATTTGCAATTTTCATTTGTCTCGAATGTAAAAACTCACTAAAAACCACAGAAATATCACAAAAATAAATGAGAAACCTAAAAAACAACTGCTTCTATACAAATAGAATTGCAACCAAAAACAAAAAAAATAAAAAACAAAAACAATCAAAAACTATAAACAACAATGAACTGCCAGACACAGAAATATAGTTTTTTTTTTATTTTTATGCAGCACACCACAAAAACAAACGACAAAATTTTTAGTTATTTTTACATATTTAAATTAGACTTGAAATAACAACATAAAACAAGACATTTAATTATTGGCAAAATAAATTGGTAAAATTAATATTAAATTAATAGAAACATTTTTAAAAAAAGATTCTCTAATTCTCTAAGATTTAATTGTTTTTATTTTAAGAAATTCCTAATTAAAACTCAATTAAATAAAGAAAGATTAAGTGGAGAAATAGAGAATGATGACAAAGATATCCTGCTGTATTTATTTAATCTTTTTTTATCCCTTTATTTCATTATTATTGACAGTAATTATTAAGTGAACATGACAACAATGCAGCAGATGTGCCAACAAAGCACAACAACACAAAATAAAATGGAAAAAAGAGAGAGAGAGAGAGAGAAATTGATGAAATATAACGAACCAAGAGAAATATTCAAGGCCTTGCCATCTTATTTATTACAGAAAACAAATACAAAACATTTTAAATAATTAGTTCAGGGAATATTGGGTGGCTGAGTCAAGTAAAAAAAAAAATAAATTGTTGGCTTTAAGGCCTCATTAGTCTTTACTTTCTGTTGCTGTTCTGTTCCATGTCGTTCTGTTGTTAAATTTTTGTAGTTAGTTTTTCCGTATAAACGTATCAGCTGTTTTAGGTAAACAGACAACACATACCGCGAAAATAAATCAAAAAATACAAATCAAAGTTTTTTTTATTGTACAATATGTCATTACTTTTGACTAAAGTAATTAGCTTTTCGTCATCCATCGTTTATTTTTTATATTTTTATAAGTTTTATACAAAAACTGAATTCAAAGAAATTGAAAATTTTTGTAATAAACAAAAAATTTTTTGTTGTGCGGATGTCAGCTGTTTTGTGCTG
This sequence comes from Bellardia bayeri, assembly GCA_950370525.1. Classification (NCBI taxonomy): domain Eukaryota; kingdom Metazoa; phylum Arthropoda; class Insecta; order Diptera; family Calliphoridae; genus Bellardia; species Bellardia bayeri. The sequence goes on from OX493264.1 coordinate 132,167,601, forward strand.
TCACTTACAATTACTTAGAAAATTTTTGTTTTCAATAGGTTCGTCCGCAAAGGCTAATTCTGCCTTTACTTAATGTGTAGCAGTGGAAGAATAACTAATTTTTACTGCAGAACAAAATATTTCAAAAAGAAGTAAATTATGGCTATCATAGTTTCGTGAGCATCCTTAGGCTTGTCATATCATGAATTTCATGATTGTCATTTTTGTTGTCAAATTGTCCAAATTCTTGGCAATTGTATGGCGTCATCTATGTTTGCAATCATGATTGCAATTATGAAAATCTTGATATGACAACCCGTTTTCATACAATTGCCTACAATTTGGACAATTTGACAACAAAAATGACATAGTGAAAACCAAGCATTAGAGAGCTTACATTCGAACTGTTTGGACCAAACATCGGGTAATGTTCATGAAAAGTTTTCGACAAAAGTGTGTGGGCCGTGAAGAATATTTAACCAACATTCTTTCTATATATAAGATTATCATGTCTACTTGATGATTCAATTTCAAATTATTTCAAATCATGGGACAATCATTAGATCTACTATTTCATAACTTTTCAAAGTGTGAGTCTAGAACATTTGTAAAATGCTAGTATTGTATTTTAAAATGGCCATTTGAACGGTCATTTGTTATATTCAAGTATTACCTAAGTATATTACTAGTAATTCTACTAAACATTTAAAAGGGAACAACTCGAACTACTATAATAAGGATTTTATTGTCATATGGATAGTTATGGTATGCAAGATTTCTCAAAATTCAAAAATACTTGTATATCTATGCAGGCTTTCCGTCTTTAGCTCAATTACCAAGCATCACGGTTGAGCCCCAAAATGTAGGATTTGACCACTCTCTCTATCTTTCTCTTTCTCTCTCATGGGAATAAAACATTTATTTAGATTTACTTAACATACTTAAATAAAACAAGCGAGATGGAACTGAACCCCACAAAGAACACTGTTCAACTAATTAATATCAACTTTCTCCACCATACGGACACATCAGTCTTATATACCCTCGTTCACCATTCCGTTCTGTCTCTGATTGTCCTGGCCCAAGCCTAACTCTAATCTTCCGTCCCTTTCCCAGTGATGGTCCACAGTATCTGTCCCTTTCCCTTACCCCTGTCATACATCTTTGCCACATGTACAATTTTTATTTCTCGTTCTATTTGTATATCGAAAAATGAAACTAAAAGAAACTAAAATTAAATTAACTGAACTGAACTATTATTAATATAAAACACAGTATTAAAATTCTCAATTTTCAAAGCTGTTAAATATCGTAAGGGTGCCCATTTAACTGACTCTACTCGCAATCAGTTGGCTACCAAGTTAAGCCAATTTAAATACATTTTTAAAAATTATAACTAATAAAAATAATTATTCTGTTCGCCTTTTGTGTAATTACAATAATAATCATTAAATTAAAAGCAACTACAAGTTCGAGCAAAAACTTTAGGAGCAACTGCTGGATGGCTGGCTGGCTGGCTGGCTGGCTGGTTAGCTGGGCGTAACAAAGTTGTGTCGATAACAAGATGTTGAATTTGTATGAATCTATTGAATGAGAGAAAGACGGTGGAGGCAGCAGCACACAACGACAATATTTTCTTAAACAGAAATAAAAAAAAAAAAAACGAAAATTGCAAAGAGGAAACTTTATCCATTAACTAAGGATACGCTGGTTATGTTGGTTTTACGTTTGAATTTCTAGCAAACTTTTAAGAAAAGTAAGAGAAAAATAAGCGAAAATATTTAAAATAATAATCATAAAAATACAAAATGTGGAAGTAAGAGAAAAAGTAGAAAAAAAACTAAATATTTTTGCTCAAGGCTTTTGCTAAATAAGAGATGTGTCTTATTTATCATTAATTAACTCCCAGCCTATGGACATGTTGGTTGGCATTGCCTCTTAAAGCTGCAGCAGCTGCCACTGCTATCTTCATCTCAAGGACTCTCACTTATTGTTAAATTACGAGTATTGTCCATTGGATAAAATTTTCAGCTAATGTTTTAGTTGTTTCTTTTTCTTATGCCAGTCTATTTGCAATTAACTACTATTAAAATGCTAAGTAGCCAAGTGTTGGTTAAATGTGTTTAAATAATAAAAAGAAAAACTGTTGACTTTATGGTAATTGTGATAAATGGCCCTGGTGTTTGTTATATTATGGTTAAAACTTTTTTGTTATAATTTTTTTATTTTATTTTTGTTTTTGGGTAAAAAATATTTTTTTTTATATTAAAAAGTAGAAGAGTGACAAATATTTGTGTCTTTTATCAAAATACTTTACATTCCCCAGTGGGATTCCAAAGAACCCCGAAACTGTCTCATTAATTATTAAAGCTGAAAGCCAACATAAATAATAAAACACTTACACAAATTCGTTTTTAAATACATATATTTAATGAATAAAAATGTTTTATTATTTTCAAACTTAATTTACAAAATATTGTGCGAGAGAATAATTTGTATTCTTATGACAAAGTTAGTTAGTTCTAATATAAGATCTTAATGTCCTTTTATCGCTAACTGTAGTAAAGCATAATTGATAGAAGAATGCGCAGCCATCGAGAATACTAAGAACTTCGCATGGGGATACATCAATTTGATATATGTTAAAATAATAGATAACTCTTGCTCAGATTCATTTTTAGAAATTACTGGATATCTGGCGAATCGCTCCATAGTCAGTTACTCTCTCTTCCTCTTTCCCTCTCACTAAAAGGGTCAAGAGAACGCGAAAGAATTTCGTTCATAACAAAGAGAAAAAGGCACCAAATAAATTTTTCAATGAGCATGATAAGTGATATATTTTATGAAAAAATAAGCGAAAATCCAGGGCTACTAGCTTCACAACTGGTCTCCGAAGTTGAAACTAATGTGTTGAAAATAATGTGGCGTTAAAAATGTTTCGAATGACCGAATTGCACCAAAGAAACCTCTTATAAAACCGAAACACAGACTTTTTAGACTAAATTTCACCAAATTTTATGTTTGCAAGGAATCGGCATTTTGGAATTCAGTTATCTTCGCCAATAAATTTAAGTTTAACTATACGGTTCAGATGGCATATCGCATGTTTGGCGGAAATTAAATACACAGCTCAACAAAGAAAACCTAAGGGCAACAATAAAGCATGGTGGTGGCAGTATCAATGTTTGGGCCTGTATGTCAGCTGCTGGTACTGGGTATTTAACATTTCTTGAAACCATCATGAACAAGTTTAAGTTCCTTCAGGTTCTGAAGGACAACTTGTTTAAAAGCGCAGAGAAACTGGGTTTAAGATCAAATTTTTGATTTCATTAGGATAATAATCCAAAGTAAAAATTGGCTATTGGGCAAATTTGGCTTATTTATTACTGCCCACATTGGATGACACCGCCACCACAGTCGAAAATTTTTGGTCAATTTTAGAAATCAGCATAGGGAAACACAAACTTTCTAACTGATTGAATACTTTGCCGAGTATTAACCAAAAACTGGTCGCAACTATTATTAAATCGAGAAATTGCCAGTTTTAAATTCAAGTTTTCGAAACCCATACACGCCTGTATAAAATAAGCTGTGACGTGAAAAAACTAGATTTTTTTTCTTTTCGGTTTTAATAAAATAAAATGTACATTTTTGCAATAAATTTTTTTTGTTTATTTTTGATTTTTTTCTTTAAAATGACACCAACATTTTAATTTCCTGTTAGTTTTCTTTTTATGGAGCTGTGAAAACAAAAAAATATCACTGCTAAAATAAGCTGTGAGCCACTGTACATAAATCGTTTAAAATTAGATGACATTTTCGTCAACTGGCATATAGAGAAAATATTTAATACAAAAGCCATAAGACTATTGGAGAACAAATTGTGTTTTTCTTTATTTGCTTTTATCATTGTTTTACATGAACTAAAATAAAATTTTCGTAAAACATTAAAAAAAACAGAAAAAATTTGTTTGTAAAATATCTACAAATTTGTAATATATTTTAGTTGGAGGTGACCTTTTTTCGCCAAATGTTTCACTTAAGTGACCTATTTTAACTTCACTTGCACAATGTTGTTTTTTTTTTATAATTATTTACGGAGCATAAAAAGATTCGGCAAAACAGAACTTTTACTTATTTTCAGTGTAAAATTTCTTGTATTTATTTGTTGTAAGTATCTTAAATCTGAAAAAAGTATTAAAGTTATTAAGCTAATGCGGAAATTAAGGATGTAGTAACATGTGAAATAAAATACTTTCTTATGTACTAAACTGTCAGTTTTACTTAAATACTAATAGAGGAAAATACGAGTATATGTATGTGTCTTAAATATAAATTATATTATTTTACTACAAGTATTTATGTTAATTTTGGCATAAATACTCTTACTGTGCTCATTAAATAATCTTTGTGTTTTGCCCTTTATCGGTCACGTTCTCCTTTAATCCCTGAAATTATTAAGGGTCATTTAAAGAAGTGTTACAAATTGAAATGAGAATTATAGAAACTCTTGCTTTGGCCAAAAATGAAAGACAGAGAAAAAAGTTTAAGAATATTTAATCCTAACTAAATTAAACCTTAACGCTTTCTTAGTGTTTCCTTAAGTTTTTTCAATAAGTTTTTTTTGCTCTCGTTGCTTTGGCCAAAGAAAACTTTACAAGTATTTGCAAGTTAAATAAAAGACTTTATTAGAAATTTCTGGCAAAGCTGCTACAATTTAATTAAATATTCACAAAGTTTTATTTTTTTAATATATTTCTGTTATTTTTGTGTTAAAGTATTGACGAAAGTATTAAGATAAGGACTTCCTTATACCCCAACAGGGGAGTGTGTAACGGAATTTAATATTTATTTTGTGTCATAATAGATTTATTTGAATGCGAGTATACTGAAATAAATAAATTATTCGAAATTGCTGCCAGCATTGGCAATTAGTTGTGCTACATGTTGCAATATTATTATCACAGCAGGAGTTTGTATGAAAAACAGAGCAGTTGTCAAAAGAGCAGGGCAAGCTGTGAATTGCCAATACATATGTATAAATTCGGTGGACGGATTTGCACGGTTGTTAAAAATTTTTTGATAATACTAATACAAAACAAACATATGTTGAAAATAAATGTAAATTTATGAAAGACGAGTTATTTTTGATTCCTGCCTGTCTATTCACAGTGAACACACTTGCTATATTAAAAAACCAAGATACACTATTGACTTTAAAAGTTTTTTTAAAGGCCGCAATTTGAAATTCATGTCGGTGGATCAATCAATTAGTTTCAAGTTTTTATTGTTATGGCTTTCTTTTAAAAAGTTCAAAGTTGAAGCATGTATCACAAGTACAAGCACTTGCCTCATGAAAAAGTTCTTTAGTTGTGCCACATAAACAAAACAATATGCTGGACTGTAAAATGTTTGTTTGCTTTTGACAGCAAGCAAGCAAGCAAGTGAGAAATAAAACCAGCACACTACACTCACTACTTGTTTTATGAGAGTACGACAATGTGTTAGAAAGAAACTTTTGTTTTCTAAGTGAAAAATAAAGTTTATTTCCCAATTGTTGTTAAAAAATATATATATAGTATACATATATTTAACCACAAAAGAAATATTGTAGAATAAGGAAAACATGAAAAACACAAGTAATACAATTTGGTTTTATAATTAAATTATTGCTTATATTCGTACTCGTACAAATATTGTTTCGTTATGGTTTTGAGATTTTGAGTTGCTTAATTTCATTTGTAATATATTTGGCTGAATGTATAAAAACTTATATAAGTTTTTTGTCAAATAAGCAAAACAATTTTTGAAAAAATTCCCATATTCCCATTGTAAAAAGAAAAACTTGTCTAGAAAGGGCAAATATTATCTTGGCTATGAAAATACTGAATATTAAGAAAGACGACAGACATATTTATTGGTCAATTGTGTAAAATTTTAAAAAATATATTAAATGAGCAGCAGTAACAAATTCTAATGATTTTTTCTACTTTTTGTTATTTTATAAGTCGACAGTGAATATAAAAGAATTAAAAAAAAATTATGTAGCAATATACTCGTAAATCTGGTATAAAATGATAACATAAATATAGTAAACTAGTTCAAAGATACATACATACATACATATGTATGTGTTTAAAATTCTTACCCCTATCGTGAATAAAAATTCCACATGAAGTTTGTTCCCTTTTCACATTTTCCTATTAAAATTCAATGTTAAAAAAATAAAAGGCAACAAATTTCATGGGGAATTTTTATTCACGATAAGGGTGTCTATATTTTTAATTTTATATAAGTCTAATTTTATACAAATTCGATAAAATTTTATACAAATTCGATAAAACATTTAACATTTCATTTTAGACTTATTTCATAACCAGTATTTTAAAATTAAACAATTAAGAGTGTTATACACCCAACTCAAATATAATACGGGCACTAAGTTTGTGCATTTTATATAAAACCATTACTCGGTTTTAGTCCAATGGGTTCTATTACTAGAAAGTATAAGTGGTAAAGTTAAATTTGTTAATATTTGAAACAAGTTCGGATAAATTATTGTTATAAATTATTTTAACAGCTTAGCTGTTCACTTCCTGAGTCGGTTTGACGATGTCCGTCCGTCTGTCCATCCGGTCATCTATCTTGCTGATTTGCTGTTCATGTAAAGCTTGTGCGCAAAGTAAAGGTCACAATTTTGATATATTTCGATAAAATTTGGTATGTGATATGTATGTTGGACGCTTGGCATTTACATCGGTTGAATTCGGTCAATTATTTCACCTAGCCCTCATACAAATGTCCTCCCGAAATGGGGGTTTATAAGGGATAACTATTTGATTTAAGTACTTATCGACACAATTTTCACAACAAATACGTTTAACATGAAGCCTAACTACCTCAAAAAATATTGTGCAGACTGGTCCATAATTGGCCATTTCTGCCATATTAGGCCCATCATAACTCTCTTAGAAATGCTGGTATCCGAATGAAATTTAACACAAATAAGTTGTATATATACAGAAATAATGACACCAAATTTTGGACCATAATTAATCAAAACAGATTAACTCATTTCTGAAAATCACTTTTACAAGTATAAATCTTTTCTTGAGATAAAATTGAACATAAACAATATTTATATGCACAGAAGTCATGCCACTTTGAATGATGGGTCAATAATAGGTCATAACTTCCATAAAGCGCCCATTTCTGAAAAACTCTTGTTACACATATATTGGGTGTGAGCGACTATACTTTCTTACTTGATTTTTATAATGATTTTTTGCATATCGCTTATATTAGTTCAATGACATATACGTCTCCACAATAATGTAAGTAAGGTTAGAGAGAGTGTCTAAAATTATAAAATTTCTTCATCCAATGTTAGTGATATGTTGAAAACCGGTCCTTGTATACAAAATGTCTTTCATAATATATGACAATTTGTTTAAATACCTTAACAAACATTTACTTTAAAAAAGACAAAAGTAATTTTTTAGATTCTTACAAATTATTCCTTCAATATGAATTCGCAATTTTTTTTTTTAAATTTCCTTAAATATTTTGTATGTCAATTTACTTTGCTATTGTTAAGTTATTTAAGAGAAAAAGCAAACAATAGGAATCTTAGAGGAATTTATAATAATTTAACTGAAGAATGTATAACTTTGAGAATGTTTAAACAAATATTTTCTAACCAAAAATGTGTATAATGTTTAAACGGAAGACAAATGTTTTAAATCTTTTAAGACAATAAGAAATTACATTTACAATTTCTTTTGTGCAAATTCAAACAATTTAAAAATGTGTCCAAATAAGCACAAAAAAAATAAATTTATCTGTCCATAGAAAACATAAAAAAACACTTTAATAAAATATTTTGCCTTTTTTTTACTTAATTTATCTTTAGTTGGCAATTTATTTTTATGTTCATTATTTTCTATATACATATATGTATATATGTGCATATATATACACAATATATTACTTATATACTTAAGCTTACTACTACAAAATAAGAGATTCTTAATTGGTCAGAGAGCATCGGGGTTATCTGGTTGGTTCTCTATTAATAATCCCAAACGGGACTGGTTTTTCAAATCCTGGGATTTAGATATTAAGGTATCTAAAGTAAAGAGAATCTTGATTTAATTTTGTTACCAATATATAATTAAATAATGTATATGTAATTAAATACAAATATCGTTTACATCGTTTGTGGGCAAAATGTATTGTATTCTGATTGCAAAAACAATCTTTTCTCAACCTTCAAAAAAAATAATTCTCATTCAGTATTTTATTCCATAGCAGTACAGACAGTATTAGGTGTTGTGGGGGCTTTTACATATTTGTTTTTTTTTCTACCATCTTGAAGCCTATACAGCTTTTGTTGTATAGGCACTCATTTGCCTAAACAAGTAAAATAAGTTTTCCATCATCCATATCGTTTATTTATTTTATAAAAAAAAACTTTAATTTAAATTTAAAACAAAAATTCAACACAAAAACTAAAACACAATATTGATGTCAGCTGTTCAGAACAGTGGCATAGTGATGGGCAATGTTAAATTATTTTTGTACATATGAAATTGAAAAAAGTACTAAATTGGCTTCGAGGGATATAAAGTCTTTATATTGTAATTTATACATTATCAATATTATTATTGTTGTTGTAGTTATTATTGTGTACATAGTATTAAAATTATTGTAATTATTTTCTTTATTATTAAAATTATTATTATCGTTGTTTTTTTGTTTTTGTGGTTGTTATTAGTTGTTTCTATTATTAATATTGTTATTGTTTTTATTGTTGTGTTGTTGTTATTATTATTGTTATTATCATTATTATTATCATTTTTATCATTTTTATTGTTATTATAATAATTATATTTATTTAAAAAATTTATATATTACAAATTATAAATTATTAATTTTACTTTTATTATTAAAACCATTATTATTATGATACCTAATCATTGTTATTTTAATTTTTATTATTTGTTTTTGTAGTTCTTATTGTTACTATATTATTTTGTTACTAAAATTATTATCATTGTTGTTATTTTTGTTATGTTATTATTTATCAATTATTATTATTTAATTTATTACAATTCGTACTTTTATGAACCACTAAATGGTCAGTGGTAGTGAAATTTTAATAGCACTACCACTAAATAAATTTTGGTAGTGAAATTGTTAGTGCACTAAAAATATAGTGCATTATGCCCATCTCTGAAGTAAAACAAGTTCTTCATCTGTTGAGCTTTCAAATCTATTTAAGGTTTTTATATAGGAATTTTAAAATTCCAAAAACCGCAGACACATCAAATAGTGCGTTCGAATTTGGCAATCCGAAATTAATTTCAATTCTTTCTTCACCTTTATTTAATTACAATTTAAATTTTGTTACAAATACTAGTTTTGGGGATTTATTAATTCCGAATATTCCCGGGATTTTTTAAATCAAATCTCGGTATTTGAGATTGGCTTCCCTATTCTCTATGTATTTAAATTATATGTTATGTATCAGTAAAATAAAGTAAATTCTTAGCCCCTTATTCATAAAACTTGTCAAAGGTTTATAACAGCCTTATAAAGCAAATCTTGTATGGATATTTGCTTTATAAGCCTGTTATAAACCCTTGACTGTTAATGTTTATATTGGAAAGAATTCTGTCTGTTTCGGACTGGCTTTATTAATATTACTTATCTTACATATTCGGTAGATGAAGCAAACTTTAACTACACATACATATGTTTTCTCGTTTTTAAACTATTCTCTTATTCTCTTTCTAAATAATAAACTATTTTTTAAGTTACAAGTTAAACGTATTTGAAACGTTTAACTTTTGCACTAAGTTTTGTGTTTCCCTTTAAGAATCCATGTTTTCATTCATAATGTACTCGTACATCTCATAGTTGAATTATATAAATTTATCTGTATCTCTTTGTTCCATTTAATCTTTTTATTGTTCACTGTTTTTATAGACATTCTTGTATTATAGAAAGTTTATTTCAGACTCTTTATAATGTTCTTTGTTTTACTTAATTTCTTTTTATTATAGATCTATGTCGTTAATGAATTTTTCATAAAATCCTCTTATTGTTGTCATAGTTCTGTTGGTTTGTTTATTTGATATTTCTAGAGTGGAAGTAATGTATAGTCTTGCTATGGAGTAGATGACACAAATTATTATCAAATTTAATAGTAACAAGATAGACAAACATCTCTAGATGACATTGATAATTAGTTATTAACCCTTGAGTGGGTTAAGAAGGTTATATACAACGACAGTTTGAGCATGTATACAAAATAACTTTTATTTCTTAAGGAAAAGAAGATAAGAATATTGCAAAGTATATAATAGGATATTGAGTTATTTAAAAATAATATTTTCAAAACTTTTTTAATGGTACTTTTCAGAACTAAAATTAAAAGCCCTGACTTTAAATTCACAATAACCGAATGTATTGCATAATAAAATTTAATATTCAGCTAAAAAGCATGTTTATTATTCTTTCTTATTTTAAGATGTTAATATATCATTGAATTTCAGCAATTTAACAAATTTTTTATTCCATTAAACTCCAATTCCTCAAGCAATTTATAATGAGTCTAAGCCCACAATTAATTGTCCATTCAAATCATCACAATTATTTGTAATGCCAACAAATTATACCCCATATAAAATTTCCATTTAAAGTCGCACAAGATGTCCTTGAAAAGACAAAAAAAAAAATGCTACACATAACTCTTCCCACAGTTGAAGTAAAAAATTATTTTTTCATTTAAAAAAATCTACTCAAATTATCTCTGTGAAAAATTTTAAAATATACACACACATAGATAGACTTCATACATACATAAAACATAAGATGACAAAATACTGAAAGATTGAATATAAAAATAAAGCAGTTTCAAACGGAGATGACAAAATTGGTGTAAATGTACTTTTTTTTTTTGATAAAATTTAAAGATTGCAGGTACGTACCGTCTAAAGATTATTTGAGAACTGACGCACATACTAGAAAGTAATGCTTACTGAAATGTATGGGGGAAATTGTAAAGTTGCTTTAAGTATTTGGCTACAATCTCAAGCAAAAAAGTACTTATCAGCGCTAAGTACTGAGAATTTGTCTTGAGAATCTCTAAATGATAAAAAGTTTAAAGACAAGAGGGGTATCTAACAAAGAAATGTATTTTTAAACAGCATGGCCACATTCTGTTTACTTTGTGCTCTTTTTTATTTTGAATTTAAATATTAAAATAAGAAATCATACGGGTTTTACAACAATAAATTTAAGAAATGAATGAGCAGAGAGACAGAGGCCTCCTGCTGTAACAGTAACAATTCAAAAATCCACCAAATGCATACAACAGAAACGGCAGCAATTCAGTTAAACAGCAAAATGTTGTAGCTGCTCTCAGTTAGTGGCAGCAATTAGTTGTTGTCAAGATTTTTTTCCACCGTTACAGTTTTTTTTCTCCTGTACTAAAAATTGTTGCTGCTACAATAATTGTCATCTTGTCGCAAAAACCCGGCCTATCATCATTAACAACAATAGCAGCAAAGTATGCAAAATAACAACAACAATAGCAGCCACATCATCTCACATCATAGAGCATGAAATATTCAACATCTCTGGAGCCATTTTTATTACCAAAAGCAAGAAGAACAAGAACAAGAAAAAATTACCAAGAGCTTGAAGGAAATTTGAATTTCCTACGAGCATAACGTATCACATCCATCCGTACAAACAACACCAAAGCAATAACAACAAAAATTAAACAATATTGTCATCATCATTATCAACATCATTGCACGAATGTGTACCTTTGCAAGCCTATAGAAGGAAGGAGTCTGTCTGCTTGTACGAAAATATAATAATGAATTTAAAAAAAAGATTGTTTGAATAAAATTTGTTTTCGAAATCTTTTGACGGGAAAAATCTTTTTATATAAATAAACTTTTCTTGTGAAAAAGGCTTTTTATTTTAAAAACGTAAAAAAACATTTTTATCGCGAAAATATGAATGTTTTTATTTTTAAAAGTTTTTTTTTTGAAAAACTATGGATGGTCATTTAAGACAAAAAGTTTTCTGGAAGATTCTTTGTAAAAATTGATTTCTGACATTTGAGATTTTTTTTCCGATTTATACTAAAATGTAGCTGCTTTCTAATAATTTATAATCCTGTCTAAAATTATAGTTTTAGACACAAAACAAACCTATTGTGAATTATTAATTATTATTAAAAATGTAAAATGAAATGTTAAAGTAACGAATTACTTAAAATTATTGTGAATTAAGTTTCCGGTCTAGCTTTAAGATTGAAAGGAACTCACTACCACTTCTCAAAATATAAGAAAATGGTGAGCATCTAACTTACATACATAAAATAAATAAAACCTCTAACCTTTATTGAATTCCAAGAATTCCTTTTTCTATTTATTATCCATCTAATTTATAATATCCACATCATTTTGAGGCAAAGGCGTTTTTTTTTTCTTTAGGACCACAACTCTATTATATACAGTTCACCACAACCCTCAAAGAAATAATCATCTTCTCATACGGAGATATTTGATTTCCAGGAATAAAAAAGACGCATTTGTTCAAACCAGAATATAAAATTTACGAATTTATGAATTCATTCCTTATTTTTTTATAACTCTGCTTTTTCAATCATAAACAACAACATTTGTTTTTGTTTTCGCTAAAGTACGAACATCAGTAAAAAAACGTTGGTTGTTGTTTTGATTTTTGGGACATAGACACTCACCAAAACTTGGCGAAAAATTACTTGTAATAAAATTTGATTAAATGCCAAAGTTATGGCAAAACTTGGCTGCACACAGTAAAAAGCAAAAATAATCATACAACTAAAACAAAAGCGAAACTTTAAAAACAAGAAAAAGAGGGGAGAAATTTTCTCTACTACAATGAACTGAAGCAAAAAAAAAAAAAAACGGAAGGAAACTGTAGCAGCTGGGCTATTGTTTGTGGGAGTTGGGGGGCGGGACGGTGTTGTGGTTGTAATTTTTTTTTTCGCTCTTAACAATAAAAAGAATTTTCTTTAGTGGCAGCCTACAGCCCAAGATGAAAAACTAATGATGGCTTGAAGCAAAATAAACAGAAAAAAGCACAAAATATTTATAATTTATAATATTTTGGCGCTGCTTTAACATCTCATGTGTTTTCCAAGAAAAAATTGTTTAGTTTTGCTGGATGCTGTTCTTGTTTTCATGTCAACACGTACATGTTGTGTTGATTATTGTTTTATGTGTAGCATGCCACATGCATAGCATGGCATGCTCGTAAGTCCACCAAGTAACCAACAGTAGTTATTGGACACCAGTGGTAGGTTTGTGTTTGGGGTGTGTGTCTAACTTACGAGAAAAATACATTAAATTTTGGCTGCCGTTGTTTGTTGCCTCAGTAAAAGTAGAAATCCACAATATTTCGATAATTTTTCATAGTTGTTGGATTATTTCTGTTGCTGATTTTGTTGCGCTTATCAAAAATAGTGAAATAAAATACTCGTACATAATGTATTTTAGGGGAAAAATGTTAGAGTCGATGCAGTATATTGGGTATATTGGATTTGTGCTGATGTTTGTAATACCGATAGACTCAGAATCACTTCCTGTCCTCTCGTCTGTACTTCTGACTGTCTGGCTGGCTGTCCATGTGCGCAGAGTACAGGTCAGAATTTTGAATATATTTCCATAAAATTTGCTGCATGATATTTTTTCGGCTGCCAATTGAAATTGATTAAAATTGGTCTAATTTTGTTCCTAACCCCATACAAATGTCCTTCTGAAATTGGGATTTATTGGTCATAAATATTTGATTTCTGCACGTATACAAACAATTTTCACTACAGATAAGTTTTACATAAAGCCTAATCACATCTACAAATTTTGTAGAGATCGGTCCATAATTGACCATATATCCCATATAAGGCCATCAGCAGAATATCATTTTAAAGAAAATAACTCTCTCAAAGTGCCCGGACAATCAGTCAAAGGGTTGAGGGTTCGATTCCCGCCAAAGACTCTGGGTGTTTTCTGCGGATAAGCTAAAAAAGCTTCGCAGTTTGTGTTTGTTAATTAATAAAAAAAAAAAAAACATATGTGTTGGTTAATTATGTTAATGTTAATTTAACTATTAAAAAAATAATATTTAACACAACTATGCTTCATATATACCCAAATCATTAGGCAAAATGGTATGATGAGTGGTCCATAATCAGTCATAGCTCCCATATAAGGCCCAATTCCGAAAATCACTTTAACAACCAGAAATCTCCTAAAAATTGTTGGTATCCAAATACATAAGTTTCACATATGCATTTATAATGACACCTAATTTTATAACGGGTGGTTCACAATTAGTCAAAGCTCGCACAGAAGAACCACTTCGCAAATCACTTTAACATGTATAAATCTTTCACACAAGTCATGCCACGAAATATTTATATGATCTGTTTGCCTAGATCCCATACAGTGTCCATTTCTGAAAAACAGTTGTTACTGGGTTACTTTTTTACTGGTTTTGTTCTGTGTTGGGTTTACTTTTTCATATTTCTGTGGGGGTTTTCTTATTTTTTCTATTTGTCCACCACAATATATAATACAAAAAACATTAGAAACAAGGTAGAGTAATTGCTTGAAATAGTTTTTTCTGATTTACTTATTTTCATAAATATTCTTTATTTTTTTTTATTTGTTTTTATATGGAATGTTGAAATTTAAAATTTTTTACTTTAAACAACATTTGTTTGTAAATTTACAAAGAATTTCTATTTCTATAGGCGTTTGAGTGTTCTGAAATTTTACAAATTACTTCTACGTCTTGTGAATTTATAAATTCCATGTACACACAGCTTCAAAAGTGTGTAAGCATCAGTGAATTTTTTGATTTTTTTAGGATTATGAAAAGCATTATACATAGTTCAACTTCATATTTTTTTCATAACCGAATCTATTATTCAAAACGAAACTTTTAAATTTCAATCGATGGATAGATTTTAGGATTTTCATTATCTTAAAAAAATCAAATAATTTTGTTGTGTTTACTCACTTTTGAGACTCATAGTATGTATCGAAAAAGTAGTCACTATGTGACTATGAGTAGGTGTAACACCTGCTAGAAGAATACTTTACCAAATTTTAATAATATCGTAAAAAATATAAAAACTTTTGATTTTTTGTAGATTTTTACATTTTGGGTTCAATTTTAATAAATATTCCAAAAAAAAAATCTGTTGCAAAATGTATATATGATAAGTATCATTTAAATATCATTTATGATTAAATCTCTCTTCCTGATAATATATAAAAATGCGATGAATAAAATTTTGGAACGAAACCAATCACTCTCAATTAGTTTAAATTCATACGGCAAAATCTACTTCCAATTATCTGCAAGCAGGTTTTTAAAAAGTTACTTTACTTTTAAAAGGTACTCCAACAAACTTGTTAAAAAAGTTAAATTTTATTAACATATGTTTGTAAAAAGTCAATTTTAAGTAATTTATTTTATTTTTATGAATTAAAATAATTTTTATGAATTAATAAAAATGTAGTAGATATATGTATTAGACTGGCTCAAAATGCAAAAACATTAAAATCTTGTGCTCCACAAGGCTGCCCCTATTCCCATAGACAAAGTAAATATATATTTCAAATTTCAGACAAATCGGCCAATATTTAAAGGTCGCTAGAAATTTACGATTTTTCGGGATTCATGTCAAATTCAAACAAAAATTTAATTTTTATAAAAAAAATTTATTATTTATGTATGTATGTATATAAAATTTATATATTGACAAAACAATTTTAAGTGCTGCTTATATTATTTGTTTAGTGGTAATAATTACATTTCTAACGTTATTTTTATTCTCCGAGTTTCATCTTTTGTATGTTGTCTTTTGAAGATACAGGATATGTCTTTCTATGTAAATCAACTAAACGGAGCAAACATTGTTTCTGTTCTTCATTTTTTGTGATAGAGTTGTTAAATTCGTTAACCAAAGCAATACCACGCTCTGCACAATCGTTTACAACTCTTAAAAGGCTCGCTCTTTCTTTCATCTGAATATAAATTGCATCATCCTTCCACACTGTAGGGTCCGTTGTAAGGAATGAATGATCCTATTCATGTCTATCATCCATTAATAAATCAAATAAAATACTTGTGCGTTTGGTAACAAAATTTTTGTTGTTGGTTTATTATAGCGTCTGTAGAATATTTATTAGTGCTGGCAAATTCTACTACTTTCCATTACTCAATAATATTCAATACTTTTCATTTGGGTACTGAATACTACTCGATACTATTAACGGATATTTTGAAATTGTAACGCATAGTTTTTAACTGCAAATTGTAGTAGTTTCTTTAAAAAATAAAAATAGATCTTCAACTATTATTGGTTTTGTATGTCTTTTATTATTAATTCAAAAATAAATGTAAAGCTAACTTTTAATTCAACGTTAACAACAGCTTAAGAAATAATAGACAGCTTTATTTCGGCGATTGGTTTAATTTTGTAGCTTACACATAGTTGTATTTTTATACAGTGATGTATTTTTATGCACTATTTTACCCACTCAACTTGCTTAAAAATACAACTCAGAAAGTATCGAGTAACTACTTTTGAGTATTGAGCATCCAAAGAAGAGGGCAAATACTCGATACTCGGTACCCATTACTCAATACTTTGCCAGCACTAATATTTATACATTTCTTCAAGTAGTTCGAGTAAGCGGCTGGTATCGAATAATACATTTTCTCCTAACGTAAAATATGCTTTATCGATTTTTGTCCATTGTTTTTGAAAACCCTTAAACAATTGCACTTCCGGTCCTACAGTCTGTCCAGAAAACTCTTCAAATATATTATAAATCATTACCTCAGACTAGGGATGGAGAAAAAACATCGATGTTTTAAAAACTCTCGATGTATTGTGTCGAAACATCGATATAATCCGAGTTTTTTTTGCTCCTAAACAATCGGTAAACATCGATGTTTTCTTTCGATGCATCGAAATGACAAATTGTATACAGAAAGTGTATATTGGTATATAAATGTGTATACATATCTAACATTTTAGACCCTCGATTCAAAAAAATACACTTTAATAATAATAGCCGTTGCCAATGCTTTATCAAAGATGAAGGAATTAAAAAAAAATACTCTTTTGCATTGATATTGAATCTGATTTAGAAAAATCCGACAAAAGTGAGGATACTTTTTCATTATGGACTAGCCATTATAAACTGGTTCATAGAAATTGGAAAAGCAACAAGACTGAAGATAGTTAGTTGAGAACTCCTGTTGGAAGACTGAACGAAAATCCGTTGGCTATTTGGAAAGATTATAAATCAAAGTTTCCCAAGATCGCTTTAAAATACCTTACAATGGCGGGATTATCGGTTCCAGTGGGAACATCGGACTCAACAAAGAAACAGATTGAGTAGTGAAAGACTTGGTAAACTTTTATTTCGAAACAGTATTGAAAAAACGTATTGGGAGATGTAAAATAAATTTAAGGTTTTTCGAAAATATAAATATAATAAATAATTAAAAAAAAGCAATCGATGTATAAAAAACATCGATGTATTTTATGAAATATTGATGCAACATCGATGTATGTTTGTGATGCATCGCATCGAAAAAAACATCGATGTTGTTTTACAGTGTCCATCACTACCTCAGACATATGATGACGACAAGCAATCCATATAATCTATGTAGACCTTTTTCAATTAAAGTTCAGGCCCCTATATTTAAACCTGTGTTAGAGGCTGTAGTGTCAAAACAAGCATTAGCATATTATGCACCGGTCCCTTTGGTTATCTGCGGGACTCCTAGAAGTTTTTCTACTCTACCAGAACTGACGACTAACGCTACCCTATCGATTTTTTGTTTTTCGTTAGACATATCGGCCAGAAGTTTACTATCCCAGTGCATTACGAGTGGATTTTGGAGATTGAAAATATCTTTATCATTTTCTGTTATATTTTTTCGGAGACGGTTTCTTTTATGTTGTATTGTACTTCGTGATAAAGTCATATCGGACACAGGTTTGCCCTATGCCTGAGAAACAGCTCCGATAACAAACATTGCTTTTATATCAGAACTATTTACGCGATCAATTGATGCATTAACGTCTGTATCTAAAACTGATTTGGTTATGGTTGATTTATTTTTTCTCTAGGTAAGTAAGTAAGTAAGTAAGAGTAGGACAACTATTGACAATGACGAAACTTAATAAATACACTGTAAAAACATATGTACACTAACAGAAATTTATACTAATATATACAAAGCAGAAATATAGTACTAAACAATAAAATGTACGTAACTTGAAACACAAAACCAAAAAGTTTAAGTTTCTAGCGACCTCTAAATATGATCCGATTGTTTCAATTTTTGGTATGCATACTTCTTTTGATGACTGGAACAGGGGCGGCCTTGTGGAGACAAAAAAAAATTACATCTGCAAAATTCATACAATCTTGAGCCAGTCTAATATATATGTATCCCAAATCGCCATTATAAATTACATAATTTATCCAACGAAAAATCATAATTATAATTTAAACTTTTACGACTTTCTAAATCGAAATCAATCTACAAAGTATGTATGTATCTTGATTGTTACCCCTCAGCACTTGGCACTATAAATGCGCATTTAATTAACAGCACTTTTTCAAGAATAATATTATGCACATATACTGCTAATTATGTTTATTTTTGGTGTTTTGTTATACATTCTCTACAAGTATTTTCACAGTAAACATTAACACAGCAAAAAAGGCAAGAGCTAAATGAAATTCAAGACCACATGGCGTATGAGTGTTCTCAAAGAATAGCGCATTTTAAAGTGACTCATACGTTTGATGTTCCTAATTTACATACATACTCGTAAACTCTCGTTACGAATATGAAATGGCAGCAAGAAGTAACATTTGCAATGAAACGTATTTATTTTTATTATGATTGTTGCTGTGCTGTTGCTGTTGTTGTTTATTTTATAATTTTATATTATATTTTTTGTTGCTTTAGTAGCTGCTGTTGCTCTTTGGTTTCACTTAATTGTTTAGTATTTGCTGGTATATCATATTAAATATTTGCACACTTCTCAGCATTACAAAACAAACGAATGCTATACTCTGGCGATGTGATAATGAACTAAAAAATAAAGAAAAGAAGTGCTTGATAAACACACACATATGCACATACACTCACATACTTGTACATCGCTACACACACATACACACACACACACACTTATTTAGAATGCATCAACAGTCAAATAGTTGCTGCAAATTAAACATTTTAAGTACATATATTTCTTTTTGCAATGGCTGTATGTGTATTTGCGTTTGTAAGTAAATGTTAGTGTTAAGTGAGAGTAGGGTTTCCAAATAGGTATATATATCGCTTACTTAATATAAACAAATACAGTTAAGTAACTTTCAATGTCAGTATATAATTCTTTAAATCTAACAACAGAATTAACTCACCGATGATGCTAATATCCTCCGCAATTAAAATAGACTTTTAGTTTTCGAAATCTGCCGTTCGAAAGCAAACTAATTGAACACGTTGGTAGTGTTTAGTTAAGAAATTAAACAAGTCTTGCATACTTTAAGGCAGTAAGCAAAACATTAATTAAATGTGATTTGAATTGAAAAACAATTCAGAGAATTAGAGAAGGAATTGAACTAATATTTTATTTTTAAGAGAAAAGTTTTTGTTCAGGCTAGTAGTTCGAGAATTTTTTAAAGAATACTATTGTAACGTTTTGGAACAATTGGCAAATTGGAATGCATTTTCTACCCGGCCAAGGGCGTCATCAGCAATCTTCATTGTCCATTATCAATCTGTAAACATCATCTATTAAACTCACCGTTTTTTGAGAAATAGAATACGAGAATTATCATATTTCTTTTTGACGTGTTGTGAGTCAGAACGAAATTTACGTACGTTTACAATGTGTGTGTATTCTTTATATGTTATTCTATTTATAGAATTTGTATTATTACAAATTGTTTTTGCTTTTCTTGCTGCGTCTACTTTTTTGGTAGATCAATAACAGCAATGTATGTATGTTTTTGTTGTCATTTCTCCTCTTTTCTTTAGTGGATTATGTTATTTTTTGTAACTACGAAACACCGGAGATGGGATGATGACTACATACTGTGATACATCGCGCCATGGTGTTCTGTTTTTATTAATTAGAGAAGGAATTGAACTAATATTTTATTTTTAAGAGAAAAGTTTTTGTTCAGGCTAGTAGTTCGAGAATTTTTTAAAGAATACTATTGTAACGTTTTGGAACAATTGGAAAATTGGATTCTATTTCTCAAAAAACGGTGAGTTTAATAGATGATGTTTAGAGATTGATAATGGACAATGAAGATTGCTGATGACGCCCTTGGCCGGGTAGAAAATGCATTCCAATTTGCCAATTGTTCCAAAACGTTACAATAGTATTATTTAAAAAATTCTCGAACTACTAGCCTGAACAAAAACTTTTCTCTTAAAATTAAGAGAATGCTTTAGCTAATTTTTTTAAGTGAATTTTTATTTCTTGAATATGGACTTTCTAGATATTTCAAAACCCCATATTTAGTCAAAACTGAAATAAGAAGAACCCTGACTGCCGGCAACTGAGGGATGGTACTTTAGCTTTTAGTGGTTTAGTTTTTTCTATTTGTTTCTGTTGCTTTATTGTGCTGTTGTTGTTTTTTTTTTGCTGCTGTGTATTTGTAAGTATGTGTGCAGATAAATGTGCAGTTATATTTGCTTGTTAGCTTTATTTGTATTCTACTCCAGCATTCTTCTGCATTTGTGTTGCGTTTTTGTTTCTTTGTTAACTTGGCTGAATTCCAAATTGTTAACGGGTTTTTCTCTGTTTTTTTTTTTCAAAACTCACATTGTTTAACAAATATTAATTATTTACTTTACCCCGTTTGAGTAGTTATTGCTGTAAATATCTTATTTATATATGTATGTTTTATTTTAAAATGGGATTTACTTGTTGGTTAGTTTATATTACAAAGTGTATACAGAAATTTTTTTTTGTTGTGGCAAAACATTTTATGTGAATTTATTAAATTTTACAAATTGTTTATTCAATAAAAATTTAAAGCACGTATTTTTTGTATAAAAAAGTATGATGTTTGATTTATATCACACCATAAATCAATGTCATGTATGTTTTTTTATATTTTTTTTAGTTCTACACAAAAAATAAGAAGATAAATACCAAATATATATATATATATGTCATATGCAATTTAGCAGCAAAATTTATTCAAAAATTCACCTAAAAAACAAAGCATTTAAATTTTGCCAACAAAACCAACCTCAACTATAAATTCCAATGTAAAGAAGCGTGTAATAGTTTTCTAAACCACTGGAGTGTACAGAGTTGTGTAACGAAAAATGGTGGAAACTTTATTAAAAATATAATATATACAGTATAAACCTTTACGTCATACTCTGTAAAGCTAGCAGTGAAGGTTAGCGGCTTAAAAACGTCATATAAAATACAATAATAACAAAAAAAAAGATGCAAACAAAAATGCACAAAGAATACAACGGTTTATTTAATGTTGCAGTTTTTGGAAATTGTTCTTTAACAAAGATTTAAAGGCAACAAATAAGAAATTGCCCTTTTTATTTATCCTGCAATGCAAAAACAAATTAAAATTTGTCTTTAATTTTCAGTATTAAAATTGACCTTTAAAGTGGCAAATGTTCATTGGCGATTTATTTGTAGATATTGTAATGAATGCTTTAACTCTAGTTATCATTGTGTATAAATATTTATATATTCAGACATATTCATCAAATACTGAAAGAAAATAAGGAATTGAAAGAGAAAAAAAAACATAAAATAAAAGATAAAAATGTGAAAATGTTATTTTGAAACGTATTGTTGGAGACAAAAGTTTTCAAACATTTAAAAAGTCTTTTAATAGTAAAAAAACTATATTAATAAAATAGCATAAAAGAAAGTGTCAGTATTAGTTTATATTGATTGAAATTATTGTAATCTTTAGTTTGTTTGTTGATATGGCCATAAAGCCTATTAAAGTTAAAGGTTTCATTACTTTCATCTCAAACTGTATAATATATATAAACAAAAGCATGAAGAGAAGCCATGTACGAGTAGTTTTGAAAACAAAAAACACATTCGAATCAACAGAAGCGAAATAGACCGTTTCATTTTAAAGGCGGAAATTGTGAAAATATTGTTGTTGATGCTTTGTTTCTTGTTCTTTATGTTATACACAGATATGTACTGTTGTTGTTTTAGTTTAGATGACAAACACAGACACCTATTTTCAATGTATACAGCTTTGTAAATCTACAATAGGATAGTCCCAAAATACAATAACATGGCGTAGAGAACATGATCCAATTATTTTCATTCTGCCACTATAAACTACTTTATTTATAACTATAATTATGTATGACTGAAACGGAAACGGTTTAAGTTAGAACAAATTTCATGAAAATGGATTTAAAAATTAAGTAAACTTTAATTGCTTGATTGACACATTCATATGATGCCATCCTAATGTGCCTGATGCCAAACACATGTACTATACATACAAACGCAAACTATAGTAACATTATTTTCATATGTTCGGATATGTATGGAAACACACATACATATGTATCAAAGGATGTGTGTTTTATACTAGCAAAAGTGTTAGTGGAGTAAGCTAGATAACGGAATGGTTTAGTAATTTTTGGTAATTCTATTTCAGTATTATTTTTTTTTTCAAAAAACAATTGCCGTTTCTTAACTTACAATCTTTAAAATTGAAAACATACACATTGAAAACTTTACAAACTTGCCAATAGTTGTTGTGAATGTCGTGTTCGTTTTGTTTCATGAATATTTATAAGGAAATATAGTTGTGCAAATTAAGTTACGGTGACAATAAATTCAATTGGTATCGGGCGATGGATTAACTTAAATAAATTTGTTAAAAAATAAAGTAAAATAAATATTGCTTACTGCCATCATCTGGTGAATATTATTTATTTAAAATTCCTCATACGTACTGGGGAGGAAAATAAACAAAATTATCTAATCTCTAATATTTAAACATCGTCAGCAATTTACTGACAGAAGATACAGAAAATAACTTAATAACGCTACTGTTAAAAATAATATAAAAAATAACCTTAATCATAGATAATCGTAAAATAGTACAAAATCTTTGTATTTTCGTTTTATTCTAGGAAATAGTAGTATTAAATAGTCTAGTCAGCTTAGAAAGAATATTTTTATATTTCTAAGCTGTTTTATTTCATCCTTTTCGTTCTTACTTACATTTGCCTTAGGAAGAAACTACTCTTGAACTAAAATATTCCAAACTCATAAAACTAAAGAGCGTGAAAGAGTAATAAATTTTGTATAATAATGTAAATATATAACAAAGACAAACGAAGCAAATCTAAAATACAAGAATTATGCTCAAAATAAGACTAAAATGTAGACAGATTTGCAATCTACAGAAGTTGTATTCAAACTACTGGCAAAATCATACCGTGCTTGGCCATAAAATCTACACATTTTCTTTATTGTATTTTACTATTTAGTTGCTGGAAATGATTTACACTGCTAGAGTTTTTCAAGTAACCATTGAAATGCAAATTAAGTGCCTAAAACAAATGCATTAATTATGTAGGAATATATAAGTGAGTGAAGCACGAAGTAAAGCTATTTACAGACAGTTGTCACATCTTACAATACTGTTTGAAAAATTTTCAAAAAAATGATAAGAACCGTGTGAGCTTTAAAATTTTCTCTTCCAACGTTGTCAGAAAGTGCATTGTCAGACAAAAATATTGTCAGACATCTAACAATCGTGTAAATACACTACTTTGCCACAATCAGAATATTGTTATACACGTTTTATTGTCAGATGTGTAAAGTTTATGCATGAAGACTGATTTGTCTTCATCTTTACTACTTTCTAGTACACACTCGTATATGCATCTAAAATTATTCTATGACAATATTTAAATATGTGATAATGAATCTGCTAATTTTTATCATACACAAATCTAACAACATTGTGAACTGACAATTTTTGTTGACATATAAATTTATTGTTCGACAATTGCAAATGAAATTGCAAGGTTTTCTTACAACCATCTGAACTGACAATTTTCCCTTTGCTAATTTCTCATTGTCTGTACATTACTAGACATTTCCAGATTTGACAACCTTAAAAAATCTGACAACCGTTTGTACAAAGCTTTAGTTTCAATGATTTTACAAAAAGAAACCCATTTGTCAATGCTGAGAATTATGACTGAGAAACTGATGACGAAAAATATGCCCTTTAAAAAAATACCCTTTAATGGTAAAAACATGCATTAAAATAATCAGCTTTATTTTCAAAATGTTTGTTTTTAAAGGTTTCATGAAATACAGTGAGTGTTTTGAATTTTGTAAATTAACTTAAAGAACTATTATGTTGTTAAACTTATAATTATTTTATTTGAAATAATTCCTGATATTCCCTTTCTTTCATATTTGTATGTACAATAGTGATTAGGAATTACGTATTGGATTATTATCCTTAATTACTTTACTGTTCGACTGCCAAAGTCTGAATGATTGATTATGATTGTGCATGTCTTGAGTTGTTTACTTAAGTTGTAACGGTCTTTATAAAAACAATAATATCATAAATCTTATTAACAACCAGTAGCATCGCATGAAGAGGGGCACAAAGTAAATTAATATAATATTAATATTGCTTAAAAGTTAAGTTGCTGCAAATTGTTTAAACACTTGTGGCCATAAATTAATAACACCAAACATTCATTATCGGTTATTTCATTGTCAAATTTGCCATTTCTATAAGAAAAAAAAACAAAGAAAGAACGATAGAGAGAGAGAGAGAGAGAGAGGGGGGGGGGAAGTGGAATTATTTAAATGTAATATTACAAATGAGTGAGTTTCAATACATATATTTACCTATAGAAGTGTGTGTTTAAAGAATGAACTATTTAATGGTTTATATTAAAAATCCAAGTTCAATTTTCTAAGAGATATATTGTAGTTTGCATTGACATTTTGCTCCTGCTACTCAAACTTTAAAAGCAAGAACATATATATCACAAACAGTTGCGTCACCCTTTTTTAATAATATGTATTTCACAACAACTTCAATCCCACAATTTAATTTGCGGGCACTTAATGGTCAAATACAGTTCTTTTTTTCCTAAATTTTCATTTAAAATTTTTTTATTATGCACAAAATTATTACAATACATTATTATCAAGAGAATATTTTAATTAAATTTGAAAAAAGATTTCAAAAGAAAAAGGGTCTCTAGTTAAAAGTGTTTTTTTGAAAACAAAGTGTACATTGTTTTATAGTGTTATAAAGGAATGAATTTAAATTTTGTAGATTATATACAAAATATATTTATATGTTAACAAGTTTACTTTAACCCAATGAAGATATTAGAAAATATAAAAGAAATCTTTTCAATGTAAAATATACCCGTAATACACTAAATAGTTGACACTTTAAATTTCAATCACAGCTGATTTCGCGTTGAAATAATCATTTCAATTTGCTATCATTTTTCTATTCCACTATTTTATTTAGTAAATTTAGTAAAACATATTTTACCAAAAAACGCATAAATCACTAGTGGCCTGTTTTTTCAGTTGTTGTTGAGGTGCTAAAGTTACAATCATGCCACCACTATTTGGTGACATTGTATGGTGTGCAACATTTGAAAGTAGTTTGTCTATGTAGAACGTATAAAACAAATTTTGAAAATCCACACACGGCTTGAGTATGAAAATGTGAAAATTCAAATCAATGAATTTACTGCATGACACTGTACTGACAATATTTTTGAATGTTTAGAATATTTGGAATTTGTTTTTTCTTATTTGAGTCTGTGTGTGTTGGTGTGTGAGTGTTTCTATACATATACGAGTATGTGGGTGTTTTTAAGTTAAACTTTATTCGCACCAGCGTTATTGTTATTGTCATTGCCATCAACACCAAACAACTGCCATCATGATTGTTGCTGCTGCTTTAGGATGGAGGGGTTAGTTATCGTTTGTTGGCAACAGAAAGTGTTTTTGTGACAATAACAACAAAAATTTATCGCTGTCATTGTCACAAAATTTATTTTTACAATGAACATGCAAAAGGCGTTTTTTTTTTATTATTTAATGTTGTTGTTGTTGTCTTTTTTTCAAATGAAATTTTACTATAACTTGGTTTTTTTATCGTTGTATTTGCACATGCACACAGATACACACTCATTCTTGCTCATTCCTACTGTTGCACATTTGTACGAAAATGCTTTAAGCTGGTTGTTCTCTTGATTTTGATAAGAATTTACGAGTAGTTGAAGAATTTTTAACTTAATCTGTTTTTTGAATAATAGTTTGAGTAATAGTCGTAAATGTTGAAAGAGTTTTAGCAATGAAACCAGGCTGACAATCGTTGAAAGAAGATTTATTAGAGAGTGATGTGTTTTTATTTATGCGCAACATAATTACAGTGGCTGACACATAAATATGACAAAACTGGCAAACGCTTGAACACTTTAAGTTTTACCATAATTCTTTAGATGTACATATGTACCTGAATGCTTACAGTCTTATTCAGAAAATATTTAAAGTAGACTTCAAATGTACTTTAAGAAAATTTTGTATGAAAATTTTGTCTAAAGCACACTTCAAACCTACTTTATTTTTTATGAATACGGCAGTTACTATTTACTATTTAGCATTAAATATTGAAATCAAATGCCCAAACTCCTTTATCAACTAACCCCCTTATTCAGAAAACCTGTCAAAGGTTTATAACATGCTTATAAAGCAAATTTTGTATGGATATTTGCTTTATAAGCCTGTTATAAACCCTTGATAAGTTTTTATGAATTAGACTGTAAAACTTTAATATTTAATGGGCTGTTGTTTTCCTGTCAAGTCAAATTAATAAATTACAACAATAGATGAATAATTTCTTGGATCGTGGTGGTTAGTAGGAGGTAAATAAAAGTTTCTTAGAATCGATGAATGCATGATTGAATTAATTTTAGTCGGAAGTCATCAAATGTGAGCCCAGGTTAATTCTGGCACTAAAAACAAAATCCAACAAAAATTGTTGCCAGAAAAGTTTTGCCATTTAATTAATTGAATGAGTTGAATGAGTTTGTTAATTTCAATTTGTTAAATATGTATGTATGTATGTATGTATGTATGTATTTCTGTAATATTCGATGTGGCGTTAAAAACGCTGGCTGCTCTTTTGTTATTGTGTGGCATGGAGTGTAATGACTTGTGGCTTTAATACGCCAGCAGGTAGAACGAAGAAGCGCTTGCCAACATTTAAGATTAAAAGTTCTAAAATGTGAGAGTTTGTGTTTGAGTTTAAATATGGTTGCTGGTATTATTTAACTTAGTCATTCATGCACAAGATGCTGTATGAAATCTGTGGTGAAACCACAAATTGTGGCAAGCAACCACAACAGTCAACCGTTTGTAATAAGTGAGTTATATGTAGTTTGTTTGTATGGAGTGGTTCATTTGTTGGTTGGTTGGTTTGGTTAAAAAAAGAACTTTAGCTATTTTGTTACACAATTCGTTACATTCTGGTGCAGGTACCCAAAAATGTTTGTGTGTGTGTGTTTAAACCACAACAAAACACTTTTTGTTTGCAACAAAATTCTTAATAATGATGATGATTAATTATTTTTGATATGGTTAGGAAAAGTTAAAAAAATGCCAAGAAATTTTATGCCTTCGTAAGATTTTAGAGAAATGAAAATTCCTTTGAATTGAATTTGATTTTCTAGCCAATGAGTTTATTTCTTTTAATCTATTTAGTTTGATTTGATTGCTTCACTTCAGCTGCCATTAAGTCTTTCTCTGTATTTAATTTGATTTTTAATTTAAAATTTTGATCTTTTAAGTTTGAAATTTAATTTTAAACTAAAATAAGCACTTTGCACTTAAAATTAAATTAAAAGAGGCAGGAATATAACAACTAATTTGGCTGCCTGGCATTTATTAAAGATTTTCTTTGTTGTTCGAAAAATATTAAAGTATAATGAGATAAATGCTTTTTACGTTTTACTTAAACACTTGAGCTAATAATTGTAAATATTTATACCCTACACCACCATAGTGGGGAGGGTATATTGGATTTGTGCTGATATTTGTAACGCCCAGAAATATTGGTACAACACCCACCTTAAAGTATACCGATCGACTTAGAATCACTTTCTGAGTCGATTTAACGATGTCTGTCCGTCCGTCTGGCTGGCTGGCTGGCTGTCCATGTAAAGCTTGTGCGCAGAGTACAGGTCGCAATTTTGAAGATATTTCGATAAAATTTGGTACGTGATATTTTTTCGGCCCAAGGATGGACGTAATTGAAACTGGTGGAAATCGGTCCATTATTTCACCTAGCCGCCATACAATTGTCCTCCCGAAATTGGGGTTTGCCGGTCTTAAAGCTTTGAATTATGAAAGTATGCAATCAAAATTTACCACAGATGAGTAGTAAATGAAGCTAAAGCACATCTACAAATTTCGTGAAGATCGGTCCATAATTAGTCGTAGCTCCCATATAAGGAGCACATCCAAAAATCTCTTAAAAAAACATAACTCCTTTAAAAATGTTGTCATCCAAATAAAATTGAACACAAATATGTTTTGTATATATACACATAATATGGTATAAGTTTATGATGATCGGTCCATAATTAGTCGTAGCTCCCATATAAGGCCCACTTCCGAAAATCTCTTTAAAGAGCATAAATTTCTTAAAAATGTTGGTAATCAAATAAAATTCGAAACAAATAATATACAGAAATGATGACACTTAATTTTATAATGGTCGGTCCATAATTATTCGAAACTCCCATATAATACCCTCTCCGTAATTCACTTTAATTTCCATAAGTCTTTTAAAAGTATTTATATCGAGATAAAGTTTAACACATATAATATTTATATTCACAGAAATCATGACACTGACTTTTGGTCTAAAACAGGTGATATCTCCCATATAACGCCCATTTCTGAAAAACTGTTTTATATTTACATATACATATTAGGTGTAGGGTATTATATGGTCGGGCTTGACCGACTATACTTTCCTACTTGTTTTAAATACTTTTAGGGGCAAATTAAACAATTTGTTAGTGTATTATTTTAAGTGTATGCCCTGTTCTGAATTTTTAGAAATTTCAATGATTTAAATTTGTTTCGAGTTCAATGCTGTCTGTCTCTCTCTTTTGTTATATTTAGTGAATTTTCAAACATGTGTGTTTCAGCAAAAACTCGTACCTCACTACTGGTTTCTTTGGACACTATCTGGTGACATTATATGGTGTTTAAACATTTGAAAATAGTTTGTCTGTGTGCAGAATAAGTTGGAATAATTTTAAAATTCTAAACTTTCAAAATGTAGAAACTTTTGGATAATTTTCACTCAAATTAAATTGCGAAAAAAATTTGGCAACACTGACCCTAGTAATAATATCTATCCGTTAATTGATAAGATTTTAAAAATTTTAAAACATTTTAAGAGGTGAGCACTGGGAAATTAGCTACTCATCAAAATTATTTTCTAATAAAGTCATTGTTTATTTGATACATTTTTCACAAAACACTGATTTTTATTAATGTAGCTGAATATTGAATTGTCGTACAATATTGAATAAAAATAGGATGGTACAAGTCAGGCGTGCTGGGTCACTCATTATATACATAAGTATATGGATTCTTACAGAAAGCAGGGTCGGTCCTTCTGTCTGTTCTAATCAACTTTCCGAAGCCGCCAAATAAACTACGAATAAAAATGGCAGAGTTCAAATTATGTTAATATGAAAAATCGAGAAATAAATACCTGAATAAGGGTTAAAAATATTAAAAAAATAGTTATCAACCTGTCAACTGTGTCCATAAAATATCGAAATATAAGTGAAAATAAATTCAATTTCCGCTCACGTATTTCTGGCTGTTACAGTCGAAGGATAAATCTAACCACGTGGGATGATGTTTATTTTTAAAATCTTTCTACTGCTCTCACAAGTAAGAATAGCAGAAATTCTACTTAACGCCACTTACTATAAATTTTTATCGATTATTATACACACTTATGCTTACATGTGTGCATGCTTTAATTTCAGTTGAAGTATGAAGAGAGAGAGAAAGAGAGCGAGAGGCACTTAAGTGCCATGTTAATGTCAATGATTATTAATGTCTCAATTAAGGTTACAATTTGCAGCAACATGCAGCAGCATGTCATTCGCATGCTTAAAACATGCGGAAATCATAAGCTACTTTACTTGATTGCTGTTTTTTTTTTATTAATATGAAAATAGAAGAGGCTATAAGGATATATAACAGGCTTAATACTCAAACAGAATGATAAGACGTTTTAGATCGAATCTGTTGAAATAGACAAAAACTAAAATTATTGTGGAAAATTGAAAAGTTAATTTTGAATGATGGATAATTTTGTATATATGTACATATGTATGTGTAAGATTATTTCAAATGACAAACACAAATGGCCACTGACGGCATTTCTATTTCTAGCCGTATTAGATATTTATTATATTTAAAAAAATATTGTAAAATATTGTCAATTAAAGTATAACGTCATAGGGAACATATACATATGTATGTATGTATATTTGATATAACCCTACCAGCAATTGGAAGATTCTTTAATCGTCCATCGTCAAAGGCGTTACGTCTTACTCACTTCCAGACGTTAATTGGAAGATAACAATTATAATTTACATTGCAGTCGTCTTTTAATCATCCAGACGGCGTTTGGAAGATTGTTTGTTGTTTACAACACCAGCCTAAAATGACATGTCCCGTTATAAAAGAAATGAATAGAATGCAAAAAAGAAGTTTTCGACATCATCGAAATTAGTTTTATTATGTAATTTGCTGTGGTCGGTCAGTGGTAAAGTGTGGTTTTGTATTTTTTATTGTTGTAGTTTTTACATATTTGTTATCCCATAGTCAATAGGAGTGTATTGTCTGTAAAGGCAAAAAAAAAAAAAAAAAAAATCAAAAACAAAAGAGAGGCGACTTCTTGAAGGTACTCAGAAGTGACTTCTTGAAGTTACTCAGAAGTGACTTCTTGAAGTTACGCTGAAGTGACTTCAAGAAGTCACTTCCGGGGGGTACAACTTCTCAATACGGAAGACGCTTCTACGATCAAAAAATGGTATCGCAGAAGATGAGTTTCAACTTCTTAGCGTCACTTCTGAGTCATTTCCGCAATAAAAAATGTTGGCAGGGTAACTGAGTGTAGATAAATATTTATGTATGTGTGTACGTGTTTAAATTTGTTTAATAATTAATGTGTTGGTAATTTATTTCTGCTTAAATCTCTTGTATTTCTAAGCAAAATCAAATTAATTACAACTGGACTATAGAACATTTATAATATTTATGTAATACTTACAAATGTGTACATACATAATTAATTACACAGGACAAACAAAACAAAAACAATAACATACATACGTATGTATGTTTTTTAATATGAGCACTTCAAAAATTTACGGCATGTGAAATCCGTTCGCGTTAGTTATTTTTACTGCGGTTTTAAGCTAAAAATTAAAAAAATATAAAAATTACAGCTTTTGAGGTTAGAAACATTTTTTTTCCTCTATAAAATTTTAAATCTATAAATTTTTTTCGTGCGTTTTCAATTTTAGTATCAAGCTCAGTAAAGTCTTCTATTCGTTGTACGTTTCAGCGCAATTGATACAGCGCCTTAGTTGTCACAAAGCGAAATGTGTTTGGGAAAAACTGTCGCTGCACCCGCTCGGGTTGAAAAAAATTCTTTTTTTTTTTTGCACTTTATCAGTTTAGTCCGTCGCGAAGAATCTATTTAAATACCTAAACATGTTCCCATGTCATGTTATAATATAAAAAAGGCTTAAAAAAATATTGTTTTTTGCAAAAATTTTCAAAAGTTCATAAAATTTTTGCGTTTCAAAATTTTAAAGTGCGTTTTCGCCTCGGAGGTATCCTTTATGAAGTTACTCACATCACGCAATACACTACGCAACTTAAAAGTCAATTCATATTGACAGACGCAAAAAGATAAATTTTTAGAAAACTTACGCTAATTTCTTTTAAGTTTGTGATCTCCGTGATACGTTATTGGTGCGCTGACACCAACTTGATATACATACCTCAAACTTTAAAAAATTACACAGTTTTTTTTAATTCTGCGCTTAAAACTCATTTTTATTAAACGGTGCAAAAACCCTATGTAAAATCTTTAAAAAGTTCAAAATTCGGAAAATTTTTAGTTTCACTTGTAAACCACAAGCAACTTTTCACCCAGCAGCGATATCAAATTTTTTATGTGAATATATCCTCCAAGTCTAGTGACTATATTTTGTATTGGTTTGGATCTGAAAGCTAAAAACTATTACAAAGAAAACGGAATGGATGAAAAAACTCTTGCAAGTTTCAAGTCGTTTTTTTAATTTTTCGAATTTTGGATGACCACCAATTCTTAAGGTGAAGACTTTTCAACGTAAAACTTTGCACGTCATATCCTTCAAGTATAGTCATCTAAATCCTGTACAACGTTTTTTTTCAACTCATAAAACTTAACGGAATAAGAGTCATAGTATGTAGGTTTCAGCAGGTGCTCAAAAAATTTGAAATACCCCATATATGTATAGTCAAATATAGAATCACAAATAAATCATGGCAAGAAATGAATTACTTTATGGAATTTGTTTTCGTTTAGTGGGCGAAGAAGAAACCAGTTCTTTTTAATTTTCACATTACAAGAAATATCAACACTGTCTGCAAAACAAGGATAAGCAACCCACGTTCCGACAATCTTGTCCCCTATAATATTTCGCACTCTTATATAACTAATACAGCAGCTGCAGCCTAGAACTTGTGGCCGGTTTATGAAGAGTATTATTTTTAATGTATAGAACTTTAAGTTGTCAGCTTGACAATGATTTATGTTCAGTTTGGCTTGGCATCAATAGACTGACGTCTAAACAACGCTTCCAAATTGTGGAAATTTATTTTGAAAATTCGGTAAATGAGCAGAATTGCTGTTGATCCCGATTTTTATAAGCGAATTTTGTATGGTGTGCTTTATGGCCTGGTGCAATAATTGTTCCGTACTTTTTTGAAAACAAAGTTGGCCAGAACATTACTGTCAATGATGATCGCTATAGCGCCATGATTACAGACATTTTCGTTCATCAATTGAACAAGCGTGATGTGCAGGAAATGTGATTTCAACGCATTATGTCAAACAGCGCGTGTCACAATTGATTTATTGAAGTAAATATTGGTCTCTAAGATTGTGTGAATTAACGCCTCTTGACTATTTTTTGTGGGGATATGCAAAGTCGCCTGAAACGATTGACCACTTGGAGGACAAAATCCACGTTAATGCCGATATACGGCCACAAATGTTGGAAAAATTCATCGAAATTTTAACCTCCAGATTAGATTACGTTCACAAGTCATATTTGAGTGATAATGCCAGAAGATTATCTTTCGAATAAAGTAAATTTCATGTCAATTTATAAACGCCATTTTTGTTTTATTCCATTTCAAAGTTCTATACATCTAAAAAACACCCTTTATATAGAATAATCCATTTAATCCTTTTTAAAATTTATTTCTTGGTGAGCAACTAATTTCGTTGTTTGCACCTGTCAATTGGCTTCCATTTCTATTTTAAGTGTCTTATTTAAAATTAAAAAACGACTCTAAATGAATAACCCAATTCACTTAATAGATGGTATTGAAAAGTACATCGAAACTGTCGTGTGAAACATCTCTACATATGTATATTACGACCCGAGTTTGATCTTGGAGCAGATCTTCAGCTTCAACTTAATAGTGAACAAATACGGATGCATGTAAAATCTACTACCGCTAGACCCCCACTTGAGCAAAGTCCTTTAAAATGTTACACGGGAGCATGCGATCAGTAATTTGTTTGCATTTCTAAAGCATTTGATGATGAAACAAAGCATTTACACCAACCCAATACCTTCCAAACACTTTCAGGCTTGTAAAATACTCAGCCAATAAATTGATAGGGAAATTTATATTTTGGCATTTAAAAGAAAATTGTGGGAAATAAGCAGCATTTTGGTATTTTAAGCAAAAATTTAACCATCCATTCCCAAGGATGCGTTCGTTATATGTGGTTAACCATTGATGTTATTTAGTCCATGCTTAACTCATTCCTCAATGATTTTAATTGTTGACCATAAATTTTCCTAAGAAATGACCTTGTTCTCTTTCTCTTTTGGTTGAGAGAAATACGAGAGAGAAAGAGCTGGTGAAGAAAGTGAAATATTTTATAACGATATAACAGATTAATACCACATGACGCTGACTAAAAAGTACTTGTGTAATGCCTTGTTAATAGTTGGTTAGATGCTGATGTTTGTGCTGTTGTAATGACAGTAGCAGCCAGTAACAGAAACGGCAACAGTAGTAGTTGTAGTAGTAGTAGCTGTCAGTTGTTGTTAGTAGTGCCTTAATTTTTAATCCTGCTGTATGTGAGTGTTGGCAAGTGTGTGTGTAAGTTTGTCCTTTACAATCCTTACTTTTGTAAGTTGCTGTAGTTTCTCTGCAACTTGCCTTTGCCTGTCATCATTTATCAAATTTAATTACTCGTTTATAAGTTGTTTCACTACAATTTTTCGTTTTTAGTAGTTGCTGCAGTTTAAGTAATTCTACTAACATCTCTCGAGTACAAGTATGTATGAAAATGCAAACGTGCATGAGCTCAAAAACCAACCAAAAAAAAAAAAGAAAAAATTTACAAGTTAAAGTACATGAGTAGTTACTCATATATAACACGCTGCATGTAGTCATTGTGGTTATTTTGCGCGGAAAATGTTTTTAAATCTGTAATTCACTTAAATATGTCCGTCTATCCAAGCATTCCTACTTTTGTCTGTTGGGCTTTTAAGTTCTTAATCTTTTTTTTTGTTCTGTTCTATAGCCGGGTTAAAGTTTATGGTTTTCTGTTTTCATTTAATTCCCTTTTATTATTTTTAATCTTTTACATTTGTTTATTTTTAAGGTTTTAGGTTAGGCGCAGTGGTAGAAACATACGAAAAATGCCATCGGTTTGTTATAATTTGTATAACATTATCGTTTATATGTTGCATCAACATTCAAAAGGTCAAAGACGATTTATTTGATGAAAAAAAAAATAGTTTTAAATAGAATTTAGAATTTTTAAAACATCCATTTATTAAACGATTTTGCCCTTCTCATATGTTAACTCATTACAAACACAATTCCCTTGTAAATGCATCTGCAGAGCTGTCGCGACACCATTTAACGTCATCATAATATATTTACGAAGTTGTTTTTATAATGCATAGAATAATTTTAGCGGGAGGGATGGCCTGTGGCTCAATGTATTTTGACGGGGTTTTTAACAAGAACTTTGTTTTTTTAAACAAATAATTAAGTTCGATTTAGCAGTTATGATATCGGACAGATGTACACCATGACCACGCAAACAGATGTTGATTCATGCTGGCAAGTTTCGTTAATCATGTCACGGAGTTTGAGTTTTACGGCTGTAATCGATTCGATTAGTTCTTTAACATAGTTCCACAAAAAATAATCCAGTGATGTTTACTCGTCTGATAACAACTAAATTTCGTGAAATTATGAAATCGGGAAATTTTGTTTGCAAATAATTCTTTGTGACGGTGGCTGTGTGTTATGTAGATCCATCCTGTTGCAACCACATGTCACATACTGCGTCATAGAGTAATACGAACAGCATGCAAAGCCAACAATTGCACTTTGATTTTCATGTTGTCGTTAACAGAGAAATGAGAATGGGCTTTGTTGAAAAGCGATTATTCCAGAAATCCCAGCGTTTTATTCTTAAATGAATTCAGAGAATCTATGGCTGAAATTCGAGCGAAATTGATTTTCTTGCAAAATATGTCAACAATTAAAAACTCGAAACTTTTACATGTTTGTATAGGTATATACAGACAAATAAACATCTGCTTGCGTAATTATTCTGGCTTGTGTATGTCGATATTGACTTGAGTCCATTGAGGTTTATAACATTAATTATTTATGTAAAGATGTATTTATGTGTATGAAACTAATTTCCGTATTTGCACCTAAATACAAACGGCAAACAAACAATAGCAATCTTATCGTAATCAGGAAAAGGAAATATTGCCTTGCAATATGAACAACATAAACAATACTTTATACATCTATTGGGTCGACTTAAATACAAACAAACATTAATATACAACACAAAAATAAAACAAAATGTCCTTTAGATGAAGATACATACATACATTTTTAACTTTTAGAAATTTGTATTAAAACAAAAAAACATATGAAAACTTTAATAATTCACACAAATAAACATTTATTTGTATTTACCAATACAAACTAACAGTAAGGAAAACACTATTTGTAAAACTACTACTTGCAAGTATTTAGTTTGTTTCTCCAACAATAACAATATTTAATACACACACCTACATAGATAGAAGATTCATAAAATACCCAACGGGAAAAAGATGCCATAAGGAGGCTTTCTAGAACGAATTCTTTGGCAGCCACAAGTACTTCCAGCCGCATTTCCTAATCGTTTTATTTTTTCATGGCGTGTCATTGTTAGTCAAGGCCTTGCTTACACGCTACTGGTTTCATGCCTGCTAGAAGGCCTACTTGAGAAGGGCAAATGGAATGCTTCATACAAGGCGTAATGAAGGGTCTGTTAATTTAATAATTACATTGAGGAAAGTGAAAGAAGGGGTTTTAAATAAAAGAAGGATTTGAAATTAATTTTAAATAAATTTAAAAAATCACATACATATTTATAAAGTACTGCTTCACAGTGATGCCAACTTAGCTATTTTGGGGCTAGATTTAGCTCTTTTTAATAACTACTGACAAGTAATATTTTCCGTTAGCTCTTTTTTTTTTAAAAAAAAAGATGTTTTTAGCTAACACGGGCTCTTTTCAAACACGATATTCGCACGTTTAACACTTTTTGCATCTATCAGTAAATATTCCCGTTTTTACCCACTTGTTTTGTCTTTGGTTCATTTATAGAGATAATATTTGTACACATTTTTTGCAACAATGTTTTTTACACATGAGATACTCTTTTTTTGCAACTATGTATGTTGTATTTAGAATTTAAATTTGTAAATCACCTTTTTAACAAAGCATTTTTCAGCGCAGAAAAAAATAAAACCCCTTTTGATTAAAAAGTACTTTTCAAAGCACAAGGCAGTTGCTAAAAAATAATTAAAATGGATAAATACGGTCAAAAGTACAGAAAGGCTTGGTAATCAAATCCTGCATTTAAAAAATTTGTTTAATATAAATGAGTTTGAAGTACAAAAATTAATAATAAATGGATTTAAAACAGAAAAATCTTTGATTTTTAAATTTAGCACTTTTTAGCTCTTTTTGACTGCTCGGCCGGCACGTTTTGCCATTGAATAGTTGGCATCTCTGCTACTTCACGCGTACTTTACACCACAAACTTTTATAAGAGACTAAATTTATAGACGCTCTCTTTATTCATTTTTATTTGTCGTATAACAAAGTGAGTAAAGTAACGTTTGTTGTTGTAGTGACTTGGAAAATTGTTTACTATTGAAATCACGACTTGTTTATATTTGTTGTTGGAATGTGTAAACAGGCCTTCTATAAGGTCTGCAAATGGAAGCACTTGCAATTTTTCCAGCTGGGTATTCAAATAATCCACTTATACAATTTACAGATGCATTTTTATTCATATACATACGTACATTTTTATTTACCCTAAAGATGAAATACACACAGAAATTACTCAAGTATGTATTTACTTATTTGCAAAGATAAGCTGTTTTTGTTCATAAAAAACTTTTCCAAATAATACCTATTGGAAAATTTATTTATCTTGTCAATAAAGAGGAAATTGATGAAGAAGAAACTAAAATTTAAAAAAATTCTTTAAATATTTGTCTTAGTGCTTTAGAGCTTTTTTTTTTGCCAATAATTCTGTGTTCATTTACAGAGTTTGTATATTTGTAACTTTAACTGTATTTGCAAATATTCTTATAAATATGATTTTTAATTTTGATTGCTTTAAGTCTCAACGATACCTTTGGGTAAAATTTATTAATAATAAAGGAAATATGGGAATTAATACAGTTGTAAAGATGAGACATTTTTTACATTTACTTTAATATTATTTTATGTTTTTATTTTTATGTTCAGAGAAGAAAGTCAATTGGTAAGACATTAATTATGTTAAGAGAAACATAAACACTTTTTAATAAGTGTTTAAGACAATTTTTTAAAAAGCCAATGAAAGAAACTTATGACATCAACAACGAACAACACTGCATTCCCTGAAGATGACCAACAAAGTTGGTCGAAATATTGGACATAAACGATAAAAATGGAAAAAATAAGAGTTTTTATAAAAAGAGACCTGGAGCCGAATTATTAAAATACAAAGATTTTTAATTTTTTTAAAATTCGCCTTTTTTCATCCTGGAATGAAAGAACCGAAATCCCACCTGTTGCAACCAATTTTAGAGTCTATTTCTGACTGAAACTGTCAGAACTAGGAAAAAATCACATAAAAGTAGAATCCTATAAAACAATTAGCCTCTTATCTAACATATTACAGCTGTTTGACAACATACGCACAAACAAGTTGCCATGGTGAAATTAATTTACAAGGTGACAGCATAGCGCCAGCTGATAATTTTTTGCTCTATTCATGGTGAAATTGAAAATGTCAAAAACTTGTTTAGGAATAGTCAAAGTTTATATAAAAACGTTAAAAAATTATTTTGTATTTGAAAAAATGAGTTTTTGTCGCCGTTTCATCTGAGTAAAATAGTTTAAAAGTGTTAAAGAACTATTTTATATTAAATAGTGTGTTTTTGTTTTTCGAGTTGTTTTACTAAGGCCCATTATTACAACTTGCCTCTAATGTTTTTAATAGTAAAAGGTAACTTTAATTAAAGTGAGGAATAAAGTGACCTTTAAAATTTTTCGTTATTACAACTTCCTTGTAAAATAAAATAATTTTTTTTCTAAAATATGGCAATACCAGTGAAAAACCGATTACTTTTGACAAATTACTGACAAGAAACAGTAAATTGTTTGTCAAAATATTTGTTTGTGAAAAAAATATAAATCAAACGTCTGCTTTCCATTTTTGTTTATCAAATTATTTATTGGCAAAACAAAATTAAAATTAATTTATTTTTCATGAAGTTGACATTTTTTCCAAAACATATGACAACTTCAAATACATAAAACTCACTATGAAATTTAAAAGCAAGATGATCTTTTCTTTAGCTTATTGGTCGGTTTTAGATTAAAGTAAACTTATAATAATCAAATCGTCACCTGGAATGCCCAAAGACATAACCCTCAAAAAATAAAAATTCGTTTTTTGATTGAATCTGGAACACAAGGCTAAACTAACGATTTTATTCAAGAAATGGAAAAAGACGTAACATCATTTAAACGTTTTCATAAAACGCAAAAGACTTAACCCACATTTTTTTTACAGAAATAAGTTTGTCGTCTATATACATATATAATATATTAAGACAAGATGTGAAGAAATCGCGATTTTCAATTAACAGTTTTCATTTTATAATGTTTTTTGCTTCTCCTGTAAAATTATGATAATGAGGGTTACGTCTTTGGGCATTTTAGGTGACGAAATACTTCTTATCTGTCCGATAACATCATACCTTTAACTATTGCGAAGTTGTTAGTTTTTTTTTGTATTTTTTGTATTGTGTTATTGTCTTCTGTTTTTATCAATGTTTGTATGTTTGTTTTCTTTATTTTATGCCAGATGTTTTTGACAGTAACGAAAGTATTACACAAACATAAATGTCTGTTGTTCTTGCCTTGTTGTAATTGTTGTAGCAATGATATCACCTTGTAAATTAATTTCACCATGCAAGTTACACGCCATTTTAATTTCGAACCAATGCTTCCGAATCCTCTTCATAAATTTAAGAAAAATTTCAAACTAAACAAATAAGGACTAAAGTGGTCTGATCTAATAACTTAAAGAATGAATTTGTTCTTGTTAAAAAGTTAGAAGTTCCTAAATATAATCGTGTTATGAAATACATTCGTTACACGGTGCACACATTAATATAAGCTACATATATGTGTTTGCCCATTTAAATCTTTCATAGTGTAAATACAGTGGAAAGCAAAATAATCTAAACAGTAAATATATAAAATCACAAAAATATTTGTTTTATTAAACAAAAACTAAAATTCCTCAAAAGTTCATTTCCAACAATCCGTTGTAAAGTTTCTGCTTCTCACTGTAAATATGGATATGAACAAGAAGGATTCTGTATACATATATGTTTGTTTGTTTGTTTGAATATACACATGTATATCTGTTTGTCAGTGTCATGGTATAGAGATTACCACCATATTGACAATGCAAGGAATTGTAAGTATTTAGCATGCGACTATAAATAGTTATTGTTGTTGTCTCTAGTGTCAGAACTACCACTGCCACTACCACAACTACTACTTAACACTGCTGCTATTAATGACTATGAATTTGTTGCTACTACTATTGCCAGAAGCATGTTGATGTTGATACCGTTGCTGCTGCTGCTGCTGCTGCTGCTGCTGCTGCTGTTGTTGCAGTAAAAAGTGTTAAAGAGATTTAATGTTGTGGCAATGTTGTTAAGTAAACTTCTCATAAAGAATTTGTTTTTAATATTGCTGTTGTTGTTCCTCAACACACTCATACACTCCCACACACTTATAAACAACATGAGGAGTGAGAAGAATATGAGTTTGTTGCTGCTGTGGTCTTTTGTTAGTGGCTTACATAAATCATGCGGTATCTATCTATAACTTAACTATTGCCAACAAGGTAAAAGATGTTGCCATTTTTCGTACGTAAATAATGTTATTAGAACAGATTATCGATAAATCAAATCATGCAATAATTCAGATTTTTGCAATTTCTCATATTGATCAGTGATGGAAAATGGATTTTTGGATTTCGTACCAACTGTATCAAAATGTTCCTTTTAGACCTCCAGGGTAGCATTTTTAATATTTGTTATTTTCATGCAAAGAAACAGAGCTCATTTTGTAATAAAATGTTTTGTAAAATTTCTTCTTGTTATAATCATCTTAGAGATGCATATTTAGAGCTCAAATTGATATCAGTAGCAAAGTGTATATAAAATTTAATAAAGTCTCTTTGCATTATTACATTGCACTATTACACCGCACAAAAGTAACTTAAATGACAAATTTATCTACATAGTTCATCTAAAATACCATATTTTAATGCAATATAATTTTGAAATTGTACCAAAAATTGTAGTAGTACCACGGTACCAACTGTGTCTAAAATGTCTCAAAAAAGTACAATTGTACCCTGTTTGCCAACACTGGTATGGATATTGTATTGAGAAGGAAATTGAAAGTTCATTGAGAGCGAAGAAGGAAGTAAAAAATAAATACATACTCGTACATAAATATTTATGGGCCGAAATGAAATTTTGCAAATTGAAAATTGTGTTGTTTATTGAGTTGTATGTGAATAAAGTGAAAATAAATAATAATAACTGAATATTTATTGCAAATTAAAATAAGATTTTAATTTCCCTAGGGATCAATTCTTAAGGAATATTTATGGTTAAGAAATATTTATACACTGTTTGTTTCTAGGTATTTAATCAAGTTGGATGATGTTAAAGTTTGCCCGAAAATAATTTTTTTTTCATCTGTTTATTTATTTATTTAGGACGATAGATTTTACATCCTTACTGACTAAATATAAATGACAAAAAAACAGTAATATATATAAATAATAGTTCAACAATTTAGGTATAAAGTAAGATTTCTCTTCAGTACGTCATTACTCTCAGATATGTCTATAAGGTGATAGCATTTATTAAATTTAACATATTATTATTAGCATATACAGAACGGTAGTATTTTAATGCTAAGAGTTCAAAATTGCGGATTGGTCTAATAGGAACATTAAAGTTTAGTTGACTGAGCAGGAACTCCGAATCAACATCACCACGAATTATGCCCAGAACAAATAAAGCGCTCAGCATCAATCGTCGACTATTTAGAGTTGGCAATTTTATCAAAGCAAGCCTACTTTGATACGGTGGCAAGACATAATAATTCCAACCAAGACCACGGAGACAGAAAATTAAAAATTGTTTTTGTACCGATTCAATACTATTGATATGAATTGAATAACAAGGATCCCAAACTATTGATCGATACTCAAGAATTGGTCGAACAAGAAAAGTATATAAAAGTTTTGTAATATAAGGATCTAAAAACTCCTTAGACCAGCGCTTCATGAATCCAAGTACCATTACCATTATAGAGATGTGTCTATGATCCAACAGTATGCCAAGATCCCATATGGTTTGAACTTTATTTAAAATAACAGTATCAATATAATAAGAAGTCTCAATCGGATTGTGTCTAAAAAATGACAATAAATTAAATCTGCACCATTGAGAAAAATTACAAAAGTCGGCACTTAGTAAACTATGTCCATTTGTATCATTAAAAGAGTTGAAAAGTTTAACATCATCGCAATACATCAGTACTTTAGAATGCAAAATAACAGTAGGAAGATTATTTTTAAAAATTGGACCCAGGTGGGTCCAGAATGTACTTGAATGATTTTTGATATAACATTCCCAAATTTGACTTGTTGAGTACTTTGTGATAGAGAAGAGTTTAACCATTTTATACCTGAGGAACTAAAGCCCATATGTGATAATTTGTGTAATAGAAGATTAACTTTATCAAACGCCTTACTAAAATCCGTGTATATCACATCAGTTTGCATTTCATTTGTAAAACCTTCATAGTGGTGAGTTCCAAAACATTAGTTGATGTTGAGCGGGACTTACGAAACCCATGTTGACATGGTGATAGAAGGGAAGACAATTGAAGAAATCTGTAAGAATTTTTTCAAGGAGTTTTGGAATTGCATTGATTTTAGCGATACCTCTGTAGTTAGATATATAATTTTTACTGCCATTCTTCAATAAAGGAATTATATATGATGTTTTCCACACAGATGGCAAATAACACGATTCAATAGATTTGTTAAATAATGCAGTAAGAGGCGCGGTTAGTGATGCTGCACAGTTTTTAAGGATACTGCATGGAATACCAGCAGGACCTGGACTAAACGAGTTTTTCAGTGACTTTAAGTTCGAAAGCACAGTATAAATATTTATAAATGGAAAGTAAATCCCACATGAATGAGTTGTAGCATAAGAATATTTTGTTGTGTTAGAATAGGACTTGGTAGAATAAGTTGTTGAAAAGAAGTCAGCAAATATATTGCTTATGTAAACATCGTCATTAGCCGGCAAGGAGTCATACTTCAAATCTTTTGGATAACCTGAATTAATAGAAATTTTGTGACGATCGAGAGATTTTGTTGCGCGTAAACAAGAAATAATGCCAAATCTAAAGTTTAACGAAAAAAATTTATTCTTTTACAAAAAGTAAATAAAAAAAACAAAAATTCTTCAAAAAACAAAAATTTGCATACAAAACTAAACAAAAATGGAAAAAGGAAATAGTTCGTGAAGAAACTTATACAAATATGTAAATATTTGACAGAAAACAATAACTTAACTTAATTTTATAAATTTTCATTCGAATTATTATTCTGAATCTGTATAAACTTCATGAAATGACAAGCGGCTTTGTTTTTTTTTCATTCTCATTCATTTTTACCACTTTCGAATTAAGTTTGTGGCAAAAACAGAACCATTCAGTAACCATAAAAATTAAACTCAAATATACCACGATTACCTTTCATTCTTCTTTCTTTTATATTCGTCATTACGCACTTTATCGAGCTTTATTATCTCTAGATATCTTCTTGCTCTATCAGCCGCCGTTAATTTTGTTGTTTTACTCTTGAAAATTAAAAAATAA
Source organism: Bellardia bayeri (assembly GCA_950370525.1). Classification (NCBI taxonomy): domain Eukaryota; kingdom Metazoa; phylum Arthropoda; class Insecta; order Diptera; family Calliphoridae; genus Bellardia; species Bellardia bayeri. The sequence goes on from OX493264.1 coordinate 132,211,657, forward strand.
AATCAAAATTAAGCATTTTAAGCTATGAAGCAATATATTTCAAAAGTGATGCTCATGAAATGTTTGTCTATTTTGGTTTTTTTTCGTAGGCAATTTATTTCTGAAATTCACAAATTATATAAAAATTAGTTGAAACCATGTATACAATGATTGTCAACTTCAATTTTTTACATTTAATATATATATTAATATAATATATTTAATATATTTAATTAGCGTGACGCTCAAGAAATTTTATCGCGCAAAAACTAAGCAAATTCACTTTTTTTTAATATATCTTTTTTTAGCTTTTTCACTCCTCGATGATCAGACTCATATTTTTGTTTTTTTTTTGTTTTTTTTACCTAAATAGTAGTGTAAAGTGCGGGGTCACAAAAATTGCGTTTTTCTTTGAAATTGTTGTATTAAAAAGCTGGGATATTTTGTAATCAATGTCTGTCAACAATTATTACAATAGAAAATATCCAAAATCGTATGACTTAATATATGTACTTTGGTTGGAATATAAAGGATACATACTATATTTAATTGCAGTAGTTTGGCTAATTAAGTCCATGAATTCCCTCTAATAAAACAATAAAGATAATTTTTATTATTTTTATAAACAAATTTTAATAAATACTATTATTAAATACAATTAATTTAAATACTATTAGTAACTCCTTTTCTGTTTTTTATCAATTACACCTTTAAAAAAATTATTTAAAATTGCATTTATAAAGTATTAAGCCTAGTACTCTGTTAAAAATTTCAAGTGGAATGCTGTCAAAATACTTGGTAAAAAATCACATGCAATTTTCATGAAAAAATGTTGCGGGAGTAGTACTCTGTTCATTTTGTGAAAAACGTATGAAATGTATCTGGCAACATTATTTTTTCACAGCGAAATAATTAAAGTAGCAATTGTTTCACGTGGAATTTTCATCCAAAAGCTCTTCTGTCGCAACAAGAATATCTATTACTTGTTGTGCTGCTGCACAAGCGGCCAGCTATATATGTTTATTAATTTTTATTTAACGATTTCGATTCAACACAGATTTTTAAATATTTTCATTTTTATTTATTTTCGATTAAAATTCACAAAAAAGCAAAACATATGTGTTTTGTTTACAAAAGTACATTAGCTACACGTCAAATTTTTCGTATGAAATAATTAATGTTGCCCCACATTTTCCCAAATTTGAACAGAGTACTAGGCTTTAGGTCAAATTTTAATAAACAATTTATAAATAATTTTCTTTCCAATATTTCACTATATAGCATGGTACTCTGTTCATCATTTCGTGCGAAATACTATCAAAAGCGCATATAAAAAAAATTGATGCGAAATAAATGCGAACTAATGCTGCTGAAGTTGTACTCTGTTCTTATTGTGAAAAGTTACGAAATGTTTCTGGCAGCATGTTTTTTCAACAAATAAATGTATATGGCAACATTTTTTTCCAACTGTGAAATAATGTAAGCGGCACTTATTTCGCACGAATTTAAAAAAAACAGCCAAAAACTAATTGTCAAAATTTTCAAACGAAATAATTGATGTTGCTCAACAAATTTCGTAAATTTGCTTATCATGGAGAAAAGTTAGAAAAAAGAACAAAAAAATGTTGCGAAAATATTTCTAGTAAAATATTTCTGCAACATGTTTATAGTAAAATTGTTGACCAGCAACACATTTGTAGTACAAATCTTGACAGCAACATGTTTATAGTGCAAATGTTGCAACAATATGTTGAAAAAAAAAGAATATTGCGGTGGTATGTTTATAGAGAAAATGTTTGTAGAGAAAATATTGTGGCAACATATTTGAAGTAAAAATGTTCCAGCACGATGTTTGTAACAGCATAGCAAAATTGTTGCGCAAACATGTTGAGAAAAGTAAAAGTCAATTTTGTTTGAAAAATAATTTTTTAGCTTGGTTTTTTTAAGAAAATAAAAAAATAATCCCACTTGTTATGGTAGAAAATAATTACAAAATAAAAGACTTATATATACATACACTAAACATTTCTTAAATGTTGTAGTATTATTTATTATTATTTTAGGATGTCTTTTAGTTTAAAAGTCACATATTTATAATAATTTCTGTAATGCTCCCATTGTGCACTGTATAATGATGGTGTGCACATATTTGAGAATATTTATAAAAAATACATTTTAAATAAAATTATCTTTATTGACTTCAGTAAAACATATGGATTGTTGAATACAAATTTACATTTCCTAAAATAATAAAAAATACATATACAGAGCAAAGCATTCGAAGAACTGAGCTGAATTTTAAAAATATTATTTTTATTACATAATAATTGAAGAATTATGCAGGCTTTTCGTCATTTTAGGATTTATCCTTTTTAAAGATACATATAAAGTACATAAGTTGTTATAAATAATATTTTGTTAGCATGAAATACAACAAATATGAAAGTATGTATGTATTTAAAATAGTATTTCAAGGTTTTTGTGAATACATATATACAAGTGTATGTAGCAGTTTCTTTTACATAATTCTGCATGTAAATGATAGAACATCTGTTGAGAGGACACACAATTTTTGAACATATCTAAAAGTGATTTTCTTGTTATGTTTTCCTACTGCCAATTTGCAAAGGAGTAAAACGTAGAGATTTCTAGAGATGTAGTAAGTGAAAGAGTAGTCAAAAAGCCTTGTTAGTATAGAAAACTAAAGAAAAATATAGAAAAGAAGGCGAAAAGAAAATGTTAGCAAAATACCAGCCACTCAGCCACTCAGGATTGCTTTTAGGGATTTTCTTTCTAACCGAAAAAGGGTGTAACAAATAAGAGGAGTTATAGAAAATGTGTTGAATTTTGAGCTAAAAAGCTTAAAATTTATAATAGAAAATTTATTTGGATGAAAATTGCAAATCCTTTATTTAATATAAAATTTTTAGGTCATTGGTAATATAAATATTGCTATTGTCTATAAAAAGTAATGTAAATGGCAAAAAAAAAAACAGTATAAAATTGGATTGGTTCTAATAAATAAGTTGTCAATTTATATGAGAGTTATGATTGCTTTAAGTTGGTTAAAAGTGAACTCGTTCTGCTAATATTGAAACTCCCTGTCACTATTTATAAACATTTTTTTTTTGCGTTTTACTGCATGAGTTGAAAAGTACTTTTCTCTTTTCGAAGGAATATTGTTTGTGATTAAATCTCAGTCACAAATTGTATTAATTTGTGTACATTTCAGAACCCACGAGTATGTGTGCGACACTTTTTTTATTTTTTACAAAATTCTTATCTTGAATCTGTCAAGATGTAAAAGAGAAAAAAAAAACTTCTTAAATCTCTTAGATTGCATGAATATGCAGAATGTTATATAATGGTTAAAAGTGTCATTTGAGCTAAAAGGATAAAAAGAAAACCAGTTTTTGTTTTGCTTTTCTCTGTAAAATAAAACTGATTCCAACTTGATGATCAGCTTTATTGATGCGTTTAAATGTAAATACGTAGACTTTTTTCTCCCCACAAAATTAACAAGTTTTTACGTTTTTACGTTTTTATATTTTTTTTTGTCATGTCTTTGAATACTTGAATTGCTAGGAATTTTTGTTTATAGATTTGTAAGTAGCAAAATATGATAATTTGGCCAAGACTTGTTATGGATTTTATATGGTGTGTGACAACGAATAACAATCATGTTGCAAATCAAATTTTATAATAAAATGAACAAGATATTTTGCGATGTTTATTGGCAATAGGTTTTGCATTTTATTACTTATTGTGTATATGTATATAAATATATTTATCAATATACAATACTTAATAAATCATATTATAAATTATGTTGATCATTAGGTTAATGAAGCTTAATACCCATTTTCATATTGTCACTTCCTTGATGTACTGTACAGTACTGTAAGGGAATAAACGTTCAATGAAAAGGAGGAGGAGGAAGCGCTGCGGTAGCTATTCATTATACGGCTGTTTATTATTCGTTTCTGTAATATTCAACTTTAATATTAACCAAGTTTATCAGTCATCACTTGCTTTCCTTCTTAAATTTTTCGTTTCAATATATTCACGCCAACTACATGCTGAAATAATAAAAAAAAAGAAATTTCAATTATACATCCTGTTATTAAAACTTTCAATTCATTTTTGCTATTAACCTTAAGTGTCAATAACTATGTCAATTAGTTTCATTCTATTTTGTTTTTGTTTAACTTTTTTCAATGTTCGTAAAAGTTATTATGTATTTAGTTTTTTTTTTTCTCTATACATTTTGCTTCATCATATAAAGGGTCCGCCAAATAACTTTTTCTTTTTTTGAAAATGCTATAAAAAAAACTACTGAATATATTCTCAAATTTCTTTTATTATTTGAAAGTACAATCCTTCCGGTTAATAATGGAAAAAAATTTCATTGATGGGTAAAGTTAGAAAGAAAGGGAGAAGGGAAAGTAGAAGGCAAACTTGGTAAATGCTTTCAGAAAATTTTAATTAATTTTAAGTTAGTGCATGAAATTTCAATAATTCCAATGTTATAATAGGAAACAAAAACAAATCTTTAGTAATACAAGATTTATAAATAATAATAAAGAATACACACACATTGTAAACGTACGTAAATTTCGTTCTAATTCACAACACGTAAAAAGGAAATATTATAATTCTCGAATTCTATTTCTCAAAAAACGGTTAAGTTAAATAGATGATGTTTACAGATGGATTGTGGACAATGAAAATTGCTGATGACGCCTTTGGCAGGGTAGAAAATGCGTTCCAATTTGCCAATTATTCTAGTACTTTACAATAGTATTCTTTGAAAATTTGAACTATTAGCCAGAAAGAATAAAACTTTTCTCTTGAAATTAATTTAATTTTTAATTGCAATAGAATTTAAGGTTAAAGATTTTTGAAAAACGAGTTTAAACTGTGATTTTTCTTAACCTGTACGTATGAGCAATGCCAGTTTCAACAAGTAAATTATGCAAATGTTAAGTATACGCTTACATCTTAAAACCATGGAAGCTAACTTAAGTAGCTTTAGTAAATTGAAAAATATATTTCATTTATGCAATTTCAGATACTTTTAATTTTTACGTAACATTTTAAAATTGTATATAAGTATAAATACATATTAAGTACTTGGTTGATTTGCGTGTGTGTTCTTTACTTTAAAAGTGTCACAAAAACCATTTCGCACATATACACACTGCACTGCACTTACAGAAACATGTCCTGTCATTTACACATTTATTGCATTTTAGCAAAATGAAAATAACATGCTACTTAAGTTTTCACAATAAAAAATAAGGAAAATGTAAAGGAGAAAAACAATCAAACTCGAGGCAAAATGTACTTACATACATATTTGGTTATATGAGAAAATCATTTCCCATGCAACGAGCACTTAAAATACTTATGAAATGCAAATGGTTTACATGTAAATGTAGAAGAGCTGTCTGAAATGTCTATTGAGTTCAATATCTTAATATGAATTTAGTTTATTGCTGTGAATGTGAATTTTAAAAGATAAAAGCGTTTTCATTTTGGCCATTAAAATATTTAAATTATATACTTACATACATACATATGTATGTATGTATGTAGGTATATTTGCATATGTGCATATACATATAAAAATTGAAAATTGTTCAGGTTTTTAAGCATTTTAATGAAAGTAAACTAACACTAATTAAAAATGTGTTGTGTGTCCTTTTAAACTTTTTAAATCTAGTTGCATTTTGCAATTATTAAAAATAATTTATTATTTGTATATACATCTGTATGTACATTTATTTATTGCTCAAATATAAATATTTTATATTGCTGTGTGTTCAGTGAAATGTATCATGTGTACCAATAATGAAGTTTTTTTTTGCATTTGTTTTCTTTTTGTAAACATAAATACAAACACGCCTGGTGTCCATAACAATCATCAAGAGTATCGTGTCAATTATTCATAAACATGACTGATATTTTGTAATCAACGCCTAAATGTATGCAATTTTCTAAATTTAATGTTTTTAAAAGCATTAAACTGAAATATTAGAAAGGTTGTTAGTATTTTTATTTACATAGTTTTGCTATAATGTTTGCAATAATGAGCTTTGCAATAAATTTATGAAATTTTAAACTATGTATTTGATTTAGAGCTGATGATGTATTATGTTGTTAATATTGAAATAAAAATAATATTTTTATTTAAACAAAAAGTGTGCATGAAACTCAGTTACTGCCATTGTTGAGGATTCTCCTGGTAGTAAAGGCAATGAAAACATAAAGTGGAGTTAATTAAACCACATATTTGTTTTAAAGGGCTCTGTTTGTAATCAGTAAATAAAGGATTATCGTTTAAGAAACGTATTCTGAAAATGTTTCTTCTAAACTTCGCTGAATGGTGTGATCAAGTCTAATTTGATAATATTTTAAAAACAAACGCAGAATTGATACAAGCATTTTCAAGGATAGGTAACATTTTATTCTAACTATGTAAGTTTTTTTTTTTAAAAAAAGTAACTCTCAATTAATATATGTATGCCTATATTTAATTGAGTTACTTTCCTTGGAAAGGGGATAGGTTGAAGAAGTAAAGGCGTTAAAGGTAGAATAGATAGAAAACTAATAATTATCAGAAACTGATGTTGTTTGAGTGATAGAGGCTGGGAATCGAACCCGGGCTACAAATACCAACTCATGCTTAATAATCAAACGCGCTAACCAATTAAGCTACAGCACCTTCAAGATGTCTCATGTGAGAAGTATGATTTCTTCTAACTTCAGTCTCTTTTCTCTTTAGATAAATGACAATTTACTAATATTTTGACTCCATTGTAATGTTGCCATTCTAAGATTAATGGCTGAGACAATTGTATGTTTAATAAAATTTGTATGATGTTGTGCAAACTCTATTATTGATTGATACGTGTGGGTGTTTTAGTTTTATGTATGCAAATCTGTATATTTATTTATAGTTTGCAAAACCATGTACAGACAATTGAATGCGTGCGAACATGTTTATTCTTTGATACCACGATTTGTTTGCATGGTAGAAGACATGTAATTTCTAGTTTGCAAGGTAAGACATGTATATAGTATAATGTTTAGTAAGTCTACTTACTTATTTGCACATGAGTACACTCGAACACATGTTTCTATTTATCGTACATAGAGGTGAGAATATCTAAGACAAATTTAACACCTACACCTACACAATAATAAACAGGAAACATTGGTGTCCTGTTTGCTTATTTACAAAGTCAACTTTTATCTCTTTGCATTTCTTTGCATACAAGTCAAATTTAATCTTTGCACAAGTTCTTTTCCAAAGAGTTTTTCAACTTTAAAAGACACATAATTGGATTTTATTGTTGCTGTGATAAGTATGTTTAAAACCTTGATGGTGTGTGTTTATCTTTTACATTTGTGGTTTTTAAAAGTGTGTATATACATACATATGTTATATATACATTAGGGTGGAACGATTAGAATGGAAGGAAAAAAATCTTAATCTTTATCAATATTTTCAGGAAAATTTGCACTTTCATGTACTAGAGAGTTCTTAACTATTGTCTTGACTACAATTTTTGTCATAGTATTGGATCGAAAAGCTCAATGGTTTGGCTGTTATAGGCCAAAATATCAAAACAAAAAAAAACGTGACAAAAGTCTTAGAAAAAACTTCAAGTCAAAATCGGGAGGCTCGATTTTCACCGTAAACGTATGGTCTATTAGACTTTTTTGATCAGTACAATTCAAAGAATCAGAAACGCGAAGCGCCCATTAAGATGTTCAAATCGCCCTACCCTAATATACATACATATGTATTTACAACATTAAGTCTTAGTAAGAGTAAGTGAGTGTGTGTTAGTGTCTGTGTAATGGCATGCAAATTGTAATCCAAATATAACACCTGATTTTATGTAGTTGCATTTGAAGGCAAGTATTTCATAGTCATTTATTTGTTTGTTGTTGTTGTGTACGAGTATGTTTTGTGGTTGCATTTATAACATTTGTGTTATAATTTATATGTTTTATTGAGGTTAATTGCTTGTAATTTTAATTAATTACACTAGTAACTGGGAAATGGTTTTTTAGCAGCAATTTAGGTCGCACTTTATGATAATTACCAATTTGATAAAATATTATTATTTTCAAGTTATTTAAATTTAAATCATAAATAAGTTTAACTTGCAACAGTATTCATAGAACTTTAAGTATTTGCATCATAAATACCATGAATATTTAATTACTCATATTCTCAGAGAGAAAAACTTAAAATTTTGTTGAAAAGTTCATACATAACATTTAGCTAAAGCCAAGCTCGTATACGAGTATGTGAAGGAACTAGCTGAAAAAGGCTGAGCCCAGAGGAAACTATTTGTTTGTCATTGACGAATTAACTGTCAGGTGTATCTAGAAAGTTTAGGATTGACTTAGAAACATTAAATTGTTCAAATTGCAATTCATTTGTACAAAATATCTTTCAGTTTCTAGAGCTTCTAGAGTTTCTATGTAAATAATCGAATCATTTGATTAGCCTTAATTCGTCCTTTGTAATCTTCAAATACTGCAGTAGTATTAGTTTGAAAGATGTATTTTTAACATTTATTTTGCGATTGGCCCCAGTTTGAAATGTATTGTTCTCAGTTAGTTTTTATTGCCTTTTTCTCTCTGGTAGTTGTTTATTATTCTTTAGCCAACACAACGTAATCGATAATAGTTGCACTTTTTTTACTTGGTTGCATTGTGAAAGTTTGTTGATGCAAACATGCTCATCACATTAGGATGGCCCTCAAAAAAAAAAAAAAAAAAAAAAACATTTTCGATATTGTCAACTGAAATCAAAGTTCTGTTTAGACCAACATTCATATTAGTCTTAATTCTTACAGTATTTAATTATTGGAATTTCGCTAAATTTCGTTAAATTTTATTTCTCATAATTCGTTTCATTTGAAATTTTAAGTCAATTTATTTAATGATTGTTTTGGTACAATTGGGTGGTTATTGAACTGTATAGTATTGAACTTTTTAAACCGCTTTATCGTTTCAATATTTTTATAATTTCGCTTGGTTATGAGAAGGTTTGAAAAACTGCAGAAACCATTTGCCATTTCATCAAACTCACCACTTGCCAACGCTTAAAACAAATATATTTTTCAAGATTTTTTTATAAACAACTTAAAGTTTCATTTTTGATTGTAAAATCTAAAACATTTTTCTACTTTTTAACGAAAATTAATTTCTTATTCTGTAGTTTTCGTTGTATTGTGTGGGTTTATTTGTATTTATTTTTCGTCCATATTTTACGATATTTTATTATTGTTATTGTTATTGTAGTTTAGTTTATTGTCCACTTTATTCTTTTTGCAAGTATATTGGTTTTTTTTTTTACTTCTTTTGTGGTTTAATACCTTTTTGATGGTGATGCTGTTTTATTGTTGTTACAATGGCTGGGTAGTTTGTATTTAGTAGCATGAGTTTTGTTGTCTACAAAATCCCATTAGAGATATAAATTGGAGTGCTAAGGTTTATGAGTTTCTTCATCGGCATGTGTTTAAATACTGAAGGGCCATTAGGATGAGCCAATTTTTATTGCGACGTAAAATTTACTACGACCCTAATAGAAATTAAAGTTTATTTTAAAATATTATTTCTTAAAATAAGTTTTTTAACACAAGTTGTCGATGAGTTGGATGAATGAACAAAATGGCCCTTTTTTTGTGTTTTTTATTTTTCTTTCAAGGAGAAAAAAAATTAAATTGGTATCATGGCGCCATGGCATCATTTGATGGCCATGAAAATTATATCAAAACTATTCAAACGATAAATACTAGAATGCGTGCAGATTTTGGAAGAGAATAAGTTGCTTAAAGTCATCACACACATTTATTTTTCTCAGTTAAATTAATCAGGTTAATTTAACTTTAATAAATTATGGATATTGTAAAAAAATCATATTTAGGACCTATAAAATTATATTGTTAGATTTCTAAAAATTTGTTTAAAAATTAAAGTACTATTTGAAACGAATTTAAAAAAACAGGAAAATGTTTTCAGTTGAATCATGATCATCTCGGTAGGATGTTTTTTTTGATCAATAAACCAAAAATTTTAAAAATCTAAAATTTGTATGGAAACTTAGAAAAATTTATAAATATATTGGCTCGGAAAGTTCAGTCAAGTCATTCGATGTGCTCTTTAAAGACCCTTACCACAATTGCGTATTATTTATTATGGGAAAAAGTGAAAACTCCTAATGCCTGGTTTTCACTATGTCATTTTTGTTGTCAAATTGTCCAAATTGTTGGCAATTGTATGAAAACGGGTTGTCATATCATGATTTTTATGATTGCAAATATAGATGACGCCATATGACAACCCGTTTTCATACAATTGTCATAGTGAAAACATAGTGAAAACTCGGCCTAAGAAGAGTTATGATTTAGACTTTATTTTAATTGCAAACATAGACAAACAGTTTTAGGGCCACCCTAATGTATACATTGTATGTATATATGTAAGTGTATTCTTATCAGTTGTTGTGGTTTCTGTTAAATTCTTTGGTTTCATTTTATTGGGGGCTTTTGCGTTCAACTTGAAAACACTTGAATATTGAGGTTTTCTCTGATAGTTGTATTTTGCTGCCCTTTAATTTTAAATTAAATAATTTTCTTAAGCTTCAAGTCAGTTTCTTGTTATAATTATAAAACCCAGTAATACGAGTAATATATAAAGGCAGAATTAGTTTTTACTTTCTGTTCCATTCCGAAACAGCTGACTTGATTCTGTTAAATAAAAAATTTGTAGAAGTCGTTAGTTGTTTTGTTACTTTTCGTGCCGACATACGCACAATAAAAAAAATTTTAGTTTATTACAAAAATTTTCAATTTCTTTGAATTTAATTAAGTTTTTGTATAAAAGTTATAAAAATATAAAAACTAAACGATGGATGACGAAAAACTCAGTATTTTAGTCGAAAGTAATGACAAATGGTACAATAAAAAAAACTTTGATTTGTATTTTTTGATTTATTTTCGCGGTATGTGTTGTCTGTTTACCTAAAACAGCTGATACGTTTATACGGAAAAACTAACTACAAAAATTTAACAACAGAACGACACGGAACAGAACAGCAAGAGAAAGTAAAGACTAATGAAGCCTTAATTCTTTCAGGTATTTTTGTATGCCTACGAAATTCAGTAATTGTCTTCTTCTTAAGGTGCGGTCACACTTGGCAAATATTTACTCAAAAAAGCGTAACCACTTGTTTTAGAACAAATTTTTTTGATGTTGTTTATTCTTACAAGAGTTTTTCAAGATCAAACAGCATCAAATAATATAAAACTAAATATTTGTTGCATCTTGTCCTAAATAAACAAAGTTTTTTTTAATAAATAACGAGTTAAAAATATTTTATTTAGTGGTTACGTCTTTTTCGGCAAATATTTGCCAAGTGTGACCGTATCATAAGAGACATTATTCGGCATTTGTATTGGAAATATAACATTGTAAAAGATATCTTAAAGAATAAGTTAAATTTATGTTGTTCACAAGAAATTATGGACAATTTAACATTACAGAATATGACGTTAAATGAACTTGAGCCAGAATAATAAATTTACCTGATATGCAAATTTATAATTTCGAATAGAAATACAAAAACTAAAATATAAAACAAATATGTTTTAATTGGCATAAATTTCAAATAAACTGCTTATATAAAATGAAATTTGTTATTCATGCAGCAATTTAATGTTGTAAAATTATATGCCTGAAATAGGTATTTGTTCAATATTCGTTTAGTGAGCAAATGCGCCAAGTCAACTATTTATGAAACTTGAGTTTTTAATACATACATAATTATAAAAAAAGTAATGAAACACTGTTGGCTTAAAAAACATTTACAATTACTTCATTCTATGCCGTTGTTATAATTTGGGATGAAAAAGTGCTAATTTTGAGTTAGCAAATGTGTTAAGTTCATTTGTTTTTTGTTCTGACAGCAAAATTATTACCGCTGTCAAATAGAATTTATTATTACATACGTTACTAGTAAATGTCATTTATTGGTTTAGTCATTTATTTTTTACCAGAAAACTTAAACCAACATTTTTTTAAGGAAATATTGAATAATTTTTGGAATTTATTCTGTTGTCGACTGTTCTGTTGTAGTTGTCAAATAATATACACTTTTAATCGAATGTTAATTTATTTTATTATCTCAGCAATGGTAAAACCCCAATAGGAAAAAGTGTCAGACAAATGAAAAATAACAAATCAAAGGCAAGTATTAGATGTTTGGAAAATTCAATTTATATACCTTGAATATATTTATGTACCTTTCTGTATGGCAAGCAAGTGAACAAAAAAAAAGTTAAAGACCAAAACGGAAACAACATGGTAGACATTTCAGACAGGCTGACAACTAATCGTTGACGTTTCGCGCAACATTCTGCTTGAATATATATGTAATAAAAAAGGGGGAAATATTGCACATCTCAGTTGATCATGTAAAGTCGATGTAAGGACTTTTGACATTAACAAGTTCTAATAAACTGTCATTATTTATCATAATAAATTATTCTAAATCTTTGTAGTAAAAACCTGCATGAACATTTGAAACAAACGATTCTAGAACATATTTGCGTCTTCACTAAAATCTGTGAAAAGGTTCTTATCACGTTTTCATACTAAGCTAATGCAATATATAAAAATATTCATTATAAATACATATATGCAGCGCACACTAATTTCTGTGAAGAATAATATCTTTAAAAGAAGTCGTCTATATTTTTAAAATTTATTTATATAAAAATGTTTCGGATACTCTAACCTTTATTAAACATTTACCTTTTCCTCTTACTGAAAGATATGTTAAAAGTTTTATCTAACAAACAAAAAAGGAAATGCTCTTAAAAATGCATTCAATATTTAGAAACCGAATGCCACGTGGCAAAGATTTACCAGTGGAGGTTGAAGATTAAATAGTGTTCAATCGAAGCAGCGAAAAATCTCTCGCCGATATTGCTAAAATTGCAAAGAAAAGAAGGTCAACTGTTCAAAAAGTTATTGAAAGAAGTAAAGCTCGAGAAAACACCAAAACTGCAAAACATGCAGGTTGACCACGCTCTCTAATTGATAATATGGTACGCAAAATAGTCAGAGAGGTAAAGACTATAAAGTCTAGCGCAGCCAAAATATCTGAAGACATTGCTAAGACACGCGGTATCCCAGTAATCGACTCGACAATTAGAAGACGTCTGAGCAACCATGGATTTCAGGGAGGAGTGCTAGAAAAAAAATCGTATATTTCTGCAGTAAACCATACTAAAGGTAAAGACTTTGCAAAAGCTTATTAAAACTCTCCGCAATCTTTCTGGAATAATGTAACAGGAGCGAGCTGCTTCCACAGAACCTTAGTGCCAGAGTAAAACACGGCGGTGGGTCTTTGATGGTTTGGGGTTGTATGCAACAGCAGGACCAGGTAATCTTGTATTCATTGCAAGCACAATGAATAGCCGAAACTATTTACAAATTTTAGGTCTTTCAGCAAGACAACAACCCAATACACGCCGCCGCCAGAATTATCAAAGGGTGGCTATTGTACTACCACCTTAAACCCATATTTCAGCTGTAGAACATTTTAGACTAGTTCTTCAGAAAAAGAAGGAATTTATCAAAAGACGAACTCCGAACAGCTTTAACGGAAGAATGGGGCAAGATTACCAGTTATGTGACTGAAACTCTTGTAGATTCCATGAAAAGGCGACTAGAGGCTGCAATTAAGCTGAATGGAAGACCAATAAAATATTAACTTTTAATTTTTAGATTTTAGCACTATATAAAAAGGTTTTAACTTTCAATTGTATACTAATTTTTGAGTGTTTCTTCTTGCCACAAAATTGGCATGAAATCAATTTTAATTTAAAAAAAATTTTAATATAAGAAAACATTACACCTCAAATTAAATTTTAAGTTGATACAAATTTATATAATTCCTTTTATAATAAAAATATTTTGCTTCATAAATGAAAAATCGTGCTGTATACTAAATTTTGACCCTAACTGTATATATATTGTATATATAAGACTTTGCATAAAAGTGCAATTTAAATACAGTATTTAAAAATTAATTGAATTTGTTTGTTACAAATAAATCTACAAATATACACATACATATGTATGTAGGTACACTCAAAAAATTCTGTACGTAAAATTAACTGAACTTGTAATATAAAATAAATGAATATTCAGTTAAAAACCGGTCTACTTATTATTCATTTAATTTTAACGATAAGTTCATTTAATTTTAAATGTCAAAAATTCAACTCCGAATTCCGTAAAATCAACAGAATTTTCAGTTATTTTATGTAATTACTAACTAAAATAAAAAAATAAAATAACTGAAAATAACTTGAAATAATTTTCTAAGGGTCGGTCTATACATAGTCATAGCTTCTGAATAATATCTACATATATATATATATATATATCTTATATTAAAATTCACATTGACTGTTTGAGAATTATAACATTTAAAATTAAATGAACTTTTTGTTAAAATGAAATGAAAAATTAATAGATCGGTTTTTAAGTAAATTCTCAGTTATTTTAAATTACAGTTTCATTTAATTTTACATACAAAATACTTTAACGTAAACAACTGTCAATATCAAATGCAACTGAAAATCCGTATTAATGTGCACTTAGTTTTTTGAATAAATGTTAGATTCAGTTAAAATTAAATTTTCTTAGAATTTTAAATGTTTATTTAGTTAAAAACAACTGCACGGAATACTTCCTGAATAAACTACATTCCGTTACTGTAATAATATTGTGAGTGTATGTATGCGTACACATATTTTGCATTTAATTATGATACGATTTGTGTCATTTGTAATTATTTATTTATAATGCTTTTTATTTACTTTTATTGTTATCTATTATTTATATTGTTTAAAACCCCAAATTGTTTGTTTGATTTTAAACATGTTTGAAAATTCTCATTTACTTACAGAAATATGTAAGCGAACTGTCTATTGTACGAGATTGTGCTACTGAATGTGCTGAAAAAGGTAAGAAATAATTATTTTATAATTTTAGAAAACAATTTTGAGTCTATTATATTAAATATACATATGTATGTATGTACATATGTATGTGGCTGTGTTTATACCACACACATATTTTTTGTCTGCGTATACAGTCGGGCCTCGATTATCCGTGATGAATGGGACCAGAAGCATTACGGATAATCGATTTTCACGGTTAATCGAATTACAATTTTGATTATACAGTTTTTAAGTATTGAAGGTAATTGTTATAGTTGAACTGTTAATTCTTGATACATATATTTATTTAGTTAGACATGAGTTCATTAAATTTAATTTTCATTAAATTAACTGAAGGTAAGAATTGTTTTTACAACATGAAAATTTTGTTATTGATAATTTTTTTGGCTGAGCTGGGGACCGAACCTGGGTTGAATTTACATTTTTCGAGAATAACCACATTCTCTCAGCAGAATTCTTTGCGTTCTAACCTCTGCTAGCCAACAGTCAAACATCAATCTTTAACCAGTGATACTGGTGGTTCGAAATTTGCTGTAATTATCATTTTTCTTTTTTAATTTATTTTACATGTTGTCTCCATTTTCTTCAGTTCGTATTCTTTCGTCAAGACTTTGTCTTGAAAACCTGAATACATTTTATTTATTATGTTTGTTTTGTTATGTTGTTTTTAAGTATTTTTATTATTTAACAAGTGAACATTGGTGTACATACTAATTAATTCTTCTTAAAACTTCGTATTTTTGGGCCAACATTTTAAAACTCACATAATTTTTGAATGCTCGGTAATTATTTTAACTTAATCTGCAATATTTAAAATGTTTCTTTATCTTTTTAACACTGGTAACGTTGCCATACTAAATATATTTACATAGATCTATTCACCCGTACTTCCCAAATTTCAAAATTAAACTAATCACTTTTAAATGCTTCTGACTCATCGTATGCAAACAAGGGAATTCCCCGTTTTCATGTTTATTATATTGTATGTATGAAGTTGAAGTTAATAAAAAAAATTCTGTCATCACGGATAATAAAGGGAATCACGATTAATCGCAGCAAACAATTTGAAAACATTGCAAACAAAAAACAATAGACTGATATTTTTCCATCACGGTTAATCGGGGTTACCTGTTAACCGAATCACGGATAATCGACGCCCGACTGTAATTATATCCATAGGAGTTTTACAATTCATAATATTCTAATGGAATTTTAAATTGAAAAATTACTTTAAAAACTGCTCTTGCCAAATTTGCTAAATCGTAAAAACTTAAATTTTTCTCTTAAAGGACTTTTAAATTAGCTTAATATTTCTAGCTTTCAAATAAATTTCACTCTTTTAGTCTAACTTATGACAACATAAATCCTACTACAGAGCTTCAAGTTTTAAATAGGTCGGATAAGTAATTGTGATTTTCTATATTTATATTGAGTTAATTTATTACAAAAATCACAAAATTAATGAATTTTTCTACATTATAAATTATGTTTTTTATACTCTTTTGTATTTTTAGAAATCTGGGAAACCCAAACGTATTGCTGCACCGAAGATGGTTGCAACGGTTCAAACACCATAGAGGCCTCGGCAGTCGTTATAATGTTGCCCTTGGTAATCTATATAGTAAATGAAATTATGAATATAGTCAAGCAACAGCGTCGTTAAAATGACTAAAATGACTTTTAGTTTAAACTATAATTGAAATTAATTATGATTTAAACCCAAATTAAACTATTTTCACTTTTAAATTAAATTTTTGTATGTTGGAATAAAACGAAATCTACTTTATGAGGGACCTAAAACAATTCTGATTTAAGTTTAAAACTAATTACATACATATGTAAGTGTTGGTGTTTTTGTATACTTTTGAAACTTGGTTTTCTTTTTAATTTAATTTAATTTAATTTTTTTTTTCTTTATTTTAATGATTTGTAGGAATTTCTTTAAATAGAAAATACAAAAAACTTTTGAACAGTCTTCCCAGCAATAAATTCAACAATATTATTGAGCAATAGAAAAGTAAAATTATAAAAGTAAAGTGGTTTGTAGTGACACGCAGGCAGGAGTTTTAGAAAACCAAAAGAAAACGATAAATAAAATTAGTTAAAAAAAAAAAAACAAAAATCATGAACAAAACAAAAATTCTAAAATTTTATTAACAATTTACAACAAAAACCAATAAGTAAATGAAAACAATATATAAATTAATGAATTATAATAATACGATACATATAATAAAGAAATATTTAAAGAAAACCAAAAACTAAATATGCATATAAATATTTGATTTAATTAAAAATAAATAAATTTCTTTCATTTAACTGTAACATTAGTAGCAATTGAACAGTGAGTGACAAAATAGTTTTATATTTTAGATCGGTTAAGTAACACAAACTGTTACTAAATAAAGAATCATGATTAAGTATGCTTTAAAGTTTAAGCATGCTTAATCATGATTTAGTTTTTGCTAAGAGATTTAATTTATTTTAGATTTGAAATATATTTCAACATTTCTGTTGTTCTTTATATTATTCCATACAGTGATGTGAATAGTTGACTTAAAATTTAAGATTTCTTACTATTTTCAGAAAGTAGTCATTGTGTGGCCACTCATTGTTTATAATTGTTATACAATAAAGAAATGTTATTTTCAACAAACATTAATTACATTAAAAACAAATCATTTAAAACCAGGTATTATAGAGTAATTAAAGCAAATTAATCATTCTAGTATTTTCAAAATTAAAGTTCCAATTCTGTCAAATGAATATTTTTAAAATTTTAATTATTAAACTGACTTGTTTAATTCACTAATACAATTGTATATTTGTTATTCACCAGAAACAACATACAACCTACATTCAACATACAACTTGCAATGAATAGATTTAACCAAGAGTCCTCAAATGCCAGAATATTTTCGAGAAACTTAATGTAACATATTCAATTAAACATTCAAACAATAGATACAGACCTGCATTTTAACTAGTGAGACGATGTTTCCATTAATAATATAATAATTTGGAGCTTTTCGTTTTTCAATGGTCCCAAGCTTGGTACCTAAAATTCTAAATTCTTATCGATAAAAATACTTGTACTCAACTTGTCTGCTTGTGAAGAGATTAATGGCATGTTTCTAGATAACAAGTGTATTCTCACGCGAACGAGTGGTTCACGGGCGAGTACGTAAACAAAAGAGTTTCTATAATACACTCGTCTGACTTACGTTTTGTTACGTTGATATTATTGTACTCTCAAATGACATTATTGCCAAAGCAGGTAATTTCATATTTTGTTTATTTTTTTCCATGGTAATATTCAATATTTTAATTTTTTGGGGCAACTCTAGAAAGCAAAATAAAAACAGCTGTGTTTTATTTACAATTCAAAAATAATTTATGTGAATTGAAATTGGTATGAATTTTTTTTTTAATTTGTAATAAATTGAATGAAAAATGTTTCCATCTATCGCAATAAACATTGAAAGTGAAAGTGTGGGTTACCGTTTATGCCGTAGAAATATACGAAATAATATATTAAATATTGTTTTGTAATGCACACAAGCACTTATTTCTACTTGTCTGTTTTTGACAGTAGTGACATTTGAAATTGCAATGTAGAAACCATGGTGCAACTATACAAGGCGAGTGCAGTAGCCCAGCTGACTGACTTTGTTTACAATTTACTTATGTCAAAAGTAATACTTTTTCAAGTATTTTTGACAGTAGTACATTATTTTACACAAACAAAATGCCTGTTGTTTCTGTTTTGTGTTGTATTTGTTGGCGATTTGCACTCACCTTGTATAGTTGCACCTTGGTAGAAACCATAAAAAAAGATAGTTTTACGTTTTTACTCAAGCGAATTGACACTTGTGTTATAAAACCCCAAAACTAATTTGGGCGAACAATTTGAGTCACTTGTTATCTAGAAACATGCCCTAAGTAAGTAAGAGTAAGTAAACCGAAATTATTAATCACATTTCTTCACTGGAGTAGGAGCGGACATTATACGACTTCTACAGCTGTAAATTGAACAAATATTGACATTTTTCAAGTATTACAAAATATTTTGGTGATCATTTGTTTTAAAATTCTTTCGAAATCGAGAAACAGTTAAATATTTCTAAAATCTTATTTTCAGTTTTTGCTAAAATCGTAATTTTTATTTTAGAAAATATGCTGCAATATACAAATTCACATATGTTGTTACATGGGGTATTGTGGACTTGTATATTCCTGGTAATATTTTTTCAGTTAAACATTTTTTTTTGAAATAAAACTATAAAAAACACAAGCTAAAGCCATTCACAAATAGTTATAATTAAATTATAATTAAAATAAAAAATGAATAAAAACTGCTAAATAGATTTAAAACCAACAGAAAAGAAACCTTTAAGTAGATTTTCAATTGATAGCAATTAAACATATTTAAATAAAATTCTTAAAAAAGCAACGAAACTATGTTAAAGAAATCCAATAACAAAACAAATGCAATCGCTACACTCGAAGAAAAAAAGTTGATCGTTAACAATAGAAAACCAAAAAAAGAAAAAGAAAAAGAAAAATTATATACAAACATATATAAATTATGTAAGAACGCAACATACATATTTAAACCCAAAAATAACACATAAAAAATTCATTTAAAAAAATCATCATTTCAGTTATCAAAGAAAAGTGATGTAGTTTTCACCTAAAACCACAAAAGAACAACAAATTATTTAACAGATATATAAAAAAAAAACTAAAAACAAAAACAAAAATATATATTTAAATGAAATAAAGTGAACAAGACACTGTACATGAAATTCTAAATTTATTAATAAATATTTAAAGAAATATTAACGAAAATAAAAAACAAACAACGTATAAAAAATTAATTAATTAAAATTTAGATTTTAGAGATAAAATGTATCAAAAATAAATAAAAACAAAACCCAAAGAATTATTAGTAACTTACAGCAACACTAAATAAAATATGTTCTAAAATTTTTAAACGAAAAATCAATTAAACCAAAATGAAAAACAATAACAAAAACAAAAAATATTATTAAATTAAACTAAAATTTCTTAGAGCACTTTCGTATTTAAAATTATAAATATTTTATGGGTTTTCCTTTTCTTTTATTAATTATTTATTATAATTAAAACAAACCAAAAACCAACTATTATTACTCTTAAGGCTTTTTAATTAAATAAATTACAATTTAGAGAGCGATAATATAATTACAAGATTTAAGCAAAACTAAATAATAAAAGTAAAACAAAACAAATTAACGTAGCAAGCAATAATTCAATAAAAAATATATATAAAAACTCAATCAATTCAAATTCAATATTCAAATATTAGTTCCTTTCAATTTTTAATCAAAACCAAGAACTCAACTTAATAAAATATGAAATTTAAATTGAAATCAAACTCAAACAAATCACGTTTTCATTAAAGTACTCTGTGCCATAGAGTTTTCTAATTATTATTTTGAAATTCTTTAATTAGGTTTCAGCAACAATATTGTTTGTGTTAACACTCTCTAAGTTTTATTTAATTTCAAAATTACATGTTTATTGTCAGAAATTTTAAATAAAAATACATATATCAAAATTAATACTAAACTGTTTCCATTCAAAGGGAGTTTTTTTTATACAAATAAATAAATTAATGCAACAGGGGCAACTTCTAAGTAATTTGCTTGAAATAGTTATTTAATGGCAAATTTTTGTTCATTGTTTTTAGTAGGCACATATTTGCTAAGGGTCATTCCTTTATTATCGTTCTAAGTGAATTGGCATTGCAATTCAGCAAAGTTAAATAAATAAAATTATATGAAAATAAAATTTGATGTAAAGTGTTTTTCAATAAGTGTCGATGGTGAAAATTGATAGAATGAGATAACAAAGAATATCTATCAAAAAAAAAATAAATTGTCACTTGTATGAAAATAACTTTATATCTGACGATCGTCAGATATTACAACGTTGTCCGAAAAATGTTCAGAAATTGTCTAACAACCGTGTAAACTTAAAATTTTTGCCTTCCAACGTTGTAAGAAAAAGCATTTTCAGTACATTGCAAAACAAAAATATTGTCAGACATCTAACAATCGTGTAAACACACAATTTTGTCATTGTCATTGTTATAAGACAATTGTCAAACACTTTTCATTGTCATATGTGCAAAGTTTATGCATTTGCCAATGGCAGCATTGTCATAGAAATTATTTCTAAATGCAACTCTGTATATACATAAATAAACAAACAAGCATTGATAAACTTTTTGAAAAAATGTAGAAGAAAATTAAAGAATTAAATTAAAGTGTGCATTTGGAGATAAGCAGATAAAATGGTTCCAATTGGTCTTTTTTGTTCCATGACAATATTTAAAATTATTAAACACACACACAGTGCTGCAAAACGAATTTGACAATGCCAATGTGAACTGACAATTTCGGTTGACAGATAAATTCATTGTGTGACAATTGTGTGCAAATGAAATTGTTAGTTTTCTTACAGTCGTTTAAACTGACAATTTATCTTTTGCTAAAAATTTTTCAATGTCAGTACATTGCTAGCACATTGCTAGATATGACAACGTTGTAATATCTGACGATAGTGGACACATATACATATACAAATCTCACAAATTGAGACTTATTTTTAGATACTTATCTCACAACTTACATAAACTTAGTTCTGCTTATAGAGAGTCCGATTATAGTCCTTTAGTATTTCAATCAGCCATGTTTCGAATAATATAATAAGATTATTAATTACAGAAATCATTGAACTAATATTATCTTTAAGAGAAAAGTTTTATTCTTTCTGGCTAATAGTTCAAATTTTCAAAGAATACTATTGTAAAGTACTATAATAATTGGCAAATTGGAACGCATTTTCTACCCTGCCAAGGGCGTCATCAGCAATTTTCATTGTCCACGATCCATCTGTAAAAATCATCTTTTAAATCACCGTTTTTTGAGAAATAGAATTCGAGAATTATCATATTTCCTTTTTACGTGTTGTGAGTTAGAACGAAATTTACGTACGTTTACAATATGTGTGTATTCTTTATTATTATTTACAAATCTTGTATTGTTACAAATTTGTTTCTGTTGTTCTTGCTGCGTCTACTTTTTTTTGTATGTATGTATGTTTTTGTTGTCATTTCCCCTTTCTTCTTGGTGGATTATACTTTGACTACATACTTTGATAGAATACATACTTTGATAGAATTAGAGAAGATTATATTGCACGTACAACAATTTTTAAGTCTCATCTTCAATCTCTAGCGAAGATTCAGTTACCAATAACCGTTCATCTTATGATGAATGTTTTTAAAGTTTACGGAATAACTTTAACTTGGAATATCTAATGACAGTAACCTCCTTAAAGTATTCTAGTAAACCGCATAAGTGTTTGTATGTTTCTCAGTCATCCAATTTAATGGGATGAACAACGCATTTTTGGTCGCAAATATTCTTTGCCAAAAATAAAACACATTTGCGAAAATACACACAACAATAGCGTCGGCTGAATTCTGATATATATTTATTTCTATTTCTTACGCCGGCGAACGACGAACAAGCAATACGGGATGAGCATGTTTCCTTTTAGTTTTTAATGTTTTAGTAAAAATATTAATTTTTACTTAAATGACTGTTTTATTTTTTACTTTTTATAATTTAAAATAAAAAATAGGGCGGTATTTGTTTTTGTCGTTTTTGTGCTTTATACGAAGAATTTACACAGCGAATTGTTGCCAACTAATTCGTCGTGTTGGGTGAAATTCAACGTTCGTCCCAGTTGTGTTCCTTGTCATTGTCACTAATCATACGGGAAACACTCAGTGCAGCATCAAAAATGACAAACCGTATGATGTTAATGGCGAATTTAATCCGTGTTAACTTATTTCAAAGTATCTGTAAGTTATTCTATATGAAATGAAGATAATTGGTACAATTAAAGGTAGGTGCATCAATATATTTACATTTCTTTGTCATCACCATTGTTGGTGTGATATAGTTAGAACTAAAAATCATTTCAAGTAAAATTATTCTCCAGCAATAAGGAGATGGATTAATCTCATAACTAATGTATTTAATTACGCATTTTTAAAACTTTTCAATCAACATTTTAAATTTACATTAAAAAATGCAATAATTTTAATCTCTTCAGTGTTATAAAAAAAGCTCCTATAAATCTGTTAAATAATTGAAATAAATATATTTCTCATTAAATTATAATGGAATTTATTAACTACTACTACTCATTCAATAATACTACATATGTACATATGTATGTAAATGTGTATGTCTGTATGTAGTATACAAATATAAATCTGGACAGATGTCATTTTTTATAGCAACATGTTATTTCATTATTTTTAATTAATAAGTTTTAATACAAAATTAATAGAAGCACCATTTTTAACTTTATTTATATTTTTATGCATATTCAATTCAAACAGAATTTTACATTATCATACATACATACACACATACATACATATATTTTGAATATCATTGGATTATTTCTTTACACAAACAATTATTTTAAAAATAACTTTAGTTTTTTACTTTAACTTGAATAAAAAAATGTTTTAATAAAACAATTAATTAATTTTGTTATAAAACAATATAAAACATGCGTAAATTTTAATTATTTTTAGAACCAACCACTGGTTAGAGTAAACGCCCGCCCATACCAAAAGCAACAACCTTTATACTCGTATTAATAAATTACATCACATTATTACAAACAATAACAACAACAACATCAAAAATAAAAAAAACATTATTTATTGCTCCTTTTACTCTTTTTATTATATGTAGGTATGTATTTATAAAATAAAGTATTTATTGTGAATAAATTTATATTACTACAACAATATATGTATGTATGTATATTTATTTATTTATATACATATATACACCTTATGTACGATATTTATATATGTACATATTTACTAACATATGTATGTATGTATTTCTGTTAACAATTTTCTCTTAATTTTCAATTAAAATTTATAAAATAAAGCGTATTGTAAAATAAATTGAATTTAAAACCTACATTATTTAAAGCTGTGTTTAATAAACTATTTTTTTATAATTTCTCTAATGTATGTATGTATTTATAATCATAGTTATGATTCTAATTATTATTATTATTCTCGATTATACTAAATATTTAATTGATTGATTGATTGATATAAACGGTAATCCCGAGGCTTAATAAAATTAACTCATTTACATACATACATATGTATGTATGTATATCAGTGCCAACTGAATGAGAAATTAAAATAAATATTTTTAAAGCTAAATTATTATTGTACGTACATACAAATACAGCAAAAAGCAACTACCTATAATATCAGTTAAAATCCTATAAAAAGTATTTAAAATAACAACAACAACAACAACAATTTATGCTAATAAACATTTACTGTTGTTAAACTTTAAACGTTAAAACAAATACTTACATAATAATAGTAAATATTAATGAACAAATCAGCCGCAGTTAAAACACATAATTAAGTTAATTATTGTATTTAAAGCAAAATAAACAAACAAACAAACAAACAAGTGCATATGTAATAAATAATGACAACAACAATTAAGAGAAATAATAGTGAAATGTAAACAAAACCAACTATATATAAGTATATATACACACACACACATACACTCTCTCTCTAGGGAGAGACAGAGTAAATTAACGGTTAAAAGTCGTAATAGAGAACGAAAGAAAACAATTAGAAACGACGAAAATATAAATTCTTAAAAAATAAAACAAAATATTTTAATTTCAATTTTAGAAATAAACTTAAATAAAAAAACAAAACATATGTATTAAATGACTTTTTATTTGTTTACGAAGATTGGAGAGTAGGGAAATGGACTGTGAGTATAAAGGTTTTATTAAGATTTTAATTTGGTTTGGTTTTAATATGGGATATGGACGCATATTTTATGATATGTAAGTATGTAATCAACAACTTATTATGGAAAATGAAACATACATATGTAAAAATGGACCGCAAACACGTATCGAGAAGATGCTGTAATGAAATGTAAATATGTATGTATGTATGTATGAACATGTACAAATACATTTGGTAAAATTGTTTGACAAGCAATTTGCAGTTGTGGCTCTTTAGTCAACTCTTCAAATACATACATATGTATATCTACAGATATTTATGTATGTATATAAAATAATGCCTTAATAAATGACGCTATTAGATGTCTCCACTCTTTAAGTTTGGCCGGATTTAGGTCCCTGTCATTACTGGTGTTGAAGAAATTAGGTCGGCGTAATAGAACATTATATAAAACATCTTTGGCAAATGAAAACTAACCCTCTGGCCCACGATGTCGAACGATAACGTTCGCTTTAAGAGCTGTGTGGTCATTTAGTACCAAGCGTCATATCTATAAAAAAAAAAATATTTTAATTTAAATATACCTCTTGCTACTAAGTGACCACAAAGTTCTTAAAGCAAATGGTCTAAAGTTTCTTTTGAGGAAAAATAAAAAAACTCCATTTTGAAAAAAAAATATAAAAATGGGGGAAAATGAAAATGAGACATGTGCCAAATATTGAAAAATCCTATTTTTGAGTTAAAAAATAATTTTTTTGATAGATATCCCACTCGCATCCCATTAAGCGATTATAAAGGCCTTAAAGGAAATTGTATAAGCTTTCTTTTGAGGAAAAAAGGGCCCAAATTAAAAAAAAAAATATTTTTAAAAAAAATTTTTTTTTGGACAATTTTTGCTATAACCAATAGGTGAAAAGTTACGCTCATTTTAAAAAAAAATTTCCAAAATGTCCAACTTTGACCCCCTCCAACTCCGGAACTTCTTGACTGATAGAGCTGTAAATTTGTGCCTGGCCTACTATCCAATAGTATTCACCGTAATGCAAATTTCATCCAAATCTTAAGACATCGATTTTAAAAATTGGGTCATTTGACGTGAAATTGCCCATATGTCAACTTGTCACAAACTAAACACAAACAAGATTAAAAAGGGATATAAAAGATGACATTACACATCTGTCGTTTTGGTTTGGCATTTTACCACTATTAAATAAAAACTACTTCAAAGCAAGCGTTAACTGACAAAAAAAAAAAAAAAATGATTTTCTACGAATATCCCTCATCATAAGGAAGCGATTGTAGATAATTCTTTATGAAAATTTATGGCTAATTTCGCATTGAATTTCCACCTTTTACAGGTGTTTGTGGGCTTGTTGATATATAGCTATAACTTCAAATAAACTTATGAATCCAATTTTAAATCACACGATCACTTAAACGATCAGGAAATGTGCCATGGAGTAATTAAATGCAATCGCATCAATAT
This sequence comes from Bellardia bayeri, assembly GCA_950370525.1. Lineage (NCBI taxonomy): Eukaryota > Metazoa > Arthropoda > Insecta > Diptera > Calliphoridae > Bellardia > Bellardia bayeri. The sequence continues at coordinate 132,238,064 of OX493264.1, forward strand.
CATTTAATTTTGTACCCTAATTTATTATTCGACCATAAAATAATTGTGCTAAAAAGTATTCGTTGTTGAGTTCTTTTTGAAATTTACAATTCTAAGTCACGACTACGAGTTCAAATTCAGGACATTTGAAAAGCTTGTTTTTGGATGACCTGGAAAATTTAAAGATTTTATAGTAAATGCTGTTTAGAAAATATATCAAATACATTTCATTGTATCAGAACAATGGAATCATCATCCAATATTCGAAGATATGTATGTCTTGAAACTTTTTGTTCTAATAATTATTTTTAAGTCTGAATAAACATTTTTATACCCTCCACCACCAAGAGTGGTGAATGATGGTATACTACGTTTGTCATTCCGTGTGAAACTTTTTTAATATTCATCTGAGGCCAACAAAGTATATATTTTCTTGCTCCTTATGAAATTCTAAGTCGATTTAGCCATGTCCGCCTGTCTGTCCGTCTGTGTAAAACACTCTCACGTCCAAAATATACAACGAAACGAAATTTAAAGAAAATATTTCTTATTTTGCGGGTAACTTTGGTATATTGAAAATCAGCAAAATCGGTTTAGGACAACCAGAGTTATGGACCAATATGTGAGACAACCTCCATAAAAATTTTATATTTTTTGTCCATTTTATTGCAATATTTTGAAATATATTTTTATACGTTATTTTTATGATAAAAGACGAAAGTGTGCGGAAAATAGTATGAATCGGTCCATGATTTCTCATAGCCCTCATACAAAAATCTTCCCGAAATATTGCTCAATTATATATAAATATATATATAAAATTGGAATATCAAGACATATATACAAAAATCATCCCACAAAATTTTGTGAATTTCGGTCTATTTTTAACCGTATGCCCCATATAAAGCCCTCTTCCGAAAATCACTTTAATACTCATAAATCTCTTATAAATAAGGGCACAAATCTAAAATTTTACACGGATCATTTACATACATGCGTAAATCAAACTCCTGGATTTGGAGAATATCGGTCCAAATTTGAGAAAAATCCCCCACATAAGGTCCACTCTCGAAATCCACGTAAATACTAATATATATCTTAAATATACTGTTATTATGTTGAAATTCGACGTGAAATATCCTCATATGCATAAAAATAACTGTTCCAAAATTTAAGAAGATCGGCCCATAATTTGTCATAGCTGCCATATAAGAACCATTTCCAAAAAACAAATAAACCCACAAAAATGTCTAATAAATATCGATATGCATCAGAAATTTTAATCCAGAAATGATATTAGTATCGGTTATATGGCAATTAAGCTACTGGATTTTGTATCTGTCAGTCAATAATAGCTACTGATTAAGTCCACTTCCGAGCATAACAACCAACCATACAACTCTTGTAAATAATGCTATTGACACGGAATTCAACCAATATAATTCTAAAATACATAGAAATCACATTAGTGGATACTGGATTTAGAAGCTGTCAGTCCATAATTGATCCATTTCTTCTATGGCACCCATAAATCTTTTGTAAATAATATTATTGAGATCAAATTCAAACAAAAAGCCTCATCTTATTCTTTTTTCTACTCTGTTTTTTAACTTGTTGTGTTCTTCTAATTTATGGCGTTTTCTTTTCTGGCAAAAATGTTACACTTTTTTCCTTTTTTATATGGGAAATGGGTAAAAAGTGTAACATATATGTAACATTTTTGTCAGAAAAGAAAACGCCCTTAATAATTTGTTAAATTACAAACAAGATTAGAATTTTAAATTAAGCACATAGTTGGCAGCACTACAAATCGTCTGGTACGAAAAACAACCGCGAAATTTCAACGTGAACTGAAATTATTAATGGATAGTTATCGTAAATTACAAAACAGTCTTATAAAAAATGGAATTTGTGACCAAAATCACTGAACCATCACCAGCAACTGATCATGATTTCGAAAATATTTCTAGCGATGAAAGTGATGTCTTTCGTAAACGAATGCGATTATCAGAAAGTGATACTGAATAAAAGATATATGTATGTATATCATATTTATATAACAAAAATATTTATTTTTAAGTTTTATGGTTTTTTGTGATTATTTTTCTAAATGAACTCTTTTTGTTTAAAATATGTTTGTGTATAAAGCAACATGAATTTGAATTATTTATCTTATTTTACCTGATATTTCATACGTGGAACCAATTCCCTCATTTAATATGGATATTCTATATTTTTTTACGCGGTTTTTTTACGCGAGTTTTCGAGGAACATATCTATCGCGTAAAAACAGAATTAGGTGTACTAATAAAATTTGCACTAAGACTGAATAGAAAACACAGAATAAGAATATTCTAGTCCTATAACCAGTGTAGTTTTTCTATTTCTTAGTACGTTTTGGTGGAGGGTATTTAAGATTCGGCACAGCCGAATATAGCACTCGAACTTGTTTGATTTTATTTAATTTGTATTACAATATACATATTATTTAAAATTGGTTCTATTTTTACTGTAATTTTATTTAATAAAGATTTTACAATTTAATTTTCACATAATATTTATATTCATTAATTTTTATTATCTATAATACAATAATTTTGTAGTGAACAAGTTTAAATGCAATGGGTTTGTTTCCTTTTGAATGCAATTTACAATAATTATTTATATTTCATTTTATTATTATCAAATAAAAATGCAGAAAAAAAAGTGTAAAACAACTTAAGGCTATTAACAAAAATGTGATTATGTTAATTATACACAATTTATGAGAAAATGTTTATTTAATGTGGAAGTTGTAATTTATTTTATATTTACACATACATATATACATACAAACGTTTATGAGTCAATTATGTGCAGATTTATGAATGCAATAATAATGTTAATATGTATATTAGAGTGACATTCTGTTATATGGAAAATTTTTTTTTATCAAATTTTTTTTAAGTCTCACCACCCAGAACTGATTTTATGAAAAAAAAAATTTCCAAAAAATTTCATAGCGATAAGTTAAGTTTCAAAGTTTTATATGAGCCTTACAGTATGAACAATATTGATATTTTGGTCATATATGGTCTTTTGAGCCTAAAATGGTATCATTATAAGTTGTACCTTTGATTTTTAAATTATTTAATTTAATTCTAGTCAAAAGGCAGCAAGATTTCAAAGCATTTATATACCCCCTCCCCCCTAAAATAAACGTTAAAAACGCGACTTTGACGTCTGCCATTCAATGGAAAAAAAAACAAAATTATTTTTATGTTAAATACGCAAAAAAAGCAATAATGTCAACAAAAAGCAAGTATCGGTATATTCCATTGAAGCAAAAGAAACGTGGCAAAAATTTTGATTTATTTCATGATTAATTCATTCGAGTTTATTCTTTTCTATTGTTCTTACAAAATAGAATTACTAAAATGAATGCAAGATCATTATTTGAGTGGCTATGCCTTTAATCAACTTACGGGTTCCAAGTTACCTCCAAAAAAAAGAAGTAATAAAGGTGTTGTTTTTTAATTGGCGTGTTGTAAATATGAGTTTACGAGAAAGTGCTAAGTTAGTTATTGAAGAACTTTTGATTTTTTGGGACAAAGCGCGATACCCACAAGAGAAAAGTAACATTGCATTGCAAAACTGGAAAAATTACATACAGAATGGACGAATTTAAAAAAAAGTTGTGGAAGAAATACAGATAACCAGAAACACAAAGAAAATACCTGGGTTGAAAGCTTCAGAACAAATTTTTGACATGGCGCATGCAAATCCCTTAGAATTAATCACTGTGGAGGAAGATAAAGCATTCTTGATAAGCCAGAGGCAGGAACATATGCACGGAATTGATTATAAGACACTTCAAATGGAGATTCAAGCTGAACACCGCAAACAGATTAAGTTAAAGCGAGTTGAACGTAATAAACGTGAACAAAATATTATAAGTATGATTAATAATGAACTTAGATTATTAATGAACTTTTCTATAATAGAGGTAATTTTTTTTATGTTCAAGGTGAAACCGTGTAACTTCAGTCATCATCTGAAAGTGATCAAAGTTTTCAAGCCACAGAGTCCCATGATGAAACTGTTAAAGTTCGCTCAAAAAATGCAAGAGTAAAACAAACAATTATTACTCCAAAAAAAAAAAATTGCATTAGATTATTGCAAAATAAGTAACAGAAATGCTGTTCACATTATTTCTGCTGTATTGCAATCATTAGGAAAAGCTGCTTTGCAAAATGAAAATGCAAAAATTATAAAACGCCTGATTTTAAAAAAGAAAGAATTGCAGATGTAATTGATAATGGACTACACAGAAAAAAATAAAAATGAGTTTCAATAAAAATATTTGTGGAATCAATTAAAAATTTTATTGAAATCGGACCTGTAAACAAAATGATAGTATCAATTAAAAAAAAATTGAGATTTAATTGAAAATATCAGAAAAAGTAATTGAATCAATTGAAATTTTATTTGAAAATTATTTTAAAATCAATTAAAGGTTTAATTGAAAAAAAACATCTTTTTTTTCTGTGTACGCTATTAACCAAAATCATATAAATAATTACAGTGACCATAATATCTATTAAAGAAATTTTTGAAATAGCTATGGCAAACATGTAGAACTATATTTTTTCTCTGCGTGTACATTTTAAAATTAAAAAAAATAAATATGAAAATAAAAAAAATAAATACACAGAAAAAAATAAGTTTTAATAAAAATATTTGTGGAATCAATTAAAAATTTAATTGAAATCGGACCTGTAAACAAGATGATAGTATCAATTAAAAAAAAAATTTGAGATTTAATTGAAAATATTAGAAAAATCAGAAAAAGTAATTGAATCAATTAAAATTTTAATTGAAAATTATTTTAAAATCAATTAAAGGTTTAATTGAAAAAAAAAATATGATTTTTTTTTCTGTGTAGAACAATTTGTTTCTTCCACAACAGCAAGATTTTTCGAAAGATTTAACATTGATAAATCTTTTTTGGAATTAGACTCTTCAATATGGCCAACCCATGAATGCTATCAAAGTGCATTTGTATATCTAAACAAATTAAAAGTAGTAATGATGTGGCAGAAAGAGGAGTTAAACTAATAGAAGATTACAATAAACTTCTGACTAAAAACGAAGAGCAAACACAATTTCTTTTGCAAGTTGTGACGGACTATCGCAAACGTTTCCCAAATTCAAATAAATCGACTATATCAAAAGTACTTTAATTTTAATAAACATTTTATAAAAAAATTAATATAGAATTTTTTCTACTTTCTTGTAAAACAATTTAAATAAAAAAAAAATATATGAACGAAATATCAATATAGTTCATACGTTAAGGCTCGTATAAAACTTTGTAATCAAAGTGGCCCAAACATGCGGTTAATGGAGTTATTCTTATCACTAGTGTGTTTGTTTACCATAAACGAGGACAAGAACAATAGTAGGGGAGATGGGGGCACCTTTGAACACTTTTTGCTTTCAAGCCACGTAAAAATTTATATTTTTGAATTTTTGTCTTTTTACATAATTTAACTAATATTTATGGAAATAAACTTTAGTTTAAGTCTACAACTAACTTATTTTTAGTTCGATTTATATTTTTTTTTTATTTTTTAATGAATGAAGTCATTGTGTTCAAATGTGTCCCCCATACGGGGCAGCTTATTAAGAACACTAGAGGCAAGTTGTAATAATGGCCCTAAGACGGAAAAGGCCTTGCGATTTCAGGTGACATTACATTCTCCTTTAAAGCATCATGATCAGCATTGGAGTCGCAATTTTCAGAAAATAAGAGAGAATCAACAATGTTTGGTACTTCGGTTGATAAATTAACATGTTGAATGGTGCCCGCTTTTTCTTTGTTCAAACCTGAACTGGCTTGTCATTTCACGGAAATTTTGAATAAATATTTCTTTTTTTTACATTAATATCAAATCACCTACCTTAATTTTGTTTGTAATGAATTTTGGACTGCAATAAATTTCTTTCACGAAAGGAAACGATCACTGAATACTTCTTACACTCTTACAAAAAAAAAAAAAATGAAAAAATTTACAATGGCACTGCGAAAACTTGTTCACCCAACTACATTCGGTCGACGACTGAAAAGTTGTTGACGTTGCTAGAAAACAAGGTTGTCATGTGAAAAACTCAGTTAAGGATCGGAAAAAATGTTAAACTGAGATTTCATCAACATTGTTCAAAGGTGCCCCGTGTTCAAACGTGCCCCTCTCTCCCCTACTACATAGTAGCTAGTTAAGATATACATACGAGTATTATAGTCTTAGTTCTAAAAATATATTAGAAAATTAGTTATTTTATACAAGATATATTCAATGTGAATGAAAATCGGAATAAAGCCATTTTTTAATATATGCATTTACTTTTTATGACATGATCATTTTTGTTCTTTCAACCAATAAATTTTACAATATTAGCAGTTTTATCTTTATATACTTTCTTTAGTTCTTCAGTATTATTTCGCTTTAATAACCAGCAAGATAATAAATAAATAGACAGAGAGGATAGGACAACACAATTGTTCTGTTCGTCAAAGTGGTTTTGAGTGGAACTAAATTAGATTTATTTTTATTTATATTTGTAGATGTAATTCGGTTGTAATTCGCATAAAATTTCATATACAAAAATCTTTAATGTTGTATATTTGCATATTTTTATGGTTTTCATTATTGCGAGAAAATAAAATCAGACATTTGACATTGTGTGTCTGAAAGAAACAGCGATTTATTAAATATTAACGCTTCGTTGAAATTAAGAAGCTTGATGTTAAGGGTTAAAAATGTTATTTTTTCTATACAATAACATTTTTGAATTTAATACTTGGTTGGATTATCTTTCATTATAGCCTACACCACCATAGTGGGGAGGGTATATTGGATTTGTGCTGATGTTTGTAACGCCCAGAAATATTGGTCCAACACCACCTTAAAGTATACCGATCGACTTAGAATCACTTTCTGTGTCGATTTAACGATGTCTGTTCGTCCGTTCGTCCGTCTGGCTGGCTGGCTGGCTGTCCATGTAAAGCTTGCAGAAGATATTTCGATAAAATTTGGTACATGATATTTTTTCAGCCCAAGGATGGATGGGATTGAAATTAGTAGAAATCGGTCCATTATTTCACCTAGCCCCCATACAAAGGTCCTCCCGAAATTGGGGTTTACCGGTCTTAAATCTTTGAATTATGTAAGTATGCAAACAAAATTTACTACAGATGAGTAGTAAATAAAGCTAAAGCATATATACAAATTTCGTGAAGATCGGTCATTAATTAGTCGTAGCTCTCATATAAGGCCCACTTCCGAAAATCACTTAAAAGAACATAACTCTTTTAAAAATGTTGGCATCCAAATAAAATTGAACACAAATATGTTTTGTATATATACATATAACATGGTAGAATTTTATGACGATCGGCCCATAATTAGTCGTAGCTCCTATATAAGGCCCACTTCCAATAATCACTTTACCGACTATTTATCTCTTAAAAATGTTAAGTGATGATGACACCTAATTTTATAATGGTCGGTCCATAATTAGTCGAAACTCCCATATAATAACTTTCATAAATCTTTTAAAAGTATTTATATCGAGATAAAGTTTAACACATATAATATTTATATTCACAGAAATCATGACACTGAATTTTGGTCCAAAATAGATGATATCTCCCATATAACGCCCATTTCTGAAAAACTGTTTTATATTTACATATACAACTAGGTGTAGGGTATTATATGGTCGGGCTTGACCGACTATACTTTCTTACTTGTTTTTAGATTGTACTTGAATATTTTTTAAGAAATTGCTACATCACTGAGTATACTTGATGAACAACTTGAAAATGAGGGATTCATAACAGATGGTATACTATAAATATATAAGGTTTTGGAATATGTAATCGCCAAAGGAACTTAGGCTTTATATTGAAGGTAGTAACTTTTCTTCAAGAATGCTTATGTATCTTGCAGCATTTACTGTTCTTTCAATAAAGCAAAGTTGCCCCACACACTTAGCAGACATGCATCACTAAATCATAAGACTGGCTGGAAACTTTACGGTCCGTTTCAGACAATCTCTTTGATACTCATCTGTGGGCTTTCGCAGAACCTGCGATCTAACGTGCCTAATTTCCAAATCAAACTTGGACTCGTCACTAAATATAATTGTATTCCGCTGACGTTGTATCCAGGATTCCCGTTCCTTTGCCCATGCCAATCTTTTTTGTTTTTGTTTGGCCGTGAGCAACGATTTTGATTTTGCCTTTGAAGTATGAATTTTTATATTAAGTTTCTTTGGCGATTACATTTTCCAGCAGGATGGGGCACCTGCTCACACAGCTAAATTGACTACGAATAAATAATGTTCGATTTTTTATTTTTAATTTTTTAAGTACCTACACTTTTTATTTTCTTAAAAAGGGGGTTTCAATGAATTGAAATTTTTGTTATGTTTTTAAATAAAGTGTACCTAAATATATTTCAAATTATAAAAAAAGTTTTTCTTAATCGGGCCAATATTAACGAAATTATTGGATGTTAAAATATATGAATTGAAAGAAAATTGTGCCGTACCAATTACAAGTTGTTAGAGTAGTATTTTTTGAACGCGTTTTTTGTCTTTAGTAACTTATATGTCATTTTGAAGATTATATACTTGTATCTGTTATTTATTATAACTTAAACATTATAGTTTTTTTTTTGTTCGAAAATGTCGATTATGTGGCAACAAAGTGTAAGCAGTAAGTTTTGCTTTACCCCCGGTTTACACATGCGAGTAACAGTTCGAAAAACTCAATACACTCACATTTTTTTACTAATACACTCACATTTTATTCACTTGCAGAGCTACTCGAGTTTTTCGAATAATGCCAGAAATGGTTTGTGTAGAAGTGTTGATTTTGAAACGCAAGACAAAAATCGCCAAACAAGTTCGAAGACCAAAAACTGGAATCCATGAAGATTGTTGTCAAACACAACAAGAGCTGTTTGCTAGAAGCAGGATTCATCCAAAGCTAGAGAAATTGAAATGCACCTTAAATTGTTTTTGCACCAAATCATTACTTGCGATGAAAAATGGATCCATTACGATAAGCTGCAGCATAAGAGATGGTAAGTGAAGTTCAACCAACCAGTCAAACCAAATATCAATGGCGCCTTGTAATGCTCTGTATTTGGTGGGACCATAGGATCCTCTCTATCTTTTGAAATCTGGCCGATCCACAACAGGGTTGGCGACCTGATATCTTCGATACTAAACCATTGCAGCTATTCCATTAAAACTTAATTTAAGAGTGTTGGCATCTAATAAGAAGTAAGAAACGTTTCTGCAGTCATTAATTTATTTCAGTATTTGTTTATGAATAAAGTTTAACAGAAGTATTTGTTTTTCTAATAATTCCTCCTTATATTTCAATTCTTAGTTCTTAACCAACCACAATCTCTCATTTTTATATTTCTGCCTTACAAAAATAACCCCAGGGTTAACATTTGTTGAATTAAACAAGAGCAGCGATTATTGTATTTGTTGAAATGCTTTATTTCCGGTAAAAGAAAAAAAAACGATTTAATTTTGCTTATTTAAAAAAAAAAGACTTTATTCTTTGGAAAATTATACCCTGGGGTAATGGCCGAAGCAAAAAAGAACAAAAATGAAAAGAAAACTACTACTGATGAGTCCCTCTAGAGATTGATGTTAAAACTAACACACTATATTTAATATTTTGTTTTCTCTTAATTTCTTCTTTTATTACTCTTGTTTACAGATGAATGATGAAGAAACAAATAATAAGAAGGCAATAAACGAAAGCTGATATAAATAGGAAATAAATCCAGACTGACAGTTTTCGAGTTTATTAAGAACGAAAATGTAATAGAGAAAAAAAACCACTCGTATGTTAAAATGTATGTCGAAAAATGGAAAGAAAATACCACACGAACATCAACACAAACGCATACATTTTCTCTTGTATTAGAAGTTCAATTAATACTTAGATATATGTATGCGACCCGGCCTATGAAAAGGTGGCTTATGACTCAAAACAGAAATTGCGAGACAAAGGGGTTTATTCAAAAACGATTATTAAATTTAACAAACGTTTATTAAGAGAGATTTGCATATAAAAATTTGCTTAATAAACGTTTGTTAAATTTAATAATTGTTTTTGAATAAGGGGGAAACAATGTATTTCGTCAGTTTCTTAGTAGTTTTCCTTTGCATTATGAACAGTCATGCACAAAAGTTCGTGTGTGTGTATATAAAGAGCAATGTTTATTAAATTTCCTATTGACGGGGCATATTAAGTTTTTCGGTATTTTCAAGGCCAGGTATTATATCACTAATATTGATACATATGAAGAGTTGCTGCAGTGCGTCGTACAATCGTCACCAGGTGGCCATAATACAGCTGTTTCGTCGAAAAAAGTCGTTTGGTATGAATGGGATAGTTATTTTAAACAATTCTACAAGCCACTTAAAGGTATTACACGATTCCACCATTTTATAATGGGCAAAAACTCTTTGAAAAACAAAAAATTTGCTGACAGTAAAGATGTTGAATCATTTCAACTGTCATTAATCCCAGTTGATGACATCATGCCCGAAATTATTCAACCAGTCGGCTTATCTCTGCAGCGTCAGTGGTACATTTATCAGAATCTCAGAAGCTTGGTTTCAGACCCCACGAATGCGGATATTTTGGCTACATTCCCATCGAAAAAAATGCCATCAAAAAAAAAATCTGAGAATGCTTCACCAGCCACCAAAGTGACATTGAAGGAACCAAGGGCTTTATCGTCAAAACCTAAACCGAAGCAGTCTGCAGCTTCATCTTCAAATTGAGATAAAAAAAAAAAAAAAAAAGAAGTGAAGAAACCTGCGACTTCAACTGCAATAAAAAAACTCAAGAAAAGGCCTCATCTCCAGAAGGAGATTCGAAAAAACAAGTAATTTTAAAGGTTTCAACAAGGATAGCGACGAAGAAAACTACTACTTTTTTGTGCAAAACAGCTTTTTCTTTGGTAAAATCGTTTTTGCAGCGTTCAATCCTGTTTTTAAATTTTTCAATTCCATTTATTATCTTGATTCTGGATTTTCAATAAAATTCTGTTTTTCTTTCATTTGTGCTCTTCTTGCTCCACACTTTTAGTACATTTCTAATGGCGTTTTCTTTTCTGGCAAAAATGTTACACTTTTTTCCTTTTTTATATGGGAAATGGGTAAAAAGTGTAACATATATGTAACATTTTTGCCAGAAGAGAAAACGCCATAAGCAAGATCGGACTTTCTAGTTTCCACCATGTGAAAGTGGAAAATTTTATTTGAGTCATAAGCCACCTTTTCATAGGCGGGGTCCCAGATATTTCTTAAAAATCTTTCGAAATTTAAGATTTTATTGAAGATTTTCATAATAAGCACGTTTAGTTTCTCAAAGCGGGTGGGGGTATATGTTGGTTTTATATCGAATAATATACATTTATTTAGTGGATACATACTATGCACAAGACTTTATGAGTATTTAGTTATTTTATTTGTGTAACGAATACATACATACATATGTATGTATGTATATGTATTAACAGTTTGCAAAAAACACTCATGCTTTGAAAAAAATGTTCGCTTTAGTTAATTGATGTACGTACGTACGAGTATATAAATAAATAAACAAAGAAAAAAACCAACGATGGAATATGAACGAACAAAAATACCAAATTTTAGTTGGCCATTAATGTTAACTGTTTTAAGGCAAATGCTATACAAATACACATACAGATGTAGTTAACATCCGTTAACATTCACACACAAACATGCATACCCACGCGATTGCATATAAAGAACTGTGTTTGTATTAGTAGCAACATTGGGTTTAATTTCAAGAGTTCATGTGTTTTTTATATATTTTTTTGTTGTTAGTTCACTGATGTTTGTTAAGTGTATTTTATTATTATTATTTTGTATTTCTTTTATTTCATTCATTTACGACCATGATTATTATTGTTTTTTTTTTTTTTTGTTTTTGTAGGCTGCTCTTGTATTTTCTTGACTTGAACAAGTACTTTTTAGTTTTTCATCTGGCTGGTTTGCATGTATTTTTATTCGTTTGTAGTTTAACTTTGCCAGTTTATTTATATGTTTATAACATTTTTGCACTATTTAATTTAGGTTTTTTCTGGTTCTTTCTGTTTTTGCCAAATGTTTTTAAAAATAAATTAAAAAAAACGTTTTTCTGCTATTTTCTCTGGTAAAATGCTTTCAAAATAAGTATGGCTGCATATGTTAATATGTTTGTATGTATGTGCGTTTTAAATATACTAAATATTTGAGCTGGTAAAATGTTTCTTCTTACTTGTTTGTGACTTTAAGAGTCTCTGCTGTAAAGTGTTGTTAATTAAAATTATTATTTGCTTAATTACCAGTACATTTCTTTCCCTTTCTCTTGAGGCTGTAATTGGGTGTTTTCTGAAAAGGCAAACACAAGTGTCCTAAAGCCAGAGGATTTTTCAGTTTTGTGATTTTTATTTTAAAAACTAAATAGTTTTTTAATTAGCTGATTACGGGCTTCGAAATTTATACATACATATGTACATATGTAGACGGTGTGGTTATTAAGAATTTATTTTAAATTGTTAATATTAAATTAAAGAAAGTTCTCAAGAAGTTGTAGTTATCAAACACTAGGAACACAGGTACTAGAAGAGACCGTATGACTTCATTGTTTCTTTTTACATTCAAATATATGGATCAATGAAAGGGTTATAAATAAGAACTTTGCTTTCCAGCATGAAAGTTTTGACATTTTAATTGTTGACATATCAGTAGATAGTACAAGCATTGTAAGTTCTTATAATGAATTTAATTTCTTTCTGCTATTTAGCATTTGATTGACAAAATTCCTTATTTAGGCTCCTGAAAATTCGGCCAAATATTTCCGAATTACTTTTATGGAGATATGCTAAAGATGCAGTATATACAAAGCCAATCGAATCGATTACAGATTTAAATATCAAAATCCGTGATGTTATTAACGAAATAGATCTACCAATTTGTCATCCTTATGTATGGTTATAATTTTTGATTTATAAATCTTTTTTTATAAATTTTAATTTTTCCAATATTTAAAATTCTTTGTTTTGGTTTATTTTGAAAAACAATGTTTTCGTTAACATTTCCAAAATAAAAATTTATGTTATAACATAAATTTTAATTATGAATTCAGAAAACAAAAATTATTTGTCTATATGTAAAGCGTGATCCATTTCGAGGTTGCCTACTTTTTTAAAGAAATTAAAGTATCTCTACTTGAATCACCCATTATGTTACGAGAACAAACAAACTGAAAACAATATTTGTGGTGAAACTCACAGAATAGAGAGATTTAGAGGATTAAACATGTTTTGACATTTTTAATCATGCTCATCAGCCAGCACTGCTGCTGCTAAACTTAAACACACAAATACACACACTTACAAACACATATGCACACATATATAGATAAATAGACACTTATGCCATACAAGCAACATAACATGGAACCATTAATAAATTATACTTGAAAGGCGACAGTCAAAGAGTAACAAGAGCAGAGGCAGGAAAAAACTGTTACAGAAAAAATATGAAACAACCTTGAAACTGGAAAAAAAATCAGCCTCTTGTCACATTTTTAAATGCCAGAAGGTAAGACAAGAGGAAGTGGCAGCGATGGTTTACACACAGATTTAATATTTCTCTTCTTGAACAAACAACCAACAAATTGTAAAAACCGAAAGACAGAAGAAGAAAAAAAGAAACGAGCAAAACTTATCACTAGGATGATGATGAGCATGATTTTGTTACAAATCATGAAGAATGTGTCAAAATGAAAGCAGCTAAAACAGAAAAAAAAAATAGTTAACGATGTTCATATGTATCTGTGTCCTAAAGACAACTAAAATTCTAAACAGTATGAAAAAGAAACTAGAAAATGGAGAAGACTAGAGCAAAAAAAAAAAGAAGAAGTGAAAATTTTGTCTAGTTAAATGCGAGATTACAAGTATTTTAATAATACTAGAATAAAAATGTCTGACAGAAATCTCCAGTTTTAGTGAACATTTGAAGACAGAACAAATTAGAGTGCTATATTCGGCTGTGCCGACTCTTTAATACCCTCCACCTAAACGCAATAAGAAATACAGAAACTACACTGGCTATAGGACTAGAATATTCTTATTCTGTGTTTTCTTTTTCAGTCTTTGTGCAAATTTTATTAGTATTTTATATATTGTTTGAAAGACAATATTACGACCAGAGATCAGTTATGAGTACTGAAAAAGTGAATATACTCGAATCATGACTTATATTTTATTGTATTTATACGTACTCATACTTGTCTCAATATCATCAAACCAATACTCATCTTTAAAGTTTGAACTACTCATTATATTCATACTTAATCTCATGTATGATGTTATTTTATTTAGACTCTCCTTAACTCAATGTACGTAGACGATAAAAAATATAAGTATGACTCGCATGCACTCATGCAAGTGTCGTTCATTTTTTACAGCCGGCTTATAAAAATTATATAAAATAAAAATAATAAATTTTATATTTTCCCCAATATGTTTTTCTATAAACTTACTTGTATGATTTTATATTTCTTTTTTACTTATTTTGTATAAATACCTAACGGATTAAGAAACTGAGTTGAATACTTTATGAGTGTGTGAGTATTTTTCTTAAAATGTAAATCAAAATACCGCGGTTTATGAATCAAACATTTTGGGAATGGTATGAGCTCGATGTCGGCGTAGTACTCATACTTATATCCACTTGCATTTATAAGTCAACGTTGTTGTGAGTTTGAGTAACTCAGAGTAGTTAAATTGCAATGATGTAAAACCACTTATACTTAAAATGTTATGAGTAGTTGTGAATCGTATAAAAACGATTCATTGCCGATCTCTGATTACGACCAACATAATTTATGTTCAATATTTTGAAAATTTATTTAATTTTTACTATTTATAATTGGTATAATTACCGATTCTTACTGTAATTTACAGAGTTTGTCTGATTTTCATAATAATCTTGAGTGTAATTTAACAATTTATAAAACTAAAAAAACATTTTTACATATTCAGAACAAGTTAAGAAACAGAGTAGAAAAAAAGGATAAGATATAAGATGAGGCTTTTTTGTTTGAATTTGATCTCAAGATTTATGGATGACATAGTAGAAGTAGACCAATTATGGACTGATATCTTCTAAATCCATTATCCACTAATGCGATTTCTATTTGCCATTACTATTTAAGGCTTATTTTGGCTGAATTTCATCTCAATAACGTTATTTACAAGAGTTGTATGGTTGTTTAGTATGCTCGGAAGTGGACTTAATTCGGGAGCTATTGCCAATTATTGACAGACAGCTACAAAATCCAGTAGCATAATTGCCGTATAACCGATATGAGTATGATTTCTGGATTAAAATTTCTGATCCGTATAAAAGTTGGTTCGATATCGATATTTATTAGACATTTTTGTAGGTTCATTTGTTTTTCGGAAATGGTTCTTATATGGCAGCTATGACAAATTATGGGCCGATCTTCTTAAATTTTGAAACAGTTATTTTCATGCATATTTCACATCGAATTTCAACATAATAACGCAATAATAACAACATAATAATATATTAGTATTAACGTGGAATTCGCAAGTGAACCTTATAAGGGGGATATTGTCAAATATGGACCGATATTCTCAAAATCCAGCAGTTTGATTTAGGCATGTATGTTAATGATCCTTTTCAAATCGATATCGTTATTTATAAGAGAGTTATGAGCATTAAAGTGATTTTATATGGGGGATACGGTTAAAAATGGACCGAAATTCACAAAATTTTGTGAGATGATTTTTGTATATATGCAAATGATCTGTGCAAAGTTTTGAGTCGGTTCTGATATTTATACGATATATATCAAGATAAATGGCTTTTACGAATGTAATGACTAATTATGGCCGACCACAATACAATTTAGTAACGATTATTTATGTAAAATTTTAACCGTTTAACATTATTTATACCAGTTTTATACGTCTGCAAGTGAATTTTGGAAGTGGACTTTATATGGGGTCTATTGTCAAACATGGACCGAACTAAAAAAAAATTCGATTTGCGATATCTTTTTGCATAAAACTCATTTTTGCTGAATTTTGTCTTGATATTCCAATTTTATAGGCATTTATATATAATTGAGCAATATTTCGGGAAGATTTTGATATGGCGGCTTTGAGAAATCACGGACCTATTCTTACTATTTTCCTCAGACTTTCTTCTTTTGTCATAAAAACAACGGACACCAAATTTCGTGGGAATATCTGCAATATATTTAAAAAAATTGGAAGAAAAAAGTTTAAAAATATCAATTTTTTATGGAGGTTATTTTACATTTTGATCCATCACTCTTGTTCTGCTATACCGATTTTGCTGATTTTCAATACCAATTTGCTTAGGAGAACTATAAGCGGTTTTTTGTAAACTTTGTTGATTTCGGTTGTTTCCTTTGAACGTGAGAGTGTTTTACACAGACAGACAGACGGACAGACAGGCGGACATGGTTCAATCGACTTAGCATTTTCTAAGGACCAAGAATATATTTATTTTGTTGGGTCTTAGATGAGTATTTCTCAGTGTTATACACGGAATGACAATGCGGGTATATTCATTCACCACTTATGGTGGTGGAGGGTATAAAACCGCTGTCTTGTGATGTCAGTTGCTTTGGCAATGTTAAGTACACGCGTTGCATCAACAGCAATCAGTTCTCATATTATTGTGATTAATTATACTTGCAGTCACCTTAAAACTCAACAGTTTTATCGTGTCCTTTCGTACAAGTAATTATAGCTAATTCGTGAATAGATGCAAAATTTTAATTATTCTGTTGATTACTTTTTATATGACCGCTACAGAAGATAGTGAATATATCTGTATTTTCAGTTTCTTTTAAACAAATAAAATAAGGCTCACACAATTTAAGTTCACTTGACAAATATTTGCCAAAAAGATGTAACCACTAAATAACATATATTTGAATTCGTTTATTTATTTAAAAAATCTTTTCTTATTTAGGCCAAAGCACCATAAATATTTTATTTTATATTATTTGATGCTGTTTGATCTTGCAAAGCTCTTGTAAAAGTAAACAAAGTCAAACAAATTTGTGCTAAAACAAGTGGTTACGCTTTTTTGAGTAAATATTTACCAAATGTGACCATACATTTAGTCTACTTAATTTGCCTTATAAAACCTCTACCTACACAAAATCCGTCCATATAAAAATTGCTTTGAAAGGGCCAAAATATGTTTCTTAGTTATACCAGTCAGATAAAATGAACTGCAATTAACTGTCTTCTTTTTTCGATATTTTGTTCAATGCAACATTTTTTTTACAACACTTTAAAACACTTATTGGAAATTTCTCTTACTTCATGTTTTTATCTTCTTCTGGAGATTAAATTTACAAAATTTTATTAAATTAATATATTAAATTTTCTATTAATAAAGGGTCCGCCCAGTAACTTTTGTTTTTTGAACGGTCCAATTTTTAAGCACATTATCGATTGTGTGCAGCTGTATTTCACCAATGGCTTCACGAATATTGTGCTTTAAAGCGTCAATTGTCTCTGGATTGTCGGCGTAACACTTATCATTGACGGCACCCCACAAATAATAGTCCAACGGTGTCAAATCGCAGCTCCGAGGTGACCAAACCACATCAGCTCTGCGGCTGATAATGCGACCTTTAAAAACATGGCGCAAAACATCGAGTGTAGCTTCGGCTGTGTGGCACGTAGCGCCGTCATGTTGAAACCAAATGTTGCCAATATCCTCCTCTTCAATTTTTGGGAACAAAAATTCGTTCAACATAGCCCGTTAACGATCGCCATTGACTGCAACGGCCACTCCTTGCTCATTTTCGAAGACCAAAATCCGCACCAAACAATGACTCGTTTTGGATGCATCGACTTTTCAATGTATGCGTGCGGGTTTTCTGTGCCCCAATTGCGACAATTTTGCTTGTTTACATACCCGCCAATATCAAAATGAGCATCATCTGAAAATATAACTATGTAATCTTTGGTTTAAGCAGGACAAATCCACTGCTCCATAGCCAGCCAAACAATTCATTGATGTCAATTTTGCAGCCTTATTATAACGTTGTTGGTAAATTTTCTGCAGGGTTATGAAAAAGGCCGGGTTTACGTGAATAAACCACAAATAAGAGATGCTCTGAAAGGACATCTCTCTGCATTGTTACGCCAAGCGTTATGGAAATTGCCAAGTTGGTATGTTTTCAAATTGTAAGTTAAAATTTGTTAAAGGAGAAATGACAACAATAACAAACATACATTGCTGATATTGTCAACGCAGCAATAAAAACAACAACAAATTTGTTGTAATACAAAATTTGTAAAATAATAAGAAGAATACACACACATTGTAAACGTATGTAAATTTCGTTCTAAGTTCTAACAGTCCATTTCTAAATAATGGGGATTTAAATAGATGATGTTTACAAATAGATCTTGGACAACAAACATTGCTGATGACACCCTTGGCAGGGCAGAAAATACATTCTAATTTGTGCACCATACAATGGTGTTCTTTGAATTACTGAATTAATGAACCTTGAGTTCAAAATAAAAATTTTCTTTTGAGGAAAAGTGGCTGCTGTGTTGTTTTTTGTAAAAATCTACTAAATTTATTTATTGATATTACCTACGAAATTTAGTTCAGATGCATCATTGAAAACTATTTATTTGACCACTGTAAAGATGAACCAATTTCATTAATAGTTTTATGCCGCGGACTCTGATTATAAAGGGTGGTTAAATTGTAAGGGCCGATGTTGAATGTGAACCACACCTAAACGCCAAGCTTTTTTCCGAATTTTATTTGACATTTCTCTATTACAGACTTACTCAATTTGAACCATGGAGAGATACACAATCCAACAACGTGTTAAAGTTATCCAAACTTATTATGAAAATGGGCGTTCAAATCAAAATGCATATCGTGCACTTCGTGATTTTTTTGGTCAATTTGAATGGGCAGAATGGTGGCAAGAAATGGCAACAGTGGATGATCAATTTTCGAAGAAAATCATTTTCAGTGATGAGGCACATTTTCACCTCAGTGGATTCGTCAATAAACAGAATTGCCGCATTTGGGTGAATGAGAATCCAAGAGTGATTGTCGAAAAACCAATGCACCCACAAAGAGTGACTGTTTGGTGCGGTTTATGAGGCCGGTCAGGCAGTTACTGTGAATGGTGTTCGCTATCGTGAGATGATAACGAACTTTTTATGTCCCGAATTGGAAGATATGGATGTGGACGATATGTGGTTTCAGCAGGACGATGCCACTTGCCACGCAGCTAACGAAACAATGGCTCTTTTGCGCAACAAATTCAATGGCCGTGTTATCTCACAAAATGGCGATGTCAATTGGCCGCCAAGATCATGTGATTTGACACCGTTGGACTTTTTTCTTTGAAGTTATTTGAAAGAAAAGGTGTACGTCGATGAGCCAGCAACAATTCAAGAGCTAAAGGATGAGATAATTCGGCACATTAACGACATAGAACCTCCATTATGCCTCAGGGTCATCGAAAATTTGGAGGTGTTCCGCCGTGGTCGCGGCGCCAATTTGGCCGATATTTTATTCCATACATAATTGAGTAATACCAATATATCATAATAAAATAAAATTACAATAATTTCCTAAATAGTTTGTGTTTTATTCAAAATCAACATCGGCCTTTGAAATTTAACCACCCGTTATAATTGATTTCAACTTTAACATCTGATAGTTTTTGATACTAAAAAACGAAATGGGAACTTTTTCAGGTCAAAGTTATTTTAAATGGTCGAGTCAAGTGAAAATGTTAGATCCAACATTGCATTGCTATTGTTTAGCTTATTTTTCATGCTAATAATACATTCTTAAGATAAACTTAAATATTTTGTTATATTTCCATTTGTTTCAAAATAACTTAAGAGTGTAGAAAAAGTATGAAGGAAGGAAAGCCACTAATGGTTGCAACACAAAATCACTGCATTAGGAGTGGTTTTCCAAAGAAATATTAAACATGTTTTTGAAACTGACATTAAGGGAGGCTGTTAAAGCAGCCATTTAATATTTAAGTGCAATTTGTTGTATAACGAAAAGTGAGAACACCAAAATCTGTATTTAAATCACAATTTCTGTAAAACTGTATCGTAAAATCAATCGTGTAGTAAACTTTGCTATTTTATTTTATTTAATGATTATTGTTTTTAGTTTTATCCTTATCGTTTCTCTCTGGCAAACATTTGTATATTTCTGTGTCATTAGACACTGGATTACATAAAATAAACAAATTAAATTAAATAAAAGTTATGTGACAAGAATAAATTGTTTCATTAAAAAAACAAAAACACACAAAAAGTAAATATTTATACCATGAAAAAAAAGAAAAGGAAAACAAATATATTAAATTATCTTCCTAAAGGAAATGTATATGGAAGATTTTATGTATAATTTAATAGAGATTGTGTCCATCAAACTGCTACTATTACATATAAAAGTTATTAGAAATATTGTGCCAAAATAAAATGGACAACTGCTTTATGCTCATAGAATGTTTTTGTTTAAATAAACTCTGTTATTATAAATTAAGTTCATGGTAATAGTTTTATTAAACAATTGTTCACACAAAGTTGAGTGGTATAAATGTTTTACTAATGTTATATTAACAAAATGATGGAATACTTTTGAACCAGAAAGAATAACCAAATCATACGCAAGAATCATTCTACATATTCCAAACCGCTAATATTTTTCTAATACTATTCTAATACATTTGCCTTTAAATACTAGTTGAATATTGCATGAAACTATTTAAATAAAATTAAAGAGATAAATAAATTAGAGCATGTCATAAATATGTCATAATTAAAAAGCGATAAAAACTCTCAAACACATTAATCAGTGTTGCCATTTTGACGCTTTTCGGGTATTTTATAACGCTTTTTTGGTCTCGTTACCCTTTTATTTTTTTCAAATACCCTTTTTTAAAAAAGGGTATTTTTTGTGCAGTTTTGGAAGAAGTCCAAAAAGTAAATCCAGCTTTCGAGTCAGCCAATGCGGATCATATCAAACTTTACAGCGATTTGTATTACCTGTATTACAAATAGAATTATCGTTCCTTTACAAAACTTTGATTATCTAAAAGGTAATTTAGATGAAAGCGTTAATGAATTTTGTTATCTTGGCTATCATTTCGAAAAGTCTTGCGGAGATTATAAAATAATTGATCTGGAGAAACAAGAAAAAATACGAAATTTAATAGAATTTACAAAATATCACGTACTCGAACTAAGACGTAGATTTCCTTCATATTTTAAATTTCTTCAAAAATATCATTATTTAGTGTTGACAATATTTTTAAAAATAGAGAAGCGGATATTATTGATTTAATACAAAACTTCATTGATGATTCGTCTCTAATAAATAAATTATAAATTTTCCTAAAGAATCTAACGTTGCAAAAATGGAAAAGTATGGAAAGAACTGATGAATTTTGGAATAAAGTCTACAATTTTAAAAATTCTTTGGGAGACAACTCTTTTCATGAACTAGCTGACTTTGTTATTCGTATACTTTCTTTTCCTTAGTCAAATGCCGAAGTCGAAAGAACGTTTAGTTTAATGAATTTTTATAAACCAAAGATCAGAAACCGACTTTCTTTAAACTCAGCCAAAAGTTGGTTGTTGCAATTACAAATTACCTTCAAGTAAGTGTGTACTTAAAAATTAATTCAAATCAAACTTATGAAAGGTCTGAATATGTCATTAAATCTGGTTTGTGGCCCGATGATGATGATTATGAAACAGATGTATTTGAAAATGAAATTGCTTTTCTATAAAACTGAATTAATAATAAAATTTATTATTTATTTAAACATTTTAAAATGCTTTTTGATATTTTAAGTTTCTTGTTTTTTGTACCAAAATACCAAAATGTTTGTTAAATTTTTTTTGCGCTTTTTACCTTTTTTTTTTGTAATTTTTTTTAACTTTTTTACCCGTTTTTACTATACACTTGACGCTTTTCTTTATTTCTAAAATGGCAACACTGACATTAATACTCGTACAGACAAGCAAACAGTTTAATTCACTTTTCACACAGTTATAAAGGTTGATTTTAATTATCATGATGTGAATAAATGAATTTAACAAAAACAGAACTCAAACCTACCCGAGTCTCAACACTTCAGCAGTGCGCTGAATGAGCAGTCAAAACACATTTACGAAATTATAATCGCCATCATAAATTCAATCTCAAACCCAAACTTGTGTACTGGCTGTGGATTTAACACATTGCAACTGATTTAGCTGGCCGTTTGTTTGAGTTTTGTGGAACATCCTTTTTGTTGTTGTTGTTGTGTGTTGGCAATGTACACCACCAATTTACTGGCATTTGAATGCTGGTAATAATAATTTCATTAAATTCTCTTTGAAACTGACAAAATAAAAGAGCGAACAAAGAAATAAATAAATAAAAATTAATTAAAAAGAAATGCACTTTATTAAAAGCAATACAATACACTTACACAGATAAACAAATGATTATAAAAAATATCTACGAGTATGTACATAGTTTTAAACTGCTTTTGACATGAACTACAGTTGTTGCCTTGGAACGTTTTTTTTTTTTGGCGTTTTCTTCTTCTGGTAAATTTAGTATTTATTCCCATTGCTTTGCAGAAGCGCGTTCACATTAAAAATTACACCAGATAAAATGCATTACAAGCCACTCCAATTTAGCTCAACTCAACTCAGCTCAGCTCAGCTCATTTCATTTCACAACACAGCGAAATGTTGTTGCTACTGCTATCCAAAATGTGAAAAGGAAATTCATTCGTATTTATAGAAATACAAAATTTTGTACAACTCAACTGCACAAAAACAAGACAAAATAAAACACTACTAAAAACCTATATTATTTTTATTTAACAGAAATAAATTAAATGAACAGTGCACGGTACAGCACAGATAAAAGCACAAAATAAGTATGAGAAGCAACAATATTTTGCATGTTAAAGGAAGAAATATGGCGAGAGGAAACAAAAAAAAAACGCCAACAGAACACAAAACTTATTTATAATAAAATGAAAAGTAAATTTCTGTAAGTATGTGTTTAAGTATCAAAGTACGGTTACATATAAAAATTCTTAGATTTGAAATAAAATTTATTTCCTTTTTATTTCACATCTTTTTTAAACATATCATACATTTACCACTTGCATGTATGAGTATATTTTGATACATGTATTTCGTAGTTTCGTCCTTACCAAGTTTTAATTTTGAAATATTACGCTTAAAACAAAGTAGGAAGTATAGGAGATGCCAAGGAAAAACTATGTGTCTATATTATGTGTATTTTTGTACACGTACATGGATATACTAAGTACAAATATGGATAAACAGACTTACGTCAGAGTAATAAATAATAATATACAATAAATTGTATATACATATTTATATATTTAGCAGTCATATTTGCTCGTTTAGTTATACACGTGCAACGTACATACATGTGTATGTCATTTAAACCAACAATGTCTTACGGACATTAAAAGAAAACTACTGAGGTTGCCTATTTAGTTGTTCACTTTATTTAAAATATTTCTTTTTGCTTTTATTCTTCAAGGTAGAATAGAGACGAAGGTTAATTGTCAAAAACCTCAACTTTTTTTTAGGACATTTATCTTTACTTAACCAGATAATTGTCGACAGCAGTTATGTTTCCTATTAAAATCAAACTTTTGGACTCTAAATAGGGAGCAGGCAGCATAGGAGTGATAGCTAAGCCGTAGATTCGAAGAGAGTTAGTTATGCTGCAGTGGATATGAATAAAGCAACCATTTCATGAGTGATGAACCATATACATATAAAAGTGAACCTCAAACAGCTAGAAAGGTTTGCTGCCTCTTGTAAACTCCGGATATCAAAAGGACACTTAGTGACAATTGACTTCTTTATATCGTACACCACCATTGGATTTGTGCTGATATTTGTAACGCCCAGAAATATTGGTCCAACACCCACCTTAAATTATACCGATCGACTCAGAATCTGGCTGGCTGGGTATCCATGTAAACCTTGTGCGCAGTGTAAAGGTGGCAATTTTGAAAATATTTCGATAAAATCTGATATATGATATTTTTTCGGACCAAGGATGGATGGGAATGAAACTGGTGGAAATCGGTCCATTATTTCCCCCGGCCCCCATACAAATGTCCTCCTGAAATTGGGATTTACCTATCATAAATGTTTGAATTATGCAAGTATCCAAACAAATTTCATTACAAATGAGTGATAAATGAAGCCAAATTACATCTACAAATTTTGTGCAGATCGGTCATAATTACTCGTAGCTCCCATATAAGACCCACCTCCGAAAATCACTTTGAAGAGCAAACGCTCTCAAAAATGTTGGTATCCAAATAATATTTAACGCAAATATATTTCATATGTATGCAAATAATATGGTACAATTTTATTATGATCGGTCCATAATTACTCGTAGCTTCCATAGAAGGCCCACTTTCGAAATTCACTTTAATGATCATAAATTTCTTAAAAATATTGGTATCCAAATAAAATTTGACACAAATAAGTTTCTTATATACAGAAATAATGACACCTAATTTTATAATGATCGGTCCATAATTAGTCGAAACACCCATAGAGACCCTTTCCGTAATTCAATTTAAACTCCATAAATCATACATAATATTTATATTCACAGACATCATGACACTAAATTTTTGCATGATCGGTCCACAATAGGTTATATCTCCCATATAACGCCTATTTCTGAAAAACTGTTTTATACATAAACTGGGTGTAGGGTATTATATAGTCGGGCTTAACCGACTATACTTTCTTACTTGTTTTCAAGTGCAGAGAAGATATTTCTGTCTAATATGTGTACGAGTACATTGTCTTCATTAGTAGTCAAGTACTAAAAAGAACACAGCATCCCATGCGTTCGTGAAGAGCATTCACATATCAAACATTCACAATCATATCTCTAGCTTAGGTTATGCGACAATACCTCAGTCAGTCAGTAACGTCACTCCTCAATATATAGATAGATACTACTAGAAAAACCAATATATTTTACTGATCCAAGCAGCCTTCTTTTGAAGAGTATTTCTGAACTAACATGACAAATCTATACGAGTGCGGGAACTTCTTGAAAAATACATTTATAAAAACTTTTGAATTTGTATGCACTTTTAAAATACATATTTTCATATTCGTACCACAAGTTGCATGAACCTGCTGCGGCAAACGAATTCTTGTATCATCTGACAAGGTCTTGTGCTTAAGTTCAGTAACTGCAGGCAACAAATATGAACAATTTAAATGCATAAAACTGAAATTTTTCTGTCGCTGTTGCTGTTGCTGTCATTGTTGTTGTTACAATATGAATGAGCTGAGACTGGCAGCAGCAAATTTTATGTATATGTAGAAGTCATTGTATAAAGCTGTGTTCACATTATGTGTATTTGTCATGTGGAATGTGACTTTTCTACCCATATATAATTTAATGTGTGTGTCAAAATTTGAGTTTTACATACGGTTTATAATTTACATGTTCATATGTTGGTATGTGAAATACATTTGACATAACCTATAAAAAAGTCTTAAAACAGCTAATTGCTGTACGTATGTATATAAAAATTAAATTTGTAATTAAATAAAATTTTATTGAAAAATGCAACGAGAGGTTGATAAAATAGTTGTATATAGATTACATGCACCTTTTTTAATTTCAATAAATTCTTCCAGAAAATCCATTTCGTTGAACCAAAACACACATGGTACATGCACATCATCTGCACCGGACCCGCTTCTTTTTTCTTTTGCAGTTTCCCGCGCAAGTATATTAACCGCGCAAGTATGTTATTTTATTCTGGAAATATATTGCGTTACATTTATTACAAATAACAATTGCCAAATGCTTTAAATTAAATGCTTTATCTTAACAAGCGGTTGATTCTTTGCACCAGTCAAACTGGAACAACATAAAAATAACTATAAAAATTGCAATAAAAAAAATGCATATGTATGTACTTACTTTTGTTAACTCCTTTGCAATTTTTCCCTACATTTTCAATAATAAATTTGTGTAGTTTTTTTTTGTATTTTTGTTTTACTATTAGGTATAAATTATATTTATTAAAATTTCAATTAATTTTTGCCGCCACAAAATTTTGGTTATAAAAAACAGCTGATGTCAGATGGTTTGTCACTTGAAAATAGAACTCGTTCTAAATACAAAATGTCATATATATTGCACACAGAGAAATAACACATGATATTGTTTGCAGGTGCTCAGACTATATGTACAAATTTGACATGCGAAAAAGTGACAGTTAACATGACAAATACACACAATGTGAACACAGCTTAAGTGAGTATTTGTTATTATGTTAGCATTAGGATGTCTGCAAAATAGATTTTCATTATTGAAGACTTAAGATTAGTTTGTTTTCTCATTAATGCAGTAGAGGTATCATGAAACACATTAAGTTTATACTTTAAATAGGAATTTGGGGCCATCCTAATTTAATAATGTAGGTATGTGTGAATATGTATTTTTATAGACAGTCATATCAGTGCAACAAAGTGAATTTGTTCATATGTACTAAAAAAAGAATGAAATTAAATCCAAAAAGAAGTCGAAATAAAAAAGGAAATACTTGAAAGAACTTGTGAAACAAAAGATTATATTGTTATAAAAATGTATGACTGTCAGGTAAACATGAGAATGAACATAAATGCATCATACGTATGACTGGCTGGATGGCTGGAAAACTGCATGAAGGATTATAATAACAACAATGATGCAGCAGCATCATCTGCTGCTGTTGCTGATAATGATAATGATGATGATGATAATGATGATGATGATGATGAGAAGAAAGATTATAATAATTGTGATAGTGATATTTATTATAACAATGACAAACACGAAATGCTGTATGAATGTATATATGTAAATTCCAGAGAATTTAACACCATCATCTGTTGTGACAAATGATTACGATGTTGATGTGTTGAGTTCTTTAAGAATTTTATATGAATTCATTATTCAATATAATTTATGTGAGAATAAGAAATTTAATGTTTCATTTCTCTGTTTTCATCATCTTCTGTTTGTCGTGTTGTCATATTATTTTACGAAAACTATTTACTATTATTTCGGTAAATGAAAAACATCATCAAGTATCTTTGATATAAAGAACTTTTGGTAGAAAGTGGAGAATATTTAACAGATTTTTAAACTGTGTTGTTTTAAGTCTATTTATTTGACTCTGAGCTTAAGAATATTCAAATTATTTGATATATACAGACAATTAAAAAAAAAACCTTTTCAAAAACGGTTTTCTAAAATTTACAAAAGACTTGTTTTTAACAAAATTATATTATTGCAAACATATTCATTCTATTAATATTTCATATTATTACCAAAATCTCCACGTATCTACTATAAATGACAGAATGTTCTTCTGCATAATTGATTTTATGGCAAACCCAAGAACTATGTTTCCGTTTCTCTCAATGTAAAGTAATAAATTTATTATCCTCATTGAAAAGAATAGCAAGCAAAGTAAAGCACTACAGAAGAATGCAAGAACGAACAAAAGAAAACTATAAAAACTTCAACATACTTTTTGCTTTTTTAATTACGTATTGAGTACGTGCTGTCCTCCAGAGAAAATATTTACACTTTCCATTAAGTTGTAATGGAGGCACAAGTCGACAGCAGTATTTTCTATTTGTTATACAAGAAGAATGAACGATGTAAGGAAAAATGTGTTAAAGTACAACTCACAAATACCAACGAGAATAAAGAAGTATCCCTATTTAAGCACACTTGAACACAGTTATTCCTTATACAGGTTTGTTCTTTATCCATATGGGAAGACCATAGAAGTCTTCTGACTGTTCAACAGAATAGAGGTAAGAGTTTATGTGCCGAATCTAATATACCCAACACCAAAAACCAGTAGTATCAAATATGAATACTTTAAACTAATTTCTGTAACATTTTGTATCTGTAATGATAATTATACTGGTTAGTTTATTTTGCGGATCCTTTACATAAGTCTTAGCAACTATTTATTATGGGCGATCGTCATTAAAAATCGTACCGCAATTTCTATTTATTTGAAGTTTATTTTGTTTAAATTTCATCTCAAAACTGCCCGTTGTTTATATTTTTGCAGCATGTAACGATTTACATTTACACACAATAAATTAGATACCAAAAAGCCCTAGAAAACTGATTTTGGCTGTCTTGCCTCCTCTGTAATTATTCTCGAAAGTGGACCTTGTATACTGAGTACCTGGCAAATTATGGTGTAATTTTCACAAAAGCCAATAGCATAGTTTTGACATACATATGTATGTAACGATAACTGATGTAACTGATATGTGTAAAATTTCGGTTGGATATGGATGTTTATGTAGGTTAATGAGTTTTTCGGAAGTAGTCCTCTTAAGAGAGCTAAGACCTATTATGAGTCGTTCACCATAAAATTCTGTACGATTATTTATATGTATAATTATGTAAATTATTTGTGTTGAATTTAAACTTGCTATTGATGTTTGTGGATAAAGAGATTTATGCGCATTTAAGTGATTTTCGGAAGTGGACTATATGGGGGCTACGGTCATTTGTGCACCGATCGTCATCAAATTTAGTACAAGTATCAGTATTGATATACTGATTATTTGTGTTGAGTTTAATTTAAGTGATTTTCGGTAATGGACTCTGTATGAGGTTATGTCAAAATAAAGACAGATACAAACAAAATATCGTTTTGGGATTCCTCGTTGAATGAAACTTATTTTGGCTGCATTTTGTATGGATACTACTTTTCTATAGTTATTTAGATATCATTAAAGCATATTCCGGAAGATATTCGAATGTGGTGTATGAGAAGTCGTTTACCAATTGTTACCATTTTCAACAGGACTTGTCTTTGTAATGAAAATAAAGTGTGCAAAATTCCATAATATTACACTAGTCAACAAATTTCGTTTTTCATGTAAAATCGCGCGCAGAATCCAAAAATGAAGTCTAAAATTACTAAAGTAGAACAGTTTTTGAGATATCGCCAAATTTTTAAAATTTCCAACAATAAAAATATTGGTTGCACTTAAATTAAATTATCTCCGGACCAAATAGGAGATAATTCAATTTAGGTGCAACCACTACTTTTTTTAACGGAAAATATAAAAATTTGCGATATCTTAAAAACTGTTCTACTTTAGTAATTTTGGTCTTCATTTTCGGATTCAGCGGCCGAATAAAATTTATGTTGACTAGTGTTATCGGCATTATATTTGAAGAGAATTAAAAAACAACATCTAAATGATTAGGTTGTATGAAACTTTGGTCTATAAGTCGGATCCTACTGTTTGATACAAATTTCATTGTTCTATGTCTTTTGTTCTCTATTGTGTCTTCAATAGGCGGACAGAGGGACAGATGAACGGCTATGGCTAGATCAGCTTAGAATCTTATAAGAACCCAGAATATATAGAGCTTTTGGTTCTACGACCATTATTTCGATGTGTTACAAATAGAACGAGAAACTTAATATACCCCATATCCTTTTGGTGGTACATATAAAAATCCGTGAAACCATTAAATGAATATTAATTGGATAAGTGATGCTTACAATTCACATCAAACTACATGCCGCAGCAGCACAACTGAAATTGTAAAGTGAGAGAAAAATTGAATTAAAACAACACAAGTGAAATGTTGTGGCAACTATAAATTCTGCGCAGAGTTTTCTTGAATGTATAAGCATTTTTTACTTTTGATATGTACTTATGTAAGAATTAAAAAAAATAATGGAAGTTTAATGTTAAGAGAAGAATAAAGAAAAACAGCAATAAGAATTTTTCAATTAATCAATTATAAATTTAAATAAAACGGCTTTATTGTATTGTATGTATTAATTGTATGTATATATTGTTGTTATGTCTGTAAGTCTTAATTAATTTCAACATTGCTTAAAGTTAATTTGTTATTACTTGGAAACCAACATATTGTTCAAATTTAATCTGGCAAGATAAGAATCACAAGAATATTACGATATGTTCTATAAGCAAACTAAAATCAAAATCCAGTGGCAACTTCTTGGTAAGACATTTTATTGAGAGGGTTTGGTGCACGACAATATTATATATTACATAACTGGCATACTAATTGAGACACTGGCAGTTTCATTGTGCCATTCTCTTAGGGAATTGAAATCACTTAGAGCAAATTACATGCATAAATATTCTTGTTAATGTCATTGAAAATGAATCAGCTTTTCAAGTCTCCAATGGTCAACTTGACATAATGTAAAATGGAATAAAAGAAATCCAAACACATTAAAAAAATTACCAAAATGAATACCGAGTCACCCGAATGTGAATCTAATTTATAGAGCAATTATCACATAACAAAATAATTCTTTAGAAAATCTTAACGAGAAAAAGCTCTGGAATATTAAAACATAGAACTAAATCTATTTTAAAGTAAATTAAACTCAATTGACAGAGTATGGGACAGACAAATCTGCCAATATTTTTATTCATGGCGATTTAATGAATTAACATTTATAATTTCTTGTGGGTAGCTAGTGAAATTTCCCAAAACTTCTAGTGCTGCTTGTCTCTTTAGCTGGAGGACACATAAAACTGGTCATAAAAGACAATTTTATACAAGATTTATTGCTGGCTGGATTTACAGAGCGCCAAAGCAGCATCAATAAAAGTTAAAGCAGACAAAGATTTGAATTGTAAAAATTGCTCATCATTCCTTTTCTTTTCTTTCCTTTTTTTTGTGAAAACCCGTCGGATGTTTCACGTTCATGCAAAAGTCGCCTTATCATAAGAATTAAAAAAAAAAAAAAAACGTAATGCATTAGAGAGAAAGAAAACAAAACAAAATAGCAATTCACTACGGAAATGATAAAAATAAAATGTAATTTCGGAAATTATCCTCCACCACTATCGCAATCAGTAGCCAATTAACTATTAAGTCGATGAGGTTTGATGTAGTCTGTATTTGTGGTGTATTCACACACAGCAGACACTGGCACAAAAATACTCTCTACTGTGGCATGACCTTAACACACACACACACACACACCAGCACACCAACAGACCAACACATTAATATTATATGAGTACGAATGAGCATAAATAAAGAAGATGACAAATGACAAACTAATTTATAATTATTGTATTTTTAATGAACACAACGTTCTGGCGGAATTTATGGCCGGCCATTCGAAAGTACAAAAGATGACAGAATGTTTTTAAACGAAATTGAAAATGTGTTTTAAAAAAAGTCTAAAAAGAAAATTTAATTTATGACAATAATCGTATT
Source organism: Bellardia bayeri (assembly GCA_950370525.1). NCBI lineage: Eukaryota > Metazoa > Arthropoda > Insecta > Diptera > Calliphoridae > Bellardia > Bellardia bayeri. The sequence continues at coordinate 132,269,561 of OX493264.1, forward strand.
TATTGAATAATTGTAGTATTCATTTTGTTTTACCTCAAATTAATGCTTTATACAAACTTATACGAGTATGTGTGAGATTTAAGGTAGAATTAGCCGAACGTCTACGTCCCGTACTGTACTGTAACGAAACAGCTGATCCCGTTTTGTTATTTGAAATGAATGTAAATGCTTACCGAATGTTAATATCACGTTGACGGAACGTCTCAACCTGTATAAAATAGAAATTCCTTACGTTCTTACGTGACATTTATGCTATGATGAGCTGTTTGTATGTTAAATTGTATTGGGTTAAATTCGCTCTACTTTTTGGTACTTTTCTTTAATAATAATGTTTGTGGAAATTGAGCAACACGTTTTATATAATACACATCTGCATATATGAATATGTTTATAAAAAAACAATCACATACAATATCAGCCCAATCTTGAATAAAAATTACGCGAGAGTTTTTTCCATTTTCCCATTTTTCCTATTCAAATTCAATGTTAAAAAAAATAAAAAGCGAAACAACTCCCTCGGAATTTTTATTCGTGATTGGGCTGTATTATAATTATAACAAATTTAATGCATACATTTAATTATTAAATTAAATTATTAATTTAAATTATTAAATTAAATAACTATCAAAGTGCTAGATAATGTATGTAAATGCGCACACACACACAATATTACTCCTATTAAAGCCATTTGGTACTTTTTCAAGCAAGCATGTACGAAAAGAAACTTTACAATGACAATCACTGTTTCGAACGGCTTTCGAACATATTTATTGTATGTTTTGTTTTTTTTCCTGGACATATTTAGTAATTGCAAAAACATTAAATCAGTAAATAAATCCTCCGAATCCATTATAATCGAGATTAATTGAGTTTTAAAATATATAATTTACCCCCTGGCCCACAATGTCGAACGATAACGTTCACTTAGATAAGACTTAAGACACAAACTTTGTATCGTATCTATTTTTCACTCAATCAAGTTTGTTTATTCCACAATCAAGTTTGTGTCTTAAGTCTTATTTAAGCGAACGTTATCGTTCGACATCGTGGGCCAGAGGGTTACACTGATGTAGAAAACAAATAGTTAGATACAAAACACAAAATGATTGTACCATGTGTTGTTTATATTTTTTTTGTTTGTCGCACGGCACGTTTTTAAATGTTCTATAATCGCACAAACGTGCTTACAGTACGGTACGTTACAGCAGGGAGACGTAGACGTTCGGCTAATTCTATCTTTATGTTTCTACCAGTTTGCTACGTTTGCATTTAACTTTCTATAAATGAGATTGAACTCGGCGTATGAGTTATTATTATTTATGTTGATTATGAAATGTTACTCATACGCAACACTAACTGCGCCATTTAAATGCTACTCGTCTAAGCTATGTACAACTAAAAACGACAATAGAATAGGAGATAGAAATGCAATACAGAAAGAGTTCAATTAATCGGGCACGAATAATATAACTTCTGTCATGCTTTAGCTCTGGAAAATATTCTGCGAGTTCATCATTTGTATAATTTGGCGAAGATTTGTTCATAGTGAAGTCTAGGAGATGGACATCGATAGGTAATTTTCAATATTAAGAAAATTATGTTTTTGCCTCCAAAAGGTGTTTTATTTTTTTCATAAAAATTACTTAATGAAAATATTTCAATATCTTTTAAATACAAATTTATGAAAAAAAACAGACCAGAATTCGATTTAAACGTAACAGTGCCATTTTAATTCTACTTCGAAAGCGCTGAACGTATGATTAATATTTTTTTTTAACTTTTAATAAAAATACTTATACGCAATCTTTCACTGGATTTGATAATTTTTTTAATTTTTTCTATTTCCTAAAAGAATTTATTGTATTATCTTAGTACAATTTAAGTTCCAATGTCATGTGAGTTGGAAACCTTGATATAATTATTGTTTTTATATAATCTTAGTACAAATATACTAACGTCAATTAGAACCCATTGAAGTATAAGCTTCTGCTCTCATTTGTACCCAAGTTGTATGTTGATATACAATAAATAAATAAAATTTAATTAAATAAAAAGACCACACAGCATTGACATTTACAAATAACTCACAGCACAGACAGCAAACAAAACCATTTGGTAGTCTTTTTTTTTTTTTTTTGTTTAGAACACACGAAGGGTCACTTGGAATTTCATATTGGCCAGTTTATGATTTATTGATTAATATGAATTTGAAAAATACAGCAACTAAAATAAAATAAAATTTAGATGCAAATAAATTTTGTAATATTCATTTTTGTTTTTGTATGTTTCTTAATATCTGTTCTATAAATCTTGATACCAAATTTAATATTTTGGTGTTTATTTTTTCTAACGATTATAAACTACACTGTGTGTATATGTGTGTATATGTTGTAATTCCCACTCTAGTTGAGAGCTGAACAAAAATATTCACAAAATCTATTAAAATAAAAAATAAACTGCTGGCTATGTTTGTGTGGGTTAGAAACAAAAAAGAAAAATTATACAGCAGATATATGTTAGAATTTATTATCAAATATACTGGTTGCCAAATTTTTATATTTAAGCAATTTATATGTTTTTTTAAGCCATACCAAATGCAACTAAATCCAACCAATACCAAATCAATTGTGTCTGTGCATGTTCTATGTAGTTGTAGTAAGTGTGTGAGTGTGAATTGCATGTTTGGCAAGTTGGTAAGTTTGTAGAGAAAAAAAAAATCGAATTTTTGGTAACTGTTGTGCTGTATAGTGGCCTCAACCAAATCGGCATTCGGCATGTGGACATCATTGTCTGTCTAAACTCGTAAAACAACTAGAATAATGTCAGCAATATATACATATATATTTGAAGTAGCTGTTTATTTTATTTTTTTTTCAAGTTTCCCCTAAAGGTGATGAGGACCGGCATGATTGTCTGCTAGTAACACTGCCAATGAAATCATAAAAATCCTTATGCCTTCTGAATTGATTGAACAGTATGTCTTACTTTAAAAGCTTTTAAAGGAAATTATATTAAATGTATATTGCCGCTGCAGGGTATTTTAAAATTCGATTTATTAGTTCGATATGGGTATTTCTTGTTGCTTTTTTGGAAGGAAATGGGAAAAAATACTTTTTAAGAAGTACAAGAAGTAGATATGTTTAATTATGTCAAATAACATTTATCAAATGACTAGAACGTGCTGAGTATGAAATAAATAGTTGTGTATAATAAAACAATTTAAATGATCTTTTATTGATTTGTTTAGAAATTTCTAAATCGGGCTTATTAAGGTCATGTATTCTATGCAAATAAAAGATTATTTCATAATTTATTTTTCCGACGTTTCGTTGGAGATTCCCAACATCATCAGGGATATTTTATTAGATCTGGTAGCATCAAAATGAATATACAATTGAAAAATAATAGTTTAATAACAACAACGATAACTTAGTTCTACAGGAATAATATTACTCACATATAATCTTTCGTCAATAGTTTTGCATTTAGAATATTTTATATACATTTTGTTTTACATAAACACAACATAAAACATAAATTTAATTAAATAAAACAAATGCAAAAATATAAATAAATTAATATCACAGTATAATTAAATTGTATTAAACTAAGTATCACAGCAGTAAAATCAAACTAAAATATTGCGATTGTATAAATTGCATTCGTGTTGTTTTTGTCGTCTTTTGTATTTAAAGCATTCGTAGCTCTTTCCTGAATCCTCAAACTTTCCAGTGTAAATCGTTTATTTGTTCTCTTTTCCTTGTCCAATATTTTAACGTTTGTGAGATCGGGTAGATGTTTTTCTTCAACACAGTGTGTAGCCAGAGCTGTAGTCATTTTATTTCTCTTTATGTCTGTTCCGTGTTCTGATATTCTTGTACCAAGGCTTCTCTTTGTAGTACCCACGTAAACTTTACCACACTCTTCATCTGTTTTACCTAAACATTTGATCTCATACACAAGATTACTTTGCTCATTTTTTTCTATTTTTGTTTTTGTTTGTGTAAATAGAGTATTGATTGTTTTGCTCGCTCTGTGCGCTAATTTTATTTTGTTGTCATTTATTATTTCTTGAATTTGTTTGTTTTCTGTGAGTTTTGGTATGTATGGGAGGCTGTAATATTTAGTGTTGCCAGATGTGTTGTTTGTGTTTTCCCCCAATTCCCTTCCTGTTTGTGCCTTTTCTAATAGATTATTTATTAAATATGTCGGATAGCTGTTTTTTATTAGTATGTCCTTTACTTTGTCAATGTTTTTAGATTTGAATTTGTTATCGCTCAATTTTAAAGCCGTTGTTATCAAATTCAGTGCAGTATTTATTTTCTGACTTTTTGGATGTGTAGAGTGATAATTTATTAGACGACCTGAGGCAATAGTTTTCGAATACCAATCCGTTATTATAATTTTGTCCTCCCGAAATATTTTCATATCTAGATATGGTATGCATTTGTCTTCTTCTTTTTCTATCGTGAATTTTATTTTATTGTGGTAGTTATTAAATGTTTCTAATCTTTCTTTGGGTAAGCCAAGTGCGAAGAGGGAGGACGGGTGCTTTTGTTAATTTTAACAGAAAAGTCGATAATGTCGAACATGTTTTTAAAGAAAATGTATGTAATCATTTTAATATGATTACAAGTTTTAATTTAACATGATTGCAAGTTATTTCCAACCATAATATATTATAGTTATGATTCACATGATTGCATTAATCATATACTATATATGGATAGTAGCAATAAATTATATGCAATCACTTTTATGCTGGAAGACAATATTATTCTAAGATGTAATGACATGGACAGGAAGCCACAAATGTTCTTGCAATCGTGTAAACCATGCGTCGCATCCATATAATTAATTTTTACACTGAACATAGTATTGCAACTCATTTGTTAATGTATTGAAATGATTGATGTGATTTTTTTCACTTAGGCTCCTTTCAGATTAGGCAACTTGAACGTCAAAAACAAATAAATATCCCAAGACAAGAATGACAGCAGCTACAGAATTGCCAAGCACAAACAAGCCTGTACTTAACAATTCGGCAATTCTTTCCCCTTCTAACCGAAATTTCCTCTCATGCACACAAACACAAGACTTGCACAAACAAATTTGCCTAATCTAAAAAAAAAAAAATCTAAACATTTCAATAATGAGAACCGATTTCATATCATTCTTTTTTTTTTTTTGTTTTTGAAGTAACATTCAGGTAATTAATATATGTATATAATTGCGTTACTTTTTTTGGAAAGGGGATAAATTGAAGAAGTAAAGGTGATGAAAGTAGAAGAAAGCTTTATATCACAACTCCGCAATTGCGCATTATATTTGTTTTAGTGCAGCATTACAGCGCCTCTGGTGGTGAGTAGGCGTATTATTTTTTTAAAGCTTGATTTTATAGTCTTTTTTGTTATTTTGTTATAAGTAGTGTCTCAGCGCCATATAGGCTTTAAAGAGGCAAGTTGGCATTTAAATATACAAATTCTGCTAACAAAATATACAAGTTAATGTTGAAGAAAAAAAAACAAACAAATATTTAGATAAAAAAAAATAAGTTTTGAGATAGATTTTACATCAAAAGGTCTTCAAGATTTTCAAATAAATATTTTTTCAAATCAGTTTTAAATAACGAAATTCTAGTTATTGACTTTAAATGTTGAGGTAAATTATTATATTTGCGACTACCCATGCATTCTATGCGTTGCTTAGTTGTTTCAAATCTACATAATGATACAGCCAAGTTCATGTTGTTACGTGTGTTAAATGTTTGCTGAATTCGTGATAAAGCAATGGTATGATGAGCAATATTGTGAATTCATTTAAAGACATATAGGAGCAGCTGTAGCTTTTATATATTTCAAATATTGGTAATATAGTTTTAGATACGTCTCGGTATAATGCTGGGATTGAAAACATTAAAGGAAGATTATAAACAACTTTAAGGGCCTTATTTTGCATGCGCTGCAATCATAGGTTTTTTTTATATCCATACAAAATTGCCAAATAATTAAAATAGCTTTGAATTAAAGCATTGTAGATCAGCCGCTTTGTATTTTCACCAAACTTGTTTTTGAATTTGTACAGTATATCTATAGCCTGAGAAGATTTACCCCCTGGCCCACGATGTCGAACGATAACGTTCGCTTAGATAAGACTTAAGACACAAACTTGATTGAGTAAAAAAAATAGATACTATAACAAGTTTGTGTCTTAAGTCTTATCTAAGTGAACGTTATCGTTCGACATCGTGGGCCAGGCGGTTAGACTTAACATGTTGAATATGTTGACTTCGGTGGCGTTTGAATGCTATACCACCGAAGGAGGGCGCTGTGATAAATATTAGTTATGATGGATAGGAAAGAAAACTAATAATTATTAGAAACTGATGTTGTTTGAGTGGCAGCGGCTGGGAATCGAACCTCGTGCTACAAATACCAACTCATGCTTAATGATCAAATGCGCTAATTAATTAAGCTACAGCTACAAATACTAAAAGAATTCAATTTGTATGTCAAATACTTAATTGAATTTTTAGTCTATGACAAATTACAGGCAACTATTTAATTATTTTATTTAATCCACTTTTATATAATGTTCGATAATGAGGTTGATGAATTTTAATTGTTTAGTTATTAAAAAATATACTTTTGTCTGTGCATATTTCAACTATCTGCAGTTTCTGGTTTGAGCACATTTTTTTTTAATTCATACAAAATCAAAATATAGTGCATTTACTGCAATAATTGTTTTCGAATCAATTAAAGTTTTTGTTTTCATTTTGCCATGACAGTTTGTAAATGAAAATATGTATGTATGTATGTATATATGAATGTATTATAACTAGAAACAACAATAGAAATATGAATAAAAAATCGAAACTAAATCACCAACATTACTAAACGGCGCGGCGTACTGTTTTAATTAAAGTTTTATATATTTTCTGTTACAAATACAGAAAAATATAAAACTCAGCAGCTAGAATAACAAGAATTTTCTGGTGATTTCTAAACAATCTATGTTTTTGGTCTTGTTTTTGCTTTAGTGTTATCGTATGTACATACAAACTCGTACATATATGTATAGATATGTATGTATTTGGAAGTGCCACAACAAGAGACAGACCGGCAGAAATATGTCCATAGTTTATTAGTTGTTATTTTGTTTTTTAGTCAAAACATCTGTTGGAACTAATGTTCTCGTGTTTTAGCTTTTTTAGTTCTTTTGGTTATTTTAATATAAATTTTTCATCATATTTCCTAAAAATTGGCGAAAGTTTTTCGTTGCCATTTTTTGTCACTAATATTTATAACAATGGTTAAAAAGGGGAAAAAATGTTGCAATATTATTGTTGGTAGCAGACATTCAATTTAAAATAATTTTAAGCGAACATGGCAAAATAAAAAGTTTTACTCTTGCTAATTTAAATGACAAAATACAAAAGTTATTTATGTAATAAATGTGTAATTTAATATAACAAAAAAAAACTTTAAACAACAAACCGAAATGTGCAAAATTTAATTTCAATAAGTTTGAGATGTTTCAAAGTACGATTGAAATAGTAATGATTCGGAAGGATTCTCAGTTTGGCCACCAACTACAATAACAAATACTTTTAAATCCAGATAATTAAGAAAGTTATCAGAATGAAAAATTCAATTTTCCACAAAAAATTATCCGCCTTTAGTGTATTCTTTAACTCTTACAATAGTTTGTTAATTTAACACAAAACTTTAAATTTTACTTTTCTAATAGAGCAACACAGTTGCACAACTTATGTAAACTAAATGCAAATTATTAGCTTTTGGAGAATTTAACCATATAAACAAACCACCAGCACAAACCACTAACACAAAAATCAATAAACAATTTGTCAAATTTTGCAAATAAAATGTACTTCAAATGGTTTTCCCTTGTATATACGAGTATGTCTGAGTTATTGCTTTATAGCACTTGCACATGCACAGCAATAACACTTGTGAAAATGCAATTATTTGCTTCCTGATATGGCGTTAATCACTTTAAATTGAACGAAAAACTTTGCAAAATTCTCTCATCAAAAACTACTGAAATTATATGTATGTATATGTGTCGTTCCCATCCACTGACGTACAGACAGTGTTGCCATTTTAGCACTTTAGCATTTTGTTTCTCGAATATGCATTGCAATTTGTAAAAATTAAGCTAAATGCTTTTTAGCATAATTTGCTTGATAAAAAATCATTTTTTTCTCGAACAAATTTTTACTTTTTTACTCCAAAAAAAAACTTTTGGAAAAAAAAAAAAACTTTTATTAATATTTCAACTAAATTTCTTTCGGTGTGATAAGTAAAGGAACACAGAAATTTTTGAATTAATATATGAAATGTAATCTATTAAAACAAGTCAACAATTGTTATGAACAAAATTAGAAAAAAACTATAATTTATATTTGTAATATTTAAAATAAAAATTGTATTGTTACATTGAAAAAATTTACTTAGTGTTTCAAATTTATAATATTTTGAAATTCATTTTCTGGCAACACTGCGTACAGATATTAAAACTGAACTCACACATACATATGTATGCAATTACCCAGCATTACCATTCTAGGAGCGCTCCGAAAAAAGGAGTCAGAAAAGAGTCCAACTAAAGAGCATTTTCGGAGCGAAAGAGCTTGTTACTGTCCTGAGTCGGCACGCAGTATGACTCAGAAATTCCACTTAATTATGTGTATACCGAAGCGTTGTTGTCCTGTTATTTGTACTTTGAACAAAAAAAAAAAAAAACAACATAGCTGTACCACACAAGAATGATAAAACAAGATTACACAGCGCCCAAAAAAAACCTCATAAAAGACTCTTTTCTGACATTATCTAAGAGCTCTTTCTGACGGACCATTTTCGAATGTAATGACCCTCTTTTCTGAAAGTTTTCGCAGCAATTATGATTGTTTTTTTTGGGCTCATAAAGAGCGTTAACGTTCCGAAAAAGGTGTCAGAATAGACCCTTTTCGGACTGATATGGCTTGCTGGGTATATGATCATGATTTTCTGTGTATTCATGTGTGATGGTGTGTGCATGAACATTATAAACAAAAACACATCAAGCCAGTAGTTGATGGTTACTTTAGTTGCGAATTAAATGATAAGAAGGCAATCTAAAATGTTTTTAGAAGACAGCTCTTTTTCTATAATTTAGTCCTTTATTTTGCGTATGTACAAAGACTGTTTCTAAAGAGAAAAATGAATACATCGCAAAATATTTCCAACTTCATTTAAAATAAAAATATTATTTTGACTAACTGCTGAAATTAGTAGTAGAAAATTGTACAAAAGCTTTATAAGCATATAAAGAATAGATTTGACCACAACTTGGACTAAATCTTTAACAATGTTTGTCTGCAAACCAAAAATATTAAAGTGTGTTCTCTTAATGGACCAAAAAAGTTCAACCCCAACTTTTGCAACTTTTCAGTCTGTCCCTTACATATATATGGCAAATTATATATATACCTATGTATGTATGTATGCTTGTAAGAGTGTGTATATGTGAGCGTGTGGATGAGTTTATATGATTCATATGTTTGTTTAGTGTTTTTTTTTTTGTACCCCCATGGAACACATATGCTCTCCCTAATATTAAATTCAATTCATTTTTAATAGCACAAGAGTAAAGTTTAAATCTGTAATTTGAGGGTAAGAGTGTGTGTACGTGCATACAAGTGTATACATTTGTACAGTATAGTTTTATAGTTATTTTATCCAACACAAAAATAGTCGTTTCATTATTACCAAATGAAACATACTCGTACATGCATGCAGATACATAAATTAATATGTATTTTGCTTTTAAAGAAAAACACACAGTTCCTCACATGCCCACGCACTAACACTATTTGATCAACCATTTAGACTATCTGCACTCAAACTCAAACACAAACAAACGACTGAACAAACAAATAGATAAACTGTTGACGTAACGACTTGTCATCAACATTGACACGAACTTTAGTTTTGATATGTGTTGCTATAATGTATGAAAACATTTTTTCAACCAATATCCTCAGTTAACGCCCTCTTCGCAGCCAACCTCTATCACCCTTCTTAACAACCAGAAGCAAAATACGAGTTTAATGTATTCAGTCAGTATCGCTGCTGCCAAAGGGCATTATGAGTCGAGCACAACTCAAAATCAACAACTACAAGTACAACTTAAGCAACAACTTGAATATGTTGTTGCAGCAAAAAGGTTTTAATGGTGTGACACAAAAATGATTTTAAGGAAAATCCAAGAGTTTTAAGTACAAATTGAGTTGAAGATAAACATTTGTTTTAAAGCATACTTTTAGGCACACTGATGATGAAAAATGAACTTTAAAAGAAGGGTTGATGATGTGACACACTTTTAGTTTAGGGCTTTAACATATTTTTAATGAAATTTCATGTGATTTTGAATGGACAATTTCATTTAATTTTACCGAAACTGACTTTAGAACAGTTAATTATTAAAAATAAGTTCTTGACGTAGTAGAATTAAAAAACTATAAAAGATTTTACGTTCGTGAAATATAAATAAAAAGATCGATTTTATTTAATTTGTAAATTTAAATTAAAAAAATATAGTCTACAAAGTGTGTAATTACATAACTTCAATTACATAAATAAGAAAAATATCATATTACACACACATGGTTTCGGGACTCAATTCTGATAATTGTTTATGAAAGTGGCCCCAAAAAAAAGAACTTCTGCATCATTCATTTGGTCATGTTAAATGAAATAATAATTTCAAAACTAATTTAAAGTTAGTAGTATCGTATAGGGAATTTGTCACGTTTTAGGCTCTTTTGTTTATCATAACTCGAGAACCACTAGTCCGAATATGCTGACACAAATTTATGAATTTCAAAAATTTGCTCGAGATATGCACAAAATCTACAAGTTAATTTTTTATAAGAATTTTGTACATATCTCAAGCAAATTTTTGAAATTCATACCTTTACTTATTTGTGAATAAAAGCGAAACGCGTTCATCAATTTTCATGATTTATATCTCATTTTGTTCATAGGTTATGCGACTTTACGTGAAAGGAATAGGACTTGACACTTTTTTCTTTTTACCGTTTTGGATTTTTTATGAATTAAAAATAAAAAAAATTCAATTTTTTAGGCAAACAATAGTTTTTTTTCTTCATACATTTATTTATAACTGCGAAACTGTTGCTTATGTAGCGAAACATTGTATGAACAGATTAAAGGAATTGTAATTCCAAATCTGGGAGCACATAGCAAATTGCAGACCAAACCTTTGTATGTGCTATTTGTATAAGCATGTACATACGTATAAGTTTAGTTTAAAGGCAAGTCTCATAAGTTTTCATCACCCGATAAGGTTGACCTTAGGTTATTTATGGTATTATCTATCTGCTACGCATTGTGATGTTAGATACCACCAACACGCTATAGGTATGATAACAATGAAACTTTGTAGATTTTTTAGTTAACATGACAAAACTTTGGATGATGTTCTTTGTGATTCCCCCTTGTTAAAGTGTTTAGATTGTAGTTTTTTTTTTGCTAGGATCACATTACTCAAACTGTTAGAAATGGTAACTAAAAACAAACTATAGTTTCATTAAGAGAGATACCCACAGAATATGTAATTTTTTTGAAAATTGTATACATTGTGTCTGCTACAAATTTAATGATATTGAATATCTGTTGAAAAACTCTGCATGCAATGAGATTAATATTTATGCTTTTTTATGATGCTGCAACTTTAATACCTGTCATATTTACATGTGTCGTTTTGCGTTTTTAACAAAATGTCACAAAAATGAAATGAAATACCAGAAAGCGGTTAATTTTTAAATTGACTGCGTGTAAATTATATTTATTTGCATTCACCTGACCTGTGTATGTATAAGTGATCATACACTGAAAAAAGTGTAATTAGTAATAATCTTAAGTAGTAAATTCTATTATAAACTAGCTGACTCAGAGAAATCAAATAGACGATAGATGTCATGACTACAAACTGTACTGGGTCAGGGTAGTTACTAACTTCATGTAACTTTACATTTCAAAACTTAGTAAATTTTTTCTGAGTGTTCATATCTATATGAACAATAACAAATTGACATGATGGCTTTAATAATTAACCTTGTCTCTGTACTTTTACTTTGCATGCTTGTAAAATGAGGAAGTGTAAACCATATCGCCAGCCATTAATCCATAATTATTTTTATATTGTCCCTTCATTTATCACAGTGAGAATTTATACATTCGTTTGAAGTTTTTCAGTATATTATAGGCATACAAACATGTACAATATATCCAACTGAATGTGATTGTTATATACCACATAATACTTCAAAATACGAAGAATGACGAAAAATCGTGAACAGGTTTATAAAAAAAAGAGCTATTTTGAAAATTATGGTATGAAGATCGAAAGTTGTAAATTGGCGGCATTATTCACATTAATTTTGAAAATTGTTATTCTGACTGTTTGTAAAATCATTTATTCTAGAGCAAGCAAAATCAAAAAAGAATTTAAATAAAACACGCGTTCTTCCCTATATACAAGAGAAGTGGAGATATTTCTGAACTAGTGATTTAAAACGTACGGCTACAGATTTGTCCACAATTTTGGTTTCAACTTGAAAAAAAAAACTTTCTAATTACTTGAAAAAAAAACCAGGATTTTGGTTTAAAAATCGAGATGAACTCTTTAAAAGGGGAGTGTAGTTGGTCATGTTAATAACGATTTCAATAAATTTCTAAATTATTCCGTTTTCGATTATAACAAATTAACTGGAACCCTCATCATAAATACAAAATAAACAAAAGTTTGTCATTAAATAAATACATTAACTAATTAATTCAATAATTGCTAATAAATTGCTTACCCTTAGTAAACAAGTCAAACAAATTTGGCTTTTTACTCTTTATGAATAAAGGAACAAATCAAAAATTTAAACAAAATTAAAGAAATAATAATATTATTGACAGCTGTTTATGCATTTCTACAATAATCATTCCAATATCACTATATTTTTTCCCCCTTTTCACATTTTTCCTATTCAAATTCAATGTTAAAAAAATAAAAGGGAACAAATTTTATGGGGAATTTTTATTCGCGATAGGGGTGAATATCTTTTATTACACATTTATTCCTATTTAAAGGTAGCGCACTTAAATGTTATAACGATTATTAAAAGTTCTTGCTAAAAGAAAATCAACATTAAAAACCTCTAAAGTAATTCAGTTTATGCACAGTGTTCTCCTTAACATATCCTTCGTGTTTTTGACACCCTGTTCACGACTATAATGGGCAGGATATTATGCATTTGTGATTGACTACGAATCACTTTCTGATTCAATAAACCTTATAGTGCAACACAATTTGGGACATTCATATATATTGTGTAAACTTGGTTCAAGATTTCCTACCGTAATGGAATTTTAGTCCCCATAAATGTCTTAGTCAAAATATGTATGTGTCATTATAAAATTCAGCAGGTATGAGTTTGTTTTTCAATATAAATAACCAATTACCAACTGGCTTAAAAACTGTAAGCAGATAATCACAATTTAAAGCGGGTCTAAAGCAATATTAAAATTTAAAATTAAAATTTAATTAGTGCAATATTAAATGTTTAACTTTAAAGTTCTAATTTTTGATGATCGTAACTCATTGTTTTATTTTCCTGATGATGCTTACCGATGGTGGGCGAAATATTGAAAAATAAATAAGATAATTGATTATGACACAGACCTCGAGCCCGATTATTTACCTAATTTATTTAAAATTTTACTTGTCTACCTTTACACATTCTCAAATATAATTGTACATGTTTAATTGCCAACTAGCCCCTACAAATCCTTAATGGAGCAGGGGCAAATATTTTTAATATATAAAAATATAATAAATATATTTAAAATCGCACTATTAATTCCATCCATTATTGATCGTAGCTTATTTTAATCTTCAATTATATATGTATGGCTTAAATGTCTATGTCTATTTCTAGGGTATTATTTGGTCGGCATTAACCGACTATGCTTTCATACTTGTTTCATTCTACTTTTCTTTCTCGTCATTATTTATTTAGTTGGTTGAGTGGTTGGTTTTGTAAGCCAAATGTTAAATGGCAAAATTATTTTTACTTTTATCTTTAAAGGAAAGCTAATACTTTCTTGAGTGTTAAATTACTTACACTTTTACAATTTTTGTTTTTGTTTTTTTCAGCTACTTACTATATTTTTTCTTCAAGATATAAAGAGTGCTAAGCGCATAACATACAATCAAGTACAAAGTTTCAGTATATTACAATTGATTCAATCGTTTAGAGCGGCGATAGGTTGAGCTGGTTTACTTTATTTTACTTTTTTTTTTTTTAATAAAACTGCGAGAAAATACAAATATTTATTTTCTAAAATATTTCTAAACAAAAAAAAAAAAAAATGTTTTATAAATAGCTGAGAAAATTTTACCAAAATTGTTAATGTGAAATTTAAAAGGCAACAACACAAACTGAATGGTAATGTGAGGATTTATATCTGTTTAACGGTCATCTACTCGTATATAAATATAGTTTTGCTACCACGGTTTTATCTTAAGGTACGGTCACATTCGGCAAATATTTGTGGAAAAAGACATAACCACTAAATAAAATATATTTGAACTTGTTTATTTATTTAAAAAAAAAGAGTTTTGTTTATTTAGGACAAGACACAACAAATAATCAGTTTTATTTTATTTGATGCTGTTTGATCTTGCAAAACTCTTGTAAGGATAAACAACGTCAAACAAATTTGTTCTTAATCAAGTGGTTACGCATTTTTGAGTATGACCGTACCTTTAGAATTGGAAATTTTTATTTACATAGATAACATTTTATATCGTTGATGAAATATAGACATACATATGTAAATACTCGTATGTTTGTATAAGACTTAATATCATACAGCAGTACATTTTCGATAAACTCTGTTTGTTAACTGTTTTTAATAGCTGGCAAAAGAATTCAAAGTCCAACTCATTTAATTCTTTTGTTAAAATAATTACAAATTGAAAAGAAAATGTTAAATAATATTACATATACGAGTACATAATCTTTATTAAACTCCTGCTCATCACAATAATAATGATGACAATAATTTATCATACACACATACATACATATAAATATTTGAACGGTAAAAGTTTATAGCTTTGTTTATTTCCCAACATATGTGCATATGTATGTAATCGTATGTACTCGTACATATGTGAATACTTATTTATTTATTTATTTATTTATTTACACAATTGTTTTATTTGCAATAACGTCTGTATTTCTGTCTGCATGTTTAATATCTTAATGAAACCAATTTTCTTGTAGATTGAAATCACTTAAGTATGTATGTACATTGTTTTTCTGCGAGTTTTTGTTTTTATTTTTGTTTGTTCTTTTATTAAATTTACTTTGTATTGTTGGTATAATTGAAGTATATATGTATGTATGTATATATGTATGTATGTATGCTTTCATTCAAATAAAGGTGGAGCCTAATTTGGTAGAAACATTTTATGCTTTTATACAAAATTTATATGCACAGACAAATGTTCTTTTTCACAATTCGTTTCTTTTTTCTCCTGCTTTTATAATTTCACCATTTATTGTACTTTTGTATTGTTAGTTTTGTTTATAAATACCTAAAAGTATACAATACTTATGAATTTATGGCCATAACTTTATTAACTTTAGTGTAAGTGTTTTTGTTTAACAAAAGTTTTGACAAGATCCAAACATTTATTTATAAATAGCATGAGTACTCGTACATTTAAATATGTATGTACGTACGCGTACTCTTGTAACATTGTATGAAAGTTGTTACAATCTACGAGTACTTATGATTTTAGTAACCTCA
Organism: Bellardia bayeri; assembly: GCA_950370525.1. Classification (NCBI taxonomy): domain Eukaryota; kingdom Metazoa; phylum Arthropoda; class Insecta; order Diptera; family Calliphoridae; genus Bellardia; species Bellardia bayeri. The sequence goes on from OX493264.1 coordinate 132,285,460, forward strand.
AGCTATTTATTTATTTATTTATTTTTTTTTCTAAAACTAAAACAAACATATGGAAATCTATGTATTTTCTTGTACTTTAGTGGTTACACATATTTTTATTTTAAAATCTAAATAAAACTTTTAAAGCTGTTAATGGGAGTTTTTAAGTAAACCGCCGAATTTTATGTTGCTAAAAGAAATGTTTGAGAATTGACTTTTTAATAAGTACAAAGGCTCTTTATTTTAGTGTATAAAAATAATAACGAAAAAATGCTTTATTGATTTTAAATAATAAATACTTTTCATATACATACACACAGCTTCAAAAGTGTGTAAGCACCAGTGAATTTTTTGATTTTTTTAAGATTATGAAAAGCATTATAGTTGAACTTAATTTTTATTTTTTCATAACCGAATCTATTATTCAACCAAATAGCCAACAAAACGAAACTTTTAAATTTCAATCGATGTATAGATTTTAGGATTTTCATTATCTTAAAAAAATCCAATAATTTGTTGTGTTTACCCACTTTTGAGGCTCATAGTACATGATTCTTTTGATTACCATTTGATATTTAAGGAAAATTAAACATTTTGTTTATTTTTTATGATGTGTAAAATGTAAATTAAATTTTTACTGCATATTTACTTTCCAATTATTGTGTTGTTTATTTAAATGAACCCGGCTGCAATTGCAGACAACACAAATCACTTAACATATTAATAAAACATGCGTATAAGCACATACATATGTACATATCCGACATAAAATGTAAGTATAATCACGTTTTTATATGTTTCTGTTTTTGTGAAAGTAGAACAAGTCAAAATTCAAAAAACAAAAAGGCATGTAATATTAGGTTATTCTGTATTTATCTGTATTTATCAAGTCATTTTTAAACATAAACTTTAAACGTTTTCAAAGCAATTGAGATATAAAGTTACAGAGTCATGTTTGAAATGTTGCCGCAATATGTTGATGGAAAAAATGTTGCAGTTAATGTTGAAATTTGATTTTGGCCAATTGTTGCGATATTTCAAATTGTATTGATTTTAAGCTAATAAGGCCTAACGTTTTCCTTTGTAATTAAAACAAAATTTGCATTACAATTTTCCCAACGTTTCGTCGGCATATGCCGACTTGATCAGGGGTCTATTTAATAATAAAAACATTTATTAAACAAAATCTTTTTTTTTTTTCCAAAAAACTTATAACTAACAGTATTTACCGTTGTTACATTTAAAGAAAAACCCGTTTACATTTAACATAAAATATAAAACATTAAAATAAATTTAAATTCAAAACATATTACTTCTAAGTATATCACAGATTTTTAATTTATGGCAACTATGTAGCTGGCGTTGATGTTATTGATGTCCTCTTTTACGTTCATTGTCTTCGTTATGTTTTTTTCTTATCTTTTATATATCTTTTTCTTTCTATTCTTTCAAAATCCAAGATCTTAACATTATCAAAGTCAGCTATATGTGAGTTTTTAAGTAAATGTTGCGCTACACCTGTTGTTTCTTTTCCCCGTGTAACATCCATTTGATGTTCACTCATTCTTGTTGATAATGTTCTCTTCGTTGTTCCTATATATATCATGCACTTTGAAATGTTTATAGATTAAGAATGTGTGTGTTAATATTTATTGAAATATTGATGAAACTTTTTTATAAATACAAATATTTATACCCAAAATAAATTTACAGCTAAATGTTACAAAAGTCATATTAAAACATGCTTTCGAATAGGGTTCTGTAGTTGAATTTGGAATTTTTTGAAATTCCGAAATTTTAAATTTTGACTTTTAGTAACTTTTAAATAATTGGCTTTTCGACTTTTGCTATTTATGATAAGAAGATTTTCAACCTATTTTATTGTAAATAATATATGGTTGACATTTTTTTTAAAACCACATTTCTTAAAAAATAAAAATAAAAAATTTATCAAAATTCGATTTAAATTTCTTTAAACTAAAAGTTGATTGTTCGGACAATCAGTGACTGGGTTGAAAATGAATTTTAATTTGACAATTTTCTATTATAAATATAATTTACAATACATTCGATTAAAATAAAATGAACTTCATAAAATCACTCGATTTTATGAAGCCCCTATTATGAGCTGCATTCGACAATCGAAAATCGACTATTGAATGTAAAATTTATTTATTGTATTATGAGTTGGCATCACTGTCGAAAATTTCGTTGTTCAACGAATTTTTTATCGAACACAAATTTTCTGTCGACGCTGTATAAAACTGTGAAAAATTTATTTAAAATATAAGAATTTGTTTGTTTTTTGGTTTTGGTCAACCAAATACTACTTGTAAATTACTTTTGCTAATATCCTGTAGGTTGTAAGTAGAAAACAGCAATTGGAAAAGCTCGTTTCTCTCATGGAAGAAGATCCACTGTTGGCAAAATGTATTCAGGCAGCCAAGAAATGGGAGGGCATTACACAGAAGCTTAATTCTATTCATCACACGAATCATTAAACCATAATTCCGTGGTGGTCATTTCAAATTTAATTTATTTTTCTTTAAGAACTTGTTAACAAATATGGCGCCAGCTGATAGAAATGTACTATTGTGAATAACGCAAAAAGATTGATTTTCACAATAGCGTTTTTTTTTATCGAATGTGCACCATAATACCAAATGAAAATTCGTTCGATAAGCATTTTCGACCACAGTCGAAAATCAAATTTGGTCATAATAGGCACCTTAAATTCAACTTATATTTTTAATCTCTTAAGAATGTATCCCCTACACAATGCATGGGAAATGAGTTGTTTTTTTTTTGATAATTTCTTGACCAGATAAAACCCATTTTTGTTAATTAAAGCGCTTTAAACCCGAAACACCAGATGCAGTCGAGACTTCTAAAAGAATCAGAATCAGAGAAGTTATCATACAGAGCTAACTTTACGGAGCCCTTCAGAAATTGCACACAATTATAGTTGAACACAATCTAAGTCTTGATGGTATTCTAAATGCTACCAAATATACCAAATAAAACGTTTGTTCACACTCCAGCAAGAAAGTTATATGTAGAAGGATAGATTAACATTTTACTTTCAGCTAATGCATCTGGAACAAAGAAAATTAAAGACCTTCTTCTTATTGGAAATTTATTAATAAAATGTTTCTTGTAAATCAGCTTCATTCAAATAAATCGATTTTTTAACCGAAATCCCTTTCAAATTTGACTTAATTAATGCTTGATAATGACCCAAGTCATTAAAGGAACAATTATTAAAAACTACTAAACAAAAACTATTTCTGCTTACAACATTGATTGAAAGAATAAATCTCAATATAATAAAGTTTTCGATTTAACGAATGGACCTGACAATATTTCATTCGTTATTTCGAAATTTGCCTGTAATTCATTCAAGGCAGATGTAAATTTACATTTCTGTATAATTTCCTCATTTTATTGAATAATTATGAAATTCAAAATAGAAATCGTTGCTCTTATTAATATATTCAACATTAATTCTTATAATTATTAAACTATGACTTAAAATAGTATAATAATAGCTGACACATAATCAAATAAAACGAGTAACATTAAGGATCAAAATACATAAACAAAATATTTATATATGCATATAAAGGATATTCACAGGAGATAAAGAATAACATCCCCTACATACACTCACGCAGATCATATTCAAAATGTATTAAAGACAAATACAAACATACTTATGTTGTGGTGTGTTTGTGTGTGTATGTTAGAAATATTCCACATGACAATGCCGCATAAAACATAAAAGCCTTAAAACAATAGTAGCATTGCCGTATACGATTTTGATTTAAAATGTCTTTTTTGTGAGAATTCTTTGATAAGCGTATGAAATCATTAATTTGTTAATTTCAAAAAACAACAAGGGGGCTAACTCTCTATTGCGATGCGAAAGCAAATTCTATGCGTAAGAGTATCAATTTGTACGCTTATCGCATCGAATTTGCTTTCGCATCGCAATAGAGAGTAACCCCCCAGAACCAGAAATGAAAATGCCTTTAAAACTATCTTAATTATTTAAGGGTAAAAAAACAATATTCATATTTAATATTTACCAGAAAATACCGACACATACATACATATGTATTCTATTCTTTTGCAGATGATAGCACCATTTGCCATGCTGCTATCCCTTTGGAGATTGGGGAAATGAGACATAATATTAATGATACGCTGAGCCGAGATCTTAACACAATCACGAAATGGGTTTGTGCGAATAGAGTCGATTTAAACGCACGTAAGACTCAGTGTTGTTTATTAACGCACAAACGCACAACAGATCATGTTGCTTCATCTGTTTTTATGGGCGCTGTAAATATTAACAGTCTTATTCAGAAAAAATTAAAGTAGAGTGTACTTTAAGAAAATTTTGCATGAAAATTTTGTCTTAAAGCACACTTCAAACCTACTTTATTTTTTATGAATACGGCAGTAAGGAATTAGACGCTCTTGACGTTCTGAGCATGAGAATCCAGTGTGATGGCTGCTGGACCAAACACATTTTTCAATTGTCAAAAGAAGCGCTCAACTGCCTTGGTTTTTTAAAACGGTGTAGAAAATACTTCACTCCATCTGATCTGCTTACTATTTACACCACCTACATATATCCGGCCGAAAATGGAATACAACTCTCATGCTTCGAAGTCTATTTTGGAGTTACTCGACCGCGTACAGAAGAGGGCGAAGATGCTTATCGGTGACAGTAAGGTATCCAAATCTATGATTCATTGGAGCATCGTCGCAATGTGGGTTGTGTTCTATCGATACTATAATGAAATGTGTTTTGCTGAAATTAGGGAACTTGTTCCTGAAACACGCAGTTTTTTACGTAATACACGTTCTTTAGTCAGGGCTCATCCATTTGTGGTCGACTGGACAGTGGATCGCACAACACACTACAGGGAAATTTCGTTCTTTAGCCGTACTGTCCGTAGGTGGAATAAACTACCAGCAGAAGTATTCCCTGCCACTTTCAATATGGGAAAATTCAAGTCAAATGTTCACAAACACTACTCCCTCTATCCTCCCTTCCATAACATATTTTCCTAGTTCCAACACAATGCATTGCATAAGTAGGGGTCGTCCCCTGAAGGCTGGTCCAAGAAAAAAAACCACATATCAAAACTAAAGACGCATTGCATATATTCTCTTACTCGAAACTCAGTGTATATTGTTACGTTTTTACCTTTTAAAACGGTGGTTTATTTCCTTTAAATAAACCGGATTCGTTTTAGTTGCAAAATAAAAGCATCAAGTAGTTTGAAGAAAATATAACGAGTCTTTATTTTTTTTAATGTACACAAAAACAATTGTAAATGAACACACTGTCTTTTACACACTTATGTATATAACGGTGCCCTTCCAAATAGAGTTTTTACGGCTTTTAAATTATCAAAATATTTCCACAAAAGAGGTTGTTATACTAGTTAATATTCGGTGTTTTGTAGCAGTATTATTATTAATATTTTATTTTATTTCACATTTTCAAGTATTTATGCAGTAAGAATGCGTGAATCTTTGTATTCAATTCTTTAAAAATGAACTCATGCATACGACAAGACAACATCACTTGTGTTCATGAATAATTAAAAATCGTAAACTAACACACGTACCCACACATACAAATACACATACGTGAATGTGTTTAAATTGAAAATGTTGCAAGCATTTACCACTGAGTTGTGTTCGTTTGTCTCACCGTTTAAATATTTTCGTACTCATACTCATGCAGGTAACTTTGTTTCTTTTATTTTCAATTCATGTGGGGAGAAATAAAAATGTGTAGCATATTTAAGTGGAAGAATTTAAGATGGAAGTATTGAACAAAATCTCGTGTATAAGTATAAGTTAGAATGTGTGTAAGTGTTTGTTTACATAACAACCCCAATACATTGGCAAGTTTAAGAGTATTACTAAGTAGAGTACATACATACATACATACATACATATGTATGCGTATAATCGTGAATGTAAAAAAAGTTAAGAAAAAACGAATATCGCACATTTAATACACATCCTCAAACACACAATCAGAGTGAATAGAATTCTCTGTTAGTTCTGATACCATTATCAAGCTTTTCTTGTTATTCCCTTTGGTTATTATTTTTTGGGGATTTAAATAGGAAGCACTGTTGCATACGAGTACACGAGTACGAGCAAAACAAAGCCTTCATTGATTTCATATTTTTAATTTATTTTTTTTGGGAAAAACATTGTCTTAAGATAAAGCGAAATAAAAAATATATTATTTTCGTTGGGAGTTTATGAGGGCTTGTGGTGACAATGTTAATTTTAATTTAGAATAAATAGCATTTTGTATGTTCATTTCAGTTTGCCAAAGGTGAGATTAAATTGCTGCTAAATTAATATTTTCTAAATGAGATTAATATGATTAAGATGTGTGAACGAAAACAAGTTACAAAGTTTTTTATTATCATTTGTGTTTCTTAAATAAATTATTAAGTATTTTATTACACAATAAAAAAAGGCTTTAATTTCTAACAAACCAAAATGTTTTATTCTAATTATAAAAAATGAATAATATTTAATTCTAATAAATTAGTTTGATTATTTGGATTAAATGCTCTCTAAAATACGACATAACTGAGATGTGAACTTATTTCTTGGAAAATTAGATAAATTAACAAAAAAAAATATGTAGATTACTGTCATTGATTCGTTTTTTAATTATTATTCTTGAGTATCTTGTTATAAATGATCAATATTACTCATATGCTAACATGGTTTATGCAGAAAATTAAACAGTAATCCATAGTATTGTTACACCCTACAACGTCATAGTGGGGGATATATTGGGTTTGTACTGATGTTTGTAACCTTAAATTATACCATCCGTCCGCCCGTTGTACATGTTATTCTTTCGCCCGAAGGACGGTTGCGATTGGTATTTTATTTCACATAGTCCCCATACATATGTCCTCCCGAAATAAGGGTGTATGGGTCATAAATGTCAAGCAAAATTGTAAATTTTTATTATAATCTGTTGTAACTAGAATTTAGTATTTAAAAATAAACGTTATTTAAATATATAAAAGCTTCAAATTGGTTTTAATTATTAATAATTATTCGCCTATAAGAATAACTTCAAACACAATGAAAAGAGTTTGAACTTTATTCGAAGCAAAATTTACTTTACTACAAAATATTCTTTTCAATTTATTGCAACCCGTATAAAACGAAACTAAAAAAAAAATTAAATTAAATTTTGCCCTGAACATTTCCCTTCAGTTAATTTAAATTTACGACTACAACCTATAGTTTTTTGTTTAAACACTATTTCATGTTTGGCCCACTGGTAGTTTCCAATTTTGCTGCCACTTCATAATAAAACCGAAAGTTTATTCTGGTACATGCAAAATGTTATATGTATGTGTGATGGGGTGGGTATATTTAAATATGTATGTATGAGTATTATACATACATCTGTATACTTATCAAGGTAACTTGGCTTTTTTTGCACAAGAAAAAAATAAACATATAGCAACTTCAACAAATACAGTTGTGATCAAATGTATAGTAGTCAACAAAATCTAATTTTGTTTTGGAAATTAAAAAAAGTAATTTAAAACAAATATACACATATTTTAATTAGTAAAATATTGATAATAATAAAATATTAAACAAATTTTTCTTGAAGCAGCTACACAAAGACGTAGCGAAATATTGAAAATAAAAATTTAATTAAAAAAAAAAAGACCTTAAGCTTGACTAATTACTAAAATATTGACCAGGTTGTTTAACTTTAGATTATGTGAGAATTTTGCAAAAAAAAAAACGGGAAAAAACACTACGTCTCTTAGGGACACAATGTAATGGCCCGCCACTGTCGAAATTTTAAATTTTGTATTTTCAATTCTTGTTTTCATTTCAACGCATATTTGTTATTCATAATAACTTTAGCCTGGTTTGGGGTTTCATCTTATAAACTAAATTGCTGGTTCTTGTCCACACATGCAACAACTACCTGCATAGTATTCACAATACCCTCGATACATTATTAACATGTAAATATATATATATATATATATGTATAACATATACGAGTACATATACATACATACATATAATATATAATGTATGTAAATATAAATATTCATAAAACTTAGAAATTCTCTTAAAAATTATGGTCAACTGTGATAAAAAGAAATAAATTTTGCATAAAGTTATTAACAGCACGAATTCTGTTTAAACAAAGTTTTTACTTTTTGGTTCAAAGATCAAAATTTGTTCTTTATTTAAACTCAAACTAACAGAAAATTAAATTTATTTCTTATTTATGCACCACTAAAGATTTCAAACAAAGGCAGCTGTGTACAAGTTAAGTTAATGATAAAACATAAAAAAAACAAAAGTAAAATGTATTAAAAATAATTTTACTTGAGTTTTTAGCAAAAAGAAATTCTAATTTATATCCTTTACTGAATTGTAAAGCGTGTAAAATAAAAATTTATGTCAAATAGTCATCATAGATTATAAAGATGCAAGTGCTGGTTATTTCACTTGTATGTATTTTAGTCATGTATTGAAATATATTTATTTAAAAATGTTTTCAAAAGAATTATGTCAAGTAGTTACACTGAAATTAAATATATTTAATTCAAAGAAAATATGTATTACCTCTTAACATACTGCACAGTGGGGCCAAAATGAAAATTGTTTCTAAATACATCTGGCATTTAAAAGCGGCAAGTCCAAACGAGATAAAATTTTATATATTCGTAGCCAATGAGTATTCGTGTTTAATTTTTTAAAGATTGACTCCAAAAACCTTCCAAGGACGGAGCTGTGGGTGCTCAAAATAGGGCACATTTGATATATAATTTGTTAAAACTCGTGCAAATTTTTTTGTTATTAATACTAATTCTAAGAATTATATTCAATTAAATTTACATTTATTTAATATGATTACATATTTTGAAAGTTCTCGTCTAGATCTTTCAAGTACATATCTCTCTTATCGCTCATAGTTTTCGAGTTATACGCATTTGAAAATTGAAATTTCAAAATTTTGCATGCCATGTTTTTATTTAAATATCGGGCAGAATTTTTGACCGGCTTTGCAAACTGACGACAGGTAAGTTGCCTAAACTATTCAAAGGCCATAAGCTATTGTAGGCTCTATATAAAGCTTCTTATATAAGTTAATGTAGACGCGCTTAGTTCATTCAAACCCAGAAGTTCTGCATTCTTTCATCTGTATTCACATATAGAAGTTAAGTTAGAAATAACAGGAGATCTTATAAAAAAGTTAAATTAAAATCTGAAATTGCACAAGCAATATTTTTGTGTGATTACACAAAAAGTGTAAAATCTAGAAAAAAAAAATGTAGCTGTACATTAATCATTTCAACATTTTACAAGCATTTTAGCAAAATTACAGTACTATATAATAATAATTTATAAATTGTTTTTGATATTTACTTAGTCGGGCTCGAGTTCATTGAATTTAATTTTCATTAAATTATTTTTACTGAAGTAACACTGGTTAAAAGATTGATGTTTGTCTGTTGGCTAGCAGGCACCCGCAGTGGTGCAGAAGGTTAGAACGCAATCCAGGTTCAAACCCCAGCTCAGCCAAGAAAAATTATCAATAAATTTTAATATAGATTTCATGTTGTAAAACAATTCCTTCAGTAAAAATAATTTAATGAAAATTAAATTTAATGAACAGTTCGAATAAAAAATAATAATTGTTCTATAATAATTTATATGATATATTATGATATAATGATTCATCATAAACTTGATTGCATAATTACTATTATAGAAATAAATACATTTACTGACAATAAAGTAGCGGCAATATATTAAGTTCTTTACAAGTGATAGATAATAAACCTATAACCGGGGTTTACACATGCAAGTAACAGTTCGAAAAACTCAATACACTCACATTTTTTACTAATACACTCAAATTTTTTGTCACTTGTCACTTTTCGAATAAGTTTTCGTATATAATACGTACACAACACTCGCATGCAAGTACTTGCATGTGTAAAGGCAGGGATACATACCACTAGAAGTAGACCGGCAAGTTTAAACAAAATCTCTGCAAAATGGAACCAGTTACAAACAAAGTAAATAACTTAATTACATCATTGTCATCATCGTCAACTCGTGACAAGGACTGAAAAATAAAATAAAAAAAAAATAAATTATTTACTCCAAGACACAAGAAATGTCTTGAATATGAACCATATAACAAATTACTACCACTGCACTCTTGAATTAGTATTCACCAGCACACATTCGTACTTCATTCAATTCCTACTAAAGACACACTCATACCTACATATACATACATATGTATTTATGTATATATATCTTAATATACATACTTTATATAACAAAACAGACAAGTTTGTCTGTGAAGAGGTAAGAAAATAAAATAAAAAACTACTTATAATTATAAACAAACATGCCATCATTTACTGCATTTCCTTTAATTTTTTTTTGTCTAATTCTTTTCTATCATTTGTTCTAATTTTTTATTTAAGCAAACTCATAAAACACAACGCACACCCACACATTTACGTACGAGTAAATAAATGTATACAAGTGTATGGGTGAACAGGAAACTGCACTTATTAGTTGGTCATGTCTGAATGGGTGTTAATGTGCATGTGAATGTAAATGCGACTGTGAATGTGTCTTTGTGTTGCTTTTACAAATATCTGTTTCTAGCTACATTGAAGATTTGAAGCAGCGCCATATGTGCGATTATAAGTGCATGAATGTTTGTGTATTTTATCATTATAATTGCATGAGAGTGTTTGAGTAGCTGTGAGTGTTTATTTGGGGGCATCATGGCGGTTAAACTAAATTGCAATTTATATAAAACTGCAAAATAAGAAACAGAAATCAACAACTACAAGAATCTTGAAAATTCTTTCCTACAACTACAACATATTGTAGACATTGTACGAGTACATTTATCCTATATCATGGCAAGTACGCTGAGAAAAATATAAATTTTTATTTAAAAATTCTTAGGCACTCACTGCTTTCCGTAAATTGTAAAGCTATTAGAATGTATAAATTAGATATTTACTTGCTATTCATATCTTACCGTTTGATCTTATTTTTAATTTCTTTTAAACAAAGTTTTCGCTTAGTGTATAATGATGTATATATGTATTTGAATTTGACAATATTTTCATATGCATGGTTACATGCTCCTTCGGTTTTAGTTTCAAGTGTTTACAATACCATTGCACCAGAAAAAGTTAAAAATTATACTAAGGAATTTTGAGGATGATGATGGTGATAATGATCATTAGCATGAAAATATAATGATCGTAGTGATGCTTATGTTGGTTGGTTGGTGTTTACAAAAGAGGCTGTTGAAAAGTATTAAATTCATGCCTGTGTCTAAAACACTGTGACTCTTATTTGTTGATTTTAATTGTGAAAAATAAAGTAGACAGATAACTCTTTTAAACATTTTCCCCAAGATGATTCTTTGAACATATAAAAATTCAAATTTGCATAAAAAATCGAGGTACACCAAAATGATCATGACAATATTTATATAGTTTATAATTTAATTACTTTTGTGCGTAAAATGTGTGCGCCACAAACTTTCATTAGAAACATAATTTGCCGATGTAAAGATTTTCAAGCAACAATATCAAGTTCCATTATTATAAGAACCATAACTGAACAAGATAAAATATGAAGTTTTTACAAAAGTATCTAAATAGTGCCAATAGATTTTCCTCAATGCCAACGCCAGGTGAAAGTGAAATATAAAATGTAGAACCGAACCCTATCATCCACGAACCAATCACGTGACAAGTTTTGTGGCAGTTCTGTTGCTGCGTTTTTTTTTTTAGTTTAGATGTACTTGTTTTTGGAGGAGGAGTATGTATATAAATAAATATCTATCTGAACATTGAAAACAACTACCATGTTTAAATGGAATTTATCTGTATGTACATGTGAGTACAATATGATAAAGATTTTTTTCTTGTGCCTGAGTTTCTTCAGTTAGAATCTTAAAAATCTGTTCTGCAGCCAAGCGTACTTCAAAAACAACTATGTAAAAGAAAAGGAAATAATTGAGAGATTGCAAAATGGTGGTGGCTTGGGAACGCCAAGGAAAGATAAGAGCCGGAAGACAACGTTCGTATCATGACTGTTCAGCTGCAATATTCTTCATTGAAGATTATTTTTGTTTATTTTATTTTGCGGCCCTGTGCTGCTTTTTCCGTCGTTTTGCGTTTCGTTATAAAGGCTAAATAAGTAACCATTGTACACAGACAGCTTTAAGCTATTATAAGCTTTGTAGCTAAATTATGCTTCATATTTTATTTATATGTAGGAGTGTAACAAAATAAACAGGAAATACAAGAACACAAGAGCAAAACACACACATACATGCATACGGATATACAGTCATTTTACACTGGCATACAATCTTGGGGGATTCAAGAACATAAAACTGAAAGTGACATTAACTTGTATGAAATAAAAAACAGTTGCTTGTAAGCCAACATGGTTGGATTACAGCAAAATGTTATAAAAAAAAAGTAAAGCTAAAAGCTTAGAAAAAACAACACAAAGTAAAGCAAACGATTTTCGAAATGTGTACGAAATACAGGAACAAGTTATTAGATTTAACAAATTCATACACACTTATTCAAATTGAATTTGTAAACAAATTTTAACTAAAACAGAAATAAAATACTTTTAAACCATTTTCCAGTTAAATAATGTATGAAAAAAACACGTTCTCTTTTCGTTCTTGCTTCAACTCAAACATGCATGACTGCATGCATACCTGATCATGTGCTTACCAAACATGCCACAATAGGTACACAAACAAGCGTGATACGAATACATACATACATACGTACACATGTATAAGAAACATACTTAAACACCATTAACTAAAACTAAACTGACACACACTCACACTCGTACACACGTTCATTCAACTGAAATAAATTGCGAAGAAGAAGGAGCAAAACCAGACATGATTAAAAAAGTGCATTATACTCGTTTCCTGTGCCACCAACTTTATCTTTGGTCTTCTGTTCGTTTTTGTTTTTGCACTTAGTAGAGTGTTGCAAGTACGAGTAGTATTTTGTTGAGACAGGAAGAAAATTAATTTATTTAAGATTTTTATTTTCTTTCCCTTTAATCAACATGTGGACAAGTTTGTGCAAGTTCTTTGATTTGTATGTATTTTAAGGAGAAATCAAAAACATTTAATGGTTATTTAAAATCTATTTATGACCATCCATTACTTCCAAATACAATACAAATTCTCTAGTGAGATCTTTTATATATAAATTTAATTTAAATTCTTAATTTTAGTTTTGATAAATTTTCTACTAGCTAATGTGATTGTTTTCAATTTATTTCATTGTTAACTATTTATTCTTTTGAAGGACATAACATCTGATTTACGTTAAGTGAGTTTCTTTGTGATCAAAAAATTTATTTCAAAAAGTTTTAAAATTAAATTTATTCATTGCACATTCATTTATTATATTTCACAAATTTTATTTGAAAATTTTAAGTAATGACGAAAAGAGACCAAGCTAATGATAAAATTGTATCATGTTATACATGTGACCATATGTTTTTATCTGAAAACGGGACAGAACGAATAATTCTGATGGGTTCGGTTATATGAAATAAAACTGCATAGATAATATAGTAATATTTTATTTGTACGTAGTGAATTTTACGTTACACTACATAAAAATTATTTATACATTGTTATATTTTTCAGAGGTACAAATTTGTTTCAAAATTTTAGGTGACGATTTCAAATATGTGTGGAACTCTTGGCAGAATTGTTTAATATTAACTTTAACAACTAACATAGCCTTAAGCACTGATACCCTTAATTGAGTTTTATCTGCGGTCCACAACTTGTTCATCAAAGAAAATACACGTCCAACCGACGCATTTGTTCCAGGCAAATAATAATTTGAAAATCTGCATGGTTTTGTTAATTGCTTTTAAAATGTTTAAATACTTCCATCCAACGATTTTCCGTAGAAATATTTTGTTGATTATATTCATAAATTTTCAGCAATGTTACATATTTAGATACGAGTTAATATTCAGCGAATACTTCCGTATCTTTATTGCAATCGATGTGTTCTTTTTCGATCAATATATCTAGAACTTTTTGAACATCTTCCCACTGTGATACTTCTGTTAAATTTACCCAATTCAGTTTTTCTACATCTTTGTTATAAACAGTCCATTGCTCTAAATACTCTCGACTAGTTTTATAAAATCCCTAATTTTCACGAAATTCTCGTCAATATCGGTGTCACCATCTCCTTTTAATTTTTAAAGTAAACCATGGACTGAATGAATATGGAAGAGAGTGAGTTGTCTCTTTCTGAAACAAATTCTCTTTTAATTTGTTACTTTCACTTGCTGCTTCAATTTCCAAAATATTTTGACCTGAAATAAATAATTTATATGTAAAAGTTTAACATTTTATATAATTTCATAAATATAAATATAACTACACCATTTCTTGCTGTTATTTAGAAAATCACAAATGTAATTTAAAATTTGCAATTGAAATTCAGAAAATTATATTTGAAATTAAGAAAATAGCAAATGAAATTCAAAGACCTCATTTGAAATCCCAAAAATACCAAATGTAATTCAAAAAAATATCAATTGAAATTCCATTGCTATTTTTTGAGTTACATTTGTAATTTTTACCGAGAATTTTCACGTTTTCGTTTTTGTTCACGTTTTACATTGCGGTTTTTCTATAACATATTTTTTGTCTCTTATCTTTTATTTAATTTAAAATAATGTATGTACGATATTTTTCACCTATGAAACATGTTTTGATTCTACTTTTTGTAATTTCCTGCCATTTTTTAATATACTACATAGCTATTATGGTTTTCAAAAGGGTTTCTAAGATACTAATTTCTAAATTATGTTATTGAATTCATCAAAAATAAGTTCCCGTTTTAGAGCCTTCAGCCTTTGGTTCACGTTTTTCAGTAGACAATGTAAAAAAAAATTATCATGTTTTTGGGTAGTTCATGGCACGTTTCTGCGAGTTCACTGTACATACATACATATATTAAAAAAAACTATTTTTGACGATTTTGAAGATTTGTTCTTACATTATTGAACAAATCAACTATCTCTTTTTTTGAATTTCTAAAAACGGGACACTTTTGCGTTCCCGAGTTGTTGTCAGGGACAATGGGACAAAGTAGCTGAAAACGGAACGGTCCCGTTCAAAACTGGACGTATTGTCACGTTACTCATGTACCTTATTTCGAATTGATTTTAATTTCAATTTAAAGTAAGAATTCAAAAGAAGTTAAATAAAGAAGTGGTAAATTAACATAACATTTAAAATGAATATCGCTAAACTTGAAATATACGAGTAATTTGCGAAACATTGTGTAAATTCAAATGTAATTTTACTTAATGTATCAAATTGTGTTGTAAAAGTAACTGAAATGAACAAATGGGTAGGCAAACTTCATGCATACGTCATCAACTGAATGGTACTGAGTTTTATGATTTAAATGCAATTTAAATATACTATAAACCAATTCGAACAAATACACAATAAATTATAGAGTACAATTATAAATTAATATGTAATATAATGAATAACAAAAAATTAAGAACATAACATCTGACATCTGTCATAAAGATTATTGAATAAAAATAAAAAAAATACTCTTAAATCAGGAGATCAAAGAAATTTTGAAAACTTTTCGATTGATAATATTGAAATTGAAAGTTTTGGTTCGTACAATTTGTGGAATTTAAAAAAATTAAATTCTACAATTGGTAATTGTTCGCTTTTAGTGGGGAGGGTATATGGGGTTTGTGCTGATTATTGTAAGGCTCAGAAATATTGGTCCAATACCCACCTTAAAGTATACCGATCGACTAAGTATCAGTTTTTAACGATGTCCGTCCGTCTGCCTGGCTGTCCATGTAAAGCTTGTGCGCAGAGTCAAGATCACAATTTCGATAAAATTTTGAATATTTAAAAGACTTACAGCTGATTAAATCCTCTAAACCAGACCTATTACAACCCTTTGTTTCTTAATAAGTAATTTTGTCACTGTAGCACAGTGTAATCGATTTATTTTACCTCCCAAAAACGGTCATAAACTGCAATCAGCGATATTTTCTTACTTTGTTACATTCGCAATTAAAAATTCAATAACTTTATTACTTACGAGTACAATAAAATCCATTTAACAAACAGATTAATAAAAAGCGTGAAAACCTTTGCTAACAAATTTATGCTTAAACTGAACAATTGTTTGTATGCGTTGGAAAATTTTGGGCTACAATAATTGATTGTGAGATAAAAATGGATTGTCAGGCTAAACAAAGAAAATACAAGCCCAGCAATTACTTGATTGTATCGTTGTAGTGACATTTTGTCTGCAGTAACACAAAATAGAATAGATAATTCTAATAAAAGAAAACAGAAAAATCTAAGCGGTTAGAAATTGATGTATGATACTGTAAAGATCGGGCCAATATACAAACCACAGTCTATTGAAACTAGAAATGGAACAAGTACTCATTCTTCTTTGGCATTACAGCCAATGATTTTATTTTATTTTCAAGTGATTTTCAACGACTTAAACCAATTTCAAATTTATTCAATTTGTTATTTTACAATGTCAGGTTATATTTATCGCCAGTAAGATTAATTAGTCATTCATTGATAAACTTCTACTGACTCTTTTCAGCTTTATTGGTAGCTATAAAGTTAATTGGTTAATTAGGTGATAGATAGCACAGCTCAGCAATCAATAAATACACTGCCTTAATGGAAACCTGAACGTTTTTGGTGTTTCTTGTTGACGAAATGCATTAATACTACACATTATTTGTATGGAGGGAATAAAAATAAAATCATAGTTACAAATTGAGTTTACATTTTATTGGGCTGATAATTAAATTAAACCATTAATTGCAAATGATATCAAGTACAAATGTTATACAAATTATTGGAGTGACAGAAATACTGTTTTAAAAGTTTCATTAGTAGTAGACTTTTGGGTCAACTTAATATCTAAATTCCTCAAGTATATACATTAGGGTGGCCCCAAAATAAAGTCGCGCATGTTCCCGACTAATATGAAAATTTGATTCATTTTAAGACTACGTTTCTCAATTTTTTTTGTCCTGGGGCAAATATTTGGTGAGCTGGATCGAAGGATAACAAGGTCCTTTTTAGAGGTTTTTTGATTTTTTTCGCATTTCTTCCAAAGGAACTATATGTAAATTTGGTCTTTGAGAGGCGCATTCAATGGGTTATCAAAAATTAAAAAATTCAAAATTCAAAAATTTTCAAAATTTCTCACACAATTTTAGATTTTTTTTTTATTTCATAGAATTTACTTAAATAAATAGTTGAAATTTCTTGATTTGTTTATCAGGCAATTTAACCCAAATGGTTTTTCCCATTTGGATTTTTATAATGATGTTTATAATCAAGAAATTTCAACTATTTATTCAAGCAAATTCTATGAAAAAATAAAAAAACTATAATTTTGTCTAAAATATTGAAAATTTTTGAATTTAAAAAAAAATTTTTTTTTAATTTTTGATAACCCTATTGAATACGCCTCTCAAAGACCTTTCATATGATACCAAATTTATATATAGTTCCTTTGGAAGAAATGTGAAAAAAAATCAAAAAACCTCTAAAAAGGACATTTTTATCCTTTGATCCAACTCACCAAATATTGACCCCAGGACAAAAAAAAAAAAAAAGAAAGAGAAACGTAGTCTTAAAATGAATCAAATTTTCTTATTAGTAGGGAACATGCGCAACTTTATTTTGAGGCCACCCTAATGTTAGATATTACAAATATCTTTGTACTGGAAACAAAAGAAATGAATTTGTTGCAATATGACTATATAAGCCATGAAGTACGACAGCGAATCATTCAATACATTTCTACAATTCAAACCAAGTGCATTTTAAGTAAAGCAACAATTCAAATTAAACAACATGCTGATTTTAAAAAAAGTTTTCCTTTTTGTGGCCTTTGTAGCTTTGCGTAAAGGTAATTTTGTTATATACATACGTACAAACATTTACAATATTTATCCTTGAATTGTTCTGATAGCAAATGCCTACGAACACAGTAATCAGGCGTTATGGTATGACGCCAATGATGAGTGCTCCCTTGATCGTCAGTCGCCAATTGAATTGCTTTCTTATGAGGTAAGTCCTTTAGCTATTATAGGAACGATATAATTTTGAATCATCTTTTTTCTTTAGGCTCTTCAAAATGATGACATTACCCCAATCAAATTTATTAATTACAATGTACCTTATATAATGCCAGCTCAAATTAAGAATAATGGCCATTCTGCCGATTTAACAATACCCAGAACAAATATGGCTTCAATCACAGGTGGACAATTACTTAAAAATATTTATATGGCCGAGTCCTTACATTTCCACTGGGGATCAGGCGATAATCATGGCGCCGAACATGTCGTTGACAGTCATCGTTACTCTATGGAAATGCACATTGTGCACCGTAACCTTAAATACCCCACCATTGATGAGGCAACACGTCATGAAGATGGTTTGGCCGTATTGGGTGTGTTTTATAATGTAGATGTATGTATGCTTTTCAACATAATTAGACAACATCAAAGAGTATGTGTTTGATATATTTGTACATTTGTTTCCAGCCCTCTTCTGACACAGACTTTGCTGGCTTAAATAAAATAGTTAATTCTTTGGGCGCTATTCAACAGTACAACAGTTCCACCCAAGTGAATAACCTACTTTTATCTGAATTATTTGGTGATATTGATACTAAAGAGTTCTTCACCTATAAAGGATCTCTGACAACACCACCCTGTTCTCGGGCCGTTATCTGGACTGTTTTTCCCGAACCCATACAAATTTCTTCAAATCAAATTAACCAATTCCGTTCATTGCTCGATAGTAATGGCGATGCGTTAGTAAATAATTACCGTTTCCTGCAAGCCAAGGGTCATCGTCAGGTATTCCTGCGTACCAGTAATGAGGTATAAAAATTGCAACAAACACGAACGATATTGAAGAAGACAACTGGAATATTGCTGATACTTTTTAAAATGAATCAATAAATATGTTTATATTCTTATTAATAAATTAAATAGGAGTTTTTGTTCGTATTATATACAGTATTAGCCTACTGTAGCAGCAAAAGGCATAAATATTTCCACATATAAATGCATGTAAGTATGTAAGTGGACTCTTGACTTCGATGAAGATTTGTTAATTTGCAACAAGCGAACAAAAGTTGGTATGAACCTGTCATAAGAAACAAAAGTAGTGCCGGCACAAAGCTAAAGGTTTTCAAAATGGACATATCATCGCCACACGGTTAAATGGCAAATTCGAATAGTTGCTTGGTTTTCGACGAACTAGATTGAGACTAGCAGAAAGGAATATCCAATAAGGTCACATAGTCTGGTATCCAACAGCTCAGATAGAATGCTCAGCCTAAGATCGTTCAAAAACCTACATATGTCTTAATAAATGAAGGGACCGAGCATATGAAAAACTGTTTCCTCCTTTTCGACTTCCTGGCACATATTGCCAAAATGTTTGATGTTATACAGGATTTTACAATTTTTTTTAGTATATGTAGAGTGTAATATAGTAAATATTCGAATTGTATTATAAATATGATCACACATATTTTTAACTCCATATTACGATCTCCGATTTTTATCAAAAAAAAAAAAAATCTTTTAACAAAGAATATCACAAGAACATTACTTTCACTTCTGAAAGATATTTGATTCAAAACTTTTAAAAGCTAAATCTTATAAAAATCCCCCTAAAATACGTTACAAAGCTCTGACCGTAAATGAAAAAACAAAAATGTTACTAAAAGAAACCAGAAACTTGGAAACAAAATACTAAATCTGTGTCTTACAGACAACGGCAGCAGATACATTTGTTGCATTTCATTAGACGTTACCACTCTCTTTGCCCGAATTTGAATAAAATTGCTGTTATGAATTGTCTCCAGCTTCTGCCAACTAAACAATATTGGGCTAATGTATATTTTTTTTTTTTTTAAGAGAAGGCAATTAACATACCATGCAGAATTGCAGCGCCTCTGGTGGTGAGTAGGCGCATTATTGTTAAAGCTTGATTTTATAGCCTTTATTCAATTATTTTACTTCGGTGGCGTTTGAATGCTATACCACCGAAGGAGGACGCTGTGATACACATTAGTTATGATAGATAGAAAAAAACTAATAATTGTCAGAAATTTAATTAAATTACTCAGTTAAAATGCCAACCTGAATAAATGTCGGAAAGTAAACAAAACGGACATGGTTATGGAGATTTAAAAGGCATTGGGAACATCAGGAACTTTTTTTACTTCTTTTAAGCTCTAAAATAATACTAAAATAGTTCTAACATGCCAATCGATAGTCAGAATTGAATATAGTGGCCGAAACCATATTGCTACCATTCGAATTCTTTCTCAGAGTAGCAGGTGCATTTTATGCAACTATGCCACGCAATATGTAAAATAATCTTATCTGGTAAATCGAATGGTGCTGTTGCTTAATTGGTTAGCGCATTTGATCATCAAGCATGAGTTGGTATTTGTAGCCCGGGGTTCGATTCCCAGCCGCTGCCACTCACACAACATCAGCTTCTGATAATTAGTAGTTTTATTTTCTATCCATCATAACTAATATTTATTACAGCGCCCTCCTTCGGTGGTATAGCATTTAAACGCCACCGAAGTAATGCGCCTACTCACCACCAGAGGCGCTGCAATGCTGCACTAAAAACAAACATAATGCGCAATTGCAGAGTTGTGATATAAAGCTTTCTTCTACTTTCACTACCTTTTCTTCCTCAATTTATCCCCTTTCCAAAGAAAGTAACACAATTATATACATATTAATTACCTGAATGTTACTTCTCTTAAAAAAAAAAAAAACATGAAAAGTATTATTTGTTATATTTTTATTTTATGAAAAGTTCCATAAAAATGTAGCATACTGTTTGTTTCACTTAAGCTTCGAGTATTTTTCGCGGTATAAATACATATTGTTAAATTATATTTATTTTTTGCTATCAAATTTTTTTTAGTATTGAAGATTTTATGCAATATTATTGTATTGTTGGCATACGAGCATATTGAAAATCCCGCCATGGTGCAAATACTTATACGTATGTATGTAACATCAGTACGTGGTACCAATAATTAATTATTTAAAATGCAATTAAATATAAATAAAATATCAATTAAATATAACCACAATTATGTTGCACTAGTTGCTGTCGATAATTAATTGAAAATAATTCATTTCCGAAAAATAAGAATAAATAAAATATAAAACCGCAAAACTATTTTGAAGCACTCTATCGTAGTGTTTTAAAATAGTTTTTAAAATGTTTGCATGTGGCTTCTGTTTAAAAGTAGAATTTTTATCTCAAAAAGCAGGGGAAAACGTAAACGCAAGAGTTTTTAAGATAGAAAATAAATTAAATGCAGTTTCAACAATGAAATACGAGTGAAATACGATGACGCTCTATGAAATTCAAATTTCAATTATTTACACAACTTTGAATAGCTAGTTGTTCTTCTTTCATTTCAATAGTGACTGAAATGTGGCACAGTTTAATTTTACATAAATACGTACAGCGAATTTACACGAGATAAAGAGCAGAAAGGGCGCTCAAAGAAATTGAAAAACATCCTTTGAAAAAAAATTACAACATTAACATTTTGAAAAACTCATACTACTCGTATTTAGTTTAAAAATACCTACAATGAAAATAGCGACACAAATAAAACGTAGACACACAAACTATTAAATGACACTTTTATACCAACAACAACTACAACAACAGCCAAAACAAAAACCTCATTTTAACTTTGATCTGTGGTAAAAGCGCCATTTAAGCCATTTAATAGAAGAAAAAAAAACAGATAAAATAAACGAAAATGACACCAAATGTTAACAAATCTTAGTGGTGGTTACATTGGTTGGTTGGTTCACTGAACCGGTTCACTGGCTCAAATGTACCCTGCAACCCAAGGGACTGATCCAGCGATAAACCATTTGCAATTAGTTTGACTAAAGAATATCCTAATCCACAGCCATTATATGATGAATAGTGTTATCTTTTGTATCTTCAAAGTTATTCTACCCACCTAAAAATTACTCTAATGTATATCCAGCTGCATGCCGTCTTTCTTAGTATGAATGTCGAACTAGCGATTTTATTTGCCAAATATAATATAACCGAGAACCAATTGACATTCTGGTTACATTTTTCGAATAGAGCAATATTCACAATGTAAGTCCCACAGCAAAACAGACCAATATCTGGCCAAGTATGTAGCGCTAAAAGTAGCTAGATCTTAAATTGCAGGGTCAAAGTAAACACTTTTATATGTATATTTGAATACTTTTGTATGTATGTATGTATGTGTATTTATGTACATATATAACAAAAATGGAAAACTCTGCGAAAAGTAGAGTTGATAAGCTTGAAAATAATTTCTTCATAAAATGCATAATTAGCATAAAAGTACTTTTTGCAGCAATAATACATATGAGAGAAATTAACCTGCAACTAGACCGAGAAGGATGTAAAAAGACACTAGGAATTTTTTTTAATAAGAGAATGCCTGCAGAAGCTCTTAATAAAATTTAAGAAAACAGGTCGACCCATTCAGCAATTGACAAACGATATTGATTAAGGTGAAATGTAGCACTGTAGTTACTGACAATAAAAAATCTTACATTTCGATTTGGATATATTAAGTTTGCCTTTCGAACCAAAAAGTATATCTAACTTTTTTTAAAAGCACCCTGACCTAATAAAAAAAGATGAACACGATAAAAGGACTTGGCGAAATGAAAAGCTTTCCAAAAATTCCACTTTTCACCGAAATGTTTGACTTTTTTTTTCAAACTACCACGATCGGCGTTTATGACTTGATCACTTAAAAAACAAAATTATAAAATTATTTTGTTGAAAATTTCTGAATGTGTTAAAAATCGATACAGTCACGTCTATTAATTATCATAATAACTCATAATCAAAGTCAATTTCAAATTTTAAATATTTAAAAAGAACTTTATTTAAATTCCGCCCCCCCACGACATAATTTCAATTTCAAAAAGACCCCTTTTACGAATGATTTCAAACATGGCCAAATTCAGTGAAATGAAAAAAATGTTTCAACACAGTTAAGTGTTGCTGTTGTTTTCATTGCAAATGAGGCAAAAACAAGAAATCATTGAGTCAAACTTTTTTGTATCGTCATCAAACCTCCATGATCATTACCAATGTCTTTCTAACATGTGGCAGCCAACAAAAAAATAAAAAATAAAACACATCGAATACAATAAATTTATTTTCATGTTACCGCAACGCACCTGCACAATACTTGAACCACACACACAAATGGCTGCTAGATACATGTGTATGTAGCTACAAATACAACGAAACTGGCTTGGACTTTTACCACTTGAATGTGCACTAGTGTGTGTGTACTCGTATTTGCTTGTAAACAAACAAGTTGACTAGAATTTTCAAACGCATTTACACACACACACACACACACTCAATTCAGCTGATTTTTCCATTCATTCTCCTCCAACTATTGAAAATAACGATTAAAGGTCCTTTTGTGTGCTGAATGGCTTAAATGGTTTGTTTGGTATTTCTTGCCTTGTTGCCAATTCCTGCTCCTCTGCTGCCTGCCACAACTTTATGGTTTTTTTCTCATGAAAATTCTGTTTATTTTTTCTCTATAATAAAAATGTCTAACAGTTGGCAGAAATATTCAATTGTTTGTTGTGTTCCTTGATGAGCTGTTAAAAGATAAATTGTATGTGTGTGTGTGTGTGAGAGTTTGTTTAACTTTTTCTAAATTTGTTTTTTTTCACGTCTGTTTGGTGGCATCATTTTACCTTTTTCTCGTACCTTTTTGCACAGATAACAAGTTTTTATGTTGGCAAATTATTTAATCCTTTTGTACAAGAAATTGAAAAAACTCTTTAGTTTCGTTTGCTGGATAATTCTTGCACAGTTTGTTTTGTTTTTCATTTTTTTTTTCTTGAATTATTTTTTCAATTACATTTTATAGTTTTATGCTGCGCCTTTTTGTGGGTCAGTTTTTTTTTTTTTTTTTTTTTTTTTTTGAGTCAAATTAATTCCATTGTATTTGGTTCAACCACATATTTAGTCATGTAAAGTTGGGTATTGTTAGTTTGTTATGCTATTTGTTGCTATGGTTAAGTTAAAAAGTTAAGTCAGTTCAAATAAAAATTCATCTATATGAAATCATATTAACAAACAAAATTTCATCCATAGTTTGCAAAGAAAGTATGATTTAAGTAAAGTTGCACTCTCTTGCATCATGTAGGGTCTCTTTTAAACCTGTTGTGCCAATTTTTGTTACTTTTACTTTCAATTCGCGCCCTACCATCGACACAAATAATAAGCTTTAACAAATAGAATATTCTTGATATTTTATATTAGCAAAAAAAAAAAGAAAGTGAAATTCTATTAACAAAATTTGTAGGTTATTTAAGATTTTTTTAAGCAGCTGACCATTTTTTTTTATTTTGAAAAGGCTTCACTACACGGATTGAATTGTATGTAAATTTTGTTCAAATACATTTATAGATAGTAGAAGAAAAAATTAATTTTCTTTTTGGTTTTTCTAAAAAATGGCTGCATGTAAAAAATTTTACTTGTTTGAAGGGCTTTTTTAAACTTTCCTTTTCATGGCTTAAACAATTCATATTAAAGAAATTTCACGTTTATACTTGATTGTATGGTAGGTAAATTTACAAAATTAAATCATTAATTTAATAATGGAAAGCAAAAAACTTATTAAAAATGAGAATAGATTAAAAGTATAAAAATGTTTTTAAGATTTTCCTAAAAATAAGTGTACATTACACCGCTTAACGAATTTGAATGAAATTTAGTAGACGGATAGCATATGGACAAAATTTTGTTTGTCGGTGCAGTGCAACTATCATTCTTCTTCGAAATATCGATCCACCACGACTATGTAACGGAACCAGACTTTCAATAAAAATAACATTTGAAGGCAAAACAACGTTTGTCGGGTCAGCTAGTTTAAGTATATAAATTTCAGATTTTTAATCTACAAAAATAGTTCATACATATTTTCAAAACTTGCATCCATTTTAAATTAAGTGGTCAAAGTTTAATGCTTTTGGCTGCTGTTTAATAATGTTACTCGCACTCTGAAATCATTATTCAATTAAATATAATAAAATTAGTATTAATTTCTATTCCGCTATCAAATTTCCTCCAAATCAATTAAGAACATAAACATTTGCTAACCCACATTTCTCTGAGATGAAATCTTTTTGTAAATGAATTTGTGAAATTCGACATTGGGTGGATATTAGCGTACACAGAAAGAAAAATGGCATTCTAAAATTAAGTTTATTTTTCTCAGTTTTAGCCTGAAATTTTCAAGTACGTTTTTACTAGTTCATACTTAAAATAAGTAAAAATCGATATTAATTTGACAAATCAAGCGCAGATTTTCTTAAAACAGGAATAGTGTTCTTGATTTAAGTAAAAAACTCTTAAATTAAGTCCAATTTGTTCTTAAATCAAGAAATTACATCGAAAACTAAGACTTATTTTACTTAAATTAAAGAAAAAAAATCCTAAATCAATCTCAGAGAACAAATGAACGAAGTTAAACTTACTCTCTCAGAAGCTCTCAAAATCAGTTTTTATAATTTATTGAGCAAGAAATTCTTACTTTAACTCCAATTTGATCTTAAATCAAGAAGAAAATGAAGACTTATTTTACTTAAATTAAGACAAAAAATTTTATGTTTTAAGAAAATATTGCAGCAGTAAAATTTACACTCTCAGTTGCTCTCAAGTACGAATTCGTGCTTAAATCTAGTTTATAATTCTTGAATCAAGCATATTTGGAAATTAATTCATTCTCAGCCATTCTTAAGGAGAGCTAAAATTAAGATTTTTTGACTTGATGAATCCGTACTTGAACTCGGATTCATCAACTTACTATTGACACTGCTACGGATTGATTTAAGTACGGATTACTCAATTTTTTTTTTTTTTTTGTGAGTGTAGATATATTTTTGGATGTTTGTTCTATCCCTTTTTTTTCTTTTTGTTGCTTATTTGTTTGGTCTTTTGTCTGCTTTTGGCAGTGGGAAATCTATTAAAATGACGTATGTATTTAGTTATATATGTTCATATATGTTCATAGACTGTTGCAAATAATGTATCCTTGAATGATTAGCAATTTTGTTTGTTTGCTTTTATATACAGTAAAGTATTTATACAATGATACACTAATATACACCAAAATTATTTACATACACATATATAGATAAATTGATAGGCAGGCACTAGGAAGGCCCAACAAATGTTGTAGATATTTAAATTAAAAATTTTTCTTATTTTTGTTGATACATATTTGTTAAAAAATCAAAAGCTGAACTTTCATTCAATTTAGGAACTACATATTTTTTTACCGTACATTATCTTATTGCATTATCTTAATACATACATATAAATACCTATGTATGTATGAGTATGTTTGTTTTTACCAACATTTATTTATATGTACATACGTAATTACTTAATTACAGTCAAACCTCGATATAACAACCCTAACTATAAAGAATTCCTCGATTTAACGAATTTTTTTAAATCCCCTACAACTCTCCATAAGATTTAATACAAAATAAACCTCTATATTACGAATACATTTGTCAATAGCCTCGTTATAACGAATTTTTATTCACTGCAGACTAACGAAATAGAAAGAATTATTTACCTCTATTTAACGAATTTTATCAATTAATCCAAATTATATGAAACAGATACACACAAAATTATTGTGTTTGCAACGACAACGTCTCCAGCAAACCTACATTCGTAATCGACAGCAGCATGCATTAGACTAACGGCTGAAATATTCGAAGACAAATTTATTGTTGCCAAGAGCTTGTACGCTTGTTGCAGCAATTAATGTTGCAATCTAGCTAATTAATCAATGGCTCAGACTTGTTATTTTATAAATGTAAACTATTTTTAAATTAAATACAATAGTATTTGTGAATTTTAAAACTACAAAATACAGTGTTTGCCTTCAAATGTGTTTTGATTTATTAGCGTTCACTATAACATGGTAAGCAGATGATGATTAATATACTTACAACATTTTTTATTACCTCGTTATAGCGAATAGAAGTGCAACTTCACCTCGATATAACGAACCTCATTGTAACGAATTATTCGATATAACGTTTTTTGTTCTAATCCCCTTAAGATTCGTTATATCAAGATTGAACTGTATTATTCTTTTGGCTTTGAAAACAAATGTCTTTATTCTGGTAAAAGAGAAGTGAAATGTTAAAGACAACAATAAACAAAGAAAATATTAATTATTTTTTTACACAAAGTTGTTTTTGTTTCAACTTTCCTCTCAGTTTGTTTACTAATAATGGCAAGTGACATGAAAAGCATAAAATTCTGTAATAATTAAAACATGCAACAAATAATATACATACATACATACTTTACAAAGATACTACTTTATTCCGACCGGTAAGTATTTTAAGGCTTAAGTTACTTACAGTATATTAAATTTGTGTTCGTACACAATTTGATTTTAAAACTTTTTCTTAGGGAGTGTATTGTTGTTGTAATTAGAAGAATTCTTTTCGAAGAAAAAATCTTACGGTTGCTATAACTTTTGTTAAATTCCGGAGCAAACATCCAACAGTCGTTGGGGTCTAATGTTTGGAATTTACTGCCTTTTTACTTTCGCTGCTGAATTTTTTATAAATTTAAAAACATATCGTTGCTGCAACGGTGTGTTTTGCAAGAATTTTTGTAGAAAACAAAAGGAAAGCGATTAATTTTGTATATGAATTCTATATACAGTACTAGCTGACCGCACCGTCTTCGCTCGGTATTTCCTAATGATTTGTATTTCATATAGAATGAAAGGGAGGATTTGGTGCCAGTTCTTGGAGTTTCTTCAAAAAATGTCGCTTATTAAGAAAAATGAGAAGTGAAAATGAGGCAGTAAAATTTAGTTCATTGAGTTTTCATAAAATTGTCTCATACTTAGAATTGTCACTACTTAAAAAAATGAAAAGTGAAAAGGAGGCTTCTTCAAAAAATGTCTCTTAGTAAGAAATATGAGAAGTGAAAAGGAGGCAATATATTAAAAACTTAAAATTTCCGAGTTTTACCAGGAATTTTAAAATTTTTTTTACAACCCATCTCCAGAGAATTTTGAATCAAATAAAAAAAATTACCCAAATCGTTTTGTCGTTCTCACCTGATGCCATGGCCTTTGTGTCCTTCGAGACTCAGAACTATATATGTTTTAAAATTTATTAAAATTGAGCAGATAGTTTCACAGAGGCAAAAATTGTCCCCCTCGTGGTCCTCTTTTTGAATTTTTTTTTCATATAAGTCATCTACTGAAAATTTCAAAACTAATAAAAAAAAATTCCAGGCAAATCGATCTAGCCGATTTATATCTATATCTCTAGGTAAATATAATAATGGGACCAGAGGATTTTTATCAAAAAAGGGAATATAAAGTGGCATTTGGAAAATCGGGTGTTTTAAATTAATCGCACATTTAGAATTCATTTTTAAACGTGTTTATATTTTGTTGTAAAATCATTAATTCTATATATATTATAAAGTTATTTTTATTTTCTGAAAGTCGTCAGCTAGATCTTTAAAAAAACATTCAGACATGCATGTGCTCTTATAATTTTCAAATTAAACACATTTGAAAATTAAATTTCAATATATTGGTCTGGTTTAAAGTATTTTCAAATTGACTTTATTACTTAACCAGCAATATTTTCAATTATACACAGACTGTTTAGAACCAATATCTTTTCACAGTCATACTGAGTTTACATAACGGAAACCCTAATGTATGGCCCGGAAGAAATGTGGACCTAATGGAATTAATCGATTTTCTTTGTATTTTAACAACAGGAAACTAAAGCAAATTAAATTCAAATGTTAAAAGAAGTTCAAATGTGTTCAAATAGTTTTTAATTCTTATATTTCTTTTAAAATTAGCCAAAAACTGAAACAATAACAAGCGGGATTTAGGTGTGAAAAGCGGGTTATAAAATCTTTACAGAATGAGCTTTCAAAAACGGGATAGTCCCGCCAAAAGCGGATTGTATGATCACATTAGGTATATAAAAAAAAATATGTAATAATATATATCTTATAAACCAATAGAGATGTTTGAAAGAACCTTTCTACTTTCAAATTAGAAAATGTTTAAATAAATTCACATATCTTTTTTTTTTTTTGCTTTTCTTTTATTTTACACAGTAGCGTGTAAATGCAGGTTGCTTAATTTAACAAATCTCTCCACTAGTTCTTATTCTGCATATTAACATTGTGTTAGTGCTGCGTTTGCAATTTTCATATTTTTTTCCAAAAAATTATTTGGCTTGATTCCAAAATCATAAACAACACACACCTAACAAAAACTAGTCGCTTCCTGATTATGTATGTACACACATATGTATATACGAATACATACATATCGCACCTTGTCAACAAAAGAGTAGTAACTTGAAATTTTCTATTTATATAAATAGTAACAACTCCGAAGATAAGAGTAGACAAAATAATGGGAGATTTTTACAGTGGGTAGAGTAGATCATTATGTATCGTTTTTTAATAAAAAGTGAAAATTTAAAAATTTTCACTTAATACTTTTTGTTCAACAGGTGCGATATATTTATATTTATTTGTATTCATGTGTTTCATTTTGTAAATGTTTGCAAACCTCATTTTATTTATTTTGTTTATTTAGCGCTTTTAACGACTGTCAACTGTTTGAAATTTGCATTTGAGAACAATGAAATAAATATTGTTGATATCAAAAATATTTGCAACTAATTAAATATTTGAAAATCAACAGCCTTTGGAAAATTGAAAATTTATTGACTTATATGGCAATTGTTTTGTTTCGTTTGGCCATTTAGAATAATCAAATAAAATTTGATACGGTTATTTTTGTGTCAATCGTCAGCGTAAATGTGAAAACTAATATTGGTATGTTGGCAATTTTCAACTAACAAAATTTATTTATTAGTTCAAAAATAATAAATTTAAATGCTGCCAAATAAATTGTAATTTAATAAAATTAGTTCCTGTTTTTTTTTGCATTTAACTGATTATTAAGTATTGAAATTAACATGATCATTTGTTAGTAGTCTTTTATTCAAAAATAAATAAACTCTTGGCAGTTGCAAGTGTTGAGTAAAATGCAAGTCATGGCACTGAAATCTTTTTCTGTTCATTTATTTATTTTCATATTATTTATGTCTAGAATATGTTTTTACATTATTTTGGCACATTTTCTTTTCCATACTCTGCAAAGAAACAGTTTATAAATGTTTTATTTGCAAACATGACCAACAGATAATTGCAATACTCAGTAAAAAAGAAAAAACATCTGGAGTTTGTGCAGTACACTGATGTTATACTTCTTGGCATTTAAATGCTTTTTTAATTATCTTAAGAAACATTGTATTGTTTGTGTAGAAGATCCCCTCAAATGTTAATGACTACAGTAATTAATTTAAAATTGTATATAAAATTTATTTGAAGATAATTTAAATTTTTAAGCGTAGAAGAGGTACAAAAAGTAAATTTCTTTTTACTAAACTTATAAAAAATGTTTAAACAATTTCTTAGTACAATCAAAAGATAGAGATTGAAACACAAATCTATGTTTATTAATGAATTCTTAAACAGATTCGAACTCTAAATTCCAACACTTCAAACAATTACAGATTGATTTTTTTTTCTAGAATTTCCTTAATTTTGTCATCAAATCGGTTTTAAACTAATCATGACAACTGCCTAAAAAAATCTTTTAAAATCATTGACATAGAGATCAAATTTAACACAAACAATTTTTATAATGCTAAGACTGTTATAAGTCATAACTATCATAAAACGGTCACTGGTGAAACACTATTGCTCATATACATAGTTAGTGGTAGGTATTATATCTCGACCAGATTCTTTATTAACCCAGTAAAAAATGTGCTCCAAAAGAAGCAGGTTTTATGTATGAATTCATACCTCAAATCGCTTCAAACTTGCTCATGGGATGCATGATTTTTGTATAAGGTGTTCCCGGTTGGGAGGACTACTTTCTGCTGACAAAAAGCACTTCTTTTACCCTAATCACACATGCAAATAAAGCCCTTTTCTAAAGTGTTTTTTTAATTCTATCTGAATGTTTTTGCTTAAGAAAAATTCATAGTAACTAAGAAGCGCGATATTCGTTTTATAATTGACTTTTGTTGTCATATGTAAATCTGTAGGCTATAATTTCATTTTTGTTTTTTTGCTTTAAAACCTTCTTCGTTGCCAGCACTAAAAAAGCATCTTTCTTCTATATTTTATTCGTAAGCATTTACTGCTTCAAAAGAGCGCTTTTATTGAAGCGCTCGATTATGCGCTTTAAGTGCTTCAAAAAACACGATTTTTTTTACTGGGAAAGTCCCCGCTTTCAAAATCTTAAAATATAAAATAAATTTTACGAAGCAAATTACAATAATTTGTTAAGCCTTAAAATATTAATGAAATAAAAGTCCTTTAGATTTTATTAAGATTTAAAAGAAATATTATGAATTTGAATGTTTGAAATAAAATGAAAAAATAGTCAGTCAGTTAGACAGAAATATGAGTGATCACAGATCGAGGCCCTTTTCTATTGTTGTATTTTTTCTTCATAGTAAAGAGGTAAATTTCGTTAATAGTTGCAAAATTTCAAAACAATTTCACATATTATACGTAATCTTAAAGACAAGATATGGTTTGTGCTTATTAAATAAAGCCACAGATAATTATTAAGTATATATAAGCATATATGTATATGTACATATTTAGGTATGTATCTATGTAAGTTTATTTTGAATTATTTAAGCTTACCTACATACGTATAATTTAATTTATCAGATCTACAATAAACACAGGTATTTTTGAATTGATATTTTTGTGATTATTTAAATATTATCCTCTACGTATGATTAATATTTAATTTCAAAACAATCATTCTCATGTGTTGTAAGTTTGTACATATTTATGTCTACTCGTATGTAACATTGAGTTGTAGGTCGTCTGCGAATGATTAATATTTTTAGGATGTGATATTAAACGACATTACTCATACGTCAGGGCTGTTTTCAAAACTAAATGTAATAGCAAACACACTCTTACTTTTGTAATTTGTATAGAAAAATTTCCACATAAATCAAACAACCTAAACTGTGTCATATTTTTTACGCTGCTTTAGACAGGCCTGACAGTCCCAATATTTGCATAACAAAAGCTGATTTGAAAGTTAGACTTGAAGGAAAAAATAATTATGTATGTATTTCATTGTGATAAAGTAATTTTTTGAATTAGGTTGTGATATGATTTTTATTTCTTTTATATTAAAGTACTGGAACATAATACATATATACACTTATGTATGTATGTATGTATGTATGTATATAACAAATGCCGGGATAAATCAGTATTGCTTTAGTTGGCTACAAATGGAAAAATCTACAGTGGTATGAAAATACAAACAATAAATGCACTTTGATTGATTGATTACCTTGGTAATTAATTAGGTGGACAAACATTTTAAATTCAGTCTCTCGTATATACTTATAAATAATTGTGTTTATTACACCATAAAATTACGTTCAAAAAAACAGTATTTAATAGAGAAATATTCTGGAATTAATTTGCCCAGCAGTAATTGTATATCAAACAAAACAATTTTATCTTTTCACTCATTGGGCCTTCATTTATTCATTGCCATCAAGTTATTTACCTTAATTTCATACAAAATATGTCATATTGCTTGTTATGTTAAATAAAAACTGTTTCTTTAAATCACACACCAAACAACAACCTACAAATACGACGAACTGCAAAACAAAAGAAAATTTAAACTATTTATGTTGCAACCTGTATTTTATGAAAAACTGTCACAAAAGCCGAAAATTGTATGCAAAAAATTACAAAAAAAAAAAAAAAAAAACTAACAAAAGACAATAATAAGACAAGGCAAATTACAATGAAGAAGGTAGCTACAGTAAGCCCTTATAAAACACGCTTCAGGCTTTTATAAGTATAAAGTAGTAGAGTGAGCTTTAATAAAAACGGGCTACTGTAAATACCTTTGCTGTAATTTATTATTATTATTTTCATATTTTTGTTGCAGGAAAACTATGTCATACACGTTATATGGCAGGAAAAGTAAAAGAAGCTTTTAAACAAAAATAACAGCTTTTTTTTGCAATGATTTCCAGCTTTGATTTTAAATGTACATCATAGAAAAAGGCAGAAGCGAAAACAAAACATCACAAACAATATGCCTGTATGAAAAAGACAACAGGACTTTGGTCCTTTGACGAGAAAAATTGTATATTTTATTATCTGAAAAACTACATAAACTAGTTTATGTACTCGTATGTATACAAGTTATTGTTTATATGTATAAACAATACTGACAGATAAAAAAAAACTACAAAAATTGCAAATATGACTGTCAGGGTAGACAACAGAAATTATTCCTACAAATAGCGAATTTTGATTATGTTGGCAAAAACTTTATCTTGGAGCCATTGAAAGAAGAGTATTACATTTCCTGACCTTATCTTGTACATAATCAAATCACTACTTTATAAAATAATAGTTAATTTGAAAGCTATATACATTCATATTGAGATGTAGGGGCCGAAACCCCAATAGTAGTGGAAAAAATGTGTCAAACACTTGAGATGTTAGATAAAGAAGTGACATGGTGAATATTTTTATGAAAATATTTGATTTAAAATGTGTAAAATAGAAAATTGTATTTAAAGGGTGGTTAAATTGTAAGGGCCGATGTTGAATGTGAACCACACCTAAACGCCAAGCTTTTTTCCGAATTTTATTTGAAATTTCTCTATTTCAGACTTACTCAATTTAACCATGGAGAGATACACAATCCAACAACGTGTTAAAGTTATCCAGACTTATTATGAAAATGGGCGTTCAAATCAAAATGCATATCGTGCACTTCGTGATTTTTTGGTCAATTTGATCGTCCAAATGTGCGTACAGTCGCAAAAATCGTGGAAAAATTCGAGCAAACCGGGTCTGTAGAAGATGTGAGAACACCAGTGCATGCTCGTACTGCAGAAAATATTGCTGCTGTTCGCGATAGTGTGGCTGAAGAGCCGTCCACCTCAACTCGTCGTCGTGCCCAACAATTGCACCTCTCACGCTCGTCGTTGATGAACATTATGCATAAAGACTTGCATTTACACGCTTACAAGGTGCAATTGGCTCAAGAACTAAAGCCTCTTGACCATTCCAAACGTCGTGAATGGGCAGAATGGTGGCAAGAAATGGCAACAGTGGATGATCAATTTTCGAAGAAAATCATCTTCAGTGATGAGGCACATTTTCACCTCAGTGGATTGGTCAATAAATAGAATTGCCGCATTTGGGCGAGTGACTGTTTGGTGCGGTTTATGGGCTGGCGGCATCATCGGGCCGTATTTTTTCCAAAATGAGGCCGGTCAGGCAGTTACTGTGAATGGTGTTCGCTATCGTGAGATGATAACGAACTTTTTATGGCCCGAATTGGAAGATATGGATGTGGACGATATGTGGTTTCAGCAGGACGATGCCACTTGCTACACAGCTAACGAAACAATGGCTCTTTTGCGCAAAAAATTCAATGGCCGTGTTATCTCACGTAATGGCGATGTCAATTGGCCGCCAAGATCATGTGATTTGACACCGTTGGACTTTTTTCTTTGGGGTTATTTGAAAGAAAAGGTGTACGTCGATGAGCCAGCAACAATTCAAGAGCTAAAGGATGAGATAATTCGGCACATTAACGGCATAGAACCTCCATTATGCCTCAGCGTCATCGAAAATTTGGACCATCGGATGGAGGTGTGCCGCCGTGGTCGCGGCGCCTATTTGGCCGAATTTTGTTCCATACATAATAAAATAAAATTATAATAAGGTCCTAAATAGTTTGTGTTTTATTCAAAATCAACATCGGTCCTTGAAATTTAACCACCCTTTACAAACAGAACAGAATTTAATTTATTCGCATACATACTCGTATGTATATATGTATACATGTACATATATATTTGATTTATTCATATTATTTTTCAATTTAGTAAACATTTGGCTTAACAATCGTGTGTATATTGAAGCAATAAACTAAATTTAGGAAAGTTTAGATTCTAGGAATGACTTTTCATTGCTTAAAAAATTGAAAATATTCGTAATATTTTAAGTTGAGGAGAATAATATATACATTTTAAGTTTCAAGTCTTTTTCTATAAAATTAAAATATATTTTTTTATTATTTCGCCACGTCTTTGTGTAGCTTCTACAGGAAACAAAATTATATTTTATTTTATTAATTTCAAAATCATTTGTCATAGGAAAAAGTATGTATGTATATGAAAATTTTTAATATAACAAATTATTAAAACAATTTATAACAAGTATAAAATTTTACTAAAGCTAGATTTACACGATTGAAATTTTCTTCAAAATTGCTCTTCAAAATTTTATTTATTTAGTTATTTAATAACTAATTATAACTATCAAATAAATAAATTTTGAAGAATTTTTGCTGTTAACACGAGTTTGAAGCATTTTGAAGAGCAATTTTGAAGAAAATTTCAATCGTGTAAATATAGCAGAATTATACAATATTTGTATGTTGTGTTATTTTATTTTTTATGTATCAAATATCTGTAAATCTGTGCTACATTTTCAGCGTCTGCAGACAAAGACGTAGTGAATAAAAATTCCACATGCAATTTATTCCCTTTTAGCTTTTTAACATTGAATTTTAATAGGAAAAATGTGAAAAGGGAACAAATTATTCACGATAGGGGTGATTGCAAATAAAATTTAAATTTTATAACAAAAGACATTTAGCTAAAATAATTGCAAAAATCTTAATAATATGTGATCCATACATAACTAAACAACTGTATGTATCGCTAGTTAGGCCCATTCTGGAATATGGATCCATCATATGGGATCCTTACTATGAGATTTATAATGAACAAATTGAGTCCGTGCAAAAACAATTTTTGCTTTTTTTGTTTAAGAAGTTTTCCATGGAATTACCTTAATTTACCATCTTATACGAGCCGATTGGCTTTTATTAAATTACGCACCTTGAAAAGTCGACGTATTATGTTAAATTTACGTTTTATGTTCAATATTGTAAATGCAAATATTAATTGTGAATATCTTTTAAAATTTGTAAAATTTAATGTTCCACGTCGTAATATGTCAAATTCTGTAGTACAAATTATGCTGATGCAGACCCATTTGTTAGAATATGTAGACAATTTAATGATTTATACCAATTTGTTGATTTTGGTCTCAATTCTAGTATTATTAAATGTAAAATTATTGTCTTCTTCAATTGTTAAGTTTCTTTTCTTTTTATTTTCATATTTCTAATTTCAGTAAAAATAAGTTTCTTTTGTTTATAGTCTGTAAGGATTTATATTCATATGCTAAATAAATAAATATTTATTTATTAAAAAAAAATGTCAAATAAACTATAATAAGAAATAATAATATATGTCTGAAATGTTTAGAATTTTTAGCTGTAGAAAAATCTCATAGAAACTTGTAACTTTTATTCATTCATCCACATCCACAAAATTACTTTAACCAAGTTTTGTTATGATTTTAAGAGTTTTTAATTTTGCAGGAACCACAAGATACTGTGATGGGTGCGTACTCTGATGAAGTATATTGTTCTGATTTAGTTATGTACGTTTGTCCGGGTTTGCTTAATGAAACGGCCAGCACGCCAATGTGTTAGATGGCTAAGAAGCCGCAGTCTTTGAAGAAAATAATTTATCTTTTTGTTATAACTAAATAGCCGTTTTGATAGTTAAATTGGTTCTTAGTTTATTTCAAAAACTATTCTTCTTTTTTACAAATTATTTTGAGTGACTTTAAAAAGTTGACTCATAACTTAACTTATTATCTATACTTACATTATTGTCTATTTATAATTATTAGTTTGGATTCACATTTCGTCTTTCTATATCAAGTGTATGAAATAAGTGGGTCATTTAAAATGTGTGAAAAATGTGGGTCAGGTAATTAGATCTTCTTATACAAATTAACGTGTGTTGACTATTGTGCAAATAACGTGTGCATTTATGAATTATGGAATTGATATGCACACTACAATACTTTAACACATTTTCGTATAAGTTTATTAGTAGATTACAAAGTTTAAGTTAATCTTTTATAAGCTGCAACAAAATTTACCAAAACAAAAAAAATTTAGCCATGAGAGAAACAATCCAGTACACTATAGAAAATGTCTTTTTTATTATTAAAAATGCGATGTTAATAGTCCCGCTTCATGCCAGCTTGTACAAACTATTCTGATGCTTTGCTAATGGACTACAGTGACCGCAGCCTACTAAAGTCTATGAAGCAAAAAATTGTAGAATATTCAAGTAATTTATCGCCAAGACGTAAATTATAGTTTATTTCTCCCTCTTTTATAGGTAATTTTTATAACTTCTAATTCTACTTCGTACATTAGTGTTTAAAACAAAGATAGTCTGAGCTTATTAGTTTTATGAGCCATAATACTCGGCATGTGGATTCGTTGGCTGCAGCCCACAACACAGTTTATAGAAAATCATCTGGTTCACCTGCATAAATTGTGCCAGTCGATGCCACAGCTCTTCTGCGAGACTGTTTTGTTTAAGTGTAACAGAACACTTGTTTTGGCCAGACACTTGAAATGGTGCAATCATGCTACAATAGTTTATCCGCATATAATAATGCAAAATTTTTAATTCCTTTACGTTTCATCACTCATGTATGCTGGTTTTAGACGGTATGTATTTTGCAATGTACTTGTCAGTTGTACGATACATACATATCGCACCTGTTCAACAAAAGGGTATTAACTCAAAATTTTGAAATTTTCACTTTTTATTAAAAAACGATACATAATGATCTACTCTGCCCACTGTAAAAATCTCCAAAAAATACCGTTATGTCACTCTTCATATCTTTAGCGTTGTTGCTATTTATATTTATATCAAAAGTTTTTTGCCTCTACTGAAAACGAGAAAATTTTGAGTTACTACCCTTTAGTTGAACAGTTGCGATATGTAATTGTGCTTGTCTGTCAAAATTGGCAATTTAGAGGCAGTTTATAATTTTTGCTTTCACACGTCGGTTTTGAGTCTCATGTGACATAATCTGCAATAGAAGGCAACAGCTGTTTTCATTGCGGGAGTTTTGTTTTCTATTTGCAAGAAAGATTGAAAAGATGAATTTAAAAATTAAATAATTGTTATTTGCAGCATTATTGTAATAATAGCTTCTAAAAAATATAAAAATAAAAAAATTAAGCAAGAGCTAAAAAGAGAAAATGTACAATATGGAGCCAAAAATTGTTGTATTTAAGTTAAATAAAAATTAATATGTATATGGGGTATTTTGAGCACCTGCTGAAACCGACATACTATGGCTCTTATTCCGTTTTATGAATTAAAAAAAAACCTTGTACAGGGTTTGGATGACTTGATACTTGAAGGATATGACGTGCAAACTTTTACGTTGAAAAGTCTTCACCTTAAGAATTGGTGGTCATCCAAAATTCGAAAAATTAAAAAAACGACTTGAAACTTGCAAGAGCTTTCAGATCCAAACCCATACAAAATATAGTCACTGGACTTGGACAAAAAAAAATTTGATATCACTGCTGGGTGAAAGGTTGCTTGTGGTTTACAAGTGAAACTAAAAATTTTCCGAATTTTGAACTTTTTGAAGATTTTACATAGGGTTTTTGCACCGTTTAATAAAAATGAATTTTAAGTGCAGAATTAAAAAAACTGCGTAATTTTATAAAGTTTGAGATAAATCAAGTTGATAACAGCGCACCAATAACGTATCACGGAGATCCCAAACTTAAAAGAAATTAGCGTAACTTTTTTAAAAACGTATCTTTCTTGCAAATTTTTTTCAACCGGGCAGGTGCAGCGGCAGTTTTTCCCAAACACATTTCGCTTTATGGCAACTTAGGCGCTGTATCAATTACGCTGAAACGTACAACGAATAGAAGACTTTACTGAGCTTGATACTAAATTGAAAACGCACGAAAACATTTTATAGATTTAAAATTTTATGGAGGAAAAAAATGTTTCTCACCTTAAAAACTGTAATTTTTATATTTTTTTTAATTTTTAACTTAAAACCCCAGTAAAAATGATTAACACGAACGGATTTCACATGCTCAAATATCGGTTTATACACACGCAAATCGACATTGATGTCAGACAAAAATATACGTTTTTTTTTTCAATAAATATTTCAAAACAAATTAATTTTTTTGTTTACTACATTTTTTTTAATATAAATTTGCTGAATCACAAACACTATGTTCTTGGTGCCATAAACAATTGACTGGCAAAACAGCTGGTTGCAGGTGCTTTTTCAGATGAAAACAACAGAACATGTTCTAGTTGAAAATTTTACACTGTAAATGCAGGCTGAAATTTGCAGAAGTATTTTTTCTTTTGCTTTTACACGACGTGTATGCATTTTACAGTGGAAAATTTGACAAGCACACTGCAAAATACATACATACCGTCTAAAGGAAGCTTTAGTTGAGGGTCAGTAAGTTGAACATTGTTTTTAAAATTTAGTCTCATTTTTTACAAACCACATGTTTGCTAGTCTGTTATTAGTTCTGTGGACCATATGTAGATGTCTAAAATACATAATAATAATGTCGACAAAACTTTTTTAAGTTAAATTAGAATATGTAACGTTTTCATGATTTGACTGCTGAATGAGAAGTTTTTTTTTACCAATAAATTTATTTTTTTACAATAGAATTATTTTTGATTTTAAACTTCTATAATGTGCTCATAATTCTTTGTGTAGTTTATTTTAAAGAAAGAATTAATAAAATTAAAACCTTCTATATTTAATCTTCGTTTCAAAGCAGCTGCGACAAAATTGTTTACTTTATTTTGCTAATTTTAACTTCTTTCACCCTGCATGAGGCATGGTGACTTGTGTACAACTAAATACATACATACATATATATTGAAACATATACTAACATAAAAACCAAATTGGTTTTGTAATATTGCCAACGTATTTCTGTCATCGTGCTTTAATGTTAATAAGAAACTGAATTAAAAACAAAAGAGAAATAAGTAAAAATAACAAAACACGTTAACCGCAAAACGTAAGCCAATTATATGAGTCAATGCTTATTGGCATAAGTGCATATGTTACATAGTGGCAACAACATGAAAATACGTCTTGACAGGTGATATTACCAAACAAATTTACACTGGCACAAAAATACTACAATACACTTATAAATTTACGACTTAAGAGTAAAACTTTATAATACTTAATAACTTAATAAAAAGATTCTCAAAGAATATCGTGTTGTTTTTGATTTGCTCTATCACTTCTATTTTGGAATGTGGAACTTAAGCTATTTGTAAAATAATAAAAATAATTAAATATTCGTCTAGTTTTTTTAACTTTAAAAGTTTGAAATCAAATTCTTAAAAAAGTTATTCAGTCCCTCACAACCAACCAGTTTAAACAAATTTTGCCTCAGTGTGTAATTAAAAAAGAAGGGAAACAATAAAAAACAATTTTAAATTTCTCCTGGTGTTTAACACAATCAAACTGAGATACTTCTACAAAAACAATTTACGATGCAGTACATGGGTATGACTTCCTGAGAGCAGTTCTGTGGATTAATATGAATAAAAAGCTTTCACATTGTATGCATTGTATGTATGTATGTGTGTGCATTTTAGTGTGGCTGTGTGTGTGTGTGTTTGTATGTTTATAAACTCACATCAATACTCTGAAATAAATAATACATTCTATTTATATGAAAATATGTACTTGTATCTCGATCAATGTAAAGTGAAAACAAGTAATACCAATTGCTGGCGAAAATGCAATATATTTTTCCCTTTTCCCTTTCCCCATTTGTTCTTTGTTTTGACTTATCTTTTTTTGGTTACAATATACCAGAACTGAAACAAAACAGAGTGAAAAAAGAAGAAAACAAGTATGTACGTGTAAATACGTTTTTTATGATTTAATGAATGAAATGTTATAAAGAATTGAAGAGGTTTTCAATGCTTAAACATTTATACTCGTAATGGTTTCATTCATATCTACAGTTTGTATATCGCACCCTAAATACAAAATGGTCACAACTCAAAATACTTAAATTTTCAGTAGAGACAAAAAACTGTTCATCGTGCACAAAGAATTTTTTGCACCAGTTAGAGATGTGTACTTTGAATTATTTAATGGAAAAAATTCAGTTTTGGAAAATTTTGAGTTGTTACCCTTTTGTATTTAGGGTGCGATATGCGTATCGGTTGGATTTGTTTTCACAAAAGTAAGTAAAAACTGTTGGTGCAGAGTTTTATAGGATTTATCAGAAACCACTCATCGGAGGCGAATGTTCAAAAAAGAAGCGAAGGTAAGAATATTTAAGTTTTTCAGAGAATATTTCGAACTATTTGTAAAATGAACTGCAAATTCATACACAGTCACACACATGATTGTGTATGTACGTATGTATTTATGTAAAAGCATTTAAATAATTTGGCTGAAGCATTCACCCACTTAACACTCTCTCTTGCCTTAAAATAGCACAGGAAAGAAAATCTTTTACAGGGAGTGTTAAAAAGAGGTTTTATAGTTTAAACGTTTTTTTGTTTATACATATACTACTACAAGTATTCGTAGATCTTTCGCTAACCTGTGCCGGAGACTATAGTTTTCTATCCTGGTAAATATAAATGTTTTAAAAGGGATGTCAGAATGTTAAAAACCTTTGAAGCAAGTGCAATTGGAAGAAGCAATATTTATTAACTGGGTTTTTTTTTAAATCAGGACTCTTTTCTATAAAACACTTATCAACTTTTTACTTTTTTTTCGTCAATTTGCAAAACTTTATGTTCCTCAGAGCTAGAACATTTCATAAGTGATATTAAGTGTAATTGACAAAGTCTTTGGAATATTTATATTCTCTTTGCTCTTTTTGTTCTATTGGAAAGTGTAATTTGCAAAGACTTAGCAAATAATTATGTTGTTTCGTACTGTAAATTCTATTTTTGTAAAGCAAATTTTCATAATTTGCAAGCTTCCAAAATGTTAAGACGTAAGTTTTTGTTCGATGCTAGTAAAACGCAGTTATAACAATAGCTAATAAATAAATCCAAGTTGATTTAATTTTCAAAAAAAATAGAGTAGCCTGCATTGTGTATGATGAAGCTTTGTCGGCTGAAAATCAACCGGTACATTGGCTCGGAAATGGTACCAAGAAGTTCTAGTTATGCATACTGTTGCAAAATCAACAGTTTGAAAGAGCATACACGTTTTATTTTAAAATACAATGTGCTGGACCTATTAAGTCGGTGGTGTTGCTGAAATGTGTTTTTTTGATGGGTAAATTCCCTTATTGATGCGGTTGCATGAAAGGTACAATCATTAATATTGATGTTCCTACATTACACGAGGAAGGATGGAAACCACTCATGGATTATGATAATGTTATGAGGGCCAGATTACTAACACTAAGTCAAGTGGTTAGAGACTTAAAAACCGGCCATTAAATACTTTATGCAACACTTTGCACACTTACTTTGCAAGATAGCCCAAAACCTTTATAAATATTGTAACATCTTTGCAAAAATTAGCTTAGTGCAAAGTGGGATTTGCAAAAAATATTTTGAAACAGAAAAACTTATTACTTTGGTGAAAAATAAAATTTATTAAGAGCAAAGTAAAAGGTTTATAAGTTATTATGTGGAATAGAGCCCAGATCAAAATAGCATACATAAAAACTAAGTCCATCAATATATAATCGTCTGCACGCTAACCTATAATAGGTACAACTTTTAAAATTAGAATTAGGGTGCTGTAGCTTAATTGGTTAGCGCATTTGATCATTAAGCATGAGTTGGTATTTGTAACCCGGTTTTAATTCCCAGCCGCTGCCACTCAAACAACATCAGTTTCTGATAATTAGTAGTTTTCTTTTCTATTCATCATAACTAATATTTATTACAGCGCCCCTCCTTCGGTGGTATAGCATACAAACGCCACCGAAGTAAAATAATTAAATAAAGGCTATAAAATCAAGCTTTAGAAATAATGCGCCTACTCACCACCAGAGTCGCTGCAATGCTGCACTAAAAACAAACATAATGCGCAATTGCAGAGTTTACTTCTTCAACTATCCCCTTTCCAAAGAAAGTAGCGCAAGTATATATTGGCATATTAATTGCCTGAATGTTACTTCGTTTAAAAAAAAATAAAGTTTTGATATCTTTAACAAAAACTGTTTTTAATATGTATTTTTACAGAATTAAATTATTAAACTTTTTTGAAAATATTTTCAGTATTGCAACTTAGAAGTAGAAGTAAATCGAAA
This sequence comes from Bellardia bayeri, assembly GCA_950370525.1. Lineage (NCBI taxonomy): Eukaryota > Metazoa > Arthropoda > Insecta > Diptera > Calliphoridae > Bellardia > Bellardia bayeri. Next base: position 132,329,094 of record OX493264.1, read on the forward strand.
ATAAGTGCCATCCTAATGTTTATCATCGAAATTGTTAAAACTCGTAACTGGTTTGAGTTTTCTAGATAACAAAAAACCATTGAATATTCCATTTTCTACAAACACTTTCCATATACATTCCCTGTACAAAATCTCTTGAAACTCTTAAATACTGTTCATTAAGCAATGGATAATCGTTTTCTTTTCAGTGTATTTAGTATATGTGTAGATATGTATAATATTATTTACTTAAACATAAGACTATTTCTGTATGCAGTACATGTATGTAGATGTGAGTCTATGTGCTTATTGGATTCTTGGTTTCCTGACTAACCATTGATGTTCTCGATGTTTAATGTTCAATCCATTTGTAGCACTTAAGGGTCATGATTAAATTTCACTTGCATTTAAAATAAAAATCGTTTATTTTTTTCTTATTATTTTCATTTCACCGGAAACATCACCATCACTTGCTTTCCTGGTATCTTTTGGATGGTTTTACTTAAGCTTTCCCCTAGTAATCAATGTCCACACGCATTGTATATAATTCTTACATTTTTTCAACATACAAAAATATATTTTCCTGTAATTCCATATATTTCTCTTACATTCTGAATTTCATTTAGTCTCAGACTGAGTGTAAGTGTGTATTACTGTTTTAATGTTAAATTTACCAGTGGTAAAGGATGTATTTTAATACATGTGTGTGAGTAAATGGATTCTATAATAGAAATATCTATAGGAAATGAGAAAAAACAAAAATCATTCTATTACTTACTTTTCATTTAGTATGGATAACAATGGGAATCAAAGATATTACATACATATGTACAAATAACTAATTTAAATAAATATAAAAACTAAGAGTTGTATTGTTTAAGTTAATTTTTGCATCAATATTATAAAGCGATTACTGACAGTCATTTGCAAATGTTCAAGTACCAGGCTTTTATGTGAAAAAACTAATTTAAATAAATAAATTCCAATTAAGTTAACCATGCATAATAGCACTAATTTTCTATAGTATTGCAAAGATATCTTTTAAATTACAATTATTATTAAAACACTGAATGCTTCTAGTGTTTTTCGTTAAAATTTAAATCAATTTCGGGCAGTAATTTCAGAATTTACATATAAATCAATCAGTTTAGAGCAGATAAAGAATACACTTTTAAGTTCTATGTTAAACGTATTTATCACAGTTGCTTAAGCATATCTGAGTTCATCTTTAACCAATTTCTTAAATTTTTAAAATAATTTTAAGAAATATAAGCTGTTCTTATAACGAGAGTCTGTAATTTAACCAGGGATAATGGCTACCTAGACACTAGTAGACACTAGACTGTTGCACTAAATACATTCAAATTCAAAAACCTTTGCTTTTTTAAACATTCTCATATTAATTCCAAGTACAAAAGAGAAGCAAAGCAAATAAATGCCAAAAAAAAAAAACAAAGGAAAATTTTATTCTTTTTATACTCTCAGAGTATTTGTATTTACTCATTCTTGCTCACTATAAGTAAAGTAAAGTAAACATTTTTTTTTGCTAATATACTGTAGTATTTTGCAAGGTTCTTATTTTACAATATGGATATTTTAAGAACTAAATACAAGCAATGGTTATGGTTGTTTAATTTGTCTTTTTTGCATCGTATTTTTTTTTTAATCGTTGTGATCTTTCCCATGAAATAAATGAAGATTAATGGATAGATAATGGATAATGGCCATTAAAATAGGATATTAAACAATTGAATTTTGAAGTTATTTTTATTTTTTTTTAATAAAATTATGTTTTTCATTTTTTAATTTTTTTATTTTTAACACTCATATATCGTTAGTTGAAATTCCAAAAAACGTAACTAATATTTAGGAAATTGCCTAACTTAAACCAAAAATGCTTAGTACAAAAATGTCTATGAAAAAGTTCCAGTTTTTATTACTTCCGATAAAAATACAAAGACATTTTAATTACTGAAAATATTGGGATTTAATTCTATAATTCTATTTTAATTTGCAACATTACATATTTTGCATTTCAACAAACGATATGCTTTTTGTTTTTAGTCTTTTTCTTCTCCTGTAATATTTTTCCAATTTCATACAAATAAAATAAAACTTGCAAAATACTCGAGTATTTCAATAAGTAGTTTAAGAACTGCTTCTCCAAACACGTGCATATGTATTCGTTTTCTTTAACACTTATTGTATTTATTAAGTACAAATACAATATTTATTGTGTTTGTATTTTATAAGAGAAAGAGCATTTTACTTTATAAATGTATTTATGTATTTGTTTTTTGTACTTTTGCAACAGCCTATTAGACAACCACCAAAATGCGGCTCCAATAACTATCACAGCTTCTCCCAACTAGAGAATATTAACCTGCTGATACAGCAGATACTTCTGGCATGTCATTTATATAAAAGTAAAAACAATGACATTCATGTATAATAAATAGCAGATCTGTTAAAGAAAACACTTTACAGATCATGTTTTACAAATTAAAATGTCAAACATAAAACGTTAAGAGCAACAAAAAATTAAAGCTAGTACAAATTCAACTAAATCGCTGAAATAATTTCTGATGACTGTATGGACATAAAAAAGACTTATAATTGCAAAAGTAGGCAACAGGACAACAAAATTTTGGTAAACAGTAATAAAATGTTTGCGAAACACAGTGAAAATATAGGCACCTCTAAGAACTATTTTGTTGCTTTTCAAATATTTCGTGTCCATTCTTTATTCCATTATTTGCATTTCAATTAAACTTTAACTTAAAGATTTTCATCACTATCAACAAATCATTGTACCAGCATACCATATTTTATATGGCTGGCTTTTGCCAATAAGGATTATTCAATCAAAAGCAAAATTTATATAAAATTGTTTTGAAAGCATAAAAATTAATAAGAATTCATTCAGGACATAAATACAACGTAAAAAAAAAGTTCAAAAAAAAAATACACTAACAATATTGGGAATACAATGACTCCAAGATAAATTAAAATTGAAAGCTACAATTCCATTGTAAACAAATCCTCATACAAATAAAGAAGTACCCAGCAAGCCATATGAGTCCGAAAGGAGTCTTTTCTGACACATTTTCTGGTGCGTTCATGCTTTTTATGAGCCTAAAAAACAATCATTATTGCTCCGAAAACTTTCTGAAAAGAGGGTCATTACATTCGAAAATGGTCTGTCGGAAAAAGCTCTTAGATAATGTCAGAAAAGAGTATTTTATGGGAGGTTTTTTGGGCTCAGAAAGAGCTCTTACATCATGTCAGAAAAGAGTCATTGCAATTTTAAATATAAAAAATTAAAAGTTCACATTTATTATTTTTTTTTAAATTGTTTTTACTTAAACAAAAAGGGAATTCATTTACAAATAAACTAAATTAGAAATGGAAAAAAATTAAAAAAATTTACAGTAAAAAAAAAAATAAAATGGAATTTATTTAAATAAAATATATAAAAATTAAAAAAAAAATTAATTTTTTAAGCAAATTTTTCTTTCGCTCCGAAAATGTTTTTTAGTTGGACTCTTTTCTGGCTCCTTTTTCGGAGCGCTCCAAAAATACTCTTTAGTTGGACTCTTTTCTGGCTCCTTTTTCGGAGCGCTCCTAGAATGGTATGCTGGGTATGGACTACCAGTTGTTATTGTAGAGTGCTTTTGTGTGTGTATGTATGTATTTATAAGTTTGTCATTGTTTAGCAGTCTGATGTTTACATGTTTACTACATTTTGTATTTGTTGTGGTTTAACGAAGTAAAATTTAACATAAAAAGTAATTTTCAATAAACGAATTGATAAGTTTTACATAATTTTATTTTCAAAGTATCAATTTTACCAATGATGATGGATGAGTTTCATTGTTATAAATTAATTTATTTAAAGTAATAAGAACAGCAGTGACAATATTGTACAATTAACACATCAATTTATTTGAAGAAAGAAAAAAAAAGAAAATATAAATATGAATAATAATTTTAGGAAAACAATTTCATGTCATTATTTGCAAAAGTCTTAAAGTGGGATTTCAATAAATAAAATGAACTCAATTTGTGGGACGACACTTTGACGGGCAGACAATTTATATGAAAGAAAAAGAATAACAAAGTGGCAAAGAATAAACCACTCTTATTTTAAAAAGTTAACGAAAAGTTAATTTTATATTGATTATATTACGTGTTATGACTTGTTATTACTTCATTTAGATAATAAGTTTAAAATTGTTAATACAATAGCGCAATTCACAATCTTGTGCAAATGGTATTGCATCATTGCATTTGCAAAAAGTTTTAGCATATTTTTGCTCTTGCTGTGTATTTTGTTAGTGCAGAGCAAAAGTATGCTAAACCTTTTTAAAAATGCAATGATGCAATACCATTTGCACAAGATTGTGAATTGCGCTATTTATTATTGTATGAATATGCATATCAAATGTTAAATAATATATTTTGTGACAAATAAACTAATTCTTAGTTACGTATGAAAAAGGTTTTTTTTTTTGTTAGTTCACAGTGAAAAACTGAAGTGTCCTCATTATTTATTTCTAACATTTCTATAGTATGTATAATATTTAGAAATATATGTTCTAGCAACCGTCGCATTATTTTCATAACAAACAGCCGGATCTTTCAAAACCTTTGGAAGGATGAACTTCAATATGTTTGATTTAAGGAAATTCAAGACTTTTCTAAGATCAAAGAAACATAACTTACATACTCGTGTATAACATACATATAACAATATATGTCTGTATATTATAGTAATATGTGTTTAAATATACTTTCATGTGTTAATAAAAAAATTAGTGTGAAAATACAAAAGAGATCTCTGTCTGAAAAGGGTTTGACAGCAAACACGTTTTAAAATTTGAATCTTGTTTCTAAGCAAGTAAATGCTCCTGGAAAAAAATGACTCAAAATAAACCAATTACTACAAAATAACAAAAAAACATGTTTTACTAATCACGTAATTAATCATTTTAAATTTAATATTAAATTTCCACTAAAATTATTATTTATATAAAAAAAAACACTGAATAAATTTTAAAACACTGAAGGGGTAAGTAAATTTTTCGCCAATTCAATTACGTTTCGACACCTCATGTTGTCTTTATAAATCATTTTGTTGTTGTAGTTTCAATATTGTTTGCTGTTCTGTTTTTTTTTTTTGCTTCTAATGCAACATTTCCTTGTCCTGATGTTTTGCAAAAAGTTAAAGTTTTTCAGTTTAGTTAAAAATTGTTTTGCTTACATGACAAAATTATACGAATAGTTTTCTATATACTCGCACATAGATACGTACATACGTACGTACAAAAAATATTATTGTATTCTTGCGAAGAGCAAAGTTCTTTTCCGTAGTTTTTAGATGCAATTTTTTGTCAATGTCAATATTTTTTCCAAAAGTTTTCTTTTTTCATATCGAAAACAATATTTTGTGTACAATGTTGGTATTGCAGCAAGGTTTAAATGATTTTGTGTGTGTATGTGTGTGAATGTGTGATTGCAACACTCAGTCATTGCAAACATCGATCTATCTATCTATCTGTCTATCTATCTATCTGTTGTAGATGAATGTTTGTTCTATTAAAGTTAAAAGTTGTACATAAAACATTCTTTAATAGAGTCATTCATAAGATAAAACATACTTATATATAAATATGTTTAAAACTTTGTAGTATATAGAATAAAGAATTTCATTTAATGGTGTTGGAAGAATATAGCTGCTTCTGAAAATAGAAAAACTGTGCGATAAGTACACTAATTCTGATGCTTGACTGATTGATTGATAACGATATTTAGATCTTAATAAAACTCAAGAGCTAAATTTCAATTTACTTTCACATTTTTCATGCTCTTATGTCGCTTTAGGTGGAATCATAGTTTTAGTTTTTGCAACAGAACAACCATTTATCAATATTTAACGTTAAAAATTTGTTTCAAACTTTAATTTGAAGATTGTCCCTACATTGTCTCTGTGTTATTAGTTGTTTGTCCTTTCTTATGTAAATAATAAAATAATCAAAACAAAAAAATTTTTATAAATGCTTTAAAAATATTTTAGTACAAACTACATACATACATACATACATACATACATACATACATACATACATACATACATACATACATACATACATACATACATACATACATACATACATACATAGATACATACATTATTACTTAATTTATTTAAATTCTTTAACTGCACAAGAGTTTTGTTGTGCATATTGTAATACGGCACGTATGAGTAATAAATCTTAGTTCGCAAATAAATCATACGCCACGTAACTACAAGTACTATTGTACACATTTGCAATAAAATAACAGAGAGTAAGTACAAATTATACAATTTCACATTTAACTTACATTTCAACAGCAGATATAGAAGTAGATAGAATAATAAAAATTATAATGAACTTTTTAAAATCAACTGAAGGACAACTTTCACATCGTAAACATTCACAGCCATATTGGATGGTCCTGTTTCAGAGAATTTATACATATAAATAGTATACACATGAATACATACTTACATACTTACATACTTATACACAAACATTTATACCTGCTTACTTATACATATGAACTTGTGCTGGTAAATGTGTTTGTGTTCATTACAAAAACAAACACGCAAACAAGTTTAGCACAAGCTTCCGGTAGCAACATGGTTGACTGACTGCATTATTTGCTTGTAATTTTGTATTTATATGTAAGTAGATATGTCAGTATAAATGTTTTTGGCCTTTAGATAAAACAACTAAGTAAATAACAGACTGAGTTTCTAATAAGAAACACAAGTCAGTCTGTTAGTAATTCTTTCAGTCAGCTGCTTATGCCTCTAGCACATGCTATTGTACATTTAAAGGAAGAACATAAACTTAACAAAACCCAACTAGTCTTAATAATCTAGTCATACATTTACATTTGAGTGCACGTTTAATAATACAAATGTACTTTTTTCCCTTTAAGTTCTTGAGAAATTGTCTCCTTGTTTGTTTTTATCAAGTTTAAAAATAAAAGTGCAAAAAATATGAGAAAGAACATCAATTTTCAATCATAAACATTAAATTGTAATGCCATCAATATCACTCTGGTGAATTCCTTTTTTTTTTCTTTTATAATCTTTTAAGGAAAATAAAAATGGGGAAATATAAAGTAAATCATCATTTTGGTAACAGCATTGAGAAATTTATATTTTATGCCTGTTTAAGATTTTAGATTGCAATGCGAAAGCAATCATGTAAAGTCGATATCTTGAGATCAGTGATGAACAAACACATACTAACGTGTTTATATTTATGTTGGTTAAGCAGCTGAAATCTTTTTGCAGTAACAAATCCTCATTTTATCGTAAGTTTTGTAGCCAAGCACCAGTGATAGAAGAAAAGCCAGAAGAACAAAATCTGAAGTTTTTTAAAATTATATGGAAATGTCAAGGAAAAAAGTTTGTTTTATCAATCATATAGATTTTATGATAACTAGCAATACAAAAACTGCAGGTTATAGAAATGCCAAACATTTTTTAATTCAACATGGATCACTCAACAAAACTATAGATAGTTTGTTTTACCAAATATTTCTCTTAAGGTCTGTTAAATGTAATTAAAAGCAACTTGTATGTATGTATATATAAATATAAATATCATTATATTAATTCAGTTTTTACAAAGAGTTTAGATTTAATTCGATATAGCCACTCAAATTTCTTAATATAAATCCATCAAACTTTAAAACGAGATTTATTTCATTTAATAAAAAGAAATATTACAGGAACATAAAAAATGTCAAAGCAATACCATATTGTACTGGAATCTGTTTTCATCTTTCTTTACTGCAGTTTTTAATACAATTTTTGCCAGCACGTTTTATTGTCGTTCTTATTTTCTTTTTCTTTTTTTTTGGTTTGCATGCTACTTCAAAACGAAAACCACAAATCACAAGAGTGAAATTGTGAAAAAAATAGAAAAGAAAAAACTATATATTCTTGAAAATATGGTATTTTGCAGTCAATATCAGGATAAAATAGTTAAATAGCTTTCTTTCTATTGTTCAGGCTTGTTGTATCAAGAAGTATTAGTAGTCGAATGTCTTACTAAAGCACGTCTGATGATTTATGGAAATTTCTAACCAAAAAATTTCATCAACTTTGGCCAAAACGATTTGTCAACCCAATAAGAATATTTTATTACAAACTAATAATAAAAAAAAAAAGAAATAGAGGGGTAAATGAAAATATACATAAATAAAAAATAATAATTTACAGCCATTGTAATATTTTGCATCGAGGAAATTTGGCAATATGACTATTAGTAAATGGAATAATTTAATTACAGTACAACCTCCCTAATCCGGACACTTGTTAATTCGGACTAACCAGTAATCCGGACATTCAAATTTTTCGGACAGTTTAGAAATTTTTCCTCTATAATCCGGACAAGTATTTTTTTTTTTCTCAATAGAATTTGTTCGTTATTTTATCGCTAGGCGAAATAAGTTTTTGTTTGTGAGCAAGAATTAAAGAATGTGTAAAATATTTTAGTTTACTTGAGTTTTCGTGGAGTTAAGATGTTAATATGGCACCTGTAAATAAGCGACAACATAAAACATTAACAATTTGTAATAATACAAATTCTATAAATAGAATAACATATAAAGAATACACACACATTGTAAACGTACGTAAATTTTGTTCTGTATCACAACAAGTATAAAAGAAATATGATAATTCTCGTATTCTATTTCTCAAAAAACAGTGTGAGTTTAATAGATGATGTTTACAGATTAATAATGGACAATGAAGATTGCTGATGACGCCCTTGGCCGGGTAGAAAATGCATTCCAATTTGCCAATTGTTCCAATACGTTACAATAGTATTCTTTAAAATTCTCGAACTACTAGCCTGAACAAAAACTTTTCTCTTAAAACATTAACGTTGGCAGAAAAGTGCAAAATATTGAATACAATTGATAGTGGAAAATCTATCAGACAAGTGGCTAAACAATACAGTGTCTCAAAGTCGACAATATTTGATATAAAATCAAAAAAAAACAAAACTAAGAAAATATGTGTCTCAAACCTTAAAGGGATCAGGTACGTTTCAACACAAATTTTATAATTTGTTGATTGAATAGTCAATTTAAAAACAAAAAACACTACACAGGTAAACGAAAAACCTTGAAGCAAGGTGAAAATCCCCCATTTTAATCAAGCGGTGATGACATATGTATGTGTATTCAAACAATAATAAATTCTTATTTTTCTAAATGAATATTTTTGGTCACCTTCAGTATGTTTCTTTATGTTTTCTGTAAATCAATTAAATACAAATGAATTCTTATGAGTATTTATTTGCTTTTCGGTAATAAAAATAAATTATATATATGTACAACTGTAGTCCGGACGATCCACTAATCCGGACAGTAGCTGAAACTATATCTGTCCGGATTAGGGAGATTGTACTGTATTTAAATTATAGTTTCAGAAAAAATGTTCCCTATTAAAATGTTTGTTAATATTGTTTGTATTACAATCATTACAATCAAATTATCAGAAAATATCCAACTCTTTAGGCCATTTTCATTTTTCTGTCTAAATTTGTTTGTGTGCAGGTTTTTGTTTTGCAATTTCCCTTCTAAAATCTAGATAATCATGGGGACTTAACTAATCCAATGCGGAGGATTTAAATGAAAAAAAAAAATATGTTTAATAAAAAATAAATCCTGGTAAAAAGAGCTACGTTTTTATTTCTCATACAAATACTCACAGTATATTTGTGTATTAGTTATGAAATGCCATTTTTATAGATTTCTTTCATTTTCATAGAGAAAACAAAATACAACAACTAACAATTTTTGGCATAATTCCAAAATCTTTATTATGTTGCGCGCCAAAGGAAAATAATATTCAATGGTATTTTCAAATATCTATTCTGCGAGTATCATCATCCTCATCATGAACAAAACAGCAACAGCAAAAGCAACATCAACATCAACAAAGTAGTCCCAGTTATCAACACTAAAGCACACCAGCATGGCCTGTTCTTGGTGGCACAACTATTGCTGCTGCTGCCACCACTAGAAATATAACTTTTCAGCGAAAAAGCTTTATCAGTGAATAGTTTTTTGTTTCAGTCTTTTTTGAAATATTTTTGTATTCATACATTTATATGTATGTATGTAAGTATGTATGTATGTATGTATGTGTATGTAGTGTATGTATGTATGTTGTTGCAACCATGAATATGTGTTTATTTTTATGCATTTTTATTTGTATTGGCTTAATATATTTGACCACATTCCCAATACAGTAAAATTTTTATTTTTTTTTTTTAGTTTTAAAATGGTTGTATGCGCAATATTGCGTTTTAAATTATTTATCGTTCGTATCTGTGTCGTGCAGATTTTATTTTTATATTTATTTGAATGAAGAATCTACCTACTATTTCATTATTTGTGATACTTATTAAAAAAGTTATTTTACATAAAAAGCGCTGAATTGAATATCGATCTTGTATAGTACTATTTTTAAAACAGATGTGGGGAATACACTAATTCTGAAATATTTTCTATAACATATACAGTGACTCACAGCTTATTTGATGTAGACAATACTTTTTTAGAAAAACGAAAATGACTCCCTGTTTATTAAATTTAAAAAAAAATGTATACGACTTGTAATGAGATATGTATGTACTGTTTACCCCTGCAGAAAACAGCGTATTTGCTTATTAATTCTTACTTAACCGATGGGAAACAATTTGTATATTTTGGTGATCGAGAGTCAAATCAGAGGGACGTAAAATGAGGTATTGCTCAGGAATCAGTATTGGTTCCATTATTGTTTTCTATATACTTAAATGGTCTTTTTTAATATGATTGAATCGGAATTTTGTTGCGTATATCCTTTTGCTGACGATATCCATTTTCTTATTAATGGTGACACTTTAGAGCAAATATTGAGAAGATGGATAAATATGGAGGATAAAATGGATTGTGTTAATTCTTCCTTCTAACTTCCTCATACTAAACAAAAATAAGACGAGGATAATGTAATTTCGTTCACTGACTCTGGTTGGCTCAAGAGAATGTAGATATTAGGAATTATATTAGACTAGCTAAAACCCGGTGTGCTTCGCTACCGGTATTGTAATGAAATGAAAAGTTTAGAGTTAAATAAATATAATTATTAAGTTATTAAAACCTACAGTTTTCCTTTTAAATTAAATCTTATTCGATTATCTTATTATGATTTACAATATACAAACAAACAAACACACATTCACTTTTATATATAGATAAGGGTTTCAAATGTATAAAAATTTTAACATTTACTTAATATTGTTGCTAGTCAGCGCATTGGTGTTATAAATATTAATATTGATAGCTGATATAGCTTTCCCTATATATAATATCTATGGGAGGTGCCACGCCCACTATTGATAGTACGCCCATTCTTGTCCTAAATATTAATGGTAGAATAACCGTAGCATATATCTTATTGTATACCATATATTTGATTTTTTTTCATATGGTAGTGGCCACGCCCCCTGTCGCTACTACTCCCATTTTTCCGCAAATATTTAAACAAACAATGGACTTGCTCATGCAAAATTTGAGTACTATAGCTATTATAGTTTCCTAAGTATTCGATTTTTAAAATTATCTTTGTTAGGGAGGTACCACGCCCACTTAAAATTTCAAAAAAAAAAGTAGCGTATAACTCCTTCCAGACACACAGAAATATACTGTGAAAATTTCAAGCAAATCCCAAACTAATAATAATAAACATACAGACACACAATCACTTTTATATATGTAGATGACAGCATCGTCTTTTCATGCCACATAGACAGTGTATATAAAAAAGTTTATTTCATTCACTCTTCACCGATTATATTGCCCTAATATTTACTTACCCTAACATATTAGGCTTAAAATAGATCATGCTTTATTAATGTCACAAATTTCTTATGGTATGCAATAATTATTGAGTACAACCTCTAGTAATATTGGTAAAATCATAATTTTACTGAACAAAATTGTACGTTTTGTTTTTAGCATTAAACTCTATTTATCAACTTTGAAATAATCAGCGATATTATAACTATATATCACCCTATGTCGAGCGTTTTCTAAAGTGCTCTTTTAAGAACTTTGTAATTTTAAGATACCTATTAATATTTTATGAAATCATTAAAAGTAACACACCACAATTGTTATTACAAATATTCAATTTTATACACTCAACTAAGAATGTACAGATTGTTATTCCCAGAATAAATAACACAGTTTTTAAAAGATCATTTCTTATAACTGTTGCGCGTTGTTGGAATCACTTACCGAATGACTTACGGTCATTTTCATTTTCTTATACCACTTATCGCAGAAAGTTGACCGAATTTTTTAATAGGAATCAAAATTGATTTGATATTTGACGTTCCATTGCTAACTTAAGGTCGTGATACACTATCCTAAACAATCGTACGATTCATTCATTTGAAAATCTGACCGATTTCTATCACACTCAAAAAAAATCGCAACAAAGTCTGTCATAGGTGACACACTATTAAGAAAAAAAAGATGCAAAAATATATGTTTTCATCAATGAAGCCGACATTGTTGTTTTCTTATCAGCTGTATTAGAAAATACAACTCTGATCGCATAGAAAACTTCATTTTATGAAAATATTTAAAAACATTTGCAAGTCGGACAGACTTGTCAAGAAAAATCTGTCATTTAGTTAAATTTTTAGGCCACATTATCATACTTTATGAACACACACGATTTTTTTGACATACCGTCCGACTAAATGGCCTTTAGGCATATATTGATTTTAACTTATTGAATGTTTCTCTCTGTTACAAATTTGAGGCTGTTGGTAATAAAACATTAATATTAAGTAAATTAAATTTATTTGCATATTGTGTATATATTAGCTTAGGTGTGCTATGTTTTTACTATTCTATCATCAATTTTAATATTTAATTGACCATTGAAGGCTTTACTATTACATAATTTGTTAATAAAAATAAACTATTGAAAGGTTTTCCCCAATTCCCAATGATAGTCGTTAAAAACATAAACTTATTTTAACTAATTTCTTAACCTCCACCTCATATGAGCGCAACTACATAAGTATATTGGTTCGTCGATCCTTTTGTAACACTTAAGGTACGATCACATTTAGCAAATATTTATTTAAAAAAGCGTAACCACTTGTTTTAGCACAAATTTGTTTGACTTTGTTTACTCTTACAAGAGTTTTGCAACATTAAACAGCATCAAATAAATTAAAACTAAATATTTTTTGTGCTTTGGTCTAAATAAATTATTATTTCATAATTGAACTGTTAATTTTACTTTCTTGATCATTTTAGTCGGCTTGAGTTCATTAAATTTAATTTTCATTAAATTATTTTTACTGAAGTTAGGAATTACAACTTGAAAATTTTTTTATTATTAAACATTTTTTGATAATTTTTCTTGACTGGGATTCGAACCTGGGTTGTTGAATTTACATATGTTTCGAGAAAGCCCACTTTCTCTCATCAGAATTCTTTGCGTTCTAACCACATACACCACTGCGGTGCCGGCCAGTTAACAGACAAACATCAATCCCTTAACCTTTTTAAAAAAATAAACGTGTTCAGTATGTGTTATTTAGTGGTTACGTCTTTTTCAGCGAATATTTGCTAAGTGTGACCGTACCTTTAGTAATAATAATATAAGAACACAAAAAGTATTTTAAATGGTTATAAAAATTGCGCTTTAGCAATAACTATCTATCTATCTATCTGTGTAAAACATACTTACGAGGGTGGTTCGGAAACGTCTTAGCCTAGCATAGAAAGAGAATAAATAGTTAGTTTTTCAAAAGCATTTTTATTTTTCAATATAATCTGCTGAAACTTCAATACACTTAGTGCAAGGCTTATCTAGCAATTCTAGCTCTTGATTAAAATAGTTTTCCTCAAGGCCTTCAAAATAGTGGTGTGCAACTGCCAGCTAGTAATTTTTTAGATTTAACTAAACTTTATGCGGGATATGAGCGTGTTTAATCACATGGAGTAATTTTGCGATTTAAAGTGTTTAAAGTACTTTTGCTACTTGTGCCAAGGTACGAGTATCTACATACATACTTCTTACTGTAAAAGAGAGAGATGAAATACAACAATTATTAGAAAACCCCTTAAAATAAAGTTAGTATACAAATTTTTTAACAGCAATGAGTATATTTTCCATAGAGAATACAAAATGCCAAACATCTGTTACATGATTTGTCCATTATTTCTGTGGCAATATGGAAGAGTAGCCTAAGTCGACATAAGAGAAAATTGAGTTAAGGCGTTTGGCGCATTACAGAAGAAAGGGCGCTGTTTTTTGTTTTTTTTTATCAATGTTATGTACGTTTACTTTTTAGCTTAAGTTTTTTGAAACAATTCTGTATTTATCAAAACAACTTATGTAGACATAGATTTGTTTACATATTAAGATTTTCTATTCATCATATAATGGTATCGCTTAACTTCACTTAAGCTGTATAAATGTTAATCTTGAAAAAATAAACTCATTATTTTCAAGCAACTTATGTTTACATGAGTTTTTTTTTAATAGAATGTGATTCTTGTATATAACGGGTGGTTAAATTTCAAGGGCCGATGTTGATTTTGAACAAAACACAAACTATTTAGGAAATTATTGTAATTTTATTTTATTATGATATATTGGTATTACTCAATTATGTATGGAACAAAATATCGGCCAAATGGGCGCCGCGACCACGGCGGCACACCTCCATCCGATGGTCCAAATTTTCGATGACCTTGAGGCATAATGGAGGTTCTATGCCGTTAATGTGCCGAATTATCTCATCCTTTAGCTCTTGAATTGTTGCTGGCTTATTGACGTACACCTTTTCTTTCAAATAACTCCAAAGAAAAAAGTCCAACGGTGTCAAATCACATGATCTTGGCGGCCAATTGACATCGCCATTTTGTGAGATAACACGGCCATTGAATTTGTTGCGCAAAAGAGCCATTGTTTCGTTAGCTGTGTGGCAAGTGGCATCGTCCTGCTGAAACCACATATCGTCCACATCCATATCTTCCAATTCGGGCCATAAAAAGTTCGTTATCATCTCACGATAGCGAACACCATTCACAGTAACTGCCTGACCGGCCTCATAAACCGCACCAAACAGTCACTCTTTGTGGGTGCATTGGTTTTTCGACAATCACTCTTGGATTCTCATTCACCCAAATGCGGCAATTCTGTTTATTGACGAATCCACTGAGGTGAAAATGTGCCTCATCACTGAAGATGATTTTCTTCGAAAATTGATCATCCACTGTTGCCATTTCTTGCCATTTCTGCCCATTCAAATTGACCAAAAAAATCACGAAGTGCACGATATGCATTTTGATTTGAACGCCCATTTTCATAATAAGTTTGGATAACTTTAACACGTTGTTGGATTGTGTATCTCTCCATGGTTCAAATTGAGTAAGTCTGTAATAGAGAAATGTCAAATAAAATTCGGAAAAAAGCTTGGCGTTTAGGTGTGGTTCACAGTCAACATCGGCCCTTACAATTTAACCACCCTTTAGTTATCTTAAGTGAATGTAAATTAATACGACGAAATATTTTTCAATGAAAGAAACAAAAAACAATTATCTCAGAACAGCTTATGTCTGCAAGCTGTTTTCATTACGCGACGATAAAAATTAATGGTGCTTAAGTAGAAAAGGCGTAAAATCTTCTAAATTCAACAATATTTTTTTTACAATATTCATCCCTCTTCTCTAATAAACATGTTACCAATATATTAATTCATAAATTATTCGCAAAAAACAAGCAGAATAAAAATTACGAAAATTGATGATATCTCAAAATTTCAATTTTCGACTTAAGCTACTCTTCCATATTGCCACAGATTTGTTTAGCTTTTTGCTGTTGCATTTTTTCTTACAAATATTTATTTGTTTATTCCGTTTTCATTTCTTGAAGCAATCATCAATCATTATTTTAAATCAGTGTAATCATGAGAACATAACAACAACGTCTAGTTCCAAAATCCCTGTGTGCCAAAACTGAGCACAACCTCCTCGATGTTTATGTACATAAGTGCCAACAATTTCAACAATTTGTAAGGCGTTTGTTTATAAACAAATTGCAAAACACAGTTGGAAAGTTAAGCAAAGAAACAACGAATACTCTTATGATTTATAATATTTTGAAGCCAAATGCTTGTTGAGTTTTTTTTTTCGTGTTACGAAAAAATGGCAGTAAAATATGATGTTTTAACATTAGACGAAAATAATGGGCTTAAAATTAATTTTCCGCCGAAAATAAAGCAAACAAACTTGCATCGTAATTCATTTATTAAATAATTGTACAATATAAATAATACCCAGCAAAAACTTTACTTACATTCTTAATTTTAATGACTTTCAGAATACAGAATAATTCGTAGCTTTATTCGCCACTTTTTATATTACTAATTATATGTTGAAGAATTACTTTATATACATATTTATCTTACGAGTAAAAGGGTCGTAATTATTAAATACAAAAAAAAAAAAATACTGCAAATAAATAGATTTAAAGAAGTTAGTCCGGTTTCACACGTTTCAATTCTGGCTCCTCAAGGCAAGTAATGTTAGTTGAGAAGGGAAAAGAAAATAAAAGGTATACACTAGAGCCCCGATTTGCGTCTAACCTATTTGCGTCGTTTCGATTTTCGTCGCTTTTCTAAATCTGGTTTGATCTGCTTTGCATCGTTTTGCTTCTGATTTGCGTGGCTATATACCAGTGGTAACCAAATCTTCATTTTCAGTGCACAATTGTGCTACAAAAACAATAAACAAAACTCACACCGACGCTTATCCTCTTCTATTTCAGTTTGATTTCAGTCGTTAATTGAGTGTTAACGAGTGCACATGGGCGGATGCTTACTGCTTTTTTTCAGCTTTATTGTTTTTTCAGTTTTGATTTTATTTCAAAATAAACCAGCAAACAAAATTGTATAATGGAAGACAGAAATTTTTGTTTTGTCATTAGAAATGCTTTTGGTAAATTAATTAAGTTCTTCAAATTTAAAACTGTTACAAAATTGTTACAAAATCTTAAGTTTGTAAAACTTAATTTTTAATGCCTAAATACACTTAATTTTTTAAATTTTAATTGTAAATATGTGTGAAACAAATTGGCTAAATTCTGTAAAAACTGAGGCATATATTTTATTTAATTTTATTTTATGCCTAAAACTTTTTTTGAAACATCTTTTTCATTTTGCTTTTAAAGTAAAATTCATTACATTTGCAATTCTTAGTTTTGTGTTTGCTGGGCAATATTCTCTTATCCAATACAGACGCATTTCATTTATTGAGAGTTTTGGTTACCTCTGCTATATACCATAATTCCATAATTACATGTGAATATTTTGCCTACTTGCCTATAAAAAAAGGGAATTCCCATTTTATTCATACTTATCATATGAAGTTACCTGCTAATAAATTAATTTTGGTTATGCTTTTATGTATGTATGTATGTATGTAAATATATTTTATTCTCCTTAAATATATTTTCAATTATTTCTTTTTAATGACAACAAAGATCTGCTGAAATAAATATAATCAAACGTACCATGAGACGTTTTTTTTTTTAATAAAAACTATGATTTTGCTAGCTAAATTTTTAAATGTTGGACCCATTCAACAAAAAGTCAATACATTTGTATAGAAATTTGATTTGCGTCGTTTCGGTTGGCGTAGCATTTCCCCGGTCCCTATTAACAACGCAAATCGGGGCTTAGTGTACATACTTGATGGTACTAATCAATTTTTTTATTTTCTTGTGTTTTCTTATTTTATTTCGTCTGTCTTATTCTGCGCGAAGTTATTTGCATGAAAAAGTAAAAACTTGATGGTAAAGAGCACGAAAATTGAAGATACGCGTGCGAACGAAATGACAGTTAAAAAAAAAGAATTGAAGAAAAATTGGTCAGCAAAACTGAAACGTGTGAAACAGCACTTATTATAAGATAATAAATCTTTAATAATAACATTTTGCAATAAATTTTCTTCATATTTATTAAGTTCGTTAATTTATTTTATAATATTTTGTTTTAATTAGTCTAGAACTACAAAAAAATACGAGTATTTTATAAAACGTTTAAGTATAAAAATAAGTTATAAATGTTTTGGTTAAAAGTGATAAAATTATCTCGAACAAAAATAAGTAATTTTTCTGGTCTACAATTTCCTATTACTTTTTAATTTAATTTGTAAGTAAAGTTTTTGCTGGTTAGTTTCTTTTGTAAGTAAATCATGCTCCATGACACAGTGACGTATTTGTGAATGTTTTTAAAAATTCTTATCATGCTACTAATGTTAAACGACAAGGATTTAATATTCTGTTGCCCTTTACTAATCAGTCTTAATTATTTTACATCCAAGTCATATACAACTGATTAATAGATGTTGTCGTTGTTGCTGTTGCTGTTGGACAAAGCATTCATTATTATACTACTTTGCCAGGGTTGTGGTTTCAATTTATCCAAAACCGACCAAAAGTTGGGCGAACTAATGACGTCATCAATTATATTATGTTTTTGACGATAAAACACTTTTCTAGCCCCCTTGGGCTGTAGATGGCGATAATTGTTTTCGAGCACCTCACCATGACTGTTGGACAGTGAGCGGAAACGTTTCATTTGAACATGAGAAATATTAATTACTTGTGGAAAAACAATCCATTGAACGGCCTGCGAGCAGGGTGGTGTGGTCAAGGAGCCTTGATATGTATAAAACTCCAGAGGAGACATGTCACCAAACAGTTCCGACAATGTGAAGTTTGCAATTTGTGATGAATGACTGAATTCCTTGATGCCAACCAGAGAATCAATAATGTGCTCCAAGCCTTTGAAGGCAGTTAGTTGAGCTGGCTGCAAAGTAAATGCAAATTATATTATCAAAATCACTTGTGCGTCCCTGAATGTTTGTATGTATGTATGCACGTATGTGAGTTTATATTTCAACAAACCTTAACATGATAGAAAACAGCCAATACAGCTAAACCATTTGTATGCTTTGTGGCCTCCTCAACTGTTTGATATTTTGTGTTGCGATGTAATATATGCATTTCCATGGAGTAGCGTTGATTGTCTATGACATGTTCTGAACCATGAGTATCCTTGGATCCCCAGTGAAAGTGCACAGACTCTGTGATAAAACGGCCATCCAACAGCAAGCCACCGGAGATGGCGGGCAGGAATCTATCGTATACTTGCCATAAACTGTCTATATAACCATCAGGCTTGGGTAATTGTAAGTTGGCAGTGTGGCCATTATTGGACACTTCAACGGGCTTGCTGTAAGTTAGATTGTAGTTTAGAAATCGTAGGGCGGGTATGTCTGTGGAAAATACCGTCTAAAAACATGAAATAATAGAAAATTGTTTTAGTTAAATAGACAAAGACAATGACATTAATAATAACAACTCTATTATCTCTTTCCTTAAAGTTCATATTGAAAAATATTTAATGTCCTTGACGTCACTAACATTAAATTGATGTTAATTGATTTAGTTGTTGTTTTAATATTTTATTTTTA
Source organism: Bellardia bayeri (assembly GCA_950370525.1). Lineage (NCBI taxonomy): Eukaryota > Metazoa > Arthropoda > Insecta > Diptera > Calliphoridae > Bellardia > Bellardia bayeri. The sequence goes on from OX493264.1 coordinate 132,348,702, forward strand.
GTTTATACTCATGCATATTATTTGTCATTAGACCCTACACCACCATAGTGGGGAGAGTATATTGGTTTTGTGCATATGTTTGTAACCCCCAGAAATATTGGTCCAACACCCACCTTAAAGTATACCGATCGACTCAGAATCACTTTCTGAGTCGATTTAATGATGTCCGTCCGTCTGTCTGGCTGGCTGGCTGTCCATGTAAAGCTTGTGCGTAGAGTACAGGTCGCAATTTTGAAGATATTTTGATAAAATTTGGTAAGTGATATTTCTTCGGCCCAAGGATGGGTGGAATTGAAACTGGTGGAAGTCGGTCCATTATTTCACATGGCCCCCATACAAAAGTCCTCCCAAAATTGGGGTTTACCGATAACAAATATTTGAATTATGCAAGGAACCAAACAAATTTCATCACAAATAAGTGGTAAATAAAGCCAAATCATATATACAAATTTTGTGCAGATCGGTCCATAATTAGCCGTAGCTCCCATACAAGGCCCACTTCCGAAAATCACTTTAAAGAGCATAACTCACTCAAAAATGTTGTTATCCAAATAATATTTAATACAAATATATTTCATATGCATACAAATAATACAGTACAATTTTGTTATGATCGGTCCATAATTAGTCGTAGCTCCCATAAATGTCCCACTTCCGAAAATCACTTTAACGATCATAAATTTTTTAAGAATGTTGGTTATCAAATAAAATTTGACACAAATAAGTTTCTTATATACAGAAATGATGACACATAATTTTATAATGATCGGTCCGTAATTAGTTTTAACTCCCATATAAGACCCTCCCGTAATCAACTTTAACCTCCATAAATCGTTTAAAAGTATTTATATCGAGATAAAGTTTAACATAAACAATATTTATATTCACAGAAATCATGACACTAAATTTTTGGATGATCGGTCCACAATAGGTAACATCCCCATATAGCGCACATTTCTGAAAATCTGTTTTATACATATACTGGGCGTAGGGTATTATATGGTCGGCCTTGACCGACTATACTTTCTTACTTGTTATTGTTTTATTTGTGTATATTATCAGATTTCCATGTCAATCAATAAGTCAGTATTTGTTTGTGTTTTGCTGCCGATCTAAATTCTTCGATAAGCACCAGTTGACACTTTTTGATTCGTTTCAAGTGCTTTGATTGTTGTTTTTTTTTTTTTTTTTTTTTTTTTTTGAATTTGTTTGATTAATTATTTATTGTTTTTGCCACTTCTTATAATTATTTATGTTTAAACAATTGTTTGCTTAATGGGTGTTTAAGTGGGTTTGTTTCGAGTGTTAAAGAGTATTTAACGCCTTTATACAGTTCATTACTACATATTATTAGTGTTGGTACACATTCACTAATAAATCATATAAAGATAAAAAAAAGTACTTTAAAATATCGCACCTGTTCAACAAAAGTGTAGTAACTCAAAATTTTCTATTTTTCAGTAGAGGTAAAAAATTGTAACTCTGAAGATATGAAGAATGACATAACGGTATTTCTTGACGAAAGAGTAGATAAAATAATGGGAGATTTTTACAGTGGGTAAAGTAGATCATTATGTATCGTTTTTTAATAAAAAGTGAAAATTTCAAAATTTTGAGTTAATATCCTTTTGTTGAACAGGTGCGATATATTTGACATTTTTGTTGGTTTTATTTTATAATATTATTGTAATAATTAAGTTTGCCCCAAAAAAAAATTCCAGCTGTTTTCGTATAAAATACATATTCTCAGCTGGTTCAAGGATTCCAAATGTCTTTTTACGATGTTTCTTAAATTTGTTTTAATATTGCCAAATGCAATTATGGTTTCATATAAAACTATTATAAAAGGACAAATTTTCAGTAATTATAAATTTATAACTTGAAAGAAATACATATAGAAATTACAAAAATGTTTATCTAAAATCAAAAAGTTTTGGATAGAGTTGGTCTTATTCTGAAACTTCTTTTATAGCTTTGTATAAAAAGTACATAATAAAAAATAGTATAAATCTCTTAAATCAATAGAAAGTTATAAAATTTTAAAAAAGATCATTTACGAGTATATTATGAGAAAGGGTAATATAAAAGCAATAAACTTGTTTTATTTGGGAATATTTGTATCACATTGAAAGCCATCCACCCTAATATACAAACATATTAAGGTGTTCAGCAGACAATGGAAGCAACAGTCAACTCAAAGTTTCTGTCGAATTTTAAAACATAAAAAATAATCACTTTATTTTTGACGTTCTTTGCATTCAACAATTTCAATGTCGATATTATGTCTGCGATAAAATATGTCAAATTTACCGTCAAAACTCATAAATACTGATTTGAATTTAAAAATATACAAAAACTACATTTTAGATTAAAATATCATTCATAATTTTATTTTCAGACTTCCGTTTAAATTTCTAATTTGTAGATAACAGCTTTCAAACCTCTATTAACAGTCTCTTGTCGATATGAATTTTAAAGCGATAGAATTTCAATTTGGAGTTTATTATTATATAAATTTTATGCATACGATGATAACTCTGTCTCAGTTGAACAAAAATTTTCCTTTTCGTTAGAGATAATATTAATAACATAACATTAACATTATTTTTTTCGTTTTAATCAGGGGGCTAATTCTCGCATTCGTATGCGAAAAAATTTTCATTCGAACGTTCGAATTTTTTAACATTTGGGATTCCCTCATTCGATAGCGAATAAAATGTATCGAAATTTCTAATGATGGCATTCGATAACGAATGATCATTCCAACGCAACCTTGCCAGTTTTTTCTCGTAAGCAAAGAAACATTCGAAATAACGTTTTTTTTTTAGCAAACAGAAGAAAAAATGAAAACGTAAATAAAAAAAAAATTGTTACTTTAAAAAAATATCATAATATTAATAATTTTATTACTTTTAGGTCAAAAATATCAAAAATAATTTTAATCATGCTTCCTTTGTGCGCCTAAAACGTCTTTTGAATCTAGAAAAACACATACATACATTAATACATATGTATGTATGTATGTATGTACATGTGTACTTATTTATACATATTCAATGTTTGTCAATTTTAAGGGGTCGGAGGGGTTTCTTATGTCATTAATGTTTTCAATATCGTTAGAATCAGACAGTGTTGCCATTTTAGCACTTTCAGTGCTATATTTAGAATTTTGTTTCTCGAAAATGCATTGAAATTTTAAAAAATTATGCTAAATGCTTTTTAGCATAATTTGCTTAATAAAAAAAACATTTTTTCCTATTTTATTTCAAAAAATACTTTTGGAGAAAAAAAAATAACTTTTATTAATATTTAAACTAAATTTCTTTCGGTGTGGTAAGTAAAGGAACACCGAAATTTTTGAATTAATATGTAAAATGTAATCTATTAAAACAAGTCATTAATTGTTATGAACAAAATTAGAAAAAACTATAATTTATATTTGTATAATTTGAAATAAAAATTTTATTGTTACATTGAAAAAATTTAGCACTTTTTTTGTAGAAAAAATCAGCACTAAGTTTTTCAAGTTTTAGCATTTTTTTTTTAATTAATTTTCTGGCAACACTGGAATCAGAAGACGATGAGAAAAAAAACATTTTTAATTTAGAATAATTTCTTTAAAAAATTTTGCTTTTATTTGAGTTATTTTTTGCAGAACCATATGTTTTTTGTTTACATTTTCTTTTGTTTTATTCAGTGTTGTAATACGTACTTATTTAAGTTTTTTACAATACTGAAGCAATGAATCGATTCGATTCGTATCGAGTACCATCATTAGAAAATGTTGCACTGTCGAAATAAATTTCGATTCGAAAACAGTTTCGATCACGACTACCAGAATTAGCCCCCAGTATTTATTGGAGAAATACAAAAGAAGCTAATTGTTGTACTTAAAATTTTGGGAATCTTTTTACGTTTTTACATCATTAGAGCACCTACAAAGCATTATTTTCTCTTATTACATATTTTTTGGTTTTATTTTTATCAAAAAATCTTTTCAATAATTAATTACCTCTTCCGAACTTAATTCAATGGGTGACTGGCGATTATAACTGCACTGGTCATTTACATCATACCATTTGGATTGATAACGATAGTCGAATTCATCAGCTGGTGAAAACAATTTTATTTATTATTACCATTAAAATTGTTAAAGAATGTTATCATTACTATATGTTAATATTAATGAGAATAATGTTATCTAAATTTTTTTATCCAGCTATTAAAAGCATGTTAGACAACTACTGAATACCTTTGCTTACAGATAAAACTGTCACAACAATTAATAAACCGAAAAATATTTTCATGTTGAAGTTTTCAATGTTAAAAGAATTTTCTTACAAAAAACCCCAACACTTTGGCTTTGACCAACAAATATTTAAAAACTTCAAAAACCACCACTACCACTTCCGTAACCGTCCAGCAGTTAAATGTCTGCCCTGCCACATTACGGCTGTGATTTTATAATGAAAAACAAAATTCTACAAAAATCAATGTCATAATTAACTGATTATTGCAATCGCATAAAATCAAAAATTTAATTTAATATTAAGCAAAAAAACAAAAACAAAATTATCTCAACCTACCAAACATTTAGTATATGCAAACAACGACAACAATACGAAGAGTAATTAATATAATTCCAATTTTCATTTCCATAAGAAAGGAAACATAAAAATGTACAATCATCTTTAAATAATGGCCATAATATTTGTATTACTCCCTACGCCATAACATTAGTACAAAACTCAGAGAATTCCATTCAGCTTACGTCTAGAAGTCATTTGGCCAAAAGATAAGCCAAACGTAAGTGCTGACGAAATAAAATGTAAAATCTAATTTTAGTTAAAGCTAGATCGACTCAATAAAACCCTACAATTAACTAAATTGATCTAGGAAGGGGCAGACGACAGATTTAAGTAAAGATTAGATCTTAAAAATTTTATATTTAAATTGTGAGAAAAAAGAATATATTAAGAATTGAATTTAAAATACTTGTTACCAAATGAAGACAAAATTAATGGCTGTTAATTGCAAAATCCTCCAGTGTAGGATAGAGGAGAATAATTTGTATCAAATTTAAAATTTATTTGTCATATGAAAAGCAGTTGCAAAGTAGAGTAAATACAATTATTACTATTAAATTAAAAAACTATTAAAATAAAAAACCAAATCATGCTTAATCAATAAATAATACAATAATCATAAAATTTATACAGCCACTTAACGGAAGACGGAAGGTAGACGAAACTTTTTATATGCCGTGAGAAAAAATGAAGCAAGAGAAAAAAAACAAATCGAAAACAAAATTATAAAATAATAAAACTATGAAATTGTCAGAGTAGATAAGAAAAGTCTCATTGTTCAAATAGTTAACATTACTAATTGATTTTAAAAAAAGTATAATCAAATATTTATACTCACATTTGTCATTTATTTAACATCTATTAATATTAGATTGTCAAAGTGAAAGTGCAAGAAAATTACTAGCTTGCATTATGCATTATTTTTCAAGGTCAAAGTTCACCCGTAAAGAAGCAAATCTTGTCAATAAGTATAGGGTGTTTATATATAGAACTTTTAGTTAGCAACACTTTTTTCAGCTTTCAATTTATTTATGTTTGAAATCGCTAGTCTACGTCGATAAGATTTAAACGATTTACCACTTGCAGGACAATATTCGCCGCGTTATTGCCGATATATGGCCCCAAATATTAGAAACATTCATCGAAAATTGAAACTTCAGATAAGACTACGCCCAAGCCCGTCATACACCTGAAGTCATATTTAAATTATAATGTTAGAAGATTCTTTTCCGAATACAGTATATTTCATGCCAATTAAAAAAAAATCACCTGTGTTTTATTCTATTTCAAAGTTGTAGACATCTAAAAAATCACAGAACTATGATTCTCAAAATAAATTTGCACAATTTGAAATTAGTATTCAGGCGTCAGTCTATTCATGTTGAAATTCCAAATCAAACTAAACATAATTCACTTGACAGCTGACAAAATGGCTTCCAGTTAAAAAATTGTTGCCAACTTAAAATTATATACATCTAAAAAAAATACCCTATATTTATTAATCAAACAATTACAGAGAATATGTAGTAAATGGTTCTCTCTATCCTTGGCAATAAGTGGAACCTTGTGTGCAATTATTTGTTCTAGAGCGATGCCAATAGCTCGATCGAATTCATTTAAATCTAATGGTGTTTTCTTTTCTGAAATAAAATGTTACACCTTTATTATGTTTACCCCACATTTTAAAGATGTCGCATTTTTAATGGTCAGGATAGAACATAAAATCACAACAGTGTAACACTTGTTTTCATTACAGCTGTTTTTGTTTTTTTTTTTTTTTTGTTAAAAAAGAAGAAGCAGATACCTCCCTGGTAAGATCGTTAGAAATAAGACAATAAATATCTCTCAAAAAGACCAATGGCATCTTCCCGACTAATACGCAAATTCTTCTTAAACTATAAAAATTATATACATATATAAACATATATTACATATATAGTATAAGAAGTAGGAGATATTGGCCTATGAAATTTGACATACATCAACTTCAGAGTATTCATTAATTACGTTCTCTATAAAGCCTTTTACTCGCGATTGTGGATTTCTTTCCATAATCATATCAAATATTTCATCATCATCAGCTGATAAAGATGAATCCAACAAGTCATCCAAAATTTTTTTCAGCAATATTTAATATTTTCCATTTTGTATATTTTTTTTTTGGTTCTTAACACAAATACACATTCATAAACAAAACAAATGTCAGCTGTTTTATCGTGCGATTATCGCCCTCTAAAAATACAAAGTGTGAAAGGTGTAACATTTTTTAAATTTATAGTGTGACATTTATAGAAAAGAACACTCCACACTTTAGCAGTGTTGACATTTTTTCAGAAAAGAACACACAAAAATTAAAAAAGGTGCGAAATGGGAAAAACATGTAACATTTTTGCCAGAAAAAAAAACGCCATAATTTAAATATATTGTTACTTATTTCTGGAAGAAAGACCGTAATTTTCCATTGTTGCTTGTATATAAATGTGACAAACTCTACAGGATTTTATCTTATTTTGCTCTATATTTTTATTATCGTATAAAAGTACATAGTTTAATTTTAGTACATAAATCCAGTCATATATAGGCAATTTGAACGTCCTTTAACACTTTATCATTTAAATTTAAATGAAATTGTGATTTTGTAGAGCTAATTAAAATGTTTAGAAAATGATAACAAACAATACTTGAATCTCAAGTAACCGGAAGCAAAAGTTTCGGAAATCACTTAAGTATTTATTTTAATTAAAATTTCAAGAATTATTATTATAAACAAATAACATATAAAATTAAACAAATAAAATATGGGTAGGTTTTATTTCGTTTGAAAGTTCATATTTTTACACATACATATGTATACTTGAGAACTTTGTTCTAAACAAATATATAAATACATATAACTAAAAATATACTTTTGTGTTTGTATATTGTAATGAATTATATTAAACAATGCTATAAAAAAAAGTTGCAATATGAAATTCATAAAAGCAGCTTTAATAAAAATTCAATTCCATTTTGCTTAAACAAACAAAGTATATGAAATGAAATTTCAAATTTACTTTTATGCTTCATAATACATATTTTTTTTTATCAATTTCTATCCATTCATTGTATTGTACTGAATATTGTTTATGTACATTGACACCATTTAAGAAAGCAAATAAATGCGAAAAATACACATAAACAAACTAGCACACACACACCGACAACAGGAAACTTTTTTTGCTAACACAAATACACATATGTACATACAACAGGAATCAGGTCAGTTTTTTCTTGTTTTGCACAAACTGTTAAACTAACACATTAACTAACACACATACAAGTGTCTCCCTATACAACCTGCATACCAAATATTTATGCAAATTAACAAAATGTAGAGTTTAAAGGACTAAAAGAAAAACTGACTAGAAAATCGTGTTCATTTAGCAGACATTAATAAAATTAGCATTTTTCATTTTCATGTTTGTTGCAAGTGGCAAGTACATTACCCACAGATATTCACACATACGAGTATATTGTACACACAAACAAAGTGCTGAAATTAAATTAGCACCTTTTAAGTGATTAACATGCTGGCACACAGTTACAAACTTATATATATATATTCATTCCCACATACTAGTGGTATGTTCACACATTTTGCCAAGCTGAATTATATTTATACGTTTTTTTATTGTTATTAATTTTTATTTCGTTGCCAACAACAATTTAAAATTCTTCATGTAGAAGAGTAACTAAAGCTTTTTGTGGCTTTCAGAATTACGATAATAGTTTCTATAGAAAAAGTATATGTTTTTATGAATATGATTTCTGTTTTTTTTTTTTCTTTTAACAGAAATACAAATTTAAAATATTCATAATTGAAAACCGACATGTTTTTTATTCGAAATGTTCATAAATTGTTTACAATTGTATGTATGTAAGTATATTGTTTTGCCTTTACTTGGTTCACTAAGGCGTATGAGTAATGTAATATATGAACTGTTACAGTTGTGTCTAAATGTATAGATATACAAATAGTAAGTTTTTTCAAAGAGTATTTACGAATATAATAAACAAAGGAACGAGTTGAACAAACGACATTTACTTTAATTAATTCAATTCATAATTTCAACAAGAGCTTTGTTTAAATAAAAATAAAACAAAAAATTTATATATATGTCATTGTATTGGAAATTGTAAGGTTTTATGAAATTATAAATGTAAAATTATATCGATCAAATGTCCAACGATCAGGCTTATTTTAAATCACAGTTTGGCTTTAAACACTTCACATATTTTGAGGCTGTAATCCATTTGATTGGTGTTAAATCGCATGATCACATCGGCCAAATAACTGACACATTTCGTTAAAATATGCTTTCGTGAAATTTGATTTGCAATAATTCGGTGGCTGTGTAACATTTGTCACCGCCCATATCATCAATAAGAGGTTAAAATGTAGCTGTAAGCATCTCTTGCTGGCGTGATCCACTTACAGCAACCACTTTTCCGAACATGATGTGTTCAGCATGCAAATGCTTCTAAGCTTTTGGATGTTCAGAAGACCAAATGCGTACATTTTTTTGATGGACGTGCCCAGACAAATTAAATGGGCTTCGACTTAAAAAGTTATTTTGTCCAGAAAAACCAGCTGGTTGTTCTAAAATTAATTCTTAATATATTAAGTTGAATTGATTGTGACAATTGTCAAAGCTACTGATATGTCACATGTAAAATGTCAAAACTATCAAAGTTCTTGTTGAAAATACCGTTATAAAACATAAATTTTCACACAAACATGGATGTATATTCATGTTGTACCTTCCGTGTTTCTAAAGCCCTTAATTTAGTCCCAATTAACACGAAGCAAATTTTATTGAAAAGATTGATACAATTTTTTCCTTGGAATTTCTTCGGTGTTTACACAGCACAACATAATTGCTTAAATCACTCGTATTTTTATTTGAGAGTATACACATATGTAATACAAATAAATGTGTATTCGTTTTTTCTTCTCCTCACCCCGATGTCTAAAAGTAATCAGTTTAGCTTAAAGAATTGCTTCATGTTAATTAGGACTTACCAATAACCGGTCATTTAAACAAGACAAATAGCTGAAGTTCTTTTGTACTCCACTGTTTATCTATGTTTGTATATGTATGTATGGCTATGTGTAATGCTGGCATTTCATAAGACCATTTCAATTATAGAAAAATTTTAAATACATACATATACATACACACAAATATATAAAAATAAATAGAACAACTTCTACTTACATATGTATAGGTATGTATATATATATTGTATGTATATATAAATTTGTATCTCGAATACATTTCCATACATACAAAAACATACCATTTAGTTGAGTTCACTTTTAATGAAAATAAATAGCAGCTGCAGTTATTTTACCACTGCTCGTCTAATATTACGAGTACATTTATCTGCATTTAACTATAAAACATTTGAAATCTAATAACACAAATATCTCACTAAATTGTATAAGTTACTACGTGTAACAGTTTACCATTTGTACATTCTTCTGCTCTGGTATAAATTTCCATACATGAATATGTAACTAACTAACTAATGTTATGTATATGTATGTATGTATATAATTTAATACATACATAGATACATACTTACTACATTTATACTCAAATATATATTTAACATGCTGTAACCCTACTAGCATTTGGAAGATTGTTTTATCAAAAATCACATAACTAAGCCTTCCTCGAGTTCTTTTGACGATCAAAAACTCGAAAGACTCGAAAATGAAAATTTGAAAGAAAGACATTTCACAAATATTCAATTCATTTTGAGTAATTTTATTGATTTTTCTCATTTTGAAAAAAAGTAGGCGGTCGAAATAAGTATTCTTAGTCATGCCGGAGTCTTAGTTATATTCCGTTACATTTTTGTAAGATCGGTCCAGCGCTCTGGCTTCCCGGCAGGTGTTGTCCTGCAAGAGATGGGGCGTGAAAGGGGGCGTGGAGTATGAATCTTAATTTTTATCTCACCTAGAGTAACATGTGTATTCGATTTGAAGTAAATATGTTAAAATCCGAGTAGAATCAATTACACAATTTAAAAAAATGGAGTGGTCGAAAGAAATAAGAAGCTTTGGCACAAAAAATTTTTATTTTTACCTCGCCTTAAGTAAGATGTGGATACAATTTGTTTGAAGTAAATCTGTAAAACCCCAGAAGGAATTAATCAATTAAAAAAGTGGGCGTTAGAGTAGGCGTGGTCGTAGCAACTCAGAAACTATCCCGGACTCATACACAACAACTTTGCCGAAGATCATCACATGATCAAATGCATAGTTTACGCTTCTATAAAGGACATACATACAAACATTAATTTTTTGAGATGAGGTGTGAAAGTGGGCGTGGCACATAAAATTTTTATTTTTACCTCGCCTTCAGTAAGATGTGGATACAATTTGTTTGAAGTAAATCTGTAAAACCCCAGAAGGAATTAATCAATTAAAAAAGTGGGCGTTAGAGTAGGCCGAAACCATCCCGGACTCATGCACAACAACTTTCTCGAAAATGCATAGTTTAGGAGTCTATCCTGCAAAAGGTGGTTTGATTCGTTTTGCTGAAATCCAAACTTACAAAGGCATTATACGGCGATCTATCTCTAAATTAGCAAGTTCAATATTAGAAAAACTTTAATCAGGTGGATTTGCAAGGGGGAGAATGTTAGGGTTTTGAATTTACTTTCATAAAAATACTTTGTTTAAAAACTAAATTTGAAACATGTTATACATAGCTTTAAAAATATAATTTGTTTGTTCATTGATTCAAAAATAAATAAACGATCAACAACAAAAAGTTTATAAAAATAAATACTATTTTGTAAAAAGTGATTTTTAAATAAAAAAAATAATGTCAGCCAAACAAATAAAAATATTGGCCAATCAGGAAGCCGAAAAATTAATATCGCCAAAACACAAGAAAACTAATTCTCAGGACAATCAAACAAACAATGGAAGTTATTTTAATGATGACAGAAGTGATATGACTGAAAAAATAAACAAAAAAGACTCGCAAATGATTAGAAATAGAGCTGAAAAATGAGTCGAAAAAGACTTGCAAATCATTAAACATATGAGTCACAAATGTGCCGAAACTGTTCATACAATCGAGTAATAAAAGACTCATCAAGAACAGTCGCGGGTAGGGTACCATTTTTCCCCGAGAAAACAATCATTTATGATCAGAACATGAGCTCATGTATGTGTATTTTAATCGCGCAGAGAAGTCATAAATGACTCAAATATGATCAATTTGTTCATAAAATGCTTGCAGGGAAGTAACTATGATTTTATTTTTGTAAATATTTTTAAAGGAATTTCTACTCTTAGAAGAAACTTAAAAATATTTCATGGAAACATTTATTTTGGTAAAAAGCAGACTTAAGTGAAATTCATTTTATTTTTTTTTTATTTAATTTTTCTGTTTTTAAGCATACGCAAGTAATGAGTTTTGGTTAAGTTGGTTTCGGTTTGGAATTGTTGAAAAAAACAAGATTGTTTATATTTGAAATTGAAGAAAGTAAGTAGTTGTTATCAATGTTTTCTAAATGCTAGAGAAAAAGTTGTTCCTTTTTGGTTATAAACCAGAATTCTTTTTTTTTATTTTCAATGTAAAAAATATTTCTGAAAATTTTTGGATTTCGTTTAAAATTGCAAATGAAATTTTTGAAAAGATGGTTAGTGGTTATACGCATCCTAATTAAACAGAAAGACATATTTAAATAGTTATATATCATTAAAATTCTTAAAACTAGATGTTAAGCTGCTAAATTTTTCTAAAATATTTAAACTTATTTTTACATTTTCTTTTTTAAGTGTCATGGGATACATTTGGTTAAGGCTCTGTTGACATTTTATTACACTTCATTTTTCTACAATTTAATTTAGAATTAGAAAATATTGCTCAAATATTAAATCTTGATTGGAGATTGCACGGAGAATGAGGCGGTCAATTAAAATCTCTACATCTGAAAGGAGTTAAAGTAGTTGCACGTCGGTGTTCAAAATAAAATCGGTTTAACTTCCCAAGTATTTTTTTACATCAATCAGAAAAATAAAAGAAAACCATTTTACGACACCCTATCCTCTAAATTGGTTTCAGTCCTTCGAGTATTTGAATTCATTAGTATCTATGACCTCAAATGAAAAGTAGTCCAAGTTCTCATATAGGGCTTAAATTTACGTGATTTAAAAATTTCTGAAAAAGAAGATTGAATTTTTTAGCTCTCAAAATGTTAGTCCAAGCATCTGTGGCAAACATATAAAAGTCCTTTTTCAATTTTTGTGTGCCCGCACTTTACACTACTATTTGAGGTAAAAAAAAAAAACAAAAAAAATAACAAAAATATGAGAGTGATCAGCGAGGAATATGTTGTAACAAAAAAACGTAATTCTTAAATTTGTATGTTTGTTTTTTTGTTTATTCAGTTTGTTTCTCCCTCTGACTGCTTCCATACAAAAGCATGTGTCCCCCATTAGAATTTTTAGTTAACAAAATAAAATAAAATCAAGAAAAAAGTAAATATGCAACATTTAATTACAGTTTTCGAATTATTGTGTTTCTTTCTTGTGTTTTGATTTGTTATAGTCGTCAAAATTTAATTAGTGCGAATTTGGCGTTGCAACGAAAAGTTGTCCCCACAATTTGCATTGAGCGTCACAAGTTTAAATAAAGTAATTAACGTAAGGAAAGTACAAACTTTAATTATTACAAAAGTGAGAAGTGAGTGGTAAGGGCGCGATAAAATTTCTTGAGCGTCACGGTAATTTTTTTAAAAGCGAATATATTAAATGTAAAAAATTGAAGTTGACAATCATTGTTTACACGGTGTCAACTCATTTTTTTTATCATTTGTGAATTTGAGAAATAAATTGCCTACGAAAAAAAAACAAAATAGGCAAATATTTCAAATCGTGGTATATTTGAGTTTAATTTTTATTGTTAGTGACTGATTCTGTTTTTTCCACAAACTTAATTCGAAAGTGGTAAAAATTAATGAGAATGAAAAAAAAAACAAAGCCGCTTGTCATTTGATAAAGTTTATACAGATTCAGAATAAGAATTCGAATGAAAATTTATAAATTAAATTAAGTTAAGTTATTGTTTTGTGTCAAATATTTACATATGTGTATAAGTTTCTACACGAATTACTTCCTTTTTTCCATTTTTGTTAAAGACATCAAAGAATATGTACATGTTTAGTTTTGTATGAAAATTTTTGTTTTTTGAAGAATTTTTTGTTTTTTTTTTTTTTGTATTTACTTTTTGTAAAAGAATAACCTTTTTTCGTTAAACTTTAAATTTGGCACTATTTCTTGTTTACGTGCAACAAAATCTCTTGATCTTCACAAAATATCTTGAGCGTCACACTTAGTTTTGTTTTCTCTAAAACGCTTATAATTGCAGTTTTTTACAAGCCTATTAATTTGCAAGTAACCTCTAAGTTCAAGTATTTTTTTAACAAAAATTTACATATTTTCATCTTAAAATTCTGACTTTAAAAAAAAATTAAAAATCAAGTTGAATCTTGATATTTTGTTTATAATCGAAAAGATGATATTCGCAAAAGTCAATCTTGAGAAACAAAAGAACATTGTAGTAAGCTTGAATTTTAAACATTTTTGCATTTTTATAAATATTTGGTGTGTGACGCTCAAGATAGAAATTATGGAAAACCTAAAAAAAAAATCCAAATTGATTTTTTTGAGAGCCTAAAAGTACCGCCGGATTCTTCATCAATTTCTACATAATTTGCCCACTCTTACAGGCGAATTGAAAAAAACTTTAAAAATAAGCAAACCAAAACACGTTGTGTACGTTTTTTGTTATTTTTGAAATTGACCCATATGTGATTCTGGAAATTTTTTAAGCATATTTATAACTCTACTACATATTTAGAATATTTTGGAATTACCATTTAGAAAATTTGTATCGAAGAACTTCCTTTCAAGTTTATTTCTATGATTTCAAAATTGTATATCATTTTTTAGAAAGATATTTCACTGACATAATTTTCTTTTGGTTTAGTAAAACATTTTCTTTTGCATGTAAATGGAACTTTCATATTAGTTTCAAATATTGACTTTCTTTTTCCATTTGAATGTTAAAATAAACGGGACCACCCTAATGTACGTATTACATTGATTTATTACCATTACTTACATAAACATTTAGCTAAACATTTTTTCCTGCACTTAAAAACTACAAAGTTAACAATGTCCTTTGGACAAAAAGCAAACAAGTTCTAGTTAACAGGAACTACAAAAACACCAACATTGCTAAAAGGAAAGATAGTAAAACTCAACAGAATTAATAACTGTCATAGTAAATATGTATTTTTTGCACGGACACTTTAAATGCAGTTTTTTACGCTTTTTTTAATTTTATAATGTAAAAACCTTTTTGTTTGTTTGGATTTTGCAACGTTGATTGCACGTAGTCGTTACCTAATGAATAATAGAAAATAAAAGTAAGTGAATAAAGTTGTAGTAGGCTAAAGTAGATCTTGGAATACCTTACATAGAGCTGTTCTTATTGTTTAATATACAATTTCTTATTCCCTGGCACATACCTACATAGGTTTTGGCTGCATGAAAACAAGAAACAAAAAATCTGAAGCGTTAAAGTCTTTAAAATGATTTCAGCTTATTTATACATTATTTATTAAGTCTGTAGCCAATATATTCGTGTGTCGTTAACATAATCAGCCATATTATGAGTGTCGTTTTCGCTTAACGACAACGACTGTTTCGTAATAGATTAAAGAAACAGATTTAATTTTATATTTAATCTATTACGAAACAGTCGTTCTCATTAAACAACAACGACACTCATAATAAGGCTGAATAACTAAATCAATGCATAACCATGTAAATATAGCCATGTATAACTGCGTTTCATGGTAACAATATTTTTTTTTTAAATAAATAAGTAAAAAAAACGGTGTTTGTAAACAACAATCTCTTTTGTTGGTTGTAGTTTCCTTTATATATTTTATTTTTTTTATCAGTATGTGTTCGCAAAACATGCGGATGTCCGCTGGCATTTGCAACGAAACATAAAAAATTTATAATAAAAATGGTCGTTCACACTGACCATTTCAAGGAGACGATTTAATAAGTTAAAACTTGTTAGCATGATCAAATATTACATTTGTTAGAACTGGATCTAAATAATTAAGCTAATCATCATCGGATGATAGAGAAGATGATGATGAGGTCACGACAACTTCGGGTTTTATATCATTTTCATCTTTGATGTCTTTTGCAATTGGAAAACTGGGCATGCAGGTTATAATAATTTTATCTACTGTTTTTCGGCGTTCATGTACATTGCTTTCGGGTTTGGCCGATAGAATTTCTTGCACATGTGTTTGTAAATGTGTATCGGTGAAGTTATAGCCGGGATCTTCGGCATCTGTTTCCCTCTCACGCTGCCTCGTTAGTGTAATAAAATCTGATTTTTTTCTTTAACTGCTTGGCTTGAGAACGTTTTAAGCAATAAAAATCCTCCTCAAATTCATCCAATTCCAATCCATTGAATCCAATACTGCATATTTCAAGCCATTAACATGCATATTGTTTTGAAGCCTTCAATTTTTCTATATCAGAAACTGAATATTGCAGAGAAACGACAGCCACCAAAATCTTAAAAGCTTCTTGAAATTTCGCCTTGGAACTGATGTTAAACATTTGTCTGTCTTAATATCAGTTCCAAGGTGGGCACTTGCATTCCCACAATTTTGGTATTCTTGATGCGCAAATAAGTATCAGCTTTGTCGGGACTGGCTTGAAATCTAAACACAAAAATTTAGCTTTTACATCTTACATTATGCCATCTAGTTGCGCCGAAAGTTGTCTTAAATGTATTTCGAGGGCATCACGTTTTCGATTCAGGAGACTCAAGCCTTTTTGAGCGCTCACAATGCGCTGCTTCATTTGAACAAAATTTGCTCTTAAGGAAAAAATTAGGAATTAAGATTGAGAATAGTAAGTTTTTTTTTCGTAATAAAATTGTGTGTATAAAAATAATAAATACAAAATGTATGTATGTATATTTTAAATACGATAACATGGTGTAAATATACAAGGTGAGTGTAAATCGGCAACAAATACAATACATACAAAAACAACAGGCATTTTGTTTGTGTAAAATAATGCACTACTATCAAAAACACTTGAAAAAGTATTTATTTTATCATAAGTAATTTTTTAACAATCCTAGTCAGCTCAGTGTGCTACTGCACTCATCTTGTATAGTTACACCATGATTGTGGGTTAAAATTTAAAGAGAGTTTACTTTAAATTGGTTCATTTTGAAATGAGATTAAGGAAAAAAATTGTTAATTGCAAAACGTCAACTCCGAACTTATATGTGTTACATAGTTTCAAAACAGTGTTTAAATTCGTTGTATATCTTCTTGCATTATCCAGATACAAAGCTTTAAACTTTATAATTTCGAAATTCAAGCAATGACCTGATGTGTTTAAGTGAGCCAGTTTGTGCATCAATTGTTTAAAGTTTAAGCCCGGCTACCTTTAATAAGTAAACTGTATAACAAATAAATAGGAGATTTTGAGAGTTTTTCCTTACATAGGGCGTACGACCTACTGGGGGTCAATTTAAGTTGGGGTCAATTGCGGATTTTTTGATTGTATTTCAGTTAAGGGAAAGTGATAGAGAAGAAATTAGATTAAAGTTTTTCTAAATTGCAACTTACATGCAATTTAATGAATTTTTAAAATTATTCGGCATTTTTGGAAGAACACATTGTGAGAAATTTGTGTGATAGATATCAAATGTATGATTAATAGACCAGTAAGTCTCGGTTTACATTATGAAATTTTTGTCGCTGCGATTCTTGTCGTATCTTCTTTAAAATTGTATTTGCGTGTACATTGTGAGATTTTTGTAGCTAACACATACATACATACATGTATGGAAAAAAAACAAAGAATGAGGGAACAAAGCGTGTCTCACGAGTACATGCATATGTGTAACCCTTTTAATACGACTCACCGCTCTCGCCAACAAAGCAAGAGTCGCAGCGACAAAAATTTCATAATGTAAACCGGGACTAAAATATAACTCGAATTGCAACAGTGCCTTAAAGAAATATCCTTTTGTCATCGAATACTAAATTTGTCTTCTTCATATAGGAAAAACTTTGTCCGAACAAATATTTTGTTCGGAACAAATGGGTGAATCCACCATAAATAATCCGTATTTTGCTTCTATAGAAAAAGTAAAACGAAAACTTTTTCCGGAATGAAACCTAAAAATTCTTAAAACTACAATTCCACATAGCAAATTAAAAGTGGGTTCATCCGAAAAAATTCTTTCTCCATTCCTTCACAGTTTGATTTTACTGCTGTGATACTTAGTTTAATACAATTTAATTATACTGTGATATTATTTTTATTTATATTTTTGCATTTGTTTTGTTTAATTAAATTTATGTTTTAGTTGTGTTTATGTAAAACAGAACGTATATAAAATATTCTAAATGCAAAACTATTGACGAAAGATTATATATCTAATAAAATATCCCTGATGATGTTGGGAATCTCCAACGAAACGTCGGAAAAATAAATTATGAAATAATCTTTTATTTGCATAGAATACATGACCTTAATAAACCCGATTTAGAATTTTCTAAACAAATCAATAACGAAAAAAATTTTGTTCTTACTTTTTCTATAGAAGCAAAATTTGAAATTAATTCCACTTCCGAACGGAATTAAATTCCGTAAAATGGCTGAATATTTAGATTCTAAGGAAATAAATTTTTAATTTTGTTAAATTTTCGCCTGTGTAATTAATCTAAAATCAAGTTTAATAAAATTTATAATTATTCGATTAATTGAACATTTGATTATTCATATTCATGAATAAAATTTTATAATATTAATCGGAAATTATAATAATTTTTTAATATGACCAATAAAATTAATTTTTCAAAAACTAACGACGCGTCGTATAATATAATATTTATTTGTTTCAACTAGACGCACAATTAGTGTGTTTTAATCATAGTAATTAACAAACCATTACACTACTGGCAATTTTATAATGGTTTTCTCCATCAGGGGATACTCCCTTATCTTTAGAGATCAACGACTGTTTGAGTAATTCCTAACAGCTTGTTATAATTGTCAACGTTAAACATTTGGTTAATCGTTTGATTTGTTTTATTTTTTTTTTCACAACGTTATATTATTTGTATATTCGTTACATCCAGCAAAAAATATTTTAAACATTCGTTAGCTATGCGTTGTATCGAATCTTCGTTAAAGTGAGATTTGCCTGTAGTGTCGTTGATTAATCTTTGCAATTATTACATTTTTCAATATTTTTCAATTGACTTACATAGGTAAGTGTGTATGTATGTATGTATGTATGTATGTATGTATGTATGTATGTATGTATGTATGTATGTATGTATGTATGTATGTATGTATGTATGTATGTATGTATGTATGTATGTATGTATGTATGTATGTATGTATGTATGTATGTATGTATGTATGTATGTATGTATGTATGTATGTATGTATGTATGTATGTATGTATGTATGTATGTATGTATGTATGTATGTATGTATGAAAATAGCAGAGTATGAGTAAGTCGAATAAATTGCAGTGAATTTAATGAATATTTACATTTACTTTAATCAAACCAATTTTCTCTTGCCCTTGTTGCTGCTGTGCAATTTACAAAGACTGAAATCAATAATGACTTTTTAGTTGTTGCCGCTATAGCAGATGCTGTTGTTGTACATTTTATGAATTTAACCTTAAATGAAAAATTAAAAATTATAGTCTGTTAGCAGTGATGGCGGTAGTAGTTTGGTTTTGGCATGACCTTGACATTTTGACATCTTTACCTTGTTTTGGTTTTAATCTTCTTCGCCTGCTCTCCAGTTCTCCACTGTTTGCTATTAATATTATTTGTCTACAGAATATTATGTGTGTGTGTGTGTGTGTATATGTGTCCTCGAATTTTTACTACTACCGCTACTACGAAAAAAAAATTTAAAAAAGAAAAAAAAACACTTTGAAAAACTAATGTCATGTGTTTATTCGTTCAGTTGTTCGTTCATTTATTCATTCCTTCATTATTAACACGGTGAAAATAAAGAACAAATAATAAAAATGTATAAAAGTTTCGCTTAAACCTAAAGACACGAGAGGGACAGGTATAGGGATTTGTGCTTCAAGAAGAGACATATTTTTACTTTTATCACTCACTTTCATTCCTCTCCCACTGCTCCCACAAGCCTGAAACAATGCCAGCCAACCTATTTTCTTTGTATGCACACGACTAAAACAGCAACAATAATAAAATTTTATGTTTTGTTTCTTATAAAAAAAAAAAATTATTACAACAAAGAAATAATGTAGGATTATTTTACCAACAATGCATATGAAAACAATGCAAAGCAGGAGAAGGAGAAGTAGCTGGCAGGCAACTCTAAGAGAAAGAATAAGAAAAACCGTTATTCGTGTATGTACGTACATATGTCTGCAGTATCGTACACAATATATTTATTCCATTGTGTGAGAACAGAAGTATCACCACTGCTCTGCTAGTCTATTGTTAATAGTTGAAGCATAACTGGTTAGTTAGATGTTGCAAAAATCTATGTACGAGTAAATAATTGTGGTATTTAGATATACTATACAAATACAAAAACACATACACATACATAATGCATATATGCATATATGCATACATTTGTATGTGTACGAGTGGTTGCATTAATAGTAATAGTAGCAATGTTAGTCACAAATATTTAACTAGCTAAATTTGTTGGCTTGAAAATTTCTTTAATATTTAGTTGTGAATTTGCACATTTACAAACGAACACGAACATACTAAAAGATTTAAAATCAAATTTGCATTAAAGTAACCAAATTATACATTTTGCACTCAATAAAATCGAATGTTTAATGCAAACCAACTTCACCTAATATTTTATTTCAAAAAATAAAAAAACAAATTAATTAACCGCAATATTATATGAATTTTGTTGTTAGATAGAGGGTTTTTAATGAAACTGAAATTAAAAAATATAGTACATTCGTTAGTAAATTTAAAATAATGAAACAAAATTTATTTTACAAACTTATTTAATGTCATACAGATATAATTAGCCAGAAAATAATGATGATGAAAAAATACTCATTATACAAAATACATATTTTAGAATGCTTTTAATGCTTTTAATTGACGGTGTTTGTATTTGTTGCTGTTCCTTCCCCCTTCAGAAATTCTTTTATAATATTCAGTATTATTATAGGTGTATATGTATATATTCAGGCTAATCTAACATGGAAAATTCATTAAAAACTGTAAAATTTTAGATTTTAGGATTTTAAGTTTCCCCCAACATTAGATTCCATTTTATCAGACCAAGTGTTGAGTTTCAATGCAATTCAATCACTTTTAATATTTCAAAAATTAATTTTCCGATTTGATTCCTACAATTTGAAACAAAACAAAATTTTCCAAATACATAAATACTTATATGAAAGGTTGCACTGGATACCCGATTTGAAAAATCTTATTTCAAATTTAGCTTTAGCAACCTTAAAACCAATAAATTTTATTGTAAACTTTCACTACGATATTAAGATTTATTTGAAAAATCATTTGCTTAAAGGGGAAAAAAGTAATGAGAACTATAAAATCTCTTCTGTAGCCAATATTCCAGAGTGTTGGTGAAATTCAGGTAAAAGTTTGGTACATTTTTAAAACAAAATGAATGCAGTTTTGCAATGTTTAATTTATATATAGATTTGGCAATTTTTAAAAAGACTTAAAATTAAATTGTAAGAAGGCTTAAACTATTTTTACCATAAGAAGCTCAACATTTCGCACAGATTCGTCTGTAATCTACGTACCAGGTGGTTTCTTAAAATATACAGGATATTTTCTATTGATAATATATGTATGTATGTAATTATCATAAATAATAAGCATAAAAATGCATTTAAAAACAAATAAGAAAGCCCGACCATATAATATCCAGACAGTGTATATTTATAGAGTCTTATGTGGGTGCTTCGGGGAGTTATGTTCTTTAAGGTGATTTTCGGAATTGGCAGCTATTTTCAATTATAAAACGATGTTATAAGGCTTCATGTACAACTTATTTGTGGCGAAAATTGTTCGCTTATGGTTATGAATCAAACATTTACGAATTTCCTAGAGGCGAAAAATGTTCATGTTCATGTGTTGGACTAATTTTTATGGGCGTTACAATAATGAACACAAATCCAATATACTGTTCCCACTACGGTGGGATAAATTACAAAACAATATGCACTAAAAAAAATAATGTGTTTTCGTTTAAAATTCAATATTTTATTAAAATATATATAAAATTGTTTCTTTTATTTTCTCCAAGAACTTTTCTGCAAGTAACGCATAATATTTATTTAAATATACAAGTAATACGTAATTTTGCAAAGTAAAACATGCAAAATTCTTTATTTTCAAAATTAATGTATGTATGTATAGGTATTGTATAACAACAACACATTTTTCTGCAGCAAAATAAAAATCACTTTAAAAAGGAATCTTAATATTTATCTTACAAAAAAAAAACTAACATTTTTAACAAAATAACTCAAAAACAATCACACTATTTAATATAATATAGTTTTTTTTTAACACTTTTAAGCTATTTTACGCAGATAAAACGGCGACAAAAACTCAATTTTTCAA
The DNA here is from genome assembly GCA_950370525.1 of Bellardia bayeri. Taxonomy (NCBI): domain Eukaryota; kingdom Metazoa; phylum Arthropoda; class Insecta; order Diptera; family Calliphoridae; genus Bellardia; species Bellardia bayeri. Next base: position 132,371,048 of record OX493264.1, read on the forward strand.
AAACAAAATAATTTTGTAACGTTTTTATATAAACTTTGACTATTTGTAAACAACTTTTTGACATTTTCAATTTCACCATGAATAGAGCAAAAAATAATCAGCCGGCGCTATGCTGTCACCTGGTATAATTTCACCATGATACTACTCATATATCCATACAAATGCGTCAAATATTTATTTAAAATTTTCAGGAAAACTTACTCACTCAAACTTACGTTCAGGCAAGTATAGTTTTTGGTGATTGGTGTTTGGTGTCATTGTTGTAAAACGAAGTAAATGTGAAAAATGAGACAAAAGAAAACTGACATCAAGCACAAAAAGTAGCATGACAAAGAATTCATATGTAAGTACCTCTGTACGAATATATATGTATGTCCCATGAATGTGCATGCATAAATACAACTGCAAGTGTCTACGTGCACCAGTTTTTACATTTGTATATGTCTAGATGTACACAGATTTCATATAATTTTATTTTTTCTTGTATTTCTCGAAAAGGCAGAGTGAAAAGTTTGTTACAATAATGCAATGAACGTTTAATACAAAAATGCATTTTGCAATATACATATGTTTGTATGTATGTATTAGTTTGTTATTTTGTAAAGGTACAATGTTTGATTTGTTTTTAAGACAGAAGAGAGAATAAAGCCTTCTGGCATCTTGTATATTTTGGAATATGCTTTGAGCTTTAATGACATTTACCATTTGGCACACTTAAATGCAACAAATCTGTGTTAGATCTGACTCTTACCAATCCAACAAGCATGCAACTGATTCATTCAACCATTCAACCAACTACTATGAAGTACATGTACGTAGTCAAGCATTCATTCATACATATTTCTCCACACACATGCATACATACTACGTATAGACTCTCTATACCATAGAGATAGATACACACAAACACAATAGTAAACAATTTAGCATGTGTTTCAATTTAAATTTCTAGCTCGTTTTCTGCAGTAGGTACAACTCAAGTGTTTGCATATATGTTTGTACCTACATACATACATATGTACATACATATATGTTTGTGTTTATGTCGGCATTTGATAATACAAATATAATTTCAACTTCTTTCTAATGTCGGCTACGAAAACCATTGCACTTTTAATACATACAAACAAGAATGTCTCTGGCTTAAAGCATCACCTTTGTATTTGTACTCGAATCAGTCCCAGCAAACCATATGAGTCCGAAAAGAGTCTTTTCTGACACCTTTTTCCGAGCGTTAACACTCTTTATGAGCCCAAAAAACAATCATAATTGCTCCGAAAACCTTCAGAAAAGAGCGTCATTACGTTCGAAAATGGTCCGTCAGAAAGAGCTCTTAGATAATGTCAGAAAAGAGTCTTTTATGAGGGTTTTTTGGGCTCTTAAAGAGCTCTTAGATAATGTCAGAAAAGAGTCTTTTATGAGGTTTTTTTTGGGCGCTGTGTAATCTTGTTTTATCATTCTTGTGTGTTACAGCTATGTTTTTTTTTTTTTTTTGTTCAAAGCACAAATAACAGGACAACAACGCTTTGGTACACACATAATTAAGTGGAATTTCTGAGTCATACTGCGAGCCGACTCAGGACAGTAACAAGCAAATTTTCCTTCGCTCCGAAAATGCTAATTAGTTGGACTCTTTTCTGACTCCTTTTTTCGGAGCGCTCCGAAAATGCTCTTTTGTTGGACTCTTTTCTGGCTCCTTTTTCGGAGCGCTCCAAACATACTCTTTCGTTGGACTCTTTTCTGACTTCTTTTTCGGAGCGCTCCCAGAATGGTTTGCTGGGGTGTTGTTGGTTTTTCCCTACACATGTGTGTGTCTCTTTGTGTGCTTGCTGATGCTTATAGTCATAGAAAAACCATACATGTTGTTGGCTTTTGAAGCTGACATTAAGTATCACATGTGTAGTTGTTGTGTTTTATTTCTCTACATTGTGTTTTCAACATACCCAGTCATAGATATGTACGTTACCAAGTAAAATTGTTACTTCTACATGTTTGGATTTAAAGTGTATCCTTTTAATTCAAAGTACGAGTCCTAAATGTATGTTTAGAAGTTTGCATGAAGGTATTTGAGACTTGCAGTCATTCAGGTTTTGTTAATTTATCACTGACATTTTTAAAATATTGCTCTCACTGTAAAAAAAAAACCATCATGTTCAATCGTCTTTAATATTTGTTTGTTTTTCAAGGATGTTTTATACTCTACACGATTGACTCCTATTGATGTTGTACATTTTTATAACATATGTATGTATATTTTTATAGGTTCATAGTAAATTTCAGTCATACATATTAACAATAATACAATTTTGTTCTTGTTCCTGTTTTTTTTTTTTTTAATACATCAGTAGCGTTATGAATGAAAAAAGTTGGCATATTTAATTTTGAATTTATTATTATGTCATATAATGTCATATTTAATTTTGAAGATTTTTTAATCTAATCAAGTTTCTATGTAAGGATAAGTATAAAATACAGGAAGTTTTCCGAAACTGATAATCGTTTTGTAATCTCAGTTTTAGGATGCTAGAACGTATGTATGTACGAGTATATAAAATTGGGCATGTATTTTATAGTAAAATCATCTCTGTAAAGATATTTTTTTTGATAAAAATATAAATTAATTTTATGTACTTAAAGCTACATTTTTTTTAATCAAAGATGGAAATCACCAAGCCAACAAATGCAAAAACCTATCATTGTTTAAAATTTTTCAATAATAATGTTTTTTAAATAAAACCTTTATATTCCATATTTCGCTACTTCTTTGTGTGGCAGCTTCAAGTCGGCATTTGATAATACAAATATAATTTCAACTTCTTTCTAATGTCGGCCATGAAAACCATGGCACTTTCGCTACTTCTTTGTGTAGCATCTTCAGGAATTTTTTTTTTTACTTAAAAAAAATATGCTACACAAAAAAGTAGCGAAGTATCGAGAATAAAGATTTTATTTAAAAAAGACCTTAAGCTTAAGCAATTATTGGAATATTAAAGAAAAAGGTCAAATAGACTATATTAAGAAATATTGTTTTAAATTTTCAAATTGAAAATCGTTTAGTTTTGAACCTGGAAAATTTATTTCTTGTGAACTCGGAAACCATAAAAGATTAATAGCACACAATAAATAGCATATATAAATATTTTCTATTTTGTCAAACTTATAAACATTTAAGGAATAATTAACAGTCAATTTCATAGACTTAAAAAAACATATACCGGTTTAAACAAATTATTGTTTATAAGGAACCACTTATTTGCAAAAAAGATTATTGCAAACCTATTCTTTATACGAACTACTTTCTAAATAAATAACTATATGACTGATCCATTTGATTTTATGTGTTTTTAATTAGATTTTTTGTTTAATTTAAAGAATAAAACATTTTTATTTATGTGCAACAACAAATTAATTGACTATACTATTTATATAATATGGACTGAGTAATATTAGTATAAGAATTTTGAACAGACAAATGTCTGGCAAAGTAAAGATAGATTGAACTTGTCATTAAACTTTCACTTCAACACTCAATTTGTCACACGTTTAACAAATAGAAACGGTTAGACAGGCGCAACGAAACGAAACGTAACGTAACAACATAACAGCCACAGAAAATTCATTTAAAAATCCAATAACCCTAATTTAAAAGGAATTTTTCTTTTCAGTTTCATAATAATTTTGCTTAAAAAACGGACAAAGAAATAGACATCTGCAGGTTTGTTGAAGAACTGACAGGCAAGTTACACACATAAAAGTTCTTTTTCGTAAATAAGAAATAAAATGAATTTGCTTTAAAAAATTAAAACATTCATTATTTAAACATTTACGAATTTATGGAATACTTATTTGTACAAAATTACTTAAACTGCCTTAAAAATATTATACTGTATTAAAGTAAATTTAAAACATATTCAAAAAACAAAAAGTAACAATCTGTCGCAGACAATGTGTGCTACTTTCACAAGTATGATTGATATTGGTTTATCATGTCTTCATTCTCGTTTTTTCTTTTTTTAATTTGAGGTTTCACATTTTCTCTTTTAATTTTGTTGTATCTTAAGAACACATAAGCCCGCACAGACAGGATGATAGCACGTTTGTTGATATCAAATGAAACTCAACACTTAAAAAAGTTTTAAATTTTTTCCTTCTATTTTCGCAAAACATCATCTTAAAATGAAAAATCTTTTTATAGTTATAACTTACAAATTTTTCTTTGCAACTATGTATTCGTACTTAAATCCACCAAAATACCCAAAAAAATAGTTTTGCTTAAAAAGTTGTAGAGAGAAAAAGTTGCCATTCCAAGTAAAATGCTGCAATTAAAAATAAGTTTATTTTCGTTTTTCTCACAAACTTTTAGTTTACAACCTAAAAGTATGCTGTTGTAAATTGTTTGTACTCTTTAAAATAAGAATGTGTTTTTGTAAATAGCTTTTCTTTGTATGTGTGTATTTGTTATACAGATGTAATTGAGAATGTGTTTTTTCTCGTGTCAGTTGTGTTAGTGGCTGAGTGACTGGCGGACGGATGGAAAATGAAATTTATGAGAAACGAAAAAACAAAATGCATTTGGAAAACTTCTGTTTTGGAATAAAAGCTTGAACACAATCATTTTTGTCATACACTGTCCATCCCAGCAGTTCTGGATAGCTGTTCTAAACTAGAGTTTTTACCATTTAAGGTCAGCACTAGTTACACACTAAGCCTAACTAGTCACAAAGTTACTTTAGCACTTAACCCAATTATATGAACCTGCATATACTAGTGCAAAGAGACGATCTGATAGCTGGTCATATCAGTTACCATTTTATTTATCAAACTGATCACAAAGGTCGTTCAACTTTTACTACATACTGTAAGAGACAGTTAACAATTTAAAAGATAATCTGAGTTATTTTTTACATTGAACAAAGGTAACTGCGAGCACTTTAAACATTAAAATACTGCAGCGTTACCAATCTAAGACCTTACGAATGAAGACAAAAGCTTCTTGGCACACGACCAATGATCGAGACTTAAAATTAGCCTTTGCCAAAGACGAAATTAATAGGTTCAGGTTCAAAACATACATCGATACACAGAAAAAAATAAAAATGAGTTTCAATTAAAATATTTGTGGAATCAATTAAAAATTTAATTGAAATCGGACCTGTAAACAAAATGATAGTATCAATTAAATAAAAATGTGAGATTTAATTGAAAAAATCAGAAAAAGTAATTGAATGAATTAAAATTTTAATTGAAAATTATTTTAAAATCAATTAAATGTTTAATTGAAAAAGAAACATGATTTTTTTTTCTGTGTAGGCTCAGTAATCATAGTAATGTCTTGGCAATTGCTTTATTAGATGACAGTGAGGAAATTGTGAGGTTGAAAAGGTTTCATGTTTTAGACCTGCCTTTGAAAAAAATATTCAATAGACGTAAATTTAATGACCAATATATTATTTATATTAACATAACGTTTCTAAATTGCGGTACAAAAAATTTGAGAGTGACTAGACTTAGAGACACCAAAATGATTATCGACAACATGCTAGATTACCTGGAATGTATAATGTAACCAATTGACCGATTTTCCTAATACAAAGATTAATTCATTGGGATTAGCCAAGTAATAAGATGTTAGTGATAATGTTCCTCAAAACCGATACATTGACTACTTGAGAAACTACCGGGAAATGTTAAACTTTTTCCCTTGTGTTGTTATATTAGTAGAACTACATATTTGGGTGTACTTGTGTGTGTTTTCTAAACTGTTACAGTTGTAGCAGGAAATGCGGTTAAATGTTCATGCATTAATTCATAATAATAAAGAATAAGTACAGTGAGAGTGTCAAAAAAGAAAACTAGGTAAAGGAACTCAAATGACACAGATGATATGAATGCAGGAATTTTTAAACTTAAAGTGGTCTCAAGTAATTTAACATAATTTTACGAGAGGGGTGTGAAATATGACTTTGAGATAATTTACTTATTCACTAATTAAAAATGCATTGAATTATATTATAATTTTAGTTAAAAGTTGCAAATTTGTTGAAATTATAAGCAGATATTTTGAAAAGTAAATATCATTACTCAAAGAGTTTTTTGTTACTCATTATCGGACAAGGTTGTACAATACCTTGTACTTAAAACAGTTTGGTCTATTTTATTATTTCCTAAACCCTTTAATTAACACAAAATGTAATTTTTTATATACAACTTTCTAAATAATCCTTTAAAACAAGAATTCAATGTAAATTTTTTCAACATAACTTCACCCTAACGACTTAATTTTACTGCAAATTTAACTAATTTCCCCTTAAAATAAGTAAAGATAAAATCACAACCCTCTTCAAAGGATGTTGCTGTGGCAGAGATAAAGTAAAATTAAAAAAATAAGCATAGGAAAACAATAAAGGAGCAAACGTCAACAACATTTCACAAGTAAAATCATTAACATTAACAACATCATTATCATCATTACCAATACGAAAAAGAATAACACATACATAGAAATCAGCAGACATTGATGAGAATAAACCAGATAGAACAATTACGATACGTATATTTTTAAATTTTGTTCTGTTCAAAACATACATAATTTTTTACAATACTTTTCATTTAGAAGGAATAATATGATGTACAACGTAGTAGTAGCCAGCCAAAGTATTTGAAATATATTCACAGTGAAACACAAGTGGCTTGATGAAAAATCAACATTAATTATAAATTGAAAGGAAGATTTAAATAGGTTCTACAATACTGCCTAAGCGAATGACAAATGGGGAACCATAAATCATACGTACATATGTATGGAAGCTTAGCATTGGCGCGTAAAACTTTAAAAATAAAATGAAATTGTACCTACAACATTTAATTTATATTTATAAAACCAGGAGTATGCCTCTTTTTTATTTCAATGTCTAAAGATAACTGTTTACTAAATTTCTTGCCACACTGTCAACATATGAGTCTTGTTTGTTTCTATTTTAGTATTGGTATATTTTGCTCTTCCTTTGCTTAAATGTTCATTCTTAAAGTAGATGCTGTAGATGTTTTAATTTGCGTATTTTTATTTTTATTTTATTTCATTATACCCTACACTACCATAGTGGGGAGGTTATATGGGATTTGTGCTGATATTTGTAACGCCCCAAAATATTAATCTAACTGTATACCGATCGACTCAGGATCACTTTCTAAGTCCATTAAACGATGTCCGTTCATCCGTTTGGCTGGCTTGGTCGCAAATTTGAAGATATTTCGATTTAGCATGAGACCTTTGTTAGGCCCGCAGACGGTTGCCATTGAATTGGGTTTAAATCTGTTCATTATTTTACCTAGCCCCCATACAAATGTCCTCTCGATAGGGACTTATCTGTCAGAAGTATTTGATTTTTGCATGTATTCAAATAAATTATTATAATTAACGATCGGTCTATAATTGACCTTAGCTCTCATATAAGTTTCACTTCCGAAAATTACTTTAAAATGCACAACTTACTCAAAAATAATATTCAACACAAATATGTTTTATATATGCACAAATCATTCGTCCTAATTTTATGATGATCGGTCCATAATTAGTGGACTTTAATGACCATTTAGCAAATATAAAAATAAATAAAAAAAAAATATCCAAATAAAATTCAACACAAATAAGTTTTAAATATGCGGAAATCATGACACCAAATTTTACACCGGTCGGTACATAATTAGTCGTAGCTTCCACATAAGACCTTCTCCAAAATCCATCTTTAACCTCCATAAATAATTTAAAAGTATTTATATCGACAAGTCATGCCACTAAATGTATGTATGATCGGTTCATAATATATGGCATATAGCACCAATTTCTGAAAAACTGTTTTTCCACATATATTGGGTGTAGGGTATCATATGGTCAGGTTTGACCGACTATACTTTCTTACTTGTTTTATTTTCTACATTTTTTGTATTTTCAGCTTCTTATTAACGTAATAATTAGCCATGTATGGTTCTCTCACTTTTTTTCATATACAAAATACGAGTACATACATTCTTTTTATTTTAAAGGACATTTTAACAAACAAACTCGTACAACAGGGCAGACTTGTTTGTAAATATAGCGGACTTATAACAGTCTTTCTTTAATCATACCAATCTGAAAATCATTTCAGATGTATAGTAATGTGTGGTTGGTTAAACACCAGCGATAGGAAAACATACATCGAACTTGTTTTTTTCGGAAGTAGGATTCGGTTACAGTTCTAACATGGTTTTCCCTTCGAAGGGGCTAAATTATCATCATTTGGATACACTGTGACATTATAATACTAAACATAAAGATTTATAATAAATTTTAACGATTTTTTTATTGTTATCTTTACACGAGTCACGGCATAATTGACACAAATTTTCGCAGAAAAGTTTATACAAATAATAGAGTAGGAAATAAGATATATTAAATATATTATTAAATAAATAATAACAACAGTCGTTACTAATCACCTTAAATACAGATTAATAAAGTTTGAAGTTAAAGTTTTATATTTTTAAACATAAAAACTTGCAGCAATAAATTAGGTTAAGGAATATGGCATAATCAACTGTTTTATAGTTCACCAGAACAATTTTGTTGATCCATAGTAATTCCTTAAACATTTTGAGGGATCTCACAAAGTTTTCTTATCTTTGCAAATTTCTCAATTTGCAATTAATCCAGTCACTTTTAATAATCTAGTTGGGAGGGGGAAAGCCTTGTCAAGGCCTGTTTTTTTTCTTTCTTGATTTATGAGTTAGCCAAAACTTAAAAAATAACTTTTAATTCAATTTCTTATTACTGAAGTAGTAATACAAAGAATACAATTAAAAGGCAAGGTGTGTATTTTCTACCCTGCCAAGGTCGTAATCATCGTCATCTTGTAGGTCCTAGATCTATTGTAAATATCATATATTTAAAAATAGAACTCGAAACATATTTATATACATGTGTGAGTGAGACAAAAAGTTATTATACAATTACTTTAATCATTTTGTTTTAGGTTTTTGGAGCACAAACGCATATACAAGGAGATGTTGGACCACGGATCAACAGCAGTCATTGAACTTTAATTATTTGCCGGATTTCAGAAACAAATATTATATTTTTGTGCAAAATTAAAATGATGAAAACATTTGACGACCTCTACAATTTACATATACAAACATCTATGAAAAATTGGGAAAACATTTTAAATTTAAACAATTATTTTTATTCGTTTAAATCGATTATTGTACATAAAATTACTCAAATTATGCGTTATTCGAAGATTGCAATTTTCAAATTATTTGTAAGATATTTATATGCTATTTATTTATTCCTGACTGTGTGTGTGTTTTCTATCTCGGTCTTTTGAGATGCTAATGTTTTGTTTTTTTTTTGTTAAGCAAATGAACAAAAATCCTTACGTTTTTACGCTCATACGTAGTACACCCATCCATAAAATTATTTGGACATGAGTTTATGTACATATGTATGTATGTATGTATGTCTTTATATAAAAGTATTTGTGTGTTTTTATGAAAAACCTTAATGGATGTAATATATGCACATAATTACATGCAATTAGTTAGTAACTAAATACAAAAACACTTTCTTAATACACACATTTACTCGTACATTAACAATAATAATTGTCCACAAAAGGTTAAAGTTAAACAGGATAAATAATTTATTAAATTAAATTAATTACACTTTTAACATGCATTCACACATATGTATGTGTTTGTGTGTGCTGGTATGCGTGTGTGCGGATGTATCAACCCAATGTCAATACGTTTATACATACATATGTATGTATGTGTATATATGAAATTTTGTGGAGGTTAAATGTTTCTGCTACGCTGTTCTCAAAAACTTTCTACATTTTTAATTGTTGTTTGTAAAGTTTGTACTTTTAACCCGGCCAAGCAGCCATGAGTGCTTGTTGTTATAATAGTCTAGATGTTAGGGAATGTTGCTGTTTTTTTGACATTCTAATTAATTGAAATTAAATCTTTCATAAAAACACTGAATAACGATTAGATTTGTCTCATTCAAGCCAAAATTAAATACAATTAAGAAAATAATGTTGAATGTTGAATTTAAAAAACAAACTTAACTTAATAATTCATTGCAAACAGTGATTTACAAACAGATTTAGCACGTTTTCAACAACTATAATAAGTAATTTAAATAAGTTTTTTATAAAAATTTACCCTAATATTTGTATGACTCATACGATACAATTCCTTATTATCATCTTAATTAAAAGTTAAACTGACTTTTTCATTTAAATATAAGTTAAACATGACATAGCTATAAAACAATGTCTCGAAATTGTATATGTATGTGTATGGTATATACTTTTAAACTGTTGACAGCAATAAAGAATTTTTATTTAAAGAAAAAAGTAAGAAACAGGGAACTTTGATTATTTACCTAAAATGAATTAATCATGAATGAATGACTTGACACTCAAACCCTAAAAACAAATCATCACTTTTCTATTTAGAAAATAAAATTTGTTTTTTTTTCAAGTGTATTCGAGTGTAAATAAAGAAAAAATTAAATTAATGATTTTACATCATTTTCATGTTCATATGAATTTTTATAGAAAATTTTTAAAAGATTGAGAAAGCAGTATTTTTGTAATTTTTTACAATTGTTGTTTTATTTTATTCAAACAGACTTTCATTTCGTTCGTCTCAGAAATTGCCATAAAAATACAAAATTTATCAGGTGATCTATAGAAACAAATGACAAGAACGTGACTTTCAATTTGTATTCAAATACAAGAAGACACACGCATTCATACCAACTAATACAATACATATACATTAGATACCAAGGACTTGTAAATGCATGTGTAAATGTACAAAATGTATGTAAGTATTTATGTTTCTGTGCTGTTAAATATGAGCATAAATAAAATATAAGTATCTCGAGCAAAAGGTGGATTCACCCATTCGTTCTTAACAAAAATATTGTTCGAACAATTCTTTTTATATGAAGTTTGACGTCTCTCTTTTTGAGAGAGAGAAAATATTTTTTCCGAACTTGAATTGGTTTAATTTTATATTTTTTTCTCAACAAAATTGAATTGAGTTGCCAATAGGTTGCAGTTTTTTCATACAAATAACAATGCCTTATGTATTTCCATGTCCATCAGCAAAGTCAACTTTCTTTTTTCATTCATTTTGAATTTGTATCTGTGATTTTGAATACACAATACTTTAAAATAATTTAATATTTGTATTTTGACACTTAAAACCCAAAGCAAACTAAATCAATGACCGCACTTGTAAAACTAATAGATTTTGTTTGCAGCTTTGATTTTTCAGAAAAATCGTTCGAAATTGGTGAATCGTGCTGCAAAAAACTCTCAGTAAAAAAAAGTTTTCTCCGGAAAAAATTTTTGTTAAGAACAAATGGGTGAATCCACCTTTAGTGTTCGTGAGTGCATAGTGTTTGAAAATGTTCCTTTATTTCGTACGTAGTATATTGCTTTTGTCATTTTATTTGTAAGAAATTGAAATACTGGCAAATTATATAAATTCTAGAACTTATCTGCAACAAAACAGTCCTTTTGTAACTAAACACAAGAGTCTTACAAGTCTTTTTGGAAATTTGAAAAAGTACGACTTATGAACTTCAAAAATATGGAGCCATATTTATGAGGAATATAATCTATATGGAATATAAAGAACCTATCTGATAACCTGCCTGCTGGTCTAAACTAGTCAGTGCATTGAAATTAAATACCGGTTACATAGAGCCAATTACTTAACTAGCTAGTTTTACACGTGCCCTCATAACAAATGAACCGTTCCCAGCTACATTAAATCCCATAATAGCATGTGGTTGACTCATTTTCAGGGACCTCTCTTAACTACTCTAGAACACTCTTTTCATTTTTTCCCTTCAAAATTTGTTTTTTGATATATTTATTTAGTAAAAGCTATTAATTTATACATAACTCATGAAAGAATTAATTCTGGAAGGCTTTGCTTTGAAGAACTGGTTCCAGAAACGTTTCGAATAACGTGTTCTAGCTTCTACACGATTCTTTAGAAACAGTTAATAACTGACAATTTGAATTAGAAATCATTGCTCGTAAAATCAAAAGGGCATAAAGATTCGGCATCCTCAAATATTTTACTCTAACCCATTTCACATAATATTAATGTGAAGCCTATTTCTACACAAATTTAACTACAAATTTGGCAACGTTATTTTAACTAAACTCAAATTTCATTTTCGTTTTATGATTTTTTAGTTTTTTTTTTGTGAAAATTGTGGTGTCACATCAGCCTGAGGTTTTTGAATAGAAGATACGTGATTATTTTACATAAACTTATGATGATTTTCATATGATTGTAGTAGTTTAATACAAATCTGGCTACATGTCACTAACTATTTTAATAAAACACGCACACAAACAAAGTTATTTATAGCTATTTACAAACAGTTGTGCACAAAGAAATAGCCATGCAATGTTATTAAAATTATAAGAAAATATACATATGTATATCTCGTTTATGTAAATTCCCAATAATTGCTGCTACTTTGCTTAACACTGTTTGTTTTACGAAAATCTCTCTCATAACGTTTTGTTGTAACTGTCAACTGTAGACATTTAATATGCGTAAAACAAAAACTTTTTTTACAGCCTGAAATAAATACATGACTAAAAAATCAAATAAAATCAGTAAGGATCACATAACACCACTTTTCGGTAAATTTTAACAAAAGTATACCGCCATATTTGTATTATTTGTAAAACATACACATGCATATGTACATAAGGGTGGCCCCGTATGTATGGAGAACAAATAAGGTATCGATGATCCCGACTAATATGAAAATTTGATTCATTTTAACTACGTTTCTCAATTTTTTTGTCCTGGGATCAATATTTGGTGAGCTGGATCAAAGGATAAAAATGTCCTTTTTAGAGGTTTTTTGATTTTTTTTTCGCATTTCTTCCAAAGGAACTATATGTATATTTGGTATCATATGAAAGGTATTTTAGAGGCGCATTGAATGGGTTATCAAAAATTAAAAAAAAAATTTTTAAATTCAAATATGAAAAAACTTTTTAAAAGGACTTTTTTATCCTTTGATACAGCTCACCAAATATTGACCCCAGGACAAAAAAAATTGAGAAACGTAGTCTTAAAATTAATCAAATTTTCATATTAGTCGGGAACATCCGCAACTTTATTTTGGGGCCACCCTAATGTACATATGTATAATTTTTAAACTTGCGTACAGCCTCGTTTTATCTGATTAAAAGGAATGAAATGGCTTCTTTCTGTTCATTTTATTTTTTTTTTAGAAAATTGTGGTTTAAAATTATAGTTTTGCGAATTATGTACAACTGTAAATTTTAACAATAAGTAGGCAATAGATGTGCACATGTTAACAAGGGAACAAAAAATATATTTACACATTGTTACACACATCCTCCCATTTATATTTATGTTAAAACAAAAATTAATACTTCATTTCCTTTACTTCCTGCTTCCAATTATTGTACATGTAATCGCTTGCCTTGTATCTTTTGCTTTGCTTTGAATATTTGTTAATGTCTCTTGAAATAAGGAAATGAGAGACAGATTTATTAAAAGGTTTTATTCTATCATCAGAATGGGAAATTATTTTATTCCTACATATACTCCTACAAGGTATTATTAATAATCGGATTAAGCCTTAAAGTATACATTACATTTATGCTATTTAATAATTTTATTAAAAGGAAGCAACATTTAAAAACCGACCATATAATACCCTACACCCAGTATATTTATAAATATTATACAGAAATGGGCATTATATGAGAGAGATTAGGTTATATTGTGGACCGATCATTCAAAAATTTAGTGTCATAATGTCTGTGAATATAAGTAGTATATGTGTTTAACTTTATCTCGATATAAATAATTTTAAAAGATTTATTTATTGAATTGCGGAAGGGGTCTTATATGGGAGTTTCGACTAATTATGGACCGATCATAATAAAATTGTACCGTATTATTCGTATGCATATGAAATATATTTGCGTTTAATATTATTTGGATACCAACAGTTTTGAGAGAATTATGTGATTTTCGGAAGTGGGCCTTATATGGGAGCTACGACTAATTATGGACCGATCACAATAAAATTATACCGTATTGTTTGTATACGTATGAGATATATTTGTATTAAACTTTATTTGGATAACAACATTTTTGAGGCAGTTATGCTCTTTAAAGTGATTTTCGGAAGTTGGCCTTATATGGGAGCTACGACTAATTATGGAACGAGCTGCACAAAATTTGCAGATGTGATTTGGTTTCCTTTACCACTCAATTGTTTGGATACTTGCATAATTTAAACATTTAAACCCCAATTTCGGGAGGACATTTGTATGGGAGCCAGGTGAAGTAAAGGACCGATTTACACTAGTTTCAATCCCATCCCTCCTTGGTCCGAAAAAATATCACGTACCAAATATCTTCAAAATTGCGACCTGTACTCTGCGCACAAACTTTACATAAACAGCCAGCCAACCAGCCAGACGGACGGACAGACGACATCGTTAAATCGACACAGAAAGTGATTCTGAGTCGATCGGTATACTTTAAGGTGGGTGTTGGACCAATATTTCTGGCCGTTACAAACATCAGCACAAATCCAATATACCCTCCCCACTATGGTGGTGTAGGGTATAAACATGTTTAGGAACCAAAAAAATATACAAATACTAATTAAAAACAAAAACTAATCTAACTTCTTATATAAACTAACACAATGATTGCTTTAGAGACGCAACTTAGAAATAAAATTAATAAAAGCAAAACAAATAAATAAATATGCAATTGTACAAATGATAAGGCTATGGAGATTCCCTAAGCGATACGACATTCAAATATTTATTAGTCTCCGGCGCAATAAACAAACAGGCACAAATAAACAGACAGACAAAGATGTGAATAAAATAAAACTAATTTCCATCACCGTTTTTATTATTGTACAAGTATGAAACAAATAAATAAACAAACAAACAGGCCACAACATCCTTGGGTACTTGTTTTATTAACTTTATATACAGATTTGTATATTTACATACACATTCACTCTCCTAACACATGCATATGTATGTATGTATGTACATACATTTATACTTTGTTAAGCAATAAGAATTCCCTGGTTTCTTGAAGTTTTATTAAAAAAAAACACACACATGAATAAATTTACTATTTAATAAACAATCAATAAAGGACACATACACAAACTAGAACACCTTTACATTTTTTATTATACATATTTAGTTACAAACACTCCGATATGAGTTTCAACTCAATTCTCTGGTAGTTGCTAACAAACTTTCTGATGTTTTTTGTTATTTTTTCTTCTTATTTGGAATTTCGTTTGGCATTTTTGTTGTGTGCATCTGCAACGTCATTACACATTTTTCTGTTTCAAATTTCAGTTCGATATTTTTTGTTGTTTTGTTTTTTGTTTTATTTTACTTTTGTTTTTACCTACATACACCATTCATCCATATAAACATCCATCCAGTCGTCGTTTGGTCCATTTTTCTTCATCCATTGTACCAAACAACCAACCCACCAACAACTGTCCATACATCCATCTGCAATGCATGAACCTTGTCAGCAGCAACCACCGTGTTACTATAGAGCCAGCAGCAGCAACAACAATAACAAGAACCATGTGCTGCGGCTGCTAAAGCTGCTTCTTTTGCTTTAACAGTCCAAAAACGATTGTACGAATGTGTTTTACATGTTTGCGGTGGTAGTGGTAACAGTGGTATCACTGCTACAAAAAAACAACTCAGCAAACTAACGTACAACCATACAAACATACAAACTAGCGAAATAACGAAAGTACGAACGAACAGTTGAACTGCTCACTCGTAAAACGTCACATCATCCACAACATTTGTTTTGTTTTTGTTCTTTTATTTTATTGTATTTTAGTTGTATGTTGTTAACCCAATTTGTGTCGTTTTTTTTGCTGTAAGAAAGCAAAAAATTAACATTTGTTGTTGGTTTAACATTGCTAACATGGGTATTTTACGTTCCATTGACTGTTAACTATTTAACAGAAAGCTTTTTATTTGTAAGCAGTGCTTTTCAAACTATATTATACAATTTTACATTTTATTGAAAAAGTAAATAATTTATGTATGTATGTATGTACATTTACTAAAATAATTAAAAACAAATTGAAAATGAAAGTTTCATTCACTTAAATTGTTTTTGCGAACTAGTTTTTTTAAATATCTAAAATTGTTCAAAAACAGAGTGCAGTTTTTATTTTTCACCAATATGTTCGATTTTTAAAATTTGAATATTTGTAGTAATCTTCTGAAATTTATACAAACTAAAATTTACGTTTGTCATTTATTGAAATTCGTTCTTGTCAGAATTTCAAAACCAATCAAATTCAAGATTGCCCATTAAAGGTTAATTTAGTTATTGTTCACATATGTGGGTCATCCCATTGTTAGAGTTTGTGTTAAGTTGTGGGTTTTGGTGTGTTCTGACATATATAGTAAAATTTTATGGCCAACATTTTTGTAGAACATTTCATTCCCGCCCTACCCCTTTTTCAGGGTGTTTTTTACAATTTCTTAGAATAAATCCAAAAATGCCGTTATGAGGGAGGAGTTAGAGGGTTAATATGTTCTAAAAAAATATTTGCCATACCATTATCTACAAAAATGCTGAACATACCCTACACCTCAGACGTAAAGAAAACATAGTTTTATATACCGATATGCTGCAAGAACAGGCCAGAGCTGGGAATTTTTAACCGCTTCTTAAATGAAATTCTGATGTGATCTATTAAAACGCCGACACAAGTATATTTTTTGTTGGTCTCCTTAACAACAATCAATCGTCGGAACCCCGTAATTTTAGAAAAAGTTTGAAATTGTTCTACAGTGATATTAATAGAAATCTGATGAAAATACGTGTGTTTTAATGATTATCATCAAAAAAAAAACTTTGAATTAGTTAAAAAATTAGAACTGGCCAATAAATATAAATATAATTAGCAGAAATATAAATGAACAAATTTTCTTAGAGTTATTTACTGTATTTTTTTATATCGGCGTTTCATTAATTAATAGATTTCTCATTACAATTTCTCTTAAATAAATTTAATTAAAATTAATTTTGATTTAAGATTTTATGAATTCCCTTAAAAAATTTATTTTTTCTTTTAAGAAGAATTTTTCACCAGAAAAGTAATTGCTTTAATAACTAACTGTGTTTTCATATTTTTTATAAATATAAATTGGTTTTCAGCTAAAAAATCTGTTTTCTAACTTTGTTTTTTATTGGCGAAATAGCACTTATACCAATCAAACATGCATAACACAATTTTAAACAGACGAGAGGAAGGACTGAAAGACTGAAATGGCTGTTTTGTAACAAATCTTCACGTGAATAATAAATTTCAACAATAGCTGTCAGAGGTTCAAAGTTAATTTTAATTAAAGCAAGAATGTAACCTGCATCTTTTATACTCACTTGAATACTAAAATAAAAGTCAACGTTAGTAGATTTGAAAGCAATAACAATTTTGTTCTACATATGTATATGAGATTTGAATTCCAAAGTATCGATACAATACAAGAAATTCAATGAAAAACTAAAATTCCAAATGTGTCGAATATGAATATATTTTTGGCTAAAAATTTGTGTTTTTAATAAAATTTAAACAAAAAAGAATTAATTTGACGAATTGGGGACAGATTTCATTAAACACAAATATAGAAAACATAAAACAATTTAACGATTAAAGGCATAATTACCGGTAGCCAATTCAGGATATCTTAGTGTAAGTATACTTAATTTTCAATTCAATTATAACTCATACGCCCTATAGTAGCAGGAATTGTTCTACCTGGTTTCATGCACACACGTCTACAATCAAGCACACCTTGCAAATAATTGAATATTTAAGATTTTGTATAAAATTCTTTATTTTAAATAAGTTCATTTTAAATTATATATGTATGTATGTACATGCAATTGGAAATTAATTTAGACTACTTTTATTATTCGCAACCAACAAAGAAACAAACAAGTATTGAATTTGAATTTGTTAAAAGTAAATAAAAGTTTTGCATTAAAAACTCAATCATAAACGTGACTAAATATAAACTTTTTACCATCTTACTACCTGGGAAGTTGGTGAAAGTTTAGATATTTATTTAATTATTTATTTATTTTCTTAAGTCTGACAAATGATAAGAACAAATCAACTCAATTAAAATAGTTTTTTGTTTCCATTTCCGCTTTCTTGTCTTTGCTTCTCGTTGCTGTATTCTGTTGTCTTCGAAACTTTGATGAGAAAGCAAAACAAACGATTCATTGCAACTAAAAGATGCAATTGGGAACAAAATAAAGAAATTAAATCTAGATTTCATGATGACGTGAAACTTGCATTCTTCACTCATACTTCTTCGAAAAAGTTTTTGTGTTTGTTCTGCCTTTTCTATTTTTTTTTTTTTTTTTTTTTTTGTAGCATTGCACTAAATTTTGCTTTATTCGGAGGTACAACCGGGGGTACCATAAAGCAAATTGTCCAATTTTAATTTTCTATTTGTTTGCACTGGTGGCGCCCCATGGCCAGGACGACCCCAGAATGTATCAAAGACCATGAAATGTTGATTACACTCATCCCTGTCGAGCTGTTGAGCCACGCTAATCGAACGTCTTTTTTGTGCAACTTGACAATTGAGGTCATGCAAGTAACGCATATCAGTTGTTGCTACATCAGCAGCTGCAGCTGTGTGGAGTCTATTTATACAGATGCAATTCAATACAATAATAGTTGTAGTTGTAGTAGTAGTTTTTGTTGTTGTATCGGGGTGTTGTTGTTTTTTGTGGGTGATTGGTTGTTTGTTTGTTATTTGTTGTTGAAGATTAGTACAAGTTGTTTAAAATATACATAAATGTTGGTTAGTTAGTTTGTTTTCTTTTATATTATTGATTAGTAAAACTAAACTTAATGCAAGAAATTTCATTTGCTGAAAGTAAATATGCACTTGTGGGGCAGTAGTTTTTTGTTTCAAGTAGTTTGCAGTTGTTGCTCTTGTTGAAACTTGTTGTAATTGCAACTAATTCTTTTGCAATTGTAACTTAATTACAATTGTTACTGTTCTGCTTGTATTATTAGAAATAAACATAAAACACGCACACAAATAGAAACACACAGCGACATGTACATATACAAAGATTTACACAAGAAAAATAGAAGGAAAAAGAAGTAACAAATACACACGTAAATAAGTTTCAAAATTGATATTATACGATTTAAATGGACAGACAACAAGTGCATGCTGAACATTAATTGTGGTTATTAAGATAATGAGAAAAATATGTACATGAAATTTATACATGAAATGACTTCAATTTTACTTTTGATTTTTTTGGTTCTTTTTGCTAATTATCATTGCTGCCGATTGAGAATTAAACAAGAATTAGGTAAACCATTTAAAGTTTTTTTTTACTTTTTGATAATTTTAGTTAGGCTCGAGTGCATTAAATTTAATTTTTTTTTTAAATATGTACAGAAACTACTTGTATGTTTTCAATTTCATTATTCCTAAAATTATTAGAACTCATCACTGATGGGATTTGTGGTACAATTGTACCAAATTTGGTACAAACAAAACTTTATTGTACGCTGGTACAGTTCAACCCTTTTTGCTACAATTTATTTTAAGGCGAATTCGCTTTTCAGGTGTCGTTGAGAGCACAGCTGTTCTACTTTTTTTTTCCTACTTAGAGAGAGAGAAATGTCAAAAGTTGCTTGTGTTTTTGACATATCGACCAACGAAAGCAACAAACAAAATTTGAAAAATAGTTTTACGTTTTTAAGTTTTCTTTCTGTTATTTTGTTTTTATTGAATAAAAAGTGTTATGAATTCTTATATATGCTTTTTTATTTAATAGCGAAATTTAGGTACAATTTATGGCAATTTGGTACAATTTTGCCATTGAGACGGTACAATTTAAGAATTGTAAGATCCCAACCGTGGAACTCATATCTATTATTTAAAATATCAGAATCTTAAGTTTCTCCTGGTTTTTAATCCGACCTCTACTAAAACTACATACGAGTATATTGTACCTTATCAATATCTAAATAGTGTCAGTAATGGCCGAATTCTCGGTCCGTAGTTAACCATTGGTAAACTAAAATACTAACTATTGTTTAACTATTACTTGGTATTCTTATGGCAAATTAAGCATTACGAATAAAGAATCATTAGTTAAGCCTTTGCCATTAGCTAACTAAAGACTGTGAATTTAGCCATAAGAGATTTTAAGAGTACTTTTGCAAATCAAGCTACCCTTAGCCACATTGACTCGCTGATATTACAAAATTATGGCTATTTCCAATACACTTACATATATTGACATTTCTTTACACAAGTAAAAGTAAATCCGCTGTGCTACATAACTAATTTGCATATTTGCATAAAATTCTTTAAATTGTTTGCAAAACTAAATGCGTTAACTAGTACCCAGCTACTTTCCATAAAAACGACGAATTTTTCTTAAGAACTTATTAAACTTTTATAATAATGCAGCCAATTTCATAGATGAGCTAATTATGTATCTAATAATCTATTCCATTGCATTCTAAGCTATGAGTTGCTGGTATGATGATGTGCTAATTATGCTGCCAAAAACTTTGGCATAAGTTATTTTGTTTTTAATCTGAATTAATATGAATAACATTAAACAATGTTTGTATGGGTACCTACATATGTATGTATGTCTGTATGTGAGTTTTTATTGGTGGGGAGGGGGGCGGGGATGGGTTAATGAAAATGGGTTGCATACATTTGTATCTATCGGATATGCAATGTGAATTTTTTCAAACAACATGTAGTGCCATTTGTATTATTAATGTTGTTATTGCTGTTGTTGTTAAAGTTTTTATTGTATTTATTGTTGCTGTTGTTGTTACTATGCATGTTCATGTTCAATTTGGATGCGTACCTATCATTTGATGCTGTACGTTTGGTTACGTCCGTTGTCGATAAACTAATGGGACGTTCAAAGGCACGTCTACGTGCCAACAATGGCACCAATTCAACGCCATGATTATCAGCCATTGCAGCCGCTTTTATGCCACCACCACCCCTCATATTGGCACTGTTGTCTGTGGTCGTATCAATAGTTTTATTGTGGCGCAACAAACGTGGGCATATCTTTGGTTTTTGCTCTTTGATTGTAAGGGGATTTGTTTGTTTTTGTATCGGCTTAAGTGGGCTGGAATTTAAGATCATGGCTGGACATGTACAAGTGCACACATCGCAACATCTTGTGGCTTTACGGGAAGCACGTGATTTACGAAATGTGGGTTTCTCTGCCGGTGTGGCGGGATTATCTTGATCCAAGTCTTTAAGCATTTGTTTGTTGGTCCAACCCTATACAAAATATAAAAAGTTACAAATATTTTTAAATACCATTCAAATGTGATAAAAATAAATATAAAAGTGTTAAACTATACTAAAATTTCATGCAATTAACAATTGAATTTCTAAGTTCCCAATTAATTTTCAGCTTACCAACGACTTCATAAACGAACTTCCTGCTGCTTTAGGACTACGCCAGGGCTTACCACCAGGTCCTGCTTTACCCCAAGGATCCTTGCTGGGCTAGAATAAAAAAAAATACAACCATTTTCCAATAAAGTGTTAATTCTTTACACAAGAAATTATCATCTCACCGGCTTTTCAATTTTATCCAATGTTTTCTTTGGTCTTGTTGTTGATACTTTTGCATCCAGCTTGGCGTTCTTGTGCTCCAACGACAAAGGACACTTGTCACTTTCGGTGACCACAATCTTTTCCAACATTGGTTTACCCTTTGTGGCAGCATTGGGTTTATAACGCACTTCTATGTCAACATGGCCCTTGTTGCGGAATGACATGGATGGATGATCTTTTAAGGTAATTTGCAAACTTTCAGCATGTTTATGGCCATCGCTCTTAACACCACCATTTCCAATTGCTGTATTTCCAGCACCGCCACCTCCACCGCCACCACCGTTACTACTAGCTGCAGTACCCACATCACGTTCACACAATGTTAAAGTGCTACTGGCTTGTATGGGACGTGCATTATCACCGCTTATATGTTGCACTGCATGATGTGTATGTGCGGTGACACGAGGCACCGAATGGTGCTGTTGCTGCTGCTGGTGGTGATGATGATGATAATGAGGATGAGGATGATATGCCGCTACTGGATCTAAGCAACGTTTATGTTTAGCAAAATAATCACTAAAACGACATGGCTGCAATGATGTCAAACGATGAGTGGTGGTCTAAACACAAACACAAATACAAACAAACCAACAATAAATAACAATTAAAATTTCTTAATTACCAAAACTGTTACACTGTACAACTAAGTAGTTTTTATACTAACTATTGGTGCTGTTGAGTGTAGACCAACTGCTGTTATATCCTTGCGCCTGACATCAATGTTGGGGGCACCGCCACCCGGTCTACCCCAAGGACAGTGTTTAACAAATAATTCATAGTACTGAGAAGTAAAAGGAAAAATTATTTATTCTACTTAAATTTCAAGTAAAAGAAATTAAAATTTAATTATGTCTAGAATATTTTCCTTTTTATGATTTTCATAATTTATTACAATGAATCGTTAAGTTGAATGTTCTAACTATAAGAAAATGACGTTGTTGGTGCTGCTCCTTCTATTGTTTGCCAATGTCTGCACGTGACACCAATTATCCTCTATTTTTTTTTTATATTTTTGGGTTATTTTTCTCTTTTGTTCCTTCTCCATCATATCGGCAATTGTTGCAAAAGTTTTCTAAATTTAGTCAGTTATTGATTTGAATTTATAGGTTGTTGTTATAGTTGCAACTCATAATCACATGCACACAAACATACACATGCATACATACTCGTATACAAATATAAATATATACACATCCAAATACAGACACAAATTTCGTCTGACTTTACCAAAGTAGAATTCATAACAATAGTAGTCACGCAATTTGCCAAAAAAAAAAAAAATTAAACAAATTTGATAAAATGATTTCTAAAAACAGGGTGCTAAGTTAAGATATGTATAATTAACTGTGCTAAAAATTTCAAAAACAATAGACTGCTTTCAATAAAAAAAATTTTATTTACACAATAGATATGTAGGTGGGTAAAAATTATTTTCAAATTATTGATCATCTTTTGTATGTTCACATATGTTTCATATTTCCTATAAGAACACCCTGTATACCTGTATTGTTTATGTTGGTATAACCAGTGTTTGTGTCGTTTCTATCTATTCTTGTATGCTTTATAAAACATACATTTTAAATAATTTTTGTGACAAATTCATTCACATTCATTCATTTGCAAAAAGGTTATTAAACTCTAATAAAAACATGGGGAAGTACACAAATACATTATTATTCTTTCTTTATTATCGTATTAATCTATAGAAAGAAGCACAAACTGATACAAACTGAGAATTTAATAAACATTGTTTATATTTATTTATTTATATATTTATATAACTTTTAATACCAGTTCTCCTAAATCTCTTAAATAGAAAAATTCGAATGCATTTTTAAATTTTGTTATACCCTT
Source organism: Bellardia bayeri (assembly GCA_950370525.1). Taxonomy (NCBI): domain Eukaryota; kingdom Metazoa; phylum Arthropoda; class Insecta; order Diptera; family Calliphoridae; genus Bellardia; species Bellardia bayeri. The sequence continues at coordinate 132,394,699 of OX493264.1, forward strand.
CACCACTATAGTGGGGAGGGTATATTGGCTTTATGCTAATGTTTGCAACGCCCCAAAATATAAGTCCAACACCCACCTTAAAATATACCGATCGACTCAGAATCACTTCCTGAGCCGATTTAACGATGTCCGTCCGTCCGCCAGTCTGGCTTGCTGGCTGTTCATGTAAACGCAGAGTACAGATCGCAATATTTCGATAAAGATTTTTCCGCCCAAGCATGGTTGGGATTGATACTGGTTGAAATCGATTCATTATTTGAAATGTTTGATTTCTGCACGCATCCAAACAAATTTCGCCAAGGCCCACTTTATAGATCAAAATTCTCTTAAAAATTTTGGTATTCAAATCATATACAACATAAACCTGTTTTATACATACAAAAATCATTTGACTCTATTTTATTATGATTAGTCCATATTTAATCGTAGCTCTCATATAAGGCCCACTTTCGAAAATCACTTTAAAGAGTAACTCACTCAAAAATGTTGGTATCCAAATAATATTTAATGCAAATATATCTCATATGTATACAAACAATACCGTACATTTTATGACGATCGGTCCATAATTAGTCATAGCTCCCATATAAGGCCCACTTCCGAAAATCACTTAAAAGAGCATAACTCTCTTAATATTGTTAGTATCCAAATAAAATTGAACACAAATATGTGTCATATACATATACAGAAATCATGACAACCAATTTTATAACAGTCGTTCCATAATTAGTCAAATCTCCCATATAAGATCCCATTCGAAAACTATTTTAACATCTATAAATCTTTTAAAAGTGTTTATAACAAGTCTTGCCACTACATTTTTAGATGATCGTTTCATAATAGATCATAACTTCCATATAGATCCCATATCTGAAAACAACTTTAACACATATACTATAACATACGGTCGGTCTTGACCGACTATACTTTCTTGCTTGTTTTTGTTTTGTAAAAAAAAATATTTATACTGTAAAAATCGAAATCTTTAAATAATATTAATCATTATAGTTATTAAGCAAAATATCCGATTTGCTAAACAATTGATCTGTGTGTGCATCAACTGATCTTCACAGTCACAGTCAGATGTAGAGAGATGGGGTTTAGTCATATGAGCTCATGAGACCTCAGAATAGCTGATTTGGTATTTACTAAAAATTAACTGAATGATCCTAAAATAATGGCTAACTATTTGGAAAAAGAATGTTTTCTAAAGCAAACAGTTTTCCAAAACGAACTTTCTGCTGAAATAAAAATAAAATACGCGAATAACCGATTGACAATAGATTTGGTCATCTTAGCGAAGAAGTTTTCCTTTAACATCAAAAAGTATTTATTAAAAAAACTCTAACCTGTAATTTTTAATGTGTTTTTAGGTGGTCCGTGGAATGTATATATACATATTATATGTATTTATAAAGATCACCCCTATCGTGAATAAAAATTCCACATGAAATTTGTTCCCTTTTCACATTTTTCCTCAATGTTAAAAAAATAAAAGGGAACAAATTTCATGTGGAATTTTTATTCACGATAGGGGTGAATAATTATATATAATTATTATAAAAATTATATTTGTAATTATTACATACATAATTATTGGAAAAATTTAACAAATCTAAATTTTCCCTTTGTAAATTTATATTTAAAATTAAGAGCGGGGTAAACTTAAAATTTGGTTCGATTAAATATTTATCGAAAAAAATGTGTACGAAAATCACATACGTATTGAAACAATTTAGTTTATGTTGAAAAAAAAATAATATTTAACTCATATTTATCATATACTCGTATTACCCAGATGCCATTTTATTAATTTAAATTAAAAATCTGTTTAGATCTTTTGAACATTATGTACTTACTTCCTGTTTATCTTTTTCTTTACGTGCCATTTCTTCAGCCTTTCTGCGCCTCCACATTCTTAAACTTTCCTCGGCATTTCTACGTTCCACTAGACGCCTTTTCTCATCACACCACATCAGTGGATGTTGAATGTGGTCATGGCAAAATGCGGCCGCTTCATCACTTGTCGTCATTGTGTCTGCGACAAAATCTCACTCACATCACAATTTTTTCTCAATCAATCCAAAAGAAACTCAAAGAAGCGTAACATCAACGATTTCAATGAACTTTATGTTTTGCTAACAATAACAACAAATACCAATAATAGAAATGTTAGCAATGAAATTTTCTTTAATTTTTGTCTATTATTAAACCCTTAATAGTCTTTGTCAAGGATAATTTAACCGGAAATGGAAGTGGTGCGTTCAAGTAATAGTTTTAAACTAAAGTCTCGTGCAATATCTCCTACCAACAAAAAACTAAATTCCATCGAAAAGAAAACTATGTTTCCCTCAAAGCAGACATAAAACCGTTTAAAGGCACCTTGTAGGTACCAGTTGGTAACTGGTACATAAAAAAAATTTTTGTACTGCGCGCGCTTTATTCTTAGAAGGAAGTTGTTGGGAGGTGCAAAGGGAACGTATAAGTCAAATGCCAGTAAATATTTAGTTCCTTGTTATGAATCCTTTTATATAAAGCACGTGTAGTTATTGTTGTGTTTTTTTTTTATTTTCTATATTTACAGACAAACAGACAGACTATTGGCAGTGGCAAAATTAAAAAACAATAGACAAGAAATTATAACATTTTGCTTCACTTTGGTTTTTTAATGATTTTTCGACAACAAATTCCTTAACAATACATGCATACATGGCATGCAATGTCCTTGTAGATAAAATTATTATTCATAAACACAAACATTTTTTAAACCAAAATTAAACAAACCGAATTAAACACACACACACACACACACACACGTGGTATGAAATAATGTTAGTTGGTTGTTTCCAGCTAGAAATCTGCATTTTATTTGGGAGCAATAATAACAAAACAAGGGAAAGTTTAACACTTTTGCCCATTTGTTATTGCCAGAACTTTTTATCCATAATACTGACCCTATTAGGAAACCAAAACAACAACAATAACAAAAGGCACACACACACTATGTTAAAACATCAATATCAAGTTGAAAGTTTGATTGGCAGCATAAATTTAAAGCAACTATTTGACATAGATATTATACGAAACAGGTATTGGGTTAAATTTAAATACTCCTTCTATATGATACAGTGCACAGTGATGCAGAATGAATGTGTTTTACAAATAAAACTATTATTCGTAACTGACTGTTCCGAATGACTTTAACAAATTTGAATGATTTTTACAGGGACGTAGCAGAGAAAGTATTATTTTATATATTCTTAATGCCCTTGTTTAAGCATACAGAAAACATACTTGCATTATCTCTTATGTGTAGAAATCTACACGCATTTGAAAATTCAAATTAAAAAATTTTGCAAATAATCACCCTTATCGTGAATAAAAATTCCCCATGAAATTTGTTCCCTTTTATTTTTTTAACATTGAATTTTAATAGGAAAATGTGAAAAGGGAACAAATTTCAAGTGGAATTTTTATTCACGATAGGGGTGAATATGTTTTTATACACAAAATTTTCTAAAAACCAAGTTTTCTTTTAATGAAAAACAGTATATAGAAAAAAATTCATCGCTGTTACACAGAAAATGTTCTCTTGAAAACTGTTATACAGAAAATTCTCTATAATAAATTGTGAAAAATGGTATAAAAAATTGTTTAACGCTGCATTTACACGTTTAAGTTTTGCTTTAAACAGACTGCTTGTCAAAATTCTCAAAAATTGATAGCTGTGATATGGACTGCACGCAAATTTAAAGCAATTTATTTTCGAAATATCGTCAAGAAAACACATATACAACAAACATATTCCTTTAACTTTAATCAGTGCTTTTTAATTTGGTGAATTATTATATTATTTATAACAAAAATAAATACACAACACAAAAAATTATGACGCCCGAATGTTTTTGAAAATGAAAAACCAAAAAATTTGTTTATTAAAATTGCAATCAGCTGTTTTCTTGGCTGTAACTTGAAACACAAAATTGAAACGAGAATTTGAAAGCAAGCTCGTATCCAGTTTGTAAAGTATGAATGTAGTAGTGAAAAGGTGTGAGTGTATTAAAATTTGAAAGACAAAACTTGTTTGTGTAACCCCCAAGTAAGATTTTTTCTCCCAACAAATTATGTTCGTTATTTTATTTGTAATTTGTAATTTTGTTATTGGTTTCGATTTAAACTAATATTTGGTGTACAAATTCTTCCATTCAATAAAGGATATACATATGTATGTATGTATGTATGTATGTATGTATGTATGTATGTATGTATGTAGTATGTTTGTATGTAATTTAAATTTTGAGTTTTATCCTGCATTCTTTCCTAAAAAGTTTCATAATAAATTTGCCATTTAATTTGTAACACACATACAAGTACATATTTACATATGTATGTATGTACATAGTTTCAACACAAACATTTATTAAATCTTTCGTTGTTTTTAATCGAATAAAGAAGTTTGATTTGAACATGATACGATGCACAACAAAACAGCAACAAAAACTAAACATTAATTTCATTTTGATGTTTTGTAAACATGACAAAAACTCAAGTCAACTCAACTCTGAAATGAATTTGCTTTAGTTTTATTTCTGCCAATCAAAACAAAAACAACAAATACAGTGGCTCACAGCTTATTTTTATGCAGTACATATTTTTTTTTGTTTTAAACTTAATAAAATGGAAACTAACAGGAACTTAAAACAGAAATTGATGTAATTTAAAAGAAAAAATGTTATAGTCCAACAAATAAAAATAATTGTAGATTTTAAAAAATAAAAACTAAAAACACAAAAAAAATCGTATTTTCAGGTCACAACTTGTTTTATGCATTCACGTATGGGTTTCGAAAACTTGAAATTAAAACTGGCAATTATACGATTTAATATTTGGTGTGATAGCCTTGGCTTATCTACAACAGACTTAACGCGATTTGGCATAGATGCCACCAGGTTTTCGGTAAGACTCGGCAAAATATTCGATCACTCCATTAGTAGCGCTTTTTTAAAACGTTTTTATTAGAAATATTCTAACAAAATTGGTCATAAATTTAAGGTCTGGCGACCATGGTGGCGGTTTCATCAAATGTGAGCAGTTTTATATTAGCCACGTTTGCACAATACCCGATTTGTGCTTTGGATCATTATCCTGCTAAAATCGAAAATCTGAAGTTGTCCTTCAGAATCTGAAGATACTTAAGATAAACATGTCCATGGTTGTTGCAACAAATGTTAAATTTTCAGTAACAACAGCTGACATACAGACCCAAACCATGACTTCACTGTTGCCTTTAGGTTTTCTTTATTGAGCTCTGTATTTGGTTTTCGCCAAATATGCCATCTGAACCCGATATATTAAAAGAGATGACCGAATTCCAAAATACAGATTCTTATCAAACATGTTCTTTGGCGAAATTTAGCCTACAAAGTCTGTTTTTCGGGTTTATAAACCGTTTCTTGCGTGCAACTGGGCCATTAAAATCATGTTTGCGGTAGATACGACGAACAGTTTTAAAACTCAACATTGTTTGCCCAGGTCAGCTTCAACTTCGGAGGCCAGGGATTTGCCATTTGGCACATTATGCTCATTGAAAATTGTATTTCGTTCCTTTCTGCCCGATTTTCATGGATGAAGCGCTCAATGATGTTTTGGACTGTGATAACTTTAATGTTAAACATTTCTGCTATTCTTCGCTGTGAGTGGCCATTTTGAAAATGGTTTAAAACCAAGGACTCATTTTTTAAACTTTTTTAAATTGACACTTGATGTTACAAAATCAGGGGCCAAATTACCGCATTCGATATCGAGTAAAATTGATCGTAATTTTCTTATTTGAGATTATGACATTCGATATCGAGCAAGAAATTTAGTACATTTTATCATTATTTCGATATCGAAATCATTTTTCGATATGATAGCTCATTTGATCACGAATGCGGTAATTTGGCCCCAGACTTATAATTCAACAGAAAATATTGATGGTAGTAAAAAAAAAAAGAAAAACCAACAACGTTGCATTGAGCTACTTTTAAATGACACCAATTTCTGTTTTAAGCTCCTGATAGTTTTCGTTTTATTAAGTTTTTAAAACAAACAAATGCACTGCATAAAAATAAGCTGTGAGTCACTGCAGCTGAAACAAAAACAAAAACAGAAACATAAACATGACTACGACAATTCATAAAATGTTGTTGCATAAAGTGGTGGGCGAGTCCTTGTACAACTTTTTCTTTAATGTGTTGTGTTGGCACACTTTTCAATACAAACAAAATACTCGTGCATAATTTTATGCTGACTGTGATACTGGTATTAATAAAACATAAAACAAAAACAAAAACAAACAACGCATATTTAAAACGTGCTAAATTATTGTTTATATTTATTATGTTACATTAGGGAGGTCGAAGCAGTTTTATTCGTAATTCGTAATTTTAATTGTCAAATTTTAAATATTTTCTTTAGTTTGTAGATATAAAACTGTGTTAATCAAAATATACATATATATGTACATATGTATGTATTGTGACATAAATGTAGCTTATTTAAATTTTTACAAAAACTCTGTTTGAAGTTGTTTGTTTAGAAATTTTGACATAATATTTAGAAATAACCGAAAACCGGTTTTAAAAAAAAACTGGATTAACCGTTATTGTTGCTACAGTAACAACAATATATTTTGTTATACTTTAATAATGGTTCGATTAGTAGTTAGATTTGCATGAGGCAACATTGTTTAAACAATTGAGACCTGAAGGCTTCAAATTAAGTTTAATCAATTGCCTATCAACGCTTTGTTGTATGTTGAAACAATACTTTTAGAAACATTGTTTTAGAATTGCAACTCAAAAATTACTTCAAAATAAATGGTTCTATAGTTAAGTACTTAATATTAGTTTGAAGATGTAAATCAACTAACGTAAATTCTTAGAAATGTTTGAATAATTTTAATATGATTATTTTGTTGTTACCATTTATTGTTTAAAAAGTAGCCTTTTAAAAAACTTCTTTCTTCCTTCTCCTATTATCTGGCAAATAAAAATCATTTAATTATTTTTGTATTTTTTTTTTTTATATAATTTGTTTTTTACTTTATTAAAATATCAAATCAATTATTAAATTATACAACATTTTCAGTTTTTCATGATTCACAAACAGAAAAAAAATAATAACAATTTTAAAAGATGTGTCTTAATTTGCTTAATTAAAAAAAAAGAGGATCAAATAAAAATAATAAAATTTAAATAATTTATTTTAAATGTCTTGAGAAAAACAAAATAAATTGTAAACAATTGTACAATATTGTTTAAAAACAAAAAATTAGAAATATTGACTATAAAATTACGTACGTACGTACATCCATACAACTTTAACAACATGTTTAAATATTTTCAATTTTTAATAATATTATTTATGTTTATGTATAATTTCCTTCATTAGCAACAATCAATAATCTTTTTTTTTTTTAATATTTTCATATTTTCTTATCAAAAACAGAACACAAAAGAAAAATGAACAACAGTTTTGTTTTATTTAAGTTTGGGGGGAGTATGAGAGTAGTGTCGGGTGATTAAGTGATTAATTTGTTAAATAAAATCTGTTTTAAAAATTGACTATTTTTATTGATTTTTTGTAGAATTTTTACAAAAAAAGAAACATTGTCTTATTCTAAATGTTTGTTCATTTTGTGTATATTATTTTTAAGTATGTTTGTATATTATGTACATATAAAATTTGTTTTGTTTCTTTTGAGTTTCACTGTATGTACAAAGTATTTTTGTATATAATTTGTTTTGTTATCAAAGATTTGTTTTCTTTAAATTTTATACATCATTTTATATGTTTCTTTATATAAATTATTTACAATGTCAACAAGACTTATTAACTAGATTCATTATAATGATTTTTATTTATTTATATATTTATTTTTTTTTTTAATTTTATGTTTAACGTTTTTTTTTTTATTTATAATTAAAATTTTTTAGATTTTCTCTCAAATTTGTTTGCTATTCTTTACAATCATGTGTATAGGTGTGGGTGTGTGTGTGTATATATATATATAAAAAGGATTTTATAAATTATTATTAATAAATTTGTAATTATTCAGTATTTTTGTGTGACCAAAAATAAGTTTTCAATTTTATATTATATTAAAAAGATAATAATTATTTGATAAATTTAAACGCCTAGAAAGATATTATTTCATGCGATTTATGACTAAATCTGCAACCACCTGAAGACCCTTTTGATAGGGAGACTCTGTCATGTCCTGGGCCAATCGTATCGCTTCAATGCAATGTTTCTTGGCTAAAAAGCGAGTTTGTTCCAAACCATGCGATTTGTGTACTAATTCAAAGGCACGTTCTACATCACCGGGTTCACCAAATCTGCGCATGATCATGGGATTTAGCTCGGGATACTGTAATATATCAAACAGCAAAATAACAAATTAATATTTGAATTGCATAATAAACAAACAAAGAAACAAACAAATTTTTTTACTACTTATAACATATTTTCATTTCTATTACAGTTTAGTTAATTTTTTTCGAGTTGTCGCGCACCCATAATAATTTATTTCAAAGCAATACAAAAACCCAACATATTTTAAGAAAACCATCAATAACAACAACTAAGTACATATTATCATCTATTCAAAATGTTAAATAACGTTAAAAATAACTACAGCCACAACCATAATAATGAAAATAAATATAAAAAAAAAATGGAAAATAAACAATTGAATTTTTTACTAAATAAATAAACGCTCTACAACGTGAAGTTTTGCATATAAATCGTTTTACCATTCGTGTACTGTAATGAATTCTAATTTGCTGATGAACAAACCCCATTAGGGGTATTCACTACATAACTAAAAACAACTGTAAACAAATTTGCAAATATTTAAAACTTGTACAACTTGAAAATATAAATTTTTTATATGTTTTAGATTAATTTATTTCTTATCGAAATAAATGAATGCTGTCTACTCGTATATCAATATTTCACTGCATATCATGTCAGTTGTGGAATATTATATAACAATTCTAAAAGTTTATTTACAGTTATATTAATATATAACAGTTTTTGGTCACTTTTACAAAGCTGTAAAACTGTTTTAGTGTACTATATAACATATTAAGGAAAGAATATAACAGTTTTAAATAAATTATATAACACATTTTACATGTATAACAGTTTCAGGAAACTGTTCAACCGTTTTATACATTTGAATAACAACTTTTTTTTTTGTAATTTTTTTCAGTTTTAATCAGCGATTGTCGGCTATACATTCAGAAATAGAACTTTATCAAACCTGTTTATATATAGAGACCTAACAAATTGGTTTAGAGGTTCAACTGGGGGTTACTGGTTTCGATGCGAAAGCAAATGCGATAAGCATACAATTTGTACGGAAGTAGCTCCATCTCTTTTCCACTCGCATTTCCCATAGAATTTGTACGCTTATCGCATCGCATTTGCTTTCGCATCGCAATAGAGAGTAACCCCCCCCCCCCCCCCCTTATCCAAATTAAGGCATTCGTAATCGAATGAGCTATCGTATCGAAAAATAATTTCGATAACGAAATTATGATAAAATGTACTAAATTTCTTGCTCGATATCGAATACCATAATCTCATATAAGAAAATTACGATCAATTTTACTCGATATCGAATGTGGTAATTTGGCCTTTATAAATATACAAACGAGCAGAATATTTACGTTATATATAATACCGCACTAGTTTTCAAGGGCCAAATTACCGCATTCGATATCGAGTAAAATTGATCGTAATTTTCTTATTTGAGATTATGGCATTCGATATCGAGCATTTTAGTACATTTTATCATAATTTCGATATCGTAATAATTTTTCGATTCGATAGCTCATTCGATCACGAGTATGTTCAAAAGTCATATAAATTTCAAACACCCATTTAAATTCTAAGCTTGATCCAGGAATATCCTTAATAAAACATACACAAATGCAATACAACTTTATTAATTAATACATCTTCAATTACGACATGTACACAAAAATATTTTTGTGCGCCATTAAAAAAAGTTGTTAAAGAACAATATTGGCAAGATCTAATCATAACTGAATAAATTTGGCATTGAAATAAAGATTAAAATAAGTGCTCGGCAAATTACTACAAACTTTGAATGAAATCAGCAAAGAGCTTATTTCTAAACGAAAGACTGGAAAAAAACCAGGCAACTGTCAAACATTTCAAATTTGTCTACACACTAAATCTGTTCAATTAACTGAAGGACGGTAAAACTTAAAGAGTTAAAATGAAATTTACGTTTCACTTGGAAGTTTTAAATCAGACAAGAAACCACCAACAACATCTTTGCCAATATCTGCATAATCTTTATTTAGTGTAAATAGATTAATGGCTGATGGTACTGGTTAACGCAACTGGTCATTAATCTATCAGTCTGTGGCATATTAAAGCAGGTGGAAAGATACAGGAACAGTTAGACAACAGGACCGTCAGTCAGTGACAGTAAGCAATTACAACTACTTACTTGTATGTAGCCAGTTGACAATCGATGACAATCTAACTATCGACGCATATCAATATAAATGTTAAATGTGTGTATGTTTCGCATTAAGTCTGAGAATTAATGCAATTCCCAGCACACCATTCTAGGAGCGCGAAAAAGAAGTCAGAAAAGAGTCCAACTAAAGAGCATTTTCGGAGCGCTCCGAAAAAGGACCAAGAAAAGAGTCCAACTAAAAAGCATTTTCGGAGCGACAGAAAAATTTGCTTAAAAAATTTATTTTTTTTTCATTTTTATATATTTTATTTAAATGAATTCCATTTGAATATTTTTTACTGTAAATACAATTTATTTAATTTTTTTCCATTTTTAATTTAGTTTATTTTTGTTTAAGTAAAAACAATTAAAAAAAAATAATAAATGTGAACTTTTAATTTTTTATATGTATTTAAAATTGCAATGACTCTTTTCTGACATGATGTAAGAGCTCTTTCAGAGCCCAAAAAAAACCCCTCACAAAAGACTCTTTTCTGACATTATCTAAGAGCTCTGACGGACCATTTTTGAATGTAATGGCCCTCTTTTCTGAAGGTTTTCGGAGCAATAATAATTGTTTTTTGGGCTCATAAAGAGCATGAACGCTCCGGAAAAGGTGTCAGAAAAGACTCTTTTCCGACTCATATTGTTTGCTGGGTTAATGCAATTAACTTGCGTGGTGTGGTGTTGTGTTGTGTAGCGTTGCATTAAGTCGAGAATTGTTGAACAATTATGCATGACACGTGCACACTTCATTCACTTTGGCTTGGTTGGCGCATTTTATATTGTTGCTTAAATGCATTTAGTACCTACAGAGACAGACAGACTATCACGACAGACTCTAAAATGACAGAATGCCAGACACAAATTCCAATATTGCTGGCTATTTGCTTAATTTCAGTATTTATGCAAACAATCAGCATAGTTTTCAAAAATGGCTTCCTACATTAAGAAGCAGATTAATTGCGGGCATTTGCTAAACTCAACCCAGTAAATAATTTAGCTGTCTCCTTCTTACGGTTTTATATTTAGGCATAAAAACGCTTTCATTTTATATCCAACTTAAGGGAAATGCATACAAACTGCATACATACATACATACATACATACATACATACATACGTACATACATCCATACATGAACGTATTAAGTACAAGTCTATGGTAATCATTTTAATGAATATCGAAACATACGTCGTTTAAAAAAAAACACTTTTTTGAATTATTGCCAATTTTTTTGTTTTTCTTTTATAGTATAGTATGTACCTACATATATTATACATACTATTAGAGTGAGTGCATTTTTACAATATTGATTGATAATTTATCGAAAACTTATTTCAATACATTGTATGTAAGAGAATAAATGTGTATTTGTTTTATTTTGTATTAATTTTTTATTTTTTTTATTTTATTTTTTTTGTACAAATATTGGCTGTTATTGGTTTTAGTGCATTGCAAATCGGTATGTATGACTTAATCATTAAATAATGTTTAATGATTTATTTTAGTATTTTATGCACGCCATTTGTATTTAGTAAAAAGTGAAAAAAAAAATATTGTTGAATTCATAAACGGCAACTTTAAAGTGTTGCCAACTTTGAAATTATTTGTAGATGAATGAACTCAATTTCGATATTTCACACTTTCGCCTAATTAGACTTCAAAACGGCTTAGTTTGTAGAAACTTAGAGACAAATTATTGGACAAAAAAAGAACTTCCCAGGAATGGTATTAAATTTATATTCAAATTTATAGTTTCTCTCAAATTATAAATCTCTATTAGGATCATTGTAAAATTACATCAATTTGTTAGGCCATGTTTTTGTCTTAATAAATGGAATTAAAATATAAAGCTTCATTTTAAACAAATTATCGATTGACTGTTTAGGGCTTAATAAAATGAAAATGTTTTATTTTATTTGAAAACAAATTTCAATATCTCCAAAAGTATAAAGGTGGATTCACCCATTTGTTCTGAACAAAAATGTTTCCCGGAGAAAAATTTTTTGCAGCGCGATTCAACCATTCCGAACGATTTTTTAGGAAAATCAAAGCTGTCGTATGTAAAAAAAATTGCAACTAGACAAGGCGAGTGTAAATCGACAACAAATATAACACAAAACAGAAACAACAGGCATTTTGTTTGTGTAAAATAATGTACTACTGTCAAAAATACTTGAAAAAGTATTACTTTTGACATAAGTAAATTGTAAACAAAGTCAGTCAGCTGGGCTACTGCACTCACCTTGTATAGTTGCACCATGACTGCGGCTATTGATTTATTTTGCTTTGGTTTTTAAGTGTCAAAAACAAATATTAAATTATTTTTAAATATTGTGTATTCAAAATTAATGAAAAAAGATTTTTGCTGATGACCATGGAAATACAAAATTAAATGTAACCTACTGGCAACTCAGTTCATTTTTGTCCAGATAAAATATCAAATTAAACCAATTCAAGCTGAAAGTTTTTTGTAAAAAATATTTTCTCTCTCTCAAAAAGAGACCCCTGAAACTTCATTTCAAAAAAAAAAAAAACTTTGTCCGAACAAATATTTTGTTCAGAACAAATGAGTGAATCCACCTTAAGAGATAATACAGTGTTTGTGCTTAAAACTCATATCTTAAAGAATATATTCTGAAAGTTCAACTCCTGCTTTGACTTTCCAAGTTTAAATAAATCTGTTCAGTGGTTTATTTATTATTATGTATAATTTTTTAAAGCTAATTTTGTAAAAATTCAAAAAGTTTTATTATAGAGAGATACATATATTTCGATGATATCTCTTGATACTAAAATATTTACAGTTTAAATATACTTTTTTAAGTGGAAAATTCAATCATATAATTTTTATTTAGCTGTAATATATTGAAAAACCTTTTTAATAACATATAGCAATTGAGGAATAATTGGGAATTTTCGAAATAAAATTTAGAATTTCAATTAGAAAAAATCCAAAGTCCCAATTTACACGAAGCAATTCTTTAAGCTAAGCTGATTACCTTTTAGACATCAGGGTGAGGGGCAGATAAGACGAGTGCACACTTGATTGTACTAGCAATTCGTTTTACTCTTTTAATTTTATTACATATGTGTATAAAAATGTGTGTATACTCTCAAATAAAAATACGAGTGATTTAAGCAATAAGAATTGTGCTGTGTGAGCAACGAAGAAATTTTAAGGTAAACATTTTATCAATCAGGGACTAATGGAATTGAAGTATTAACTTACAAATTGCAAAAATTTCTGTTTAAACTGAGAATTTCTACATGTATTAAATTTAGAAAATTATATTTTATTTTTTAAATTTGCCAATTTTTTTAAATTCTATAAATTTTGAATTGAAATACTCAATTACATTTGGAATGTTCTTAATTTAAGAAAAAAAAATTAATTTCAATTTGAATTATCTCAATTGAAATGCTAAATTTTATATGAAATTTTTTAAATGTCGACGAAATATATTATAGAATTTCTACGAAAATATTAAGAACGATGTTAAATGTTGGAACAAACATTACATACAAACATATGTACGTAACATCAGGCAGTTAAATCGAACGAACATACTTGCGTTTTTTTATACCAAAATGTCAAATAGTTGCAGGGCAAATGTATAACCTTTATTTTGCTATCGAGCCCACTGTCTCTATATCATGTAAATCACCAGAATATAGATTTTTATAAACCGTTTGGTTTCACCTCTTGTTTTGGGGATTTTACTTTAAACAACTCTAGTTAAAAAAATCCCATTAAAAAAGGTTTTTATGTTCTGTTTTAATAAAAATTACCGCATAAAAGAATGCGTTAATTTTCTGTATTCCAGGCAGCGTTGTAATAAAAACAAATAAGGAAGTGAGTGAACAGACAACGCAAGCAGACGCAATAAAAAAGCGATTAAAAGTAACGAGTGACTAAAACTGTGTTTACTAAGATAAGTAGATATATGTAAGTGTTTAACAAATGCTTAATAACAATTTAAATACAAACAATTATAATACTACTTATAGTTAGTTAAGAAGAAAGAAAAAAACTGCAACTCACCTTTTCGCAGGCAAATAAAACGGGCGCCGTTGCAAGACCCAATTTCAAATCGGCTGCTGTTGGCTTGCCCATGGTCTCTGCGGAGGAAACAAAATCCAACATATCATCAACCAATTGAAAAGCTAAACCTATATTACGGCCATATTGAAAAGCAAGTTCGGTTACATTTTCATCAGCTTCAGCAATAACGGCTGTCTATAATTGTATAATATTTTAGAAAAGGAAAACAAATAAAATGCATAAATTTTATTAAAATAAAAGTGTTTAAATATAATAAATTAAATTTGAAAGTAGGTTAAGGTTAAGTTGTTGATTCAAACAACTGCACCATGTATGTATGTATATAGTTATTTAATTGATTACATAGGTTGAGCATGTAATCAGTTTTGTTTCATTAGTGTTGTTTTATGCTTGATTGAATCTATTGTTGTTACTAAAAATGTATTATATACCGCTTTCAATGTATTGGCTATCAGAGAAGCCGTCTTCCTGTATGTTTTTGTTAGATAGTGGGCAAAACGTTCATTTTCAGTTTCCCTTGAACCCAGCTGCATAAATTCACCTTGAACCAAATCAGTTAAAATCTAAAAAGACAAACAAATTAAATGTAATAAAATAAATAATTAAAGAAATCAACATTTTAACTAAACACTTATTTACAATTTTAATTTTATTACTTATTTTAAATTAAAACAAAGAATTTTAATTTCAAAAGGAAGTCATATTTACACTCATAGCTAATATATTCCTAATGAACAAACATAACAAGTACGAGTATGTATGTACGTATGTCGTCTATAGCTGTGCACTTCTATATACATACATAAACATACATACATATGTACACACAACCATACACATATATATATATATATGTGTATGAATGTGTATGAATGTCTGTAAGTTTTTATAATTGTTGTAGTTCTTTGCATATTTATAGCATGTAATTAATTGTCTAATTAACAAGTTTAAGGCATTTCATTGTTAAACAGAAAATTAACTTCTAAATTCATGTAATTTTTTTATTGCAGACTTTATTTAACATCGATTCTTTCTAAATCCAGTTGTTTTTGCTTCAAACAATAAAATTAAATATAGAAACAGCCTTGAGTTGGCTTTAAGGCAAATTTTTTTTACGCATTTGCACATAAATGAGTTTTATTGCAATTTTAATCGTTTTGAACTTGATAAAAATTCATAAATTTCAAAAATATTAAAATTTTGTTGCCAAAGCTATTAAAAGAAAAAAACTAATACATATTTTTATTATATTTTGTCTGACTTTGTTTAATGAATTTCTATGGTACATTGGTGCTGTGCGTATGATTAATTAATGTAATAAAATGTTTTCTCTAATATTTAAGGGTAATTCATGATTACTTTTCTAATTGTTTTTAAGTACAGGGTCGTTGTAGAAATGCTGTTCTATAATAGAATAAATGAAACAAAAATTTTGGTATTTCGGCACAAATTATGAAAAATTCTTTTGAAAAGGAAATTTGTTGGGGCCATCCTCATTTACATACGTTAATGTCACAAGTACAAAATCATCAACCTAATGATAAACAAATGTCTCGTCCAAGCTCGCACTACCACAGATGTCATAGGGCTTATGTTTTGCTGACATTTCACTCCTATTTAATGGATCTCATCAGTTAACTAAATTTCTGTCCAAATTTTCTAAAATTTAAGTACGAATTAAAAAACTAATATATATGCTTTATATAACTCCAGAAATAAATTTACAATTTAATTTAGTAATTTAAAAGTGTTTCTAATTTATTTGTTATAAAAACGTAAATCGTGTACTTATATTTCATAAATTTAAAAAATTACTTAAAACATTTTATTGAATCGATTTGCAGTAAATATGTCATTTGATATTGTCCATATTCTAATGTCGCGTTCTGGTACCTAAACCATTTTAATTCAAATCAAACTTTAGTGGCTTCAAATAAAAAAAAATGCTGTGTATAATAATCACACTAAACATATAAAAGATATCAGTGATATAAATAATAGAAATCAAAAGCATGCTCAAGAAATAATCCAAGGAAACATAAAGTAAAAGAAAACCATAATTGTTTTAGTTACAGTTAAAATTAAAGTTAATGAAGATCTGTATAAAAAGTATGTCGTATCCATAAATAATTAATACGGGGCTTTTTGTTCGCAACGCAATTTAAGTTGAAATTATTTGATCTAATCGTGATTACGAACGTATCGGAAAACTTTGTCGCATGCTTAATCATACTAAAATCGAATGTAAATATTTCACATAAAAAATGCTAACAGAATATATTTCAGATTAAAAAATCCTTTTCAAAGAAAATATGTTCCAATTCCCAGTCGAAAATTAGATCTATGCTTTCGCATTCGATAAAACCTACCATTAGCTATTAAAATTTTATCGAAAAATAAAAACATAAAAAAAAATTTATAATTTGTTTATTTATTTTACTTTAGAGACATAAGACCAAGAATTGTCCAATATATAAAATTTGTATTTTATTTTAAATGACATTATTGTATTCTTATAAATATATGAAATACAAATATCTTAACTAAACCAATTTATGTGACAAATTTATTTCAACTATATGCACACTAGCGATGCCAATCCCTAGTTCCCGATTCCGAAAATCCCGGCATTTACAATTTTAAAATCCCGAATCTTGGGATTTGAAAATGCAGTCCCATTTGGCATCCCTAAAGCACACTTAACATTTTTAACACCTTTTTAACACCAAAGTCGAATAGATTTCATTAAGAAAATAAATACAATTTTTGTTCAAAAATTTAGTTTAAAAGTAGCCTAAAGTTTGAATAATTTTGTCAAACTTAATTGTCCAAAAAAGTTAACCCGCACGTCACTTTGAAGCCCAATCTCTAACTATTAAAAATATAGATTCTTCATTTGTTGGCATTACAAGGTCATAGTTTATTTAGCGTATCTTTGTACTTATAACCGGATTTACTTATTTACGTTTTAGATATAAACAAATACTGAGACAACATTGCTAATTGACATTGACACTAAAAATTTTTTATATCTCCCCCTAAATTTCATACATTTAGAAAATAAGCTGCCGAAATTAGTATACCAGCTCATCTCCTTGCATATAGATACATATACATATGTACATTAGGGTGGCCCGTTTGTATGGAGAAAAAATAAGGTATCTATGTTCCCGACTAATATGAAAAGTTGATTCATTTTCAGACTACGTTTCTCAATTTTTTTGTCCTGGTGTCAATATTTGATGAGCTGGATCAAAGGATAAAAATGTCCTTTTTAGAGGTTTTTTAATTTTTTTACATTTCTTATAAAGGAATTTTTAAAATTCTATATATTTAAATTTTTATTAATTTTTTTTAAACCTCAATTCTTCCCTATCTGACAATCTCTAATGGGTATTAAAATAACGTAAATTTTATAAGCTAAAAAACGGGAAAAACCATTTGAGTTAAATTGCATGTTGTTTATAATCCAGAAATTTAAACTATTTATTTAAGTAAATTCTATGAAAAAATAAAATTTTGTTTGGAATTTTGAAAATTTTTGAATTGATATTTTTTATTTAGTTAGGCTTGAGTTCATTAAATTATTTTTACTGAAGGTAGGAATTGATTTTTACAACATGAAATTTTTTTAAAATTTTTATTGATAATTTTCTTGGCTGAACTGGGAATCTAACCTAGGTTGAATTTACATGTTTCAAGAATCACCACATTCTTTCATCAGAATTCTTTAAGTTCTAACCTCTGCCCCACTGCAGTGCCTGCTAGCTAGCCAACAGTCAAACATCAACCTTTCATATGATACCAAATGGAAGAAATATGAAAAAAACCAAAAAACCTCTAAAAAGGACCTTTTTATCCTTTGATCCAGCTCACCAAATATTGACCCCAGGACAAAAAAAAATGAGAAATGTAGTCTTAAAATGAATCAACTTTTCATATTAGTCGGGAACATGCGCAACTTTATTTTGGGGCCACCCTAATGTACATATGTATATACATACATATATATAATAGATAAAGTCAATAATATCAACAATTTGAAATGCAAAAATGATTCGGCAATGGTAAACCTTATAGGCTCTATTGGAAAATCTAAAACAAAAATCTACAAAATAATTTCTTTAAGGAAGTATCATAATTGTTTAAAATTTTAGAGGTTTTGTAATAGGAAACAATTACATATGTAGGTAACTCTGAGACTTTAGGTACGGTCACATTTGTCAAATATTTGTTTGACGTTGTTTACTCTTACAAGAGTTTAGCAAGATCAAACAGCATCAAATAAATTCAAACTTTAAGCTTTGGCCTAAAAAAGAAAAGATTTTTTAAAAAAATAAACGAGTTCAAATATATGTATGTATGTTATATAGTGGTTACGTCTTTTTCGGCAAATATTTGCCAAATATGACTGCAACTTTAGCGTTTTAAGTCTGTTGTCAAAAACCCAATTCATGTATAATTTTATCATACGAAAATAAAGTATTTATTGAGATTACGCTAAAGATGAACAGAATATACAACAGCTTCGTTGTACTTTGTAAGCAATATTTCGATGTGTTACAAACATAAAGACAAAACTACCATGCCACTTTTTCTGTTACGCACTCAATAATAGAAAATAAAGCATTTGGACAAGCAAAAAACCTTTAAAGCATTTATTTAATCTAAACATTGTCACTCCCAGCCTCATAATTCAAAGAGTAGAAGACTAATTTTTAGAAATAAATATATCTGGTCAATATTTGTTCAATAAGTTTGCATCACTACGAGATTTGTTAAATAAAAGTAAACAAACGAAAACTAAAACTTTTAAGATTTTAACGTTTAATACAATGAACATAAATTATTTTTAAAAAACCAGAATGTGTCAGTTAGAAGAGTTTTATAAAAAAAAATACAGAAAATAAATCAAATATTTTACAATGCAAGTCAAGCATGCGGAAATTGATTAGTTACGTTTATACACACACAGAAACACTCAGACATACATACATATTTAGTACATACAAACTCAAAATAAAAAATGAAATTCAAATTCAAATTCATTTGAACTATTAATGAGGTTTGGCAATATCTTCGACAGAGACATGGTGTAAATATTTTGGAATTTGGCATCATCCAAAACCAAAATTCATAGCAAAAACACAAATGTTATGTAATGTGTAAAAAATAAAACACGTACTTATGTTAAATACAACAACTACTGCCTAAGTTTAAATAAAAAAAAAAAAACATTTATTTATTTAACATCTTCGATAAAGGTGCGTTTAAACTTTAAAGCCACCTAACATAAGTACAAGTGCTAGTATGCCTAAATGACTAAAAAAAAAAAAGATCCATCTTCTTTTTTAAGCGTTTTTCACATTAACAATTAATTTGTCATAAATATTCAAATTTTAATTTGACACACCTTTTACACAAACACACTTGAATTTTGCGGCTTTTTTTTTTTAAATGCATAAATTTTAAACTTAAACTCCCCTGTCTTACAACAATTGACCATATCTTTTATAGAGCTGTTTAATTTGATTTAATGGCTTGAAACTATTCGCCTCCTTTGCTGGCTGTATGTCTTATATAAAATTATCTTAAATATTTTATTGCCAAATAAATAAAAAAAAAACATCAGCAACGAGTGAGTGTTTAAAAATTATATATGCTGCCTTTGTTTGGTGTTGCACAGTTGGATTCTTGTTTAAGAACTTGAAAATGAAAAATGTTGTCTCGTTTTCAAGGTTGTCAACTTTACTGTAACCACTTCCTGTTGCACTAGAGTTCAAGGGAATTATTTGACTATTGTATGTTGTCTGTTTTTATATTCCTTTTAAGAAGGAATTAAGTATCAAAATGGTAGTAGGCACTGTAGTTCGTTTTGATTTTTTTTTAATTACGAGCTGTTAACTGTTGAACTGTATCAATTTGACAAATTCTTGAATAATGTTTACCCGAACCCCATCGGCTCTAAAGTTGGTAATTGTAATTATATATAAAGAGAAGATTTTAGTTAAATTAGAAAATGTTAACCGGTGCCGTATTGACTTTTTAAATATTTTTGCATAAATTTTTTTTTTATTATTTATTAAATTTTGCAGAATGCAATCGTAATCTATTTATATGTACATATAAGATCGTAAAAATCGGTTATTACGAACTTCCTCTAAGCCAAAGAAGCTTATTTTTATACATATTCCAAAAACTCAAATTTCCAACTCTTTGAAAATCTAAGAATTGCACTTTAGATTTTTATTAATGCGAACTAAATTAAGTCAATATCTTATATAATTTTACCGTACTTGACATTATTTTATATTCTTGCTCTTGTTTCATTGAAGAATACTATTAATATCATTTGATGATTGATTAATGAAATCGTGAAGTTTCACCATGATCAAATATAGAATGGTGAAATATCGAATTTTAATGAGAAATATTTCGCTGTATTTTACTTTGATAAAACTTCTGAAAATATTGAACTATGCTTGGAAATTATATTAACTAAGCTTGTGCGCATGATATTCCGATAAAATTTGGTACGTGATATTTTTTCGACTCAAGGATGGATGGGATTGAAACTGGTGGAAATCGATCCATTATTTCCCCTAGTCCCCATACAAATGGAGGACATTTGCAATTGGGATTTACAGATCATAAATGTTTGAATTATGCAAGTATCCAAACAAATTTCAAAACAAATCAGTGGTAAATGAAGCCAAATTATATCTACAAATTTTGTGCAGATCAGTCCATAATTACTCGTAGCTCCCATATAAGGCCAACTTCCGAAAATCACTTTCAAATGCATAACTCTCTCAAAAATGTTGGTATCTGAATAATATTGAAAGCAAGAATATTTCATATGTATAAAAATAATACGGTACAATATTATTATGATCGGTCCATAATTAGTCGTAGCTCCCATATAAGGCCCACTTTCGAAATTCACTTTATCGATCATAAATTTCTTACAAATTTTGGTATCCAAATAAAATTTGACACATACATACAATAATAATGACACCTAATTTTATAATGGCCGGTCCATAATTAGTCGAAACTCCCATATAAGACCCTCTCCGTATATTCACAGACATCATGACACTAAATTTTTGGATGATCGGTCCACAATAGGTTATATCTCCCATATAACGCCTATTTCTGAAAAACTGTTTTATACATATACTGGGTGTAGGGTATTATATGGTCGGGCTTGACCGACTATACTTCTTACTTGTTTTTTTTTTTTTTTTTTTTTTTTTGGAGACCAAATTGGCACACTTTCACAATATTTCTCAAGAGAAGATTTTAGCTCTATTTTACAGATTTGTTTTGATTCGTGACACTTTTAAAAATGTATTCATATTTTTCAACTGTCTTTTAGTTGTCCAGCATTATCATCATTTTGTTATACCTATTAGTGCTGGCAAAGTATTGAGTAATGGGTACCGAGTATCGAGTATTTGCCCTTTTTTTGGATACTCAATACTCAAAAGTAGTTACTCGATACTTTCTGAGTTGTTGAGCAAGTTGAGTGGGTAAAATAGTGCATAAAAATACATCACTGTATAAAAAGACAACTATGTATAAACTACAAAATTAAACCTACCGCCGAAATAAAGCTGTCTATTATTTCTTAAGTTGTTGTTAACGTTGAATTAAAAGTTAGCTTTACATTTATTTTTGATTTAATAATAAAAGACATACAAAACCAATAATAGTTGAAGATCTATTTTTATTTTTTAAAGAAACTACTTCAATTTGCGTTACAATTTCAAAAAATCCGTTAAAAGTATCGAGTAGTATTGAGTACCGAAATGAAAAGTATTGAATATTATTGAGTAATGGAAAGTAGTAGAATTTGCCAGCACTAATACCTATACTATTTCGAGCAGCAAAATGTAACTGAAAATCAAACAATTTTCTAACTTTTCAAACAACTCTCTACCATATAGATTCGGGAAATCGTCCTTTACAGTCTTTTTTTTAAGGATATTGGAGTAAGTGATAGCAAAGTCTTAGAATTTGTGCAATATATCAATATGATTAACGTAGACGAACCCATTTTTTATACTAATTGAGTTAGTGTATATTTGAATACATTCAACTACATTCATTTTGAAGCCACCACTTAATAACAAATGCAAAAACTTCCTGATTTCAATTAAAAATATATTATAGTTTTTTAAACAATGTGCAAATACAACAAAACAATTTACTTTTAAAGTAATTATTAATGAATATGTCAATATTAAATACTTACTTGACTCAAAACTATTGTTACATCGTCACTTTTCAGACGGGCAATCATTATGGAAGCCACCGATAAAATATAATCACCGGCCATTGTAACCTGAAAATACAACAAAAGAAATTAAAACAACACATTAGCAACATGAGTAACTTTAACATCATCATCTTTATCGTCACCGTTTTAATCATCATTATTGAAATAAACATTAATTAATTATAACGAAATATTTTCGAAATATTTGTGTTAAAAAGAAATCAATGAATGAGTGAGTAAAACTGAATGCCTAAATAAAGTAGGTATAAATGTGTATTGAAAGTGTGTTTCATTTTGAAAGAATTGAGTCATAGATTTATGGTAGATTGAAATTAGTTTTGTTATAAGTGAAAAACATTGTGGTATAATTATTTAGAGGAGGGTTGTGTGAAAGGTGTTAGGTTTTTAAAGTATTGAATTAATGTCTTTCTAAACTTCTAATCAGATATTGTGAGTGATTTGTTGGTATTGAAAACGTGCAATTGAGATGCGAACTAACATTAAGAACTTATTTTCTTCTTACGCATCTGAAAGTTCCAACGACAATTGAACTTTTGTTTCGAAACGACCCAAGTTATTCACGGCCACTAAGTGTCAACTCAGCTCAGATAATAAAAATCAATAAATCAACTTTATAAATTTAAAAGAAACTGTAGAAGTTTTCTCAACTGACAACCCTCGCTCAAACAGTAGTTTGCAACATATTACATATAAAGTTTTGTAAATTGTTTCTTAATTTTTCACAGACTATTGACTTCATTGTTCTGTCGTTGTTTAGTTTGAAAAGAAACACCAAAAACTCTTAACAATTTAATGTGATTTAACAAATATTTGTTGCTTTTTCTGTTGTAAATGACTTGTTATTTATTTAGTAAATGCTCGCATACATACATACATACATACATATGTATATACGAGATACATATATATTTTATAATTGAGCATGTGTACTCGTTTATTGTTATGAACATATGTATGTACATACATATGTATGCCTGTTTATGTACACTTTAAAGTTTAAATTTTTATAATATTGTTGTTAATTTTTCTTGAAGGTTCTTTAACAACATGTTAAACAACAAAACTAACAACAAGATAAGACACATTTTACTTCTGTTTTGGTTTTTTTTATTATTATTTTGGCACCACACATGCAGTGTGTAACTCTAGATAAATTACAAGATTATTATTTTCAGCTTTTAGAGTTTTATATTTTTCGCCAAACTTACATGCAATATTAAGCAGTTTTTTTAAGAACTAAATTCAAAATTTGTATGTTGCAATCAGTACTGTTTGGTTTGTTGAAGAGCAGGTTGCAGCAATTGCTGCTGAATGTAAATGAAATATATTTATGTCAGAATTGGAGTAAAGTAAATGATACTGCTAAGAGGATATTTGTTTAAACTTTCAAATTATTGGCCTCTAGGCTTATGTTTATAAAATTGTGAATGTTTTGCATAAAGATAGAGAATGCTTTATTAATAAATATTTACTTGAATTATTATTTCAGTTATTTTATTGCTATTTTGATGAAAATTCAACAACATTTGAACATAGTCACAATTTTGATCCAGCAGCTATAAAAAAGCTCTTCTGAGTTAAGAAATTAGGGCTCATAAATGCTCAATAAATAATGGATGCAGTATTGCCAAAACATGCCAGCAAAAAATAGCCAGAAACCGCTAAACGTTAAAAATGAACCAGCTTAAATTCGGCTAAATACTACCATGTATATATAAACCTTAACTCCTGCATGTATGATTTAAATGCTTTAATTACATGCGGTTTTTATACCCTACACCACCATAGTAAGGATGGTATATTGGATCTGTGCTGATGTTTGTAACGCCCAGAAATATTGGTCCAACCTTAAATTATCACTCATAATTACTTCCTGAGTCGATTTAACGATGTCCGTCCGTCTAGCTGTCCATGTAAAGCTTGTGTGCAGAGTACAGGTCGCAATTTTGAAGATATTTCGATAAAATTTGATACGTGAATTTTTTATAAATGCTTGAATTATGCAAGTATGCAAATAGATTTCACCACAAATGAGTGGTAAATAAAGCCAAATCAGATCTACAAATTTTGTGCAAATCAATCCATAATTTATCATACCTCCCATATAAGGCCCACTCCCGAAAATCACTTTAAATAGCATAACTCCCTCAAAAATGTTGGTCTCTAAATAATATTGAACGCAAAAATATATTTCATATATACAGCAATGATGACACCTAATAATTAATCGAAATCATCAGTTTCTTGAATCCAGTCTTTAAGCATTGGCTTGGTTTTCCACTCCTGTCTAAATTTTGAACATATGTAAGTAGGCTTACCCATAGTGACTGAGATAAAAAAAAAAAAACATTAATTCTATGTACAAATAAGTGGCATTTGATTAAAACTTACATATATTTAATACGCTAATATAATTAGATGTTCTTTTTTAAGATTTAACAAATATGTCTGTACTTCGTTTGCTTTCTTTCTATAATTTTTTTCACAGCTTATAACAAAAAACACTATGACTGAATAAGGGGGTATACCGATAACGTCTGTAGCGATGAGCAATGCACTTGTTACCGATCACAAGCAAAACAAAGTAGTAAAAAAAATACATCGCAAAATTAGAGTGCTGCCCACTAGAAAAATCGCTAGAAAAACGCAGAAAAAAAGTAGCTAAAAAAATAGTTCAGCTGTTTTATCAAAAACTTTCCCGTAATTGACAAAATAAAAACACCATAACTGGCCGAAAACCCACTGAAATGGCAACGCGGAATGGATGTACATACATACATATACATATGTATGTAAAATAAGTTTCTTGCAAACAAAATGTTATTTAAAAACGCCGTCCTTTTTAATCCTAATTTTTAATTTTCTTACAAGTTTTGCTTCTCAAGAATAAATTTATGATCATTTTAACCCATTACTTGGTAATGAAACTATTTAGTTTGAAATTTGCCAAAAAAAAAAAGGGGCATACTTTTAGGCATTTATGAAAATTTTGTATGTGGTCACCCAAAAAATAGTTGAATAAAGTACGAATGTGCTTACTCCATTTAGATTAACTTTACAGTCCTTTATATCTTGTAGGTGATCAGATGATCATGAACATCTGATCATCTACTAAATTAAATGTGATGTATCATAAAGTACAATTTCATTTTAAATTAAATGTGGATAGTATAAAAAATGTTGTCATGGATAGTATGAAAACTGTTACTTATCATAATGTCCATCGTTATGGTATTGAACATTATGATACTCCACTACACCGAATTATCTCTATTTATATAAATACTCGTAGCTAGAAGAACAAGTCAATGACAAACTTGAAATGGTAAAATAATTAACAAAATTATATTCTGCTGCAATAAAGGATTAATTAAGTATTAAAACATGTGAAATATGAATTAAACATGTCTTGTATTTAGTTGCAAAAATAATAAAAAATAAAATCAGAGTATCATTGAATTAATTTATATAACTTTTGAAATAATCTGTTGATAAAGATGAGGTCATTTATTTAGAATTTAATGGGTTTTTAAACACACAAACATGTCACTCGTGTTAGTAACACTAGTAATTGCTGCACTTAAATCAAAATATTTTTTACGATTTATTGTATGCCACATTCCTTTAATATAAATATGTACACATTTTATGACTTAAATTTAGGTCACTTTAAAACAATTTGTTGTATGCAAAAAATAATTTAAGCACAAATACATACAAATGTGTTGAACATACCTTTTTATGATTCCATAATACATTTACACTTGGTTTGCCACGACGAAAATCAGACTGATCAATAACATCATCATGTACCAAACTGGCCGAATGCACCATTTCAGAAAACAAAGCGATTTGTCGTTGTTTATGCAGCAATTGTCTACAAAAGAAATATATGAAAAAAATATATAACAAATAAAATTTTTGAAAAAAAAAACGCACTATAAAAGATAAAAAAAAATTGATGACATAAAATCGCACAATCATTTTGATAAACCATCTATACATGCAGGCAGGCAGCCACTACTAAATAAATTTAAATTGTTAGTATGAATACAATTGCTGCACGAGTACTTGAATTGTAGTTTATTGATATGTATTGAGGTATGTTCAAATATTTGCACTAAATCATAAAAAATAAGGTTAGTACGACAGCTAATTACTTGCAAAGCCTGTCAACCCAAAAATAAAGCAAAGAAATTTTGCAAAAATTTACTCATACAGTGTGGCATTAAACAGCTTTCAATCATATAAATAAAAAATTCAAATATTAAGTGAAGTAAACATGTAAACATGAACAATAATAAAAATATTCAACAAATTCGGTTTATTGTTTAAGTCACTTACTTGGTTTTTTCAACTCGTGCAAATGCGATTTTTATAAAAACTATTTTGCCCGACACTGTACATGCGCATGCAATCAATGTGTGTACGAACACTTTTAAGTGTATGTGTATAACAATTACAAAGCTTTTATTTGTTATAGGCCTTTTGGCCAATTTTTTATAGGGTCAATAACTAATATCAATACAACACAATAAAAATACACAGTTTTTTTTAAATGGAAAAAATTACATACATTAAATTAAATTTAAATATTTATTTACAAAAAATCATTAATATTATAAAAAACACACCGCAACAATAATAATAATGAAAAGCATTGTGTTTCACTGATTGTACAAAGTGATTGACTTAATAAATAAATAAATGCAATTTGCTGTTAGTTTTTTTTTATATAACCTACACGGCCACATTTGGAAGGATATTATGCGTTTAAGCTAATGTATGTAATGGCGAAAATTTCAATTTTAAAGTATGCTAATGGTTTCAGAATCGTTTTCTGAATCGATTAATCGAGCGAAACTACAGTTCGCAATTTTAAGGATACCTCCAGCATATTCGATAATCGTCAATCATTATTGGTCATAACTCCCATATAAATTTCACTTTCAAAAATAAATCGTCAATAAATATCTCTACAGTTTTTAGTAAGGGAACAAAGTTCGGTACAAATTATTAATTATAACATGGCTTATCGTCAATATCAACACTAATTCTTTAATATTTGTATCAAGTCTATACTTTATGTACTCTTAGGATATCATAAGATCTGACTTGACCGATAAATTTGTAATGCTAGTTTTTATTTTAAAAATATATGTACGTACGTATCAAGAGCAGAAAAAGTTAATGCGTTTTTTTTTTAAATCAAAATAAAGAATAAATGTTATAAATGTTATATTAAAAATTATTTAAATAAAATATTAATTAAAACCAAGTGACTGCAGTTAAATGAAAATTTAAAATAAAAATTTCCATCTGCCATTGAGACTTACCTTGATTCTTTGTTTAAGTGATAATTTATAGCTTTGGACATGAGCATTGTTACCATGGGCCTTAGGGCCTTGCCGTGGCCATCGAAATAGTATGTGGCGATTTTATCAAGTTCAGCTTGACTTGTACCTTGTGCAAGTAACTGTGAAGAGAAAGATAAGGAAATAAATAATTACAACAAACTTAAATATTAACTGCCGTATTTATAAAAAATAAAGTACGCTTGAAGTGTGCTTTAAGACGAAATTTTCATACAAAATTTTCTTAAAGTACACTTGAAGTCTACTTTAATTTTTTATAAATACGGCAGTAAAAGTTAAAAAAAAATTAGTTAACAAGTGAAACGAAAATCTCTCTTAAGGTATGGTCACACATGGCAAATATATACTTAAAAAACGCGTAACCACTTGTTTTACCAAAAATTTGTTTGACATTATTCACTCTTACAAGAGTTTTGCAAGATCAAACATCATCAAATAAAATAAAACTAAATATTTGTTGTGTCCTGTGCTAAATAAGCAAAGTTTTTTTTTAATAAATAAACGAGTTCAAATACGAGGTCTGGTCAAAAAATAACCGTTATTTTCAAATTTCCAGAGTTACGTATGTTCGATTTTCGCATTTTTTTTCTGTTATGTTCGTACACATGTCTGTTATATATGTTGGTAATATCAGCCATTTTGGATTGTCAGTTTGTTTTTGACAGATAAAAAGGTTAGTCGTGTTTGGTGTGCTCTTCGATTTTTTACTATTCGAAAAAATGGATCAAAGAGTTTTGTGCAAATAATTTAATTAAATGCGCAAGGACATTTGAAATGTTGACTGTAGTGTTTGGCGAGTCTACTATGAGCAGAACACAAGTTCAATTGTGGTATAACCGGTTAAAGGAAGGCCGAGAAGATGTCAGTGATGATGCTAGTCCTGGTCGCCCGAGCACGTCAACAACCGATCAAAACATTAAAGCAGTGAAGAAAATGTTTTTGGATAATCGTTGAACCACTATCAGAGAGGTTGCTGATGATGTTGGCATATCGTTCGGCTCATGCCAAGCTATTTTTACGGATGTTTTAGGAATAAAATGTGCGGCAGCAAAGATTGTTCCAAAAGTGCATGAATATTGCTCAGGAGCTGTTGAACATCGTCAACGACGATCCAGATTTCCTCAAAAAAGTCATAATTGGTGACGAATCATGGGTGTATGGCTATGACATTGAAACTAAAGCCCAATCATCCCAATGGAAAAGTCTAGAAGAGCCAAGACCGAATAATGTGAAAGTTTTGCTCACTGTTTTCTTCGACTGCAATGGTGTGGTGCATCATGAATTCTTGCCACAAGGTCGTACGGTCAATAAGGAATACTACCTTGAAGTTATGTGCCGTTTGCCCGAAGCAATTCGTCAGAAACACAAAGAACTGTGGAAACACCAATCATGGATTTTGCACCATGATAACGCACCAGCTCACACATTGATGCTTGTGCGTGAGTTTTTGGCCAAAAACAAAACCGTTATCATGTCTCAACCACCGTATTGCCCCCCGCTGACCAAAACTGAAGACACCGATGAAAGGAAAGCGTTTTGTTACGATTGAGGAGATAAAAGAAAAAACGAAACAGGAGCTGTTGGCGACACCAAAAAGCGCGTTTCAGAAGTGTTTCGAGGACTGTAAAAAACGCTGACATAAGTGTATTATATCTGAGGGGGATTACTTTAAAGGGGGCAAGATAGTTATTGATGAATAAATAAATACTTTTTGAAAAAATTGAAAATAAGGGTTATTTTTTCATCAGACCTCGTATATTTAATTTAATGGTTATGTCTTTTTCGACAAATATTTGAAAAGTGTAACCGTACCTTTAGTTATGCCATGATAATTTGTTCGTATTAACTTAATATATCATATATTTTGAAAATATAGGTAAATATTTCATCAAATTTCAATATGATCTTTGGTAATTTTGAAAATAACTTCATAAAACCAGTCTACTATAATTTGCTAAAAACAATCACATCTTTACTTGCTACATTCACATTAAAATGCAAAATAACCACTTTACAAAACGTAATGAAACAAGACAAGACAAGACGTTGTATTATTACAAAACTCTAACAAAACTTGCTGCAACAACAGCAAATCCAATCCTTTAAAGGCCAAAATGCACCACTATCAAATATGATGCGTATGAATGAAAGAAACATGGTTAATGGCCACAAAATCATTGTAGATTTGATGGTCAGAGTCAATGTTAAACGTACTTGTACATGGTTTTATGGCTTAATCTTGGCACTAATAATGAATAAAATATTTAAATTATAATTAACATTTCCATTTACATTTACTACTTACATCTCTAACATCATCATAAAAATATTTCAGTTCATCATCCAGTATTATGTAGGGATCTATTTGGATCTCACGTACAGGACCAGCTGGCTGTTGTGTATGAACTGAAGAACTGTTATGACGGCAGTTTGTTTTCATATTTGAGCTTTTCGATTTAGAGTTTGAGGTGGCTGTCGGACAACTATGCTGTAAAGGGAAAGAAAAAAAATTATTTAAATCATTTATTTATTTATATTTAAATAAAGAAAATTATTTTTGCACGCTTTATGGTTGCAATAACTAAGCGTGACAAATATTCTTAAAGTTCATATTGTTGTAATAATTTTGATTATTTTTTAATTTTTTATTTTTAATTTTAAACACATGTGATAAAATTACTTTTTCCATTTGATTTTAAATTTATTTATCTTAATTTGGTATTTGTTTTTTCCAAATTTTTCTATTACGTTTTAAATAAAAATTTACAGATTAAAACAACAAATTTGGAAACAAAAACATTTTTTCGGAAAAACCAACATTCATTTAGCTTGTCACTTGAAAAATACATACTCATATAAAACTACAATTAAAGCGATCGTCTGCAGACGACTTGTTTTTGTTTTTGTGTTTGGAAAAAATGTTAGAAAGTTTTCTTGTAAAAATAATTTAATAATTATTTATTAAAAACAGTGTTTTTGTCAAACCGTTGTTACTATTGGAGGAATCTGACTGAGTTGCAGTTGTGGTTGGTGGTTTAAATTTTTAGCGTTTCTAAAAACAACATAGTACAAACAAGTAAGAGTGATATATTCGGCTATGCCGAATCTTATACACCCTTCACCTTTGTACATACATATATATGTATATTATATTGTTACGTTTTTACCTTTTAAAAACGGTGGTTTATTTCCTTTCAATAAACCGGATTCTTTTTAATTGCAAAATAAAAGCGTCAAGTAGTTTGAAGAAAATATAACGAGTCTTTATTGATTTAAATGTACACAAACACAATTAAAAATTAACACACTGTCTTTTTACACACTTATAACTTATATTACGGTTTAAGAACACACTTAAAGTTTTCGAACTTTTTGATGTTAAACACGCCATCTGTTGATGGATTTGTTAGTAACAATATTAATACACTTTGTGCGATCAACGCCATCTGTTGATGAGTTTGTTCGTAACAATATTAATACACTTAGTTTTTTTGATGAAATTTTCAGAGGCGGTCTCGGATTTTTGCTCATATCTCCGTTATTTATGGATGGATTTTGCTGATTTTAAATAGCAAACTTCTCTCCCAATAGGCTTATGGTAGTAGTTTGGTAGATCGCCATTATATTATTGGGACTACTACATAAGTAATGATTGTGTTTACACAACAACAAGCAAAATAATTCATATTATAAGATTTCATAAATTATTTATAGTAAAAAAACTTCACCTGTCGTCGTTAAGCGCCCTAATTGTAATTAAGCTCTAGGTAATGTGTTTGATATAAATG
This sequence comes from Bellardia bayeri, assembly GCA_950370525.1. Taxonomy (NCBI): domain Eukaryota; kingdom Metazoa; phylum Arthropoda; class Insecta; order Diptera; family Calliphoridae; genus Bellardia; species Bellardia bayeri. The sequence continues at coordinate 132,426,779 of OX493264.1, forward strand.
TTTACATTTAAATCACTATTATTGAATTGTAATTGGAATTTGTGCAGTTTTGAACAGCAAAACCATTAAAAACAAAGAAAACTACAATTCCTAAACAAAAATATAAAGGAGAGTCAAGTCATTAATTTATTTAAACAGTTAACGAGACCATAAATGGGCAAGACCATTAAAATCATACGAGAAGAAGTGAAATAAAAATATGTATGTACATCAAATCAGGAATATAACAGAGATAAAGATTACATTACACACTTCAAGATAATAACTTTGTGTAAATTACCAATATTATTTAATGATTTGATATGTGTAATCACATCATACAAGTATTTATGTATTTACCAGTATGTATGTATGTATGTATGTATGTATGTATGTATGTATGTATGTATGTATGTATGTATGTTTGTACTTTGTTAACCTTGACTATGGAGATTTTAACACATTTATTTATTTAATAGAATTTACAAATGTATTTATGTGTGTTATTTTTTTTAGCTTTTGTGAAGATGATTTCAATATGAATGCACATATAATTTGCACCCTCCAACAAAACAACTACAAATTATTTTTGAAAACATGTCAAGATCTCTTCAATGCCACACACTTGGTAGCTGCTGTACTATTGACACTTTATTGTGGCCAACTGGCTGCCATAATAATAATAATAATAATAATAACAACAACTAACTGTTGACAAAATCAATTAGTTTTCTAAAGTCATCATCATATCAGGCCAAGTAGCGGCAGGTAGCCGCAGTTTAATAAGTAAAATTAAATTAAATAAAATTATGCAATAAACAATTTGTTGTAACTTTATGGCCTTTTTAAATGAGTTTATTTATATTTTATTTGTGTGTATATATTTAACACAAATAAAATCAGTTTTAAATAATGACAAAAAAGCATCCACTGCAAATGTCTGCTGTTAGACAGACGTTGACAAAGACATTTACATTTAAATTACTTGTGGCAACAAGAGCAAATGACAAATAATAATTTCAGTCACCATTTGTCATTTATTTATGAACGATCAATATTTGCTGTCATAGTGACTGAAATTTTTAGTAGCTTGCAATTCAGTCATTAATTCGTTCAATCAGCCACTCAGTCAGTCATTTATTCATAGATTTTACATAGATTTTGTTGTTGTCTATCATGCAAATAGAAAAATAGTATTAAAGTCATAAAACTCATAAAAAAGGTATGTATATACATACGTATGTACATTTGTTGCAGTTAAATAGTTAGATATAAAAGCTATCTTAATTAAAGATAAAAATACGTAAATCAATATTACTTTAGACAAAGTTTCGAAAAAGTAAAATAAAAACATATTGATGAAGACCAAATTTTATAGGATTTAAACACAATTGTTATTAAGGCTTCTAGTAATTTATGTTCTTTTCAATTACCCCTGAAGATAAAGCACGTTTTGACCGCATGTTAAAATGTACGTAGTTTTTTAGTCCATAATTTATGACAACAACAACCACAGAAACCTTCAAAAATGTTATAAATTTGTTTCGTTTTTACCCCAAAATAACAAAATATAAAAAAAAACATTGTATTGATAATCATCAAGTTATCTCTTGCATACCTACAATTATTAATGGCATTCAGGCGCACACACACACACATCCACACTATCTGCACGATTACTCACACATCAGCAACAAACATGTGTGCAGAATGCAGTTACAACATGTTCATTCACTTGGTAACCAGTTTTACATGCTGCTGTAAGAGGATGCCCTAACAGAAACATCAACAAAAACAACCAAACAAAAAACAAAAACAACAATATCAAGAGGATCATTGCGCTTGCATGCGATTCATTGTCGAATATGATCATGATGACGACGATGTTGATCATGTGAATAAAACCGGTAGTTATAGTGGATGCGTTGAAAGTTTTAAACGAAAGTTATTTTTACTTAAAAATCGTGTCCTTGTAACAGCTCATAAATAAACAAATACATTATTGCAATATAGATATGTACTCTAAAGTATGCACTGAAAAAAATATCTTACTCTTTCAGGCAATTGTAATTATATACATATGTATATTCTTATATATGATAAGAAAAGTTTAACAACTGTTTAACTGCATTAAAACTTATTCAATAAAAACAATAGAGTTTGGTTAGTAACGTTGATAAAATTACGGTCTTTTTATTTGAAAATAATATCGTTGTATTCTGGCAGTATTGTTTGTACAAGAACATATCATCGAGAAGAGTTATCCGGGCACAAGAAATTGTTTGCCGATTGAACAAATTGATGACTAGTCAAGCTGAGGGTAAGTAAACAAGACGGCCAAGACAGTACCTACATACATATAGGTATATAAATATACAGTGACTACTGTCAAAATTTTCATATAAGACACACATTTCCATTGTTTACATTTCCATTGTATGTCAGTATGTCAGTATAATTACATACGAGTATGTACTGTTTATTAAAACATTTTACGTTCAAAAACCCCCACTGTGCAGCAGAGTTTCTTTAAAACCAAACCTAAAATTTTATAGCAATTTAACGTTAAACATTTTATGTGAGACTGATAACAAAATACAGCAATGTAGAGTAAATACACAAAAACAAATAAAAATGCCATTAAAACCGACTTCCAAAACTATAAAAAACAATCACATTGCATAGTATAGTATATAGTAGTATTTTAGTGTTTTTTTTTTTATCCATTCACAAGCAATTGATTTTTAAATTTCACATAAACTTTAATATTTTAAAAATTATTAAGTTTTATGCTTATTTCATGTGTCAGCAAAAAAATTTAAACAAAAATAATGTGACAAAAACTTACAGTGATTTGTCACAGATTTAACGGCACCAGGGCGAATAATTTTCTAATTGTGGCAATTATTAATTATGAGCGTATCGTGTATGAGGAAATTATAAACAAATTAATTTGAATTGAAACTATAAAAAAATTTAAATCATAAATTGTTAGGTAAATAAATAAAAATAATTAATTTTTTACTGAAAAACACCCTACTACTAATATACAATTTCCTCGAAATATTCCTGTTCTACAAAATTATAGATTTAATTAATATTCTCTCTTCATAATTCACATTATTTTCACATACCATATCTGCGCAATGATCTCAACCTTTAAATAATTTGTATTGTTACTTTTGATTGATGTATTTAAGAAAAACCAAAACAATTTCGTTAAGTAGATGTTAAATATTTGTGGTTTAACTGAAATACCAAATATAAGTACTAATACAAATTGTTGTCACATTTTTAAAAAGAAATATGTAATACAAAAATTTGTCTGATGCTACTCATCATGATTATCAGCTTTAACAAGTACTCTGACACACTTCATGGATTAAAGCATTAAACACATTCACCACAGTAGGCTACAATATTTCAAATACACACGTTTATTTTGCCCAGCCGTCGTCAAAATAATCATTCACATATAAACGTGTGTATTTTATTGTTGACATATTGTAGTCGGTAGCCTGCTGTGGCGAATGTGTTTAATGCTTAACATTTGATGTTAGGTGCGAAAAGTGTTGCCATGAAGACTGAATTTTGGTATACTTCGGGGGTTTTTCTGAGCCAGTCGAAGTCAAATTACATGATAACGCTCCGATACAAATGTGTAAATTTTTGTTAAATGTTTAAATTATCGACTCTAACCAAGATTTGCCAAAACCGAGGGAGAAATGTACTCTTTATATTCACTTTTAAAATCGATAGAATAACATTTCTCATTTCTTTACTAAAAAATAATACGAATTTTTGTTGTGTTTTACTAATTAATTTTATTTATCAGCTAAAATAACGTCTACAGAATTAAAACAAATATTGGCAGCACTGATCGGTATAACAGCAATTACCTTTGTAAAGGGTGTTTTTTTTTAAGGAATAGAACTTTAAGTTGGCAACACTCTTTAAATGGCGGCCGTTTTGTCAACTATTAAGTAATTTTTTGTTTAGTTTGAATTGGCAACTTGAATAGAGTGACGCCTGAAGTACACTTCCGAATTGTGGAAATTTATTTTGAAAAACATGATTCCGTTCGAAATACGTATCGAGAATGTTTTTTTTTTTTAATTTATAGAACTTTGAAATTTAATAAAACAAAGATGATTTTTTTACATTGACATGAAATTTACTTTATTCAAAAGATAATCTTCTGGCATTATAATTTAAATATGACTTTTGGCATATGACTCACTCAGACGTAGTTAATCTGGAGGTTCAATTTTCGATGACTTTTTAAAACATTTGTGGCCGTATAATGTTGTTCTCCAAGTGGTCAGTCATTTCCGGCTTATCAGCGTATCTTTCTTCATCTTTGTTTTATTAAATTTCAAAGTTCTGCACATCTAAAAAAAATACCCTTTGCATGTATAAAAATAAACAAGTACTTCAACAACAAGGTATTTTTGGTTAAAATAAAATATTTAAAACTATTTTTATTATCATAAAAAATACGCACACAGCTAATAAAGGTAGCTAAGGGAATGGAGAGTTGAAGAAGAAGTTAACAAGCAGAAAAAGAAGACAAGAAAAATTGAAAAAGAAATGTTAAAAAAAAATTCAAAATAAAAGAAAAAACAACACTTAAAATACAACTTGGCTATTGGTATTTATTTCAGTTGAAGTTGTTGCATTGTTATTATTATTGTTTTTGTTGTATGTTATGTCAGCAAAAAGGGAAAGTTGTCCGTCCGTCATATACCTATGTACGTAGTTGTTATTCAGTTCATTCATACACAATGTTCACTACCGATGATGATAATGACGACGACGACAGCAACGATTATGAATTAATGGACAATATCAATAAGAAAAGATGTGTATATTGAAAACAACCAACAAACATACTCACTCAATAGCAAAATCAAATCATTGGCAACAACGAGAATGGATAAGTGACCAACATACATATTTTACTCAATCCACAACACAACGGTATTTAGAAGAGAGCAAACTATATACATATATTGAATAATTTCAATGTTTTGTGCTGCTTCTTTAAGAGCAAAAGAGTCTTTCTTCAATTCTCACACATTTTTAGTGGAAAGAGTAGTGCAGAAATAAAAAAAAAAACAAACACAAACTCACACAATTTCGAAAATAAACAAACACCTGCCGTTAACGGAACGAATTGACTGACTGATTGCCATAAAAATAAATAAATAGGTTTCTTTTTTATTTTTGTTGCTATTTAAAAAAAAGTATTTAGTAATTGTCTCTTTTTTTCTGGACTTACAGAAATGTCAATTGTTGTCCAAAATCAATTCCAGTAATGACAAACAAACAAAAGAGCAACAACATATTAATGTTATACATATATAATATTACGATGAGTATTATTATTAGCTTTTGTGTGATTTGTTTAATATTATTTGTCTGTCTTCAAATGAGTTTTATTTTGTAATAATTTATTTTTAATTTTTCAAAAAATTTGTTATACTGTTTAAAAAGAAACCGAAACAAGTTTTGCATATGTTAATGATTATCCCCCTTATTCAAAAACGATTATTAAATTTAACAAACGTTTATTAAGAGAGATTTGCATATAAAAATTTGCTTAATAAACGTTTGTTAAATTTAATAATCGTTTTTGAATAAGGGGGTATATATTTAAACATTTTTGCACGTTTTAACCATAAATCTATTGTCAGTCAGTAGGTAGTAGTAGTTTCATAAATTAAATAAAAATTAATAATTTCGAAAATATTGATTAGATTATAGTGACTGCATGAAAACATTGCATATTAATTTAGTTAAAATGTCTAATTTCAATTATTAATATTTTTAATTTTAGCAGATCAATGGAATATTTTATGAAAAATACAATGAAATTTTATTTATTTTTTATTTATTATTCAAATATGTAGAACTGTATACATAACTTTAATCGCAACTCACTTTAAACTAATGTATTCTGTACAAAAGGTACGTTTATGCCAAATCTGATTTTTGTTTAAACGCTATTTTACACTAAAACTAGTTTTGTTTCAAACAACTGGTAACACATACTAAATATTAGATTATTTAAATTTATACAGTAGTTCAATGACTTAGAATAGAATAGAATAGATTAATGAAACAAATAAAGTCAAAGATAAAAAATAAGAAATGTTGAGAGAAATCTGTTCTATTCTGTAACATAAATACGTACAGAAGTGCTTTTCAGTTTAAATAAGCATATTTAAGCATATTGTCAATAACAATTCAAACAAGTTTTGCCTTTTGCAAAAATTTTTGAAGCTATGTACATTAGGGTGGGGCGCTTGTGTATGGGAAAAAAATAAAAGTTAATTAATAAAGTTCTAATAGTAATATTTTGCTGGACCGATTTTACCAGTTTCAATCCCATCCGTTTTTGGGCCGACAAAAATATTATGTACCAAATTTTATTGAAATACTCTGCGCACAAGCTTTACATGTACAGCCAGCCAGCCAGACGGACGGACGGACATCGTTAAATCGACTCAGAATCACTTTCTGGTGGGTGTTGGATCAATATTTCTGGGCGTTACAAACATATGCACAAATCCAATATACCCTCCCCACTATGGTGGTGTAGGGTATAAAAAGCAGTTGCAAATCAAATTAATTAGAGTCATTTAAAACTCTATTGGATAAAGTTTTGTTTTGTAATAAATTACCATTAAATAAAACTATATATTTAAGGATCTACAAGTAATTAAACAATCAACAATGATAAATTTATAAATATCATACACACAAACAGAGACAGACAGACAGAACGACACTTGTTTAATTCACACTCTTCATATAATTTACATACTGTATCTCCTTTCTCACTCTCTGTGGCAAACAAACAGCTATAAATACACAAAACTCTATGCAATCATCCGTCAACGTCAAATAAAACATTGTTGTTGACACGTATCATTGCTGTTTATAGGGAAGTAAGCGTTTTTGTGATTTGTTATTTTGTCGGGTAGGGGTAGTGGGATGATGTTTTGTTGTCGTTGATGTTAATGATGCATATACATATGTACATATGTAAACAATTTTGCATTAGATTCCCTTCAACAATTTAATTTAAATACATATTTTTACATGACATAAAATTTGTTTGTTTTACTTTAAATGATTATCGAAACACACCATACATATATGTATGTAGATTGGGTACATATGGATGTCAGCACATGTATAGGTACATATTTACTTGTTGTTTGTTTGTTGGTACAATGATGGTAATGATAATAATGATGGCTCGATATCAATTGCGATTTGTTACCAATGTTTATTAAACTAAAGGCTGTTGTTTTTAAATAATTGTAGGTATACAAAAATACAAATGGTTTTTCTATGGTTATACATATAGTTAGTTTGTGTGAATTTAGCAATATACAATGTACATACATACATACATACATATGTATGTAATTTGTATATATTTTCGTTATTGTTTTGTGTATAGGTATAATTTAGCCTTTGGGGCATTTGTAATTGGGCTTTAGTTTACAAAGTGTTTAACACTCGTAAGTAGTTGTGTTAAATGCAATAAATATTCATTAGTGTTTTTAACTCTCGTTTGATTTGATTCAATTATACAAGTTATTGAAATATTTTACGTATCTATCCTACTTAATCAGACATGCAATAGCAGCTCAATATCATTGTTAATACAAATTTTGCAGACTCAGCAACTACAGATTCAATTATAATGAAAGTCTTTTATAAAAGAGATAAATTTATAGTTTTATCAAATACATAATAATATTCATTTTATCAGATTTTAATTATACGTTAAAGGTCATAACATATATTTTCAGGCGATATTTGTCTTATTTTTTATATAAAATTAAATTTTACAAATTTGAAGTTTCATTTTAAACAAGTAAGAGTTTATATGCGGCTGTGTCGAATCTTATATACCCACCATAATTTGTATCGTAATTTCTATTTATTTTAGATTTATTTTAATTGAATTTCATCTCCATAACGATATTTATAAGAATCATATTCCAGTTATAATCAAGAATTTACTCTTTGTTTATGTTTTTGCGGCGTGTAACATAAAGCGATTTACTTTAACACACAATAAATTAAGTACCAAAATGCCATAGCCAACTGATTTTGTCTTTTTGAAACGCCTAAATTATCACTGTGGTTATTCTCGGAACTGGATCTTGTACTATGGAGCTATGCCTAATTATGAACCAACTTTAACAAAAGTCAGTAGTAATATAATTTTTACATACTTTTAATTGATTTGTGTATGTTAGTTAATTAGTTTTCGGGAGTAGTCCTCATAAGGGAACCACGACCTATTACGGGCCAATCATCATGAATATCTGTACAACGATTTATATGTATGTATATGCGAATTATTTGTGTTGGATTTCAACGTAATAATGGTGTTTAGAAGAAATGTATGCGCGTTTAAGTGATTTTCGGAAGTAGACTTAATATGGGGCTATGTCAAAATTATGGACCGATGCAAACAAAATATTGTTTACACATTTCACTTTGCATAAAACTTATTGCAGAATTTTGTATGGATACTGCTTTTTAATAGATATTTATGCACCATAAAGCCATATTCCGGAAAGACATTTGCATGGAAGCTATGAGAAATCGTGGACCGGTTCCTACCATTTTCAACAGGACTTTTCAATACCAAACATTTCGGTGAATCAAAGAATGTTTGGTAAAAATTTCATTGTTCTATGTCTTTTTTTTCGAAGTTCCAACAACAGACGGACAGACATGGCTAGATCGTCTTAGAATATATAGACTTTTTGTTTCTACGACCATTATTTCTATGTGTTACAATCGGAATGACAAACGCAATATACCCCCATCTTTTTGGTGGAGGGTATAAAGATGTTGATCTGATATTTTGATAGAATTTTTTTAAATTTGGCTAAATAAATTTCTAAAATTTATAGTTTGATCTTTGCAATTTTATTTAACATATCTGAAAGATTATCAGCCCAATCATGAATAAAAAATCCGCGGGAGTTTTTTCCATTTTTATTTTTTTTAACATTGAATTTGAATAGCAAAAATGGGAAAAGGGAAAAAACTCCCGCGGATTTTTTATTTATGATTGGGCTGTATAAGTATCCAGAATATAGATATACAGTATATACAGTTTTCAAAAAAGGATAATATCATACTGAGAGTAAAAATATTTTTCTTCATGAAAAATCTAAAATATTTATAAAAGTTGACTTTTAATTTCAGCAGCAAATTTTGTAATTTAAAATATAAATCAAAAATAGAAAACACTTTTATCATGGTGCCAATATACAAGGTGAGTGCAGTAGCCCAGCTGACTGACTTTGTTTACAATTTACTTATGTCAGTAGTACATTATTTTACACAAACAAAATGCCTGTTGTTTCTGTTTTGTGTTGTATTTGTTGTCGATTTGCACTCACCTTGTATAGTTGCACCATGACTTTTATATTATCTACAGTATTTATAAAAAATAAAGTAGGCTTGAAGTGTGCTTTATGACAATATTTTCATACAAAATTTTCTTAAAGTACACTTGAAGTCTACTTTATTTTTTTATAAATACGGCAGTATATCTTTTATACGAGTATTTTATTTACTCGTATGTACATAAATAATTGCACATAATAACTCGAGCTGGTTTACTTATCAGTATTGCAGTGAATATGTACCGCTGTGAAAATTTAAGAAATGAGTCTAATTTAGAGCATAGTTGTGGTATGCGGAAGGATTGCCCAGTTAGTAATGTAACCATAGTGTTACATTTAAAATCAATAATGAAATCGTATAGCAACAACAAAAATAAAACAGTCTAGGAGAAAACTGTTTAAACAATCAAGTTAACATTTCGATTTGTATGCACAAGTTTGCCCTAGTTGTACATGATCACTGCAACCATTTCAACACTTTTACAATTAATTAATATAATAATATATGTACATGATTTCTGCAATCACATCAATAATAGTGACCATAATATTGTTAAAAAAAATGTAATTATTATTAATCATATTACAAAACTGTGAAAAATTAATTTACTCTTTAAATGTTTTGAACGACACTGTTCAGAAAAGTAGTTTATAGGCAAACTATTTATTCAGTAGCTCTCAATGAACCCACATACGAAAAAATACATATTTTAAATGCAGCAAAGAGAAAAAACGAAGACGAACAAAAAAATTTCAATTGAAATCGAAATTGCATAAAACCCAGGCGGGGAAGAAACCAACTTAACTTAAACTTAAACCAACCAACAAACAAAAATTGTAAAGAAATTAAAAAATACACTCTCTAATATTTACACATATATATGTATGTATATATGTATGTAAACAAATTTACAATAATACATACAATTTGCCATGATAAAAAAAACATGATTATTATGTAATTAATACATAAATGCATTTTTGTTTTAAACAAATAAAAAATAATTTTTATTTTTCTTGCTGTTGTTTTAACAAACTTGATATATTAACCGCCCATTTAGCAATGATCTCAAAATATTGGAAACATATTAAAAATTATCTAAAATTATCCATAACTTGAGCAAAAAAACGAAACTGAAAGAAAACACCAACAAGACATACATACATACATATGTACATACATACATATTGTTTTTCTTTTGAAAAATACATACGAGTATAAACAAAAAGGAAAGAAAAAGAAACAATGTTTATGACAGTTAATTCAAGTGTTTATTTTGGCTAAAATTCAAGTTTATTTGGTGGCTCTGGGTTTGGTTCAAAACAATGTGAAAATAAACATGGCAGGTTGGCAAATAAAAAACAGGATTTTATTTTCTTTTTTATTATATTATTATGTACTTTTTTACGTCTTCAGCCTAATTGGTGCGCAGTCAAGTGAATAAACCCAGAATTAACAATTAAATACATACCTATGTATGTGCGAGTATAATCAAACAAAAAAAATAAAAAATTACCCCTATCGTGAATAAAAATTCCACATGAAATTTGTTCCCTTTTCTTTTTTAACATTGAATTTTAATAGGAAAAATGTGAAAAGGGAACTAATTTCATGTGGAACTTTTATTCGCGATATTATTCCGAAATTGTCTTTTTTTTTAGTTAAATAAGTAAAGCTGGAGGTCCACAACTCGCGTTTTGGCCTCAACGCGTTTTAAGCTTTCCAAACGTTTTAAGCGTCAAGTATTTCAAGTTACATGCGAAGATTTTTCCCGTCAATCATTTGTGTTTTATATATATGTATGTACTTTCGGAGGTGATGCCGCAAGCCCAGCTAATTTTGTTTTTATATGAAGTTTTTATTATCGGTTTGTTTGTCAATTTCATATCAAAAATGTTTTTTCAACTGTCATTTTTTTGAGTGACATCACCTTTAAAATAAATTTGCTTTGCATTTGTCAATGTCAGCTGTTCGCCGCTTGCGACGCGTTCAAAAGTAGAAAGTAAACGAACTTTTCGCGTTTCAAGCGTCAATGCGTTCTACGCTTTTGAGTGTGTAACTTAAAAAAACTTTTTTGACAGTTGCTTAGAACGCGTGAAACGCGTAGACACTTTTTGTCGACCTCCAGCTTAAGAGGGCAGCATATATGAAGAGGAAAAAATTGTTTGCTGTCTATTAGGTTCACAAGACAAGAAGATTTACTATAAGTTAATATGCTTTACTCTTTAGTATCGCAGCAACAAAGTATTATAAAACGCACGTTTTTCTCTAATGTATACAACACTGTTTAAATTTTCAACCAACCATTAAATTCACCTTGTGGTGAAAATGAGAAATTTTTGTAGATATTACGAATACGGGTTTCATTTAAGTTTTTTATTATTTTTATAAAAGAAAATGCATTGAAAGTAAAAGTAAAAATGGAAATAAAAATGAAAATAAAAAAGCAAAACAAAACTTTACAAAAACTTCAACAATAATAATAACAACAAACAACATTTATAAATCGATAGTAAATTTAAGCGCGCGAAAATCATACTTCTTTCATGAGAAGTTTTTGTTTGTATTTTAATGTATTTGTAACCAACGGCCTCTATTGAATCTACCAGTACATAAAAATATCTACGGGTGTGTATTTGTGTAGATTTATTATTGTTTGACTATTTGCAGCGTACAAATGATTTGGCTACTCAAAACTACTTATTGCCAGAGTTAACAACAGTCATAACAGACAACAAAACAACAAACACAACAATAATAACAATATCAGCAGCAAATAACTGCATTTGACGCGTGCCACAAATTACCGCAATGTTATTGCACTCCACTCCAAAAGTTTTAACATTTTTAGCTTTTCTGGTCATACTCGTTCGTGAACGTATTCATCATCTCACCACATACAATTTTTCTGTGTTATTTTTGTAAGATACATACGTCTGAACTGCACTGCACGTACACACTTGAATGTGTGATTTTTGGTTTTTCTGTCATTTTAAATCTGTTTACTTGTTTTTTTTTTTATTTAATATTTTTAAAATAATACCTATACATATTAGACATGAGTTATAAATACATAATTCTTGTATTTAAATAGGAAATATTTGCTGGTTGCCTAAAGTGGTCGGTCTAGTATGGTGATATTTGTTAATTGCAGACTTAAAGGGGATAAAAATTAATTAAATAAGTGATACTTGCCATAAATTGCATGTATTGCTTATTTAAGAACTAATATAAAATCAACAATTACACTGTGGAACAAATTCAGGTTAGCAAAAGTTAGGTCGATTCTGAGATTCTGGTTTTTTGGCTATAACTCGTCGACTAATTGATAGTTTTTAAATCTGTAAAAGCCAAATTATTGCTAGAGACCTGTCCAACAATGAAAATGTTTTAAAAAATTGATTTAGAAAATTTTTGTGGTGCTTATGACGAGTTATAGTCAAAAAACCATATAAACAATATGCTGAAAATCGGCATTTGACTGCAAAGTTCGAAAGTCGTTTAAAAAAAATCGAACTAACATAAACAAACGCCGCGATAAGGGTCTTCTAATTTAGCCTCTATTTTCACCCCTCACTCCTAGAATCGACCTAAAATTGTTCCACAGTGTTATACGAAATAAATAGCTACTTACCAATTACAAAATGCAACCTAGTAGGAATTTATGTGAAAAATGTTTTTAAGAAACATGAATTCATATCATGGTCATTTGAGAACCGATTTGACCATATCTGTTTCTAACGGACCTGTAAAACGATCTGGAAACTTCAAAAACATTTCTTTATTCTTGTTAAAACTTAATTAAGTGAAAATATTCTAAAGATTTGTTTTATTAAAACAAAATTAAGCTGTCATTCTTTGAAACATTCTTGGAAAATTTTAGTCATAGAACACTACACTCCTGAACAATTTTCAATTCTGAAATTTAATATCAAAATGATAAAAAATTTACCGTATCACTTTGTTAAATTCGAGCAGTTTTTACTCGTAGTTTTGTGGCAAAATTGTATTGACATGAGTCATCTTTGGTTTCACTTAACAAGCTACACAGTCGACTAAACAATTAAGTTAGTGCATGAGAAATTTTTAAGTCGCGCAAAGTTTCGATTTTACCATGCCCCCTCTCTCTTTCTTGTGATGTTTTCCTCTGTGACCATTTTTACGCAAAGAAATTCATGAAATTCAATGCTGTATTAACGAAATATACGAAACTTGTTTGCGAAATTTGGTTAAAAATTTTTGAAAATGCAGTTGTATACACTTGCCCGACACCATATTCTATTTTTAATTCCGATATTTCTTCTTTACCAATTGATAACAAGTCACAAAAAAGCATATCAATTTACTGCATAACCGTGTCAACACTCTCACGTCTAAAATACATAACGTAATTTCACAGAATTTCCAGAAAACTGTTTTGTATTTTCTTAGGCAGTTTGGTATTGAAAATCAGCAAAATCGATAAAGCAGAACCAGAGTTACGGACCAAATTGTGAGACAACCTTCATAAATATTTGATATTTTTTGTCGATTTTATTGCAATATTTTGAAATATATTGCAGATATGTAATACCATGCAATATACCATGAATAATACCGAATATAGCACTCTAACTTGTTTTAATATACGTTAGCGATTAAATATTATATTAACATAATTAACATAACATAAATATGGAACTTAATCACCACTCATAACTACGAAGATCTAGTCTGATAAAATTAACACATTTACAACATGAATAAATTAGGGTATATTTAAATTTAAATGTAATTGTAATAAAATTGTAAACAAATAAAGCAAGCTTAATGGTCACAAATAAAACGCTTTCATTTTCATTTAAATATGTCGTAAAATTAAAAGTAAAACAAATCTACAAATTTTATGCATTTTATTTTAAGAAATCGATATTGTTCAATGGGAAAACAAAAGCAACAAGTAAATAAGTAAACAAATAGGAAGATCTTTACTGCCAAATACCTAAACTTATGCAATATTTTAAATAACAACAAATAAACAAACAAACCATCAGATACAATTGATGATAAGTTTCACACGCACACAAACTTTGGCCAGAAGCATAAACTCAAACTCAAATCAAATAAAACATTTATCAATCCATTTCATCAATGGCAAACAGCCATTCAGTCAGTCAATAGGCTGGATGGCGGGAAAACAGGCAGGCAGTTTTAACAATTTCAAAAATTGATCGACAGGTATTGATGTGGATTGTATTGTACCGAACTGGACGGAGTTGAAGCGAGTGTGTACGTGTATTTCAACGTAATATATCGTATCAGAAAAGTGCGCATATTTAAGCAGTTTTATGTTAATTTCAGTGAACGCATTTTTTTCATTACTTTATTTTTTATTACGTTGGCATGTGATTTTTTTTTTATACATTTTTGTGAAGAACAAAAAAAAATGTAATACCAATATTTTCCCTGCAAGAAATATATTTGGTCAATAACAAAAACCAGTTTATACACATTTCTTTAAGCGATTGTTAAAATTAGGTCAGCAAGTCAGAAAAAAAACCAACAACAAAATTAGCCGAAATAAAAGCGAAACCCAAAATAAAATCCAGTTGAATATTGAGGAAACCCAGCCTAGTCTGCACACTTGGTAAATACTTTTTCACATGCATGCATATGTATGTGTGTTTGTATGTATGTTTAGTTAACACACACACACACTCACACGCTTATATTTAGTAGACCGACCTCCTACAGTTGGGCTTATTTAACGATCTCTTAACTTCAACTTCAAGTAATTTAAGTTAAAATGCCGAAAACATATGAAAATAAGAAAAATAACAATAATAATAATAAACATAAACATAAAACAGGTGTAATGTGGGCTCGTGTATTTGATTTAAAATGCTGGCAGGTACATAATTTTGTTGATAATATGTTGTAACTACAATAAACTGTCAATAATACGTATGTATGTATGTACGTATGGAAGTGTGTATTGTATGTGTATGGCTCTTTTCAATTGATTAATTTGGAACCGTGTCTCCACCTAAGATATGTATATGAATATATTTAAATGTAGACACTCTTCAACAATAGATGTTTTTGTGTTAACAAGTCAGGGTAAATATTTGTGAAATATTTCTCAGGTATTTAGCCAAACAAATACTACATACATACATATCGTTAACTTAATACGAAAAGGCCCTAACTCATATTTTTCATAGTTTACAGGAGGAGAAAAAAACTAAATAAAAAAGATGCAATATTAATACAAAATTTTAGTTAGGGCTTTTCTTTTTTAGGCTATAACTTCGGTATTTTTTCCGAATTCATCTGATTTTTTTGGAGGAGGTGTCTCTAGTAATAGTCTATCGAAATATGTAAAAATATCGATTTCGAAAAATTATGAGTTGGGGCCTTTTCGTATTAAGTTAACGATATGTACTTATGAAATAGTAATTTGTTTGTTTAACTATTTGTTTAATTTTATACAGAAATATATGCATAATTTTCTAATTTGCGCTTTATAGTTTTATTTATTTATAGAACAATACAATTATATAACCTGTAAACTATTTTTTTTTAAATACATTCCTTTGTATTTTTTGATTTGTAAATAAATAGTAACCAGGCAAAATAAATTTTAATTAAAAAAAAATCTTCCACGAAAAATATGCCATAATTATTTGTTGTGACTTGGACGTTTTGGTTTTGGACAAAATTTTTGTTAAACTTGAAAATAATAATAATAAAAAAATGGTGAAAGTGTTTTGCACACAATTTATGTGTTGTTTGACTTCTTAATGAATAACAAGAGATTTAAATATGGAAGTGCTAATTCGCATACCTGTAAGATCTTGCCAGTAAGTTTTTGCATGAAAGTGAAATTTCATTGAAATTAAAAAAAAAATACATAACAACGTTTTTTTTATTTTCTATTAAAAAGAACTAAAGCCCAACATTAGATTTTAGTTACACATTTGCACTGTACACTGAACTATGACATAATCTAAGTATATAGTATAGTTATCCAATATACATACATACATATCTATAAGTATATAAATAAAATAGAAGGCGAATGAGGCTTAATGGTACTTTTTTCCTCAGATGGTCTTCTAAATAAGGAATGCATGAATAGAATCCCTAAAAAGGAACTTATTGGTTATTTTTTATAGACGGTACTTTTTGATCTTTTATGAATATAAATTCGTATATAATTTGTTCTTATGCAACAAGGAGGATATAATGGTACTTTATTTTAACTTCTTATGATACTTTATTAGTTATTCCTTTGTAATTAGCATGAAATTAAACACATATTTAAATAGTTCCCGAATGTAATATAACTGTAATATAAATGAACATAGAAAGAATCATTCTCTATGAAGTCTTATAGAAGAACTATCTTGGCACGTCCATCTGACATTACCTTCTTTCTGTCGAAGCAGTAACTAGTAGTGTATTATTTTCGTATTTTTATACAGGAAAGATATCGGCCAAGATTTTATTCCATATTGCAAAGAGAGCAGCTATATATATATAACTCTAATGTGTTGCGCGATCCACAGCCAGAAAAATATGTATATAGTCGCAATAATTTCATTTTTTTTAATAGTATGTATATAGTTGTGGCAACTATAATATGTTATAGTTACTATTCACATGATTATAGCAATCATATAGTATATGATTGTAGTTATAAATTATATGTTGCTGCAATCAAATAACTAATTACAATGTAAAAATGTTGAAATGATTGCGGTAGCCATGTACAACTACATTTTTTCTCAGCTTCGGTTTGCGATTAAATATTTGCAATAACGTATTACTACTGAGCTTACGAGTATGTTCTTAAAGAAAATAATGATTATTGAATAGGTTTTACAGCAATTTTAAATGATGGATATTTTCCTTTATTTCTATTAAAAGAATTAAATACGAAGATGACAAAATTAATTTGAATTTGTATTTTTTAATGTTATATTATGTTTGACGGTTTTAGTTGAAAAAACTTGAAGATTGAATTTTGCTACTATAAAACCGAAAGCACAAAGATGTCTCAATAAGATATACATATTAAAAAAACGTTTGTAATTAAATATAATAAAAAAAATAAAATACAATAATAAAATATGTAATTTTGTTGAATTTGAATTTATTATTAAGTAATAGTGGAATATTTTTTTATATAAAACTGATTTTTATATTTATACAAAGCAGTATTTTTGTGTGAAATTTAGGTGGCACATAATACAAAATGATTTCAATAGTTATAAACAATTTAATACAAATGATATAACTGCTAATTTGTGTTTTGTTACTTTAACATGAAATCAAAATTTGCAACCTAAAAGAAAACAATACAAAAAACACTTTAGATTTTTATAAAAAAAAATCATTGAATAAATGGACCAACTAACCAACTATTAGTTAGACAAAACCATTAAAACACATACTTACATTCATACATACATACATATGTATGTACTATGAGCCTCAAAAGTGAGTAAACACAACAAATTATTTGATTTTTTTAAGATAATGAAAATCCTAAAATCTATCCATCGATTGAAATTTAAAAGTTTCGTTTTGTTGGATATTTGGTTGAATAATAGATTCGGTTATGAAAAAAAAATTTAAGTTGAACTATAATGCTTTTCATAATCTTAAAAAAATCAAAAAATTCACTGGTGCTTACACACTTTTGAAGCTGTGTGTACATATTTATTTATTTGTTTAGTTATTTATTTCTATGAATGAAAATTAGTGAATTTGGAAAATTTTGTTAGCAACATTAAAAATACATGTCTGTATGTAAAAACAAAATTCCCCAAAATACCTATAAATTACAGTCGACCCTCGGTTAACGAACGCCTCGCTTAACGAACATTTCGCACAACGAACACATTAAAAAAAAATGTTTCGCTTAACGAACAAAGTTTCGTATAACGACCAACGCAAAATGGGAAATATGTACCGAATTGCGCGAAAAACTTCTGTCGGTGTTCAGCTTTAGCATCACTTGTGTTCATACAATTAACAAGAGGTGTTATTTTTTTTTTGTGAAAGTGTAACGTAACATACAAAGATGCCTTCAAATGTAGATTCGCAGGAAAAGAATAATAAACGAGCAAAAATAACTATAGCAATGAAGAATAAAATTATTTTTTTTTTGTAATTTTTTCGTTTTTTTTCATTGCAGATTGTCTCATTTCGTCCTATATTCAGTTCCTTAAAAATGTTGATAAATATATGTAAGTATGTTATACATATTACTTTCAATAAATATTTATGTTAAAATATGTTAGTGTGTATATTTTGCACTGATATATGTACTATATGGAAATAATGGTTTTGCTTAACAAACATTTCGCTTAATGATTCTGGAACGAATTCTGTTCGTTAAGCGAGGGCCCACTGTATTTCGAAATAATTAAATTTATTCCCTTTAATTGGCATTGAGGTGTTAATCGAAACCAATTTGAAAATGAAAAGAAAAACGTATGTGTATATGTGTATGAATGTATGTATGTATATTACAACAGCCAACTATGTAGCATAACTAAACTTTAAATAAACAATTGAAAAAATGTAGAGATTTAATTAAAGACTTCTAGTAGATAAGAAGATTCAGCTACAAATAGATACCGTTAGAGATAAATTTCAATGTTAAATAAAAAACACGCACATAAAGTGTTGAAAACCAGCCGAAACAGAAACCGAGTCTAAATATGTATCATGATTGATAAATTATTACAACACACAATATTTCAGTTTGTTGGGAATTTCTAAAACCAGAGACAAAAACACATTATAAGCATGTATGAGAGTTAAAATAAATGTTAAATGTAGATATGTATGTAGATATTATTCACAGATACAAACAACCAAGAAACGACTTAATAAAAAGTGAAATTTTAACATAAGGATTTTATTGCTGAGAATATAAAAATCTTTAAATTGTTTGTATTTAACATACATACATAATTTCTAATAATATGGTTAGAAATCTGAAATCAAATTTTAAAATTCTGTATTTTAAATATGTAAATATTTAATAATTTTAATGACTTCTAGAATTCATTATTTCGTAACTTTATTCGCCACTTTTTGCATTACAAATTATATATTAAAGAATTACTTTATACTCGTATAGGTATATGTATCTTAAAAAGGTCATACAGGTAATTATAAAATCCAAAAAATACTTTAAACAAATTGATTTAAGTATCATTTTGCAATAAGTTTCCTTAATAGGTATTTGTTAAGTATGTTTATTTATATTACATATAACCTTTTGTTGCAAGTAGTCTGGTTGACAATTTCATATTAGTTTTTAACTTAATTTGTAAGTCAAGTTTTTGCTGGGTATTCAATGTCGCAAATTATAGCCAAGAATCACACAATTTGCATTTAATATTACGAATCGAAAAAATTGTATTGTTATTAATTAAATATGAATGAAGTAGAAATTCGAAGTACCTATAATTACGAATAAGAAACCAAATACGATATTCGAAATTCATGCAAAAGAAACGTTAAACATTAAACCGTTGTTTATTACTATTATTATTATTATTGTTGTAGTTTTTATTTTGTTTTGTTACCGTTAACAGCCACTTGAATAGCTGAGAAAGTGTTTCACAAAAAAAAACAATTTTGATGTTTTTTTTTCTTGACTTATCACAAAGTTTTAATAATTTATTTTTTCGGCATTTCGAATTTGTGATCTTTTGTGTGAGAATGTGTGTTTAGCACATGGAGGGGGGGGGTTAAAAGGTAGGCAGGGAGGATGTGATGGCTATACTATGTTTCTGATACTAACATTGCTATAAAGTTGTTGCTAGCGCTGTTGCTGTTACTGCTGGCACTACTGTTGTCGCTGCTGCTTGAACGTGCGCTTTCTATTTGAGTTTATTTATTGTTTACTGATGATAGATGAATTCGTTTAAATTCATAAAAAAAAAATTTTATTAAAATTCAAATTTTAAGCTTGAAAAAACGAAATAAATGTAAACAAATAGCATTTGTTATAAATACATTTAAAAATAAGCAACAACTACCGCATAATAAAAAATATTTTGTTTTGTATGGATTTAGATGGATAGCTGGACATCGGAACAGACATTTGTGGAAAATAAATGTAAGTATATTTTTGATGTCAAGTGGTGTCAACTACATTTAGCTACTTGAATTTTTTTTATATTATTTTAAAAATAATTATGTTGTTTGTAGGTATGTGGGAAAGTTTAATAACAAACAAGCATATTCGTTCATTTCTCTGTATTTAAAACAATGTCATAAAACAGTTATTTCAATTTGATTAATTTTATAAATTATTCATAACCTTAGAAATTCAAAATGTTCAATAAATAAATATTTCCAAATAAAAAGGCAAATCATTTTAAATGCACTTCAAGCATGTCATCAACTAACAAAAAGGGTTTTCAAGAAACCATTATATTTTTTTTTTTTTTTAATAAAATTAAAATATTATAATTTTATTGTAGATGTTAAGTATGTATGTATGTATTTGTATACGTATAAAATACCAAAACAGTTTAGGGTAGTGTTAATTAAACTTGATAAGTTCATACTGTTGTAGAATATAACAGTTTTGAAGTTTTAATGACATTTACACTTGTCTTTATGGCGACTGACAAACCGACTAACTGACTTATGAACAAAATAAACGATTTTAATTAAACAAACAGTTAACATCGAAATTTATTTAACTAACAAATGCCATGGCTAATTGTATTACAAGTTTAAGTTATTTTTTATTTGAAAATTCCTATTTTGTTTTATGAAGAATTTTTTAATGTACTAAGAGTATGTAAAATAAGGAAAAAAAAATAATTAGTTTATAAGTGAAACATTGATAAGGTTGATATTTTTAGTTTAGTTTCTTGTATAATGAGTAAAATCAAGACAATAACATAATAAAAATTACGTAAATATTAAAAAACAATTTCTTATAAAATGTATGCATTATGTTGATTATCATATACCCGGACAAATCAAGCAAACATAGAAAAATTCAACAGAATTTAGTTAAACAACCATAATTTCCAACTTTGCATAAAGTTTTAATTCGAAATATATTCGAAATTCTAAACCCTTAGGCACCCTTAAAAAGAAGATCAAGAACAATAAATAATGATAAATATTTCACAAAAAAACTTCGGCCCAGTTATGGCAGACAAATGTAATTCAACGAAAATTTGAATTCTTGATGTTATTTCCAGATTAGAGTTTTGAAAAACATTTATAGCGAATAATTGACTTTTTTGTAAAATCTTAATTTTATTATTCACAACAAGAAAAATTAATATTATGTACATAGGTATTTAATTTACTTTTTTCAATGTTAAGTTAAAATTTTACACAAATAATATTTAAATTAAATTTATTTCGCGAGATCGAATTTTACTCGTACCTAGGCTTGCCAGACGTACTGCATTTAGAAGTAGGCGTACTTTTTTTTACTAATTGTACTTCTGTCTGCATAAGACCTAAATAAGTACGCAAATGTACATTTTCAGCCTCTGTACTTCTTTTTGTACTTTTTTTAAGGAGCAATTTCTTATTTGATAGCAAATATTTTGCTTAGTGTATAAAAGAAGCAACTTCAAGTTATTTGAATTGCCCTGAGTACACTTGTAATGAATTTTGCAATTTTTTAAAAACAGAAGATTGTAAAAATGGTATAATTAACCAAGTCCAAAAAAGCGATAAATATTTATAATTTGTTCAAGTAGCCAAAAAACAAGTTGTATTAAAACATTTAATATAGAATAGAAAAAAAATATTTTATTTTTTAAAAATAAAATCTAATACACCTGACTAATTTTAAGTTATTTTTTATTACACAAAAATATATAGGTACCTATGATCTCTTATTTTGTTTTGTTTTTATTATTTGTTATTTTCTTCATTGAATTGTTATTGTTAATACTTTTATGTACTGAATTTTTTGATTTTTTTTAAATAAAAAATGTACTTTCTTTCTTATTTGTACTGCTGTTTTTACTTCGATTTGATATCTGTACTTTTTATTTGTCGATTTTATATCTGGCAACCCTACTCGTACCTACTCTGATAAATAACAAATTTTTCTATAGGTACATATGTACATAAGTAAGCAATACCATTATAGTTCTTTAAACAATTTGATACATAAATTTCTTTAAGTATATTTCACGAATGTTTACAAATTAAGAGAACAAAACAAAGAATCAACAAATTAAATGGCAAACACCGTATGGAAGAAAGCTTAAAGAAAAGAGAAGAAAGCAAAAAACACTTCAACAAAACAATTGAGGAACGTTTTCTTTTACTTTTTTTTCGTTTAATAAGTAGAAGAAAAAAATAAATTACATAATGCAGAAATATTTATTGCACAATATAAGCCGCCAAAACATACAAAAACCAAAAAAGCAACAAAAAACAAAGTAAAGTATGTAAAGCTTTACAAAAAATTACATCTAACTTAAAAATATTAAAATTTTTTTAAATGTAAAAAGAAATGAAAAGAAAAAATAACTATGTAAGTACGTCTCCTAATTGGGAAAGTAATAAATAGTAAGGTGAGTTTTTTTAATAATTGAAAAAAAATCATATTAAATAAATAAAAAATTAACTATTCTTTCAACAACACAGACAAACAATATTTAACTAAAAAGTTAAATAAAGCTAAAGAAAAATATTGTTGTTTTTGCTGTTTACTATGTATGAGTGTGTGTGAGGAAATGAGTGTCTTATAAATTTCACTTTCATTTACAAACTGCAACTGAAGCAACTACTTACTACAACTTTGCTCCGAGTTGCTGGTAGTAGTAGTTATAAGTAGTAAATTTATACGAAAGGTAAGCAACAACACACTTCAGTTACAACAAATTTAACATTTTGTTGTTATTGTTTTTTGATTTTCTATTTATTTGTATTTATTTATTGCCAGTTGTTGGGAAAAAAAACGAAAACTTTAACTGTTAAAACACCGTTACAGCAGTGACGGTGGTGGCCATGCAACAACTCTTTTAGACTTTGACCAATTTTAAAGCTGAGCATTTTAGTTTTAGTCTCAACTTGACACTTTTTCTTCGTTGTGAGACTTATTGCGTTTTGCCTTTATTCCACTATAAAAAATACAAATAAAAATAAATATTCATGTTTTAATGTTACATATTTTACGCATTGTTTGGGCATCTTTACATTGAGAAATATAAAAATATGTAAATTAATTTCTGATTAAATTGTGTAACTAAGATTATAAACTAGAATCGGTTGCAGTTAGTGTGAAATATTGTGTAAGTCAATTAATTAAATTTTATAAAAAATATTCATTGATTAATATGCATAAGTTATTTGATTAGTAAAAAACTGGTTAATTTAGCTTTATTCACTTAGGCAGACATTTCGTTTTTGTTGTCAAACATTTCTTAGCTGTACAGCTGGACAGTAGCACGTTTTGCAAATTGTATTAGTGCCAATAATTTGACTACTACATGTCACAAAATTTTCCCCAAAAGGAAATTTTTGGCATAAGTGGCTTAAAAGCAAAAATTATTACTCGCTGTAGTTTTAAAAAGTTGAATTGTTTAAATATTAACCTTATATGTTATGTTATTTTTATTAAAACTTAGAAACATTTATAAGCCACAAAATACTTTTCCGGGATGGTTTATTTATGGGACCTTGTTGAAATAAAGGAGCAGTCATATTCAATAGTAGTGATATGTGTTAAAATTCATTAAATTATCGTTAAATTTGCGACGGATTAAACTGTCCACATAGTTAGATAGATGAAGTGACATTGTCGAATCAAATTAGAAAGTGATTGCATGTATGTAGTTTAGTAAAATTAAAGCATTGATACAAAATTTCCGCTTTATATACCCAGGTGTAGGCTGTAGAAATACATATGTATGTGCAATCTCAAACTTTGATAAAACCTATATATTATTTATACTTTAAGATCTCAACTCATAAAATCTACAAAGATTTATAAAATTATTGGGACAAACAAAAAGAAGCATAAAAATTCCATGAACAGACCAAATTTGGCAAACAAAATAGAAATAACCAAAATTTAAATTTCACACAAATTTGAAAATTAGGTTTATTTGCTGATTTTACAAATGAGAATTCGCCAACAGAGATCATAATAATAATAATAATAAAAGTATAGACAGACAGACACCTGCTATACAAAAAAAAAGACAACAAATTAAAACATTTCTTTTGTTGTTGCATACAATAGGTTTACTTATTTGTATGTATACGTTGAAACTTAAATAAATTAAAATATTTTTTAGAATTATATAATATAAATTAAAATCGAAGAAAAGAAAATTATTTAAATATCTTTCATAAAAGTTTATATTGCATATTTCAGCGTTTTTACCGCTTGTATATAACTTCAAACAATATCTTAATGATCATTTTAATTGAAAATTTTGTTGAAGTTTAAAAGTGAAACAAGAAAATTAAAAGTCATTAAGAAAATCTAGGTTTCATAAAAGAAATTTGAAGAAAAGTTGTATAGAAAATCGTTAAAATTAAAATATTTAAAAAAGGTTTACAAATTATAGTTTGGTCTTAAAAAACTTAACATAATTTTTGAGCAAAAAAGTTTTATTATTTTATTATTTAAAAATCTTTATGATACTGTTAATTAATTACGTTGTTTGCTTAATTTCTTTGAAAAAAAAACACTTTCATATTTATTTGATTTTTTTATATATTATTTTAAGCTCTTTTGTTGGTTTTAGTTTTTCTTTCAATTTGACTGACTTACCATTAAATTCAAAATACTTGTTGCTGCTGTCGTAGTATTTTTGTTGAATCCATGAAAATAACGTTTAGGCTGTTGAAAATGTAACGGTGCATTAGATAGGCAAGCGGAAGTGGTGCAGCTCACCAACCTTGAAGTCGACGTAGCAATGGAGCATTTAGTATTTGCCATAGATCCACCTAAATTTCTTCGATGATTGTTTTCTTGATGTTGCTGCTGCAACATTAGTTGACATACAAAACGATGATTGTGATAACGACGCGAACCGACTGCCACGAACAGTCCTTGGCGACCGGAAGTACTTAAACATGCCATATTTTTAGGTATTTATTTTAAATTTATTTGCGTATACAAGGAAACTATTAGAACGTTACGCGGTTTACAGATTTTTGCAATATGTTGTAATTTTTAACAGGCTTTCTATTTTTTTTTTATTATTATTTTTAAACTGTTACGACTTCATTTGTAGGATGTAAATTTTTAAGGATTTATTTTTAAATATTTTTTAAATTTAAAAGAGCTAAATTATTTAAGTTTTATTACACTTGCACTCTTTTTTAAATTAAATTTTCGTTTTACTTTATTTTTTTACTTTGGTACTTATGACTTTTTTATTTTTAAAAAAGTATTTGACCATAACGTCTGAAAATGAACGTTTGTATATTATTTATTGTATTGTTACACGACTAAGGACGGCTTAAAGACAACAAAATCGAGCGTTGCGTTTGGCTCCAACAGCTTCAGCAAAGTGTTTTTTGTTTTAAGCTGCAAGTGCCTAAGAGCTTCAGTTTAATAAAATAGTTGGTAGCTTGTCTGGCTGACTGACTGGCTAGCTTGCAATTTGGTAGGTTCGTTGGTAGATACGACGTCTGTTATGATGTCTGTTAAGCTTGACTTTACAGCTACACATGCGGGTTATACACTGGCTAAACTTGTTTGGTAGCAGAGGCGCCTGCGCCTATGTTTCGTTTTTGGCAATTTTTCGTTCCACAAAAGAGTAGTTTATGTTGAGGTGAATTTACATACACACATGCTCTCTCCGGCTTTTACAGTTGAGTTGGATTTCTTTGGGTTTAATAAATTTTAACTTGTCGTGTTGAATCTGCATACGACTTTACTGAATCCCAAAGAAAACTAGCAATCTTCTTTCTATTTAATAATCTTTGCTAATTAAGTGGGGGTTTAGCAACAAGAGTTTCGTTTCACCTTGGTCCAAAGTTAATGAATCGCCTTAATCGAAATTACTCGGTTTGTTCTTAAACATGTTATTGTATTTTTTAATTATTTCACCATTTCGATGTTTAATTCATTTATGTCTTGTTAACAATTTCTTTTTATTATCTATATTTCAATAAATTTTATTGTTATCAAAGATGTTGCTTAATAATAGGAACTTTTAAGAATTTCTTTTGGTTTTTGACATTTTTGACGTAATTTTTTTTTTGTCAACATATGATTGCCGTTTTCCCCACTTGCGAACATGTGTTTGAAGAATATGCGAAACAAAACAAAAACAAAAGATATGTTGTTGCCAGATCTGTAAATGCAATAAGAAGAGTAATTTTTAACATAGTAACGAATATTCCTTAGGCTTGGCAACTCCTATTTTGTGTTCGAAAAGCTTTTTCAATATATCTCTGCTTTATGCAAAAAGTTGTCCCCTCAACAGCTGTTTTATTTTTCAATTTCTGTTTTCGTAATAACAGCGTGAAAAATATTTTATCAATTTTTTTTACGAAAATTAAATAAAAATGTCTCGCAATTTGGTAATTTATGTTACGAACTTCATTAACCGCTTAGAGGCATTATTACCAACAATATTTCACCAAAATGCTGGATTTCCTGGTAAGTTTATGGCACAATGATCACTGCTGAAAATTTTTACAAACACATTTTGTTTTAGTATTGGCCTTAGCCGGTATGCCAAGTACCTCTGCCGGTCGTTATGGCCAGAATGATAAATGTTCTCATCGTTCCCTGAAGGATTTTATCGGAGATGGTATTTTATGGGCTGTACCCAAACACAGACGAACTGTGGAAAAACGTTTGAGCCGCAAATTTGGTTATCCCGAATACAACTGGAAACCATTGCGCACTAAGACCCATTTGCGTACTTGCAATCAATGTGGCCATGATCATGAAGCTGGTATTTTGTGTCCTCACTGTTACAACAAAGTGCGCGAAGAAACCAAACAAATGCAAGATCAAATACAACAACAATTGGGTTTGAATCCCGTGGAACAAGATGTTGTGGTTCTATATGAGGGAGAACGTACTGAACAGCCTTCGGAAATATTAAATGGCAAACGTATTGTAGAAATGCCCAAACCTAGGCCTTTATGGTTTACCAAAAATCTCTTGCAGAAAACTACACAACAACCTTCAAATTCTAAAGAAGTCAAGCCAAATGATTTAGCTTAAACTATACTTCTACAATTTGTTATTTACTAATTGTTAGAAATTAAAAAATAATGATGAATTAAAAATCTTCAACAAACAGCACTTTTATTATAATGAAATTTCATTTTTTCTTTAGACAACTTTTTTAAAAAACCATTATTGAAATCTATCGCTTTCATGGCTTTTTTGCCCTCAACACGCAGTTGAAAAACTTCCACAAAGGTGTTGTTAGCACATTTTACTTGCAAACATTTACGTTCTTTATGATATTCTATTGCACCTGGGGGAGAATCCGGTGAAAATGGTAAATTAAGAGTAGATGCTGGTAATTTTACATCTAATATTTCAACAGATTTTGTTTGAAATTTGGAGGTTAAAGTTTTAAAAGTATACAAGGACCTATGACGATTATATATATCCTGTGCTGACATATTCATCCAATCTATTTCAGTTATGGCTGGTGTTATTTTCGGTGCTAAAAATCACAATTTTAATTAACGAGAGAATTACACATATTTGTTTAAAGAATCTTACCATATGAAGCCTTTTCTTCATTTTGTTTTAAAGGGTTTTGAAATGTTTGGGGATAACCTTTGATTACATCCAATAACAAGTTAGCTCCTTCCACAGCCAATACCTTATGTAATTCCGGCATATAAACATCGGGTTGTATTGTTATTGATTTTTGAGCAAAAATCTAAAATTAAAAAATATTGAATTACATCTACATTTGATTTTAATTATATACCTACATCACCAACATCAAAACGTTTGGGTTCTATACGCATTATACTAACACCAGTTTCTTTATCGCCATTCATTATCGCATAAATAATAGGGGCAGCTCCACGCCATCTTGGCAATAAACTGGCATGCACATTAATCATACCTCTACGAATGAAATTGAAATTAGCGCAATTATTATTTAAATCAATTGTGTACAACCTACAAAGGAAATGCTTTAATTATTTGTGCAGGTATTAAGTGACCAAAAGACACAACAACTCCTAAATCATACGCACGACAATCATCTGCAACTATTGGCCATTTATATAAACGTAACTTCTGTTGTTCGGCATACTGCCGCACACAATTTGCGGGACTTTTAAATGAGGTAACAACTCCTAAATGATCTGCAAAACTGTAAAATAAGAAATTTATTATTATGTATGTAGTTACCATAGCTCAAGATTACTGTCCGTTCCAACCAACTACTAACCTATTATGCTTGTGTAACACTTTAAGACTGGGCAACGAGAAATTGTCAGTTCCAAAAAATAAGACTTTTAATTCATTATTTTCTCTCTTTGTAGTAAATGCTTTTAAATACTTTAGTTTTCTTTTATATTTATAAAAATTTATTGAAATACCCGAAAAAATCATAGCGGTCTACTAAAACCTAAACAGCTGTCTTTGTTTTCTTAGGTTTCTCTTCCTTCATTCTTTGCTCATAGAGTTGCCGCTAGATGAAGCTTTTAAAACGATATTACCCAGGGATGTAAATGTAATTGTTGCTACATAAAGATGTTTACAAGAAATGCAAGAGTTTACAATCGGATCTAAGAACTAAAAAATATGTAGCTGAAAAAACAAGTTGGAAACTGATTTTATATTAAATACGCAGGTACTTGGATTATATAAGTCGATTGCTCATCCAATTGTTATTGCTTGTAATTGCTTATTTAGTGTATACAGACTTATTTGATCTCTGAATTGCTGAATTTCAACAATGTAATCATTAACAAATATGTATAAGAAAAGAAAAGTCTATTCCCACGAAAGCCGGTTAAACGCACCCGAGACTAGTCGGCCAAGGGCTATCAACTTAGCAACTACTGCGGTTACAACAACAACATATAAAAATAGTGTGTAATAAAATATTCTTGTATATATCAACAAATCTTGAGAACAAGCCAAATTAAAAATAAATTAATATAAATGTTCTGAAAACAACATATCTGGCAACTCTTTAAACATTTATTAACACAGGGTTATTAACTTTTATTTATGTCAATCCAGCGATTTCTTTCTTTTGTTTGTCGTTCATACTTTTTATTTTTGTTGTAGGGAAATTTTCCTTTTATTATTATTAAACAATTACTAATAATAAAAAACGTATTTACATCAATAACGTAAATGAATATAAAACACCGTGATACAAATTTGCTAACTTTTATTTGGCGATAAAAACACAACTACAATGGACACTTTATCACCCGGAAACCCCAGTAGCAATCAAAAGCAGCATTTGGCTCTGCGTGTAGCTTTGGATACTATGAAAGATCGTTGCATTTTACAACAGAAAAGGCTTTCAGAAGTGGAAGAAGAAAATCAACAATTACGCGAACGTTTGACACAAAATACTAAATCAAACGGTAATGCGTCACACAATGCTGGTGGAGTGGCTGAAAATTTTCAACTGCGATTGCAAGTATCCGAATTGCAACGGCAAAATGTACAGCTCAATGCCCACATCAATATGGTATCGGCTGAAAACCGTAAACTCTGGCAACGTCTGTCACAAATGGCCAAAGACCAAAGTAGAAACATAAAGGATAAGGACTCAACGCTAACAAACATTAGTGTTGGAGGAGTGGTTGCCAGCGACGAATGTCTGAGTCCTCGAGGCAGTAATGGTTCTGCCAATCAAAATCTAATTCGCTCCAAGACATTCACACAACATTCTCCAAACCCCAATTTACGACATAAGTTGTTATCAACTGAAAACTGCGGCTCTAGCGAAATGTTGGATGTCAGTTTGGAGGCCGATGTTGCATTAGAGGCTTTTGGCGATGATAGCGCCAGGCAGCACACAGGTGCTGACAATGATGCTGAAGTAGCCCAGGTAGCTATGGGTTTCGGCTTTTTAAATGTTGATGACTCATCCTCAAATATATCGTCGCATGAGCAAGACTTTAATATAGAGGCTCGGAAGTGTATGGAGGGTTTACAAGAAATGCGTCGCGAGGCTATGAAACAGCAGCAGGATCTGAATTCTGTTTTTGCGCTGCTTGAAAGTCGTATTGGTAAGTCGGTTTGTTTGGTCGTAAAAGTTTTTTTTTACATTTTTCTTTCTAACATCACTAAAATAAATATACAACAGGTATAACACATAATTTCTTATTTTAGCTCTACAACCCTGTCCGGAGTGTGTTAAAAAATCGAATAAACCTGAAATGGCTGATAAAAGCCTAGAAACCGATGAGAGTTTTAAAGATGCAACAAAACACCTAAACACTATTTACGCTGATTCATCAGCTAAAGTAACTCCAGTGGCTCAAAACAATCACTTGAACATAATACAGGAGAAGATATTAGCTGATGAAACCAATAATATGTGTCCTATGTGTGGAAAAATATACGACAGTCAAGTGACATTTGAATCATTTTGTGAGCATGTCGAAGAGCATTTTCGTGACGGTAACATTCAGGATGTAGATCACAGTATGGAGCATAATTTTGAATTAATATCACATACGGTGGGTGATTTCTGACCCACCAGAAATCGTATATATTTTTCATCCGATTTATAATCAAAAGAAGACGCAAATAAATTGCAAACTGAAATAATTTTTTCATTCACACATATATATATCATTTTTAAATCTTGCTGCAAAATTAAATAAAACTTTCAACGAGATTAAAAAATTACGTACATATACATATGTGAATGTTTGTATGGTGGTATTGAATACATGTGACAAATTTTTGTTTTTAAAGTTATAAATATATGAATTATCTTTAAATAAGCCGTCGACTGGTTGCAAAGTTACATATATTAGGGGCATTCATAGACTTTAAAATGACCAATTATTCGATAAATTGTTTTATTTTTTAGTTATGCATATTTTATATACATTTAACTGTGAATACCCTTAATAATTTGTTTATGTTATTTTAATTATAATTACACAGATAAATAATAAACACATTCTACAATTTTATCTTATACTTATAACATGCATAAATAAATGTATGCGTTTGAATTTCATTTCTTCTGGTTTATTTATTTTTTTAAATCTTCTTTAAAAAACTTTTTACTTCAAACCGTTGATGAGCTTCTGATATAAAATAATTGCTCAAACTTTATATTGATTCTAAGTTATATTTTATTTACATAAATTAAATTTATTTTTTTATTATCTACTAGCTGACCCGCCCCACCATCTCCTGAAGAATTTGTAAAGAATAAAAAAAATCGGCCAACTCGCTCCAACCGTTTTCACGTGATGCTATTTAATTTTTATATATATACAGGCATGTCACAGAAATCGATCAGAATGGTTTCAATTCCATATTCGCAAATCGATCGTTTTTACTTTGCGTTCTCTTGATTCCGATCGATTTTGTTTATTCCCAAAAAAATATTAAATCTCGCTTTTTAACTTAAATATGGTAACGTTGTGTAACCAAAACAAAAAAATATGATTTTTGTAATAAAAAGTATAACAAAAGCGAACAGAAAGAGCGCTAACAAAGAAATTTTAAATAAAAGTGAAGAAAACTTTTCAAAAATGCCCGAAATTTAAATTGTTGCTGTTTTAAATGAACAAAGACATCAAAACGCAGTTGAAAAGCTACAAAGAAGAAATTTAAGGGATGCATCTGAAAACGACAAAAGTTTTCTTGTTGTTGACACCAACTTTGAAATTTTTAACATTTTATTTAAATATCAATGAGATAACTAAAACAACAATGAAATAATAAAAGTAATTGTTTAATTGTTATTATATTTTAGTAGTATGAGTTTTTTTCAGTATAAAATAATAAAAAACAACAATTCCACTTTAGAAATTTAAAGTGGTTTCATTCCGAAAAAAAAATCGTTTTTCGTTTTCTAAAGACTCAATTTACGGAATCAAAACCATTCGATCGGAATTGAGTTCTGTGACATGGCTGATAGATATAGAATAAGATGTATATATGTATTCACAACCTGCCTGTTCTTATTTATTTGCACACAAAATATCTAAATTTGTACAGCATACTTTAGGGGGCTTTTTTAAATTAAAGTTGACTGGATTCACAAAAAAAAATTCCGAGTTTTACCCGGAATTTTTGATATTTTTTTCTTTACAAACCATCTCCTGAGAATTTCGAATCGAATAAAAAAATATCAGCCAAATCGCTCCAGCCGTTCTCACGTGATGCCATTTCATACATGGACCATTTCATTTTTATATAGGTATAGATTATTATTTAATTTAATTTTTTTTTGCCAACAATCCTCTATAAAGCCAATCTGGCGCTGAGGCGAAACATGTATATTCGTTTTATCATAATTTATAATAAAAATTGAATTAAAGAAAAAAAAATAATCTATCAATTATTACATCTACATTTTACTTAAACTATGTTAAACAACTAAAAATATGAATAAAGTAAATTAGTAAAAAAAAAATACATACTTTAATTTCAATAGAGGTGTTTGTTTAAATTACCTTTAATATTATGCTAAATTTAGGTATCTTGTTTAAAAGCAAAAGAAATGTTTCTGTTATGCATTTATGTATGTTGTATGTATGTGGTATATTTTGCTGTGTCATTATTCGAATGTGTCATTATATCGAGCCAAAAAACAAATGATTTAAATTAACAACCTTCAATATGTTTTATTTCGGTTTTCGAAAACTAAGAAGCCTATTATGAATTTGTTTGAAAGAAAATAATATTGCTTAATGCCAAATTTTGTAATTCATTCGCTTATTTGAACCAACATTTGTCAAGTCATACAGTTATATCGTAGCAATAATTATTCTAAATCTAACTGAAACAAATCGCAGTTCAAAGTTTATGAAATGCAATGAAAAGCAAAAGCATTTATATTTTTACTGTGATATTTTACTTATTTCATATTAATTACTGGTTGAAATTTATTAACATTTCGGTTGTCTAATAAAAAATTATTCTGCTCATAGCTGTGTTCCTTAACTTTTGCCCCAAAAAATTGATATCAAATATCTAAAAGTGACAAGTATGTACAATGATAATTGTTGTTTTTAAATATATTGCAATTGTGTGAAATATTATAGACACCCACAAGTTTTTATTGTAACAGGTCCGTCTGCTGTCGTATATAGTTCTTTCATAGGGAACAGTTTTTAGGTGATAAAGCTTTTGCTTATTGGGATTTGGATTGTTTCGAAACAAAGATTCCATTGCCATGGGAACTTAATCTGCAGATTTGAGAAGCCTGCTTAACAATCATACTTTAAACATAAATGTTTAATATTTGTTAATGTATCTATGCCTAGATGTTGTAAGTATGTGTACGCAGGTCAAAGTTTCATTTACGAGTACATATTGTTTTTATGTTTATTGATCTATTATGTCCTACTTATGTACATATGACCAAGTTTTGTGCTGAACGCAAAAATAAACACTTAATTTTATTATTATTTATTCATATATACCTACTAAGGTTTTATAAATACCATACATGTTTGTTTTAATTAATGCTGTTTTGGCTAATTCCTCAAAATAGTTATAATGAAATAAGAGCCTAAAGCTAAATATACTGAGCTTTTTTTGAAGAGTTTGTTATAGAAAGAAATGACAAATATTTTTAAATATTATTTTTAAGAAATTAAAAAATCAAACACTATATTAATTTGGGTTTTCTGAAAGTATGTGAAGATAAAATTATTAAATCAATTAAACTTGAGAGAAATATGACCTTAATACCAGGAATAAAATTGCAAATTATGTTTTTTCAATTTCTGAAACTTTTTCAAAAGTTTAATAACAATAACGTAGCGAAAAGTGATTAACTTTTCTGTAGTCAGTTGACAAAAATAGTCAAACTATAATGCTAAACAACCAAAATAAGCTAAATTAAATAACGATTAAATACATAGTAGGTACACAGAAAAAAAAATCATGTTTTTTTTCAATTAAACCTTTAATTGATTTTAAAATAATTTTCAATTAAAATTTTAATTGATGCAATTACTTTTTCTGATATTTTCAATTAAATCTCACATTTTTTTTTAATTGATACAATCATTTTGTTTACAGGTCCGATTTCAATTAAATTTTTAATTGATTCCACAAATATTTTAATTGAAACTCATTTTTATTTTTTTTTTGTGTATATTTGAAGAATAATAAAATTGTATTGAACACAATTTTACTCGAGCTGTGACAGTTTTGCATAAAGTGTTTAATTTTCTAAAATATGTTGTGTTCCTATCAATAAAAAAGTTAACTCAAAAATGTATTTTTCACTAAACACTTAGAGCTAGTTTTTTACTTGTCAGTTAAACTCAGCTTAACACACTGTTATATTAAACCTCAAATATATTTTGCCGGGATTTAACTACTGATTGTGTTTCTCAACCTCCTGTCAATTTTGTTATACTGTTCAGTCAATATACATATGGCATTCCTCCTAATTTTTTATATAAATATGGCAATATCTTAAATTTTGTCAAAAAATCAAACCAACGTATCCTAAGGAATTCTAAAAATTACAATTTGCAATTGTTAGAAATTAATTATTATTTAGTTTTTTAGAGAATTTTTGTTTTTTTTTTAAATAAATTAGTTTGTTAAGCGAAATCTTTGAAAGAATTCGGCGTCGGTATAAATGCAGAAATGATTTGGACGTATCTTTCTAACAATTGACATATTTAAGTTATTATATGTGTTTGAATCACTTAAATCCTCATCATCACTGGAATAATCCATTTTTTTAATTTTTGTTAAAATGTCGTAAATTTCTTTTCACTTGTTGAATTGTTTATTTTATTTTTCAGCTGTTTGTATTTTGACATTTTATATCTAGGTTTAACTCACCAATGATGCTCAGTTAAACCTAGATTATATATCAAATAAATAATAACTGAGAAACACAATTTTTAGTTTAATCTAGGTTTAAGCGAAAAATGTAGATTATCTTTATCCCAGAAACTAGCTCTTAATCAACGACAATCGAGTTCAAATTTGAATGTACATACAGTCGACCGCAAAACTAAGAACACAGTCACATATATTTTTTTTTATTATTTAAATTAAACTATAAAACCAAAATATATAATGTCTAAATTCAATTGACTTCAAAAAAAAAAAGGAAATCCATTTGGTCGTATTAGAAAAATACAGGAAATGTTTGTCTTAGAACTTAAATTTACATTGCAAAAGTGAGGACACACCTGTAAATCTGATTCATGGAATTCACTAAGTTTTTTGTTGTTTCGGCGCTTAGTTTATTCCACTCTTCTAGAAGCACTTGTTTAAGTTGGTGTTTGCTGCTAATTTCATGCTTTCGCACATTTCTTTCCAGAATTTCCCATATGAGGTCTATGGGATTTAGTTTGGGACTTTGTGGGTGTGTAACTAGCATGTGTGAGGTGTTATAAAAGATCCGCATTTTTACATTACGGGCTGTGTGATTCGGGTCGTTGTCTTGTTGGCAGTAGAAATCGTTGGCTAAACCCATTTTTGACGCACTTTCCTGCAGATTATTTTTCAAAATGTCCACATAAACATGCTGGTTCATCGTATTTTCAATAAATACGAGATTTCCAACAACTGAAGAGGTCATGCAGCCACAAACCATAAAACCACCACCTCCCTGCTTAACAGTCTTCACCAAATTTAAATGGCCATTAGATCCAAATATGTACATTATATTTTGGTTCGTCTGTGAACATTACTTTATTCCAGAACTCTTATACATGTATTACACATTGAATATACGAATCAAAATATAACAGTGGGTAAATCATTATGTCAAACTATGAAAGATCTTTTTATTGCTAATTGCTTAATGATTGAAAATCAAATACCCTTTCCGGATTAGACGGAAGTAAAAATAGAAAATGTTTTTGAAACTCAAAGGAATTAAATCGGAAAAAAAATAAATGAGAAAAGTAAAATACAAAGTCTATTTTTTTTGCAAATATGTAACTGGTTTAATAAAGTTTTTATTTGAAATTTATTTTTGTTTTGATTTTATGTTTTGCTACACTGCTACACAGAAAAAAATAAAAATGAGTTTCAATTAAAATATTTGTGGAATCAATTAAAAATTTAATTGAAATCGGACCTGTAAACAAAATGATAGTATTAATTAAAAAAAAATTTGATATTTAATTGAAAATATCAGAAAAAGTAATTGAATCAATTAAAATTTTAATTGAAAATTCTTTTAAAATCAATTAAAGGTTTAATTGAAAAAATAAACATGATTTTATTGATCATAATCAATGCTCGCGTGAGAGCAGTGTTAGAAAAACGTGACCTACTCTAACATTTAGAGTTTTCAAATTTGTTTTTGACAATAAAATAATAATATTGTTAAGATATTTTTAATGCGTGGTTATTTCAATAACGTTAATTAAGATAACTAAGTAATTAAAATAAACTATGTTTGTAGTATTCTCTATGTTTAGTTAAATGTTCTTGTTATACAACAGGCTCATCAACGGCCTCCACAAAAAAATTACATTTGTATTCTCATCTCCCAAAATGAAGTTTTGAAGTTTATTTTAATATTCCATAAGAAACATAAAATAGGATCGAATTGACTGATTAAAAATACCTTCTTTTTTCATTTGTCTCACATTTGAAGTGAGTGTTTTGTAAAAATGCAAACATCAAAAAGAGTAATGCAACTCAAGTTCATTTTTCAAACTTCTTTAGCAACTTAAAATTTTAATATAATAAGAATTTGTATTAAAGTTTCAATTATCTTAAAAACTATGTTTTGTTTTATATTAAGTTCTGTGTACTTTATTGGCAACGGACCAATTTCTGAAAAAACATCATATAATTATACCCTACACCACCATAGTGGGGAGGGTATATTGGATTTGTGCTGATGTTTGTAACGCCCAGAAATATTGGTCCAACACTCATCTTAAAGTATACCGATCGACTCAGAATCAATTTCTGAATAATATGGTACAATTTTATGATGATCGGTCCATAATTAGTCATAGCTTCCATATAAGACCTACTTCAAAAATCACTTTAACGATCATAAATTTCTTAAAAATGTTGGTATCTAAATAAAATTCAACACAAATAAGTTTCATATATACAGAAATGATGAAACCTAATTTTATAAAGGTCGGTCCATAATTAGTCGAAACTCCCACATAAGAGACCGTTATATACTTTAACCTCCATAAATCTTTTAAAAGTATTTACATCGAGATAAAGTTTAACACATATAATATTTATATTCACAGAAATCATGACACTAAATTTTTGGATGATCGGTCCACAATAGGTTATATCTCCCATATAGCGCCCATTTCTGAAAAACTGTTTTATATATTTACTGGGTGTAGGGTATTATGTGGTCGGGCTTGACCGCCTATACTATTTTACTTGTTTTAAAATAAAACTAAGCTAAAATTCATACAATTCGAATTATATTTATTATTTGAGTACAAACATAAACAAATAATAGAAAATAAAACAAATATTAAAATGGTTGTTATTTATTTATAGAAAACACGTTAAAGTAAAAGCGAACTTAACCAAGATAAATGTTGTAAAAGTTGCTATCAAATATTAATGGTCTTTTAATAAATTTCTTCTTTGTCCTTAATTCAGGCTTCCCCGTTAATCTGGTAACAAAAAGTTAAAATTAAACAATTAACCATAAAGGTGAAATTGTAACGAAAGTACTTTTGATCAGAAAAGTTTAACGTTTATTTCAAAATTATGCATAATATCCAAAATTACAGCAAGTAGAACAAAAAAAAACTGAAAAAAAGATCCTATTAAAAGTTATATTCAACAGATACAAACACACAAAAATAAATATCATCAATCGATAAAACTGAATAAAATATAAACAAATTGGCATGTGAAACAAAGCTAAAATATTTTGTATTAATTTGACTATAAAATCTCTTACCCAGTGATACAAATTTTAGTCACTTATCTGGCGGGTATTAAAAACTACCTTTAACATTTTTAGCAAAATAAAAATAAATAAACTCCAATAACAAAAAATTTGAGCTTAACATCATCACTAACAAAAATAAAACATTAAACAATTATTTAAAGGAAAAGTTAAGTGCAACCATGGTGGCCAGCCAAACTATTCAAAAGCTATTTCTACTGTTGCCACTGGCATATCCTAATGTGGGCAGAGGTAATTAATAAAATATTTAAAGGCCTTTTTTTATAGGAAAAACAAATAAAAGATTGATTGTTAATAAGATATTTAAAATAATACATTATAATCTACATTTAAATATTTAATTGTGTTGTTTGAAAAAAAAAATAACTGCTGTCTATTTACTAAATAGTTTGTGTTTCTAAATAACTTCCTGTTTAATTATTATTTGATTTAATTTTATTAAATTCATTAATTCATTTAATATCAGTGTGCTAAAAAATATTGTGAAAAATATTCATACTTGTTAAGTAAATTAGTATAGGTTGTAGGCCTGGTTGGGAATTTCAATAATGTTGTGATTTCTAAATCATATTCAGTTTTATATTTTTAAAATATATTAACTTAATGTATGTGATGAATTTTAGTTCATAATATAAATATAAATAAATATAAATATAATTCATATAATTGGTTTTAGTTAACCATTTAAAATATTCTCCAAATTAAATATAGAATGTCCCAGTGTCCCACCTTATTAGTGAGAAATAATTAAGATTCTTGTGTCTAAGAAAAGTTTAGAAATCTATACTAAATATATTAATTATTAAAATTTGTTTTAAGATGCTGTAGCTTAATTGGTTAGCGCATTTGATCATTGAGCATGAGTTGGTATTTGTAGCCCGGGTTCGATTCCTAGCCTCTGCCACTCAAACAACATCAGTTTTTGATAATTATTAGTTTTCCATCATAATTAATATTTATCACAGCGCCCTCCTTCGGTGGTATAGCATTCAAACGCCACCAAAGTAAAATAATTAAATAAAGGCTACAAAATCAAGCTTTGACGTTAATGCGCCTACTCACCACCCGAGGCGCTGCAATGCTGCACTAAAAACAAATATAATGCGCAATTGCAAAGTTGTGATATAAAGGTTTTTTTCTACTTTCACCACCTTTACTTCTTCAATCTATCCCCTTTCCAAAGAAAGTAACGCAATTATATATAGGCATATTAATTGCATGAGTGTTACTTCTCTTTAAAAAAATAATCTAATTGTATGTAGTTCAGAAATTTCGGAAAGTTCCCATTGAATTTCAGAAATCTATAAATATATTTAAAAAGCTTCTTATAATATATTGTTACGTTTTTATCTTTTATTAACGGCGGCTTATTTCCTTTAAATAAGCCGGATTCCTTTTAATTGCAAAATAAAAGCGTTAAGACTAGACTAGGCGATAGTACGCCGGACTATCAGTCAGAGGGTCGATTACCGCCTAATACTCTGGGTGTTATCTGCAGATAAGCCAAAAAGCTTCGCAGTTTGTGTTTGTTAATTCTATTAT
Organism: Bellardia bayeri; assembly: GCA_950370525.1. Lineage (NCBI taxonomy): Eukaryota > Metazoa > Arthropoda > Insecta > Diptera > Calliphoridae > Bellardia > Bellardia bayeri. The sequence continues at coordinate 132,466,810 of OX493264.1, forward strand.
TAATATACAGTTGGAGAACCCTTTGATGTTCACTCAACGATGACTCAAAATAAACTTACTTTGAGTGGACCAGTTTGTTCCATTTATTCACTAGCGCCATATTCTAGTAATTTCCCGCTGCATCTAGAGAAGACAATCGAAAGTTCCTTCCTATAATGTTCAACCAAAGCCGTTAAAACTTAATGTTGCCATAGAGCTCAACTATGTTAATAACAGCTTGTTATCACCAATGTTTGTAACTATGTATGGCAAATGTTAATAATCATGTTGTATGTTGATAAACAAGCTGTATGCTACCGTTACCGTTAAATTTAAATGGAAATATAATTCCGTAACAATATGTAATAATTCTAATTAAGAAATTTCTATTTGTTTATATTTCAAACACAAATACACATTTTAAAATATTTCAGTAGCAAACGGCTTTACTGTGCAGTGTAATAATACCATAATTTATCATATTATCACAGTTATTATCCTCAATTATATAATTATTAATTAGTTTCTTACCAAAGTTGACAGAATTAAATATATATTACCATAAATTAAGTATAATTTTATAAATATTAATAACCAGTAACTAAAAAACACATTAAATATAATAGAAATTGTAAAAATTTGGTTTGTTTTGATTTTTTAGCTCCAAATAGCAGTATAGATTGGTCTTACGAAAACCCTCAAAGCTGGGGTATTGACTCACCTCAGTGCAATGGCAACAGACAGTCTCCCATACATATTAGAAGTACAACGGTGAGCTTTTTTTTCCTAATTTTAATTTTGTTTTTGTTATGAATAAAATTTATATTTGAATATTTAAATAAAACAAAATTCTCAAGATGCAAAATATATGTTAATGGGACAGGTTACTCGACTCAGAGACTGTCAACAAAACGTTCAATTCGAAAGCAAAAGTTATTTCGATCTGCCAAAATGTTATTTTTAACTAATTGAAACAAAATATTTTAGCTGTTAAATAACACATTTTTGCATAATAAAGACAAATAAGAAAGAAAACATGACATATTTTGAGAACTGAACCAATATGAGGCCTAGTTTTAAAGTTTATGGTGTTGGGTTATTTAAGAGTTCACTAAACCGTATAATTTATACAATTTTATTTTACGACATCTGCTGTATTTATTATATTTAAATTTAAGTGGAAATTGTTTTATGAAATATGATATAAATAGATAGATAAAAACATAGAAAAAGATAAAAACAATTGTGGAAAAAATTAAATTTATTTTTATATATATATATATATATATTTTAAAGAATTCTATTTTTTAACAATGTTTACTTAATTATGTTTAGTCCGCTTTCACACTTTTCAATTCAGACTCTTTAAGGCAAGTATTTTTGGGTGAGAAGGAAAAATAGAATAAAAGGAATACAAACTGGACGGTACTAGTCAATTTTCTTATTTGCTTTTATTTATTTTCTTTCATGCATGTTGACTTGCATGACAAAGTACACAAATTTAATTGACGTGTGTGAATGAAATAATGGCAAGTGTGAAGTAGAATTGAAAAAAATAAACTGGTCAGCTAAAACTAATGAGTGTGAAACAGGACCTACTTAAACTTATTTTAATTATTAAAAGAACATAGCATAACTTGTATTTTTTTAAATTGTCTTAAACACAAGCATACTTATTTGCTGCAACAACGTTTTATTAGTTTCTATTTTTGCAAATATATTTTAGTAGTTTTGCAAAATTTTCCAAATAAGCCATGCGCCAAATACTGGTCTAGTAGGTCTATCAACTAATTAACATTCAAACATACTTGTATATAAGAAAGTATTGGTACCCTACAACCAGCCCTATAATTAGTAAATTAATAAGTAATATTGCTCGTTAACTTCTTTTGTTTTTAAAACTTCAAAAAAAAAAAGAATGTACGTTCTTAAATACAGAAACATAAATACAGTTCCAAGTCCTCTTTTTACTTAAATATACTTACATGGGAGTAGTTATGTTATATTTAATTTAACAATTGAAATATGCTTCTACATAAAATTTAAGTGTCAACTATAAAATCACATTGACCTTAAACTCAAAAGGTGTTTGTTTGTATTTTTTGCAAACATAACTCGTACAAATATTTATATGTCACACAAGAGAAATATATTTACCAATTACATTTGCAAACATGAAATTGTTGTAAATTTGTTTAAATAAAAGTAAAGCTAAAAATAAGTCAATTCTTTGAACAATATAAATTACAATTTATTAAAATTAATGGAAGGTTAAATAAGATTTTGTTTCTGTTAAATAGCTTTTAATTAATTTTCATATCTTTGCTAAAAATATATGTAACTCAAATACTTAATGGTTCAAACAACCAAACGCCACTTTTCAATTTGAAATTCAGAAATCCAAATTAATTTTGACAAATAATAAATTGAAACTCAGAAATCCAAGTTTATACTGAGCAAAAACAAATTGGAATTAAGAAATGTAAATTAATATGGAGAATATACAAATTGAAATTGATATCTAGAAAACACAAATTGAAATTGAGCAATAAAAAAATGTATAAGACTTGTAACTTAAAATCGTGTTATGTATTTTATTATTTTTATTATTATTATTTATTTATTCATCAACATATTTAGAAATTTAATTATTACAAAAAATGATTGCCTCAGCGTCCATAGGGACATTTTTGAGGCCAGTTGGCAAATAGTTTAAAAGCTTATCAAATTATTAAATTTATAAGTATTTGCAAATATATACATAGTTAGAATTAAATTAAAAAGGGAATATTGTTACAATAGAAGCATTTCCAGGTTGTCAAATAAGTATTCTTTAACATTTTTCTTAAAAATTGAAATTCTTTGAATGTTTTTTATAGTTTCTGGTAGCCTATTATATTCCAGACTACCTATATGTCCAACTCTTTGTTTAGTTTTTTCAAAACGACAGAAGCTTATACTCAAATTTCTCGCATTTCTTGTATCAAAATTATGTTGATTTCTTAAAAATAGGATAGTATGATGGCCAATACTATGCATAGATTTATAAACATACAGCAAGAGTTGCATTTTGTGTATGGAAGAATTGTTGGTGATATATCTTTGTATAATGGTAAAGTAGAAAAAGTCATTGGAAGATTGAAAATTGTTTTTAGAGCTTTATTTTGAGATCTTTGAAGTGACTTAAGCTCTTTGCTTTTATTCCATGCATACACAATAACTAAGTAGTTTAAGTGGCTCTGAATTAAGGCTTGGTAAAGTAACAATTTAGTTTTAGTGTTAAATTTATTTTTGAATTTATAAATCAAACCAGTAGCTGATGCAATTTTTGATTTTAAAGATTTTATATGTAAGTCCCACGACAAATTGCTTTGCAGGGTTACACCAAGATACTTTATCGAAGAAACTTCGCTCACAAGTTTACCATCCACAAGTACACTAAAATTTTGTCCATTAACCATATATGGCCTAAATCTTAAGACTTTCGTCTTCTCAGCATTTAATCGTAACTTGTTTATTCTTGCGTACTCCATTATCATTGCTGCATCATATTCCATCTGAGCTTTAAGAGCAGTTTCATGTTTATATGGATAAAACATACTTATGTCATCTGCAAACATAATCAGTTTTCCAAAAAGCTTTAAATTTTTTAAATCAGTGAGGTAAATATTAAAAAGTAATGGGCCCAATACACTCCCTTTCGGGACTCCATACTCAACCACACCTACTGAACTTTTGAAATTATTTACTTCAACATACTGCTTTCTGTTATATAAATAACTTTTTAATAGGGTAAGCGCTTGATCATCCACTCCATAATATATAAGCTTCTCAATCAGAATTTTATGCTCTACTAGATCAAACGCCTTTGAAAAATCATAAAAGATTCCCGCCACACCGCCAAATCCTTCATCTAATCCTTTACATATGGTATTTATTACATTAACGACAGCTTCTCCTGTACCACATCCTTTTTTAAAACCATATTGCCATATGAATGGTAGCATGTTTACGTTAAAATATGACGAGAGTTGTTCATAAAATATTTTTTCAAACATTTTGTCAATAATTGAAAGTAAAGCTATTGGCCTAAAGTCTTCCACTTTCACAGCACTAGCAACTTTGGGTATTGGTACGATTTTTGCAATCTTTAAATCTTCAGGATATGTAGCAGTAGCGATCATGTTGTTGAATATTTTTGCAAGATGAGGAGATATAGTATCTTTTAAAAGAAAAAAAAAAAAAACATGTGAAAAATTTTATACAAATTGTAATTTCTTAATTAAAATTGTTATTTTCTCAATATTAATTTACATTCCTTAATTTCAATTTGTGTTTTTCTCAATATCAATTTTGAGTTATTCTGAATTTCAATTTGTTATTTTCACAATATAAATTTGCAATTTCTCAATTTCAACTTAAAAGGGTGTAGTTTGTTAACAAATTAATTCTGTAATATGTACTTAAAAAATTAAAATTTTCACACTTTTTCTTTAATGTTTCCCCTCTTTACGCATTTTGAAGCTATAAAATTATACTTATTATTTAATATTCAATTATAAAAAATTATGAGTAAACTTAAATTGTATCAAGTGTGTATGTATGTCACAAACGAAATGTAACAATTTTAAATAACAAACAAAACATGCATTTGTTTCGTTTAGAGTTACATTCTCCCCATACCTCCAATTAAATTCGTCAATTATGATATTGCGCTCGCTGGTAATTTGAATTTAACTAACAATGGTCATTCAGGTGGGTACCGGCTGCTCTAAATAATTGTTGTAGAAAACAATTTAAATAGAATATAATAGAAACATTGTTCATATAATTCACAGTTGAGTTTGCTGTGCCGTTAACAACAAATGGCCAACGTCCCTTTATTAGCGGTGGTCTTTTGAGAAACAAATATGAAGCGGTAGCAGTTCACTTTCATTGGGGCTCTGCTGGTAGTAAGGGTTCGGAACATGTTATTGACAATCGCCGTTTTGATGTGGAAATGCATATTGTACACCGAAATGTAAGATATTCCACAGTGGAGGAAGCGGCCCGTAACAGTGATGGCTTGGCAGTTTTGGGCGTTATGTTTAAAATAGTCAATGTAAGCAAGAAATTAAAATTCAATTACTCGATGTACAAGTCGACTGAACTTGTTTGCTTTCTTTCTGTTTACAGGTACCTGATCGTATTTATCCCGGCTTATATAGAATCTTTAATCAACTGCCAGCAATAGTGAATTACCAATCATCTGCTAGAGTCACTGGTCGTGTGTCTTTGGGTCAAATGTTGGGCGATTTGAACACTAAACAATTCTTTAGCTACAGCGGTTCTCTGACTACACCCAATTGTGCTGAAGCTGTTACTTGGCATGTCTTTCCGGGAGCGTTGCCTATTGCCCGAGAACAGATACGAAAATTCTGGTCACTTTTGGATGTCAATGGCAGTGTTTTAATTAACAACTACAGACCTTTACAAAATCGCAACAGACGTCCAGTATTTTATCGTGTCTCTGGCAGGAGTGCTTAAGTTGTGCAAACCACGAAACAAGCATTCATTCTATTAGTTACTAAGTTTAAATCATCCATTTCCATTTATTTTATAAATTATTTATGTATACACGTATATTATTTTATTTAAATAATATAAATTACTTCCTACATACATATATTATAATAAACTAAACTTTAAAATTATCTGTTTTATTTTACAATATGTATTACTAATGGCTAAATTCACAGTCTTTAGTTAGCTAATGGCAAAGGCTTAACTAATGATTCTTTATTCGCAATGCTTAGTTTGCCATTAGTTAAACCTCCAAACATCGTTGGTTAACTATTAGTCAAATAACAGCTGTTGCTATGAAAATAAAGTTTACAATTGTTTTCGGCGACAAATTGTAAATATGTCTTACGAATTTGAATAACGGCTAAATTCACAGTCTTAATAGTAATATTTAAACAATAGTTAGTATTTAAGTTTACCAATGGTTAACTAATGACGGAGAATTCGGCCATAAGGGAAAACACCATCACAGTATAATAAAATCATATGTATGTACCCGATGTGATTGCAAATTAATTATATAAATTGACATTTCAAGTTTGTTTTTGCAATAATTAGATAAAATACGAACTTATAATGAATTAAATATTTGCAGAATCCTTATTTCAGTGGCATTTACTCAACTTATTTATTATTTCATTTGTATTTGCACAATAAGTTTTTAACATATTGAATATTATTAATGACTGTAAATATGAGTTAAAAGCAAATAATTAAATAAATATTCATTTTAACACAATCGCTCAAATGTATATCCAAATAATTGTTTTTCATTTTAGTCTGGTTGTATTGTTTTGCAGAATGCTTGTTAAAAAAAAGTGCAACATACGATCCCCAGTAACATATCAGCCAGGAGCTGAAAAGTTAAATCCCTTTAAAAAAACAGCTAAAAAAATCCAACACAATTTTAATTCAAATTTCCTGTTTTATTTTAATTAAAAGTAAAAGTAACATAAATTAATAAAAATAATTCAAGTATAAAAAATGTTACATTGTTACTATAGGGTGCTTTTTTAGATGTATAGAAATTTAAATTGGCAACACTTTTTTAACTGGCGGCCATTTTGTTAGCTGTCAAGTGATTTGTTTATTATTTTTAAATTTAAATAAAGAGGCAATTATATTAAACAATCTATTGTTAAATTGCAGTCAGTATTTAAGTATTGAAATTAAACTTATACTTTATAAGATGTTATAAGTATTTATACCCTTCACCACCATAGTGTGTGATCAGAATCACTTTCTGAGTCGATTTAACGATGTCTGTCTGTTCGGCCGTTCATCAGTCTGTCTGGCTGTCCATGTAAATCTTGTGCGCAGGGTACAGGTCGCAATTTTAAAGATATTGCGATAAATAATATTTTTTCGACCCAAGGATGGATGAGATTGAAACTGGTGGAAATCGGTCCATTATTTCACCTTGCCCCCATACAAATGTCCTCCCGAAATTGGGGTTTACCGATCATAAATGTTTGAATTATGTAAGTATCCACAAAAATTTCAACAAAAATTAGTGGTAAATGAAGCCAAATCACATCTACAAATTTTGTGCAGATTGATCCATAATTACTCGTAGTTCCCATATAAAGCCCACTCCCGAAAATCACTTTAAAGAGCATAACTCTCTCAAAAATGTTGGTATCCAATTAATATTGAACGCAAAAATATTTCATATATATACAAATAATTATGATCGGTCCATAAAACTCCCATATAAGACCCTCTCCGTAATTCACTTTAACTTCCATAAATCTTTTAAATGTATTTATATCGAGAATTTGCGCTATTTATTATTTTATTTTTTAAAGATAGAATAAAGTGAAAGATCGCTTATACTTCTTGAAGATATAATTCAAATATATATATTTTTAATTTTAAATTGTCAATTTCCATTGCATTCGGAACAATATAAAAAGAGTTTTAGTTTATCAATTAAACAATCATAAGTATGTATGTATGTGTAATTGCAATATTATTACAAAAGCTAGAGTTTAATACAATTAAACGTGATGTCTATCATTCAAATGCTTACAATCACACTGATGATAATTATGTATCATCTTTATCCAAAAGCCAAGCAATATAAAAGCGTGACTTATTAAGCCTTCAAGGAATCCTTTCCAATTTTATTATGTGTATAAAACTAATTCATGAGTAAAATAGGGTTTCCCTAAAATATCTTAAGAAATAAATATTTCCAGCTATAATTCTAAATGATTGTATTGCTGTTTTCCACTCTTACATTTATTACAATATCTAGTTAATTTGTTTAAATTGTAAAATCACGTTGCTATTGTTATATTTAAATCCGTTATTGTTCTGACACATAAACATATATACATACATATGTATAATTAGGGTGTCCCTCTATCATAAAAACATTTTTATTTTAGTTTCATTACTTTGCTGATGCACTAAATATACGACATTATTTGATGCATAAGAATAGAGATACTCGTATATAAAACAAATGATATTTATGGCCTTTGATCTCCAATATGTAGACGGCTAATTAATGACTATTTTCATTTCACTATTATTCATAAAAACTCTTATTTGACTGGACAGCAGCCGCGAATTGTAAACGGCTCGTTAGAAGACCACGTATAGTTTCATTACATTCGAAACAACCACTATCTACATCACTATTGTCTTGCACTTGTGATATGTTTAAAAGCGCTTGATGATTTAATTAGAATATAAAAGGGATAGCCTATCTACTTGTCAAGCTAATCTACTTTTATTAGAGAACCCGGGTAAATTAGGTTAATTAGAATTTATTATTTTATTAAGTGTCGCAGACAAAGAACATTTATTTACATTTGCTAAAAGTGCACCATTTGTGCAGCAAGTTTATTAATTTTATTCTAAATTTTACAACAATGAGTGTTTTTATGATAATTGGCTCTTAAGCGCAGACTTCGTTGTGTCTAGCTTATTTTTCAAAGACTTGAAGATAAACAGACTTGCAATGTGTTGGTATGTATTTGAAAAGTTATTGTATTTTTAAATGTTTATGGTTTTGAGGGTTTGAGTTAAAAACGTAGACAAAACCTTTTTCTGTGACAAAACAATAAAACAGATAAACAGATAAAAAGACAAAATGACTCTAATGCAAAATGAGTAGGATTTTGAATGTTTTATGAGTGTAAGTATATCAGTGTACCGGCAAATCTTTTGTTTAATTTCTAAGAGATGTATCTAAATACATTTGAATAAAAGTTGTAAAATAAACCACATGCTGTAAAATATACCCATACATATGTATGTATGTACATACATACTCGTATGTACATATAAATCTCTGCACGTATAAGTTTACAGCATAACTTAATATTTCAACTCAAGTTTGATAATAAGATTGAAGAATTACATTAGAGTTTGTTTATTTTTGAGTAAAAGTTGAAATGTATAAAACATAATGGTAACAAAACATTTCGAGTTCAGTACATTTGAAATTGTTAACGGAAGATAAACGCATTTTAGCTAAATACGTTAGTGTAGTCTATTGGTGGTTGTTAATCGTAATTACAATACAACAATACCAAAACGTACGTAATTAAAAGTATACGTTACTATATGAATATTTGAAATAATAAATCCATTTTATGTTTTCTATAATTAGATTCACATTTTCTGTGTTACAAAAAAAAAAAAATCAAAAAAATCAGACAAAGCTAAAAAAAATAATTAATTCTTAAGAATTATTAAAGAATTGTCATGAGTTTTCCGGTACTCAATAATTTCTATCAACGTCTGCTGTTTCTGCTGCCATTAGCTTCGGGTATGTAATCAATAAATGACAATTGTGCACAAATATGAAAAAAACAAATTATAAATACAAGAAATAAAAAAAATGTAAAGAAAATTTGAAAACAGCGACATGAATTATTGTATGAAATTAATCAGGTGTGTCGACAATACAAAATGCAACGAACTCTTTTAAATGATTGTTGTCGGTTACAAGTACTATTCCAATAGCGCTGACAAACGGTACAATTTAAACTTGAAATTTTAATTGCTACCATTAGAAAATATCGATAAAATATTTGTATTTATTGGTTAAGGAATGTTCCTGCTAAAGGCATTTTTTGGAAAAATTGTATTATAACGTTAATTGTGAGTCAGTGAAATGTGCATAGAATAACACTATACACAATACATACATACATATATATGTATGTTTAAGATGTCGGTGATAACTTCTTTCGATTTATATCGAAAAATCGCCCTAAACGAGATGGGATCTCATCAGAGGACGTTCAAGATTACATCAGGGGTACCGCAAGCCTCCGTTCTTTCTCTAACTATCTATTCTTTTGCAGATGATAGCAACATTTGCCATTCATATTAATTTAACCATAGGTAGATCAAGCCCTTTAGAGATTGGAGAAATAAGGAAAAACATGAATGATACACTTAAACAAGATCTTTTGAAATCTCCAAATGGGGTCGTGCAAATAGACTCGCTTTTAATGCACGTACGACTCAATGTTGTAAGTTAACATACAAACGCATGTCAGATCGTGTTGCTTCATCCGTTTTTATGGAATCATATTGATGTTCTAGGCGTGAGAATACAGTGTGATGTCCGCTGGAGTAAACACACTTTTCTAGTGTCAACAGAAGTATTCAAGTGCCTTGGTTTTTTAAAACGGTGTAGGAAATACTTCACTCCATCTGATCTCCTTACTATTTATACCACCTATATTCGACCGAAAATTGAATACAACTCTCATGTATGGGCCGGTGTTTCGAAGTCTATGTTGTAGTTACTCGACCGCGTATAGGAGAAGGCGAAAGTGCTTATCGGTGACAGCAGGGTATCCATCACTGGAGCATCGCCGCAATGTGGGTTGTGTTTCAATGTTCTATCGTTACTATAGTGGATGTGCTCTGCTGAAATTAGGGAACCTGTAATTTTTTGCGTAATACACATTCTTTAGTCGGGGCTCATCCATTTATGGTCGCCTGAACAGTGGATCGCACAACACACTACAGGGAAATTTCGTTCTTTAACTGTACTATCCGTATGCGGTATAAATCTCCTGCAGAAGCTTTTCCACAGAAACTACTCTCTCTAACCTCCCTGCATTGCATTAGTAGAGGTCATCAACTGAGTGCAGGTCGAAAAAACAAGACAAACTTTTTAATAAAGAAGCAAATAACAAAAGACTTAAGATATAAACTTCTAATTACTCTGCCAATGCTGAGATTAATGTTTATGTCTTAAGTCTTTCGTTTATTTGTTTTATTTTATTTAAATTATAACAGTAAATTATTACAGTTATTTAAGCGGATTTAGATCTTCCATAAATAGTGATTTTTGGTTTATCGTAAATAGGAGAATATAAATTATTGTTTATTTTTAAAATTTTTGAGCATGTTTTAGAAATATGTACGAGTAATAGCAAAAAAGATGAATATAATTATTAGCTTTTAAAATAAGTAATTAAGCTTAAAATGAAAACGTGTTATACTGCCATATTTATAAAAAATTAAAGTAGACTTCAAGTGTACTTTAAGAAAATTTTGTATGAAAATTTTGTCTTAAAGCACACTTCAAGCATACTTTAATTTTTTTAAATACGGCAGATATTGTTTAAAATAATTTGAAAATACATACATATGTATGTATGTTATTCAAATGTGTATGCTATTATGTGTTCCCTATTAAAACACCAGTTAATTAGTGATCAATTGTTAGCTATATTTAAAGTATTTGTTGTGTTTCTTTCTTCATAATAAAATGAAATATAGGACAAACGTTTGTTCCGAAGCTCACATGAAAATATTGTCGATTCCGTAATAATTAAATTCAAAGAGTGCATATGGTTTAAATTCCAAATATACAATTTGTTTAACCAAACTTTAAATAAACATATCAGTTTTTTTTAAGGATATCTGTAAATATAAAAGATATAAAAAAATCTTACCATAGTGATTTTTATCAAATACAACTGAAAGTAAACCATATTCTAGTTGTATTGAGAAATTTTCGGTATGTTACATTTATGTCACATTGCCATGTATTGTGTCTTTTTTCGTAGCCTCTATATATAAAGAATGCGGAAATGTTAGAAATGCTTGAAGAAAGTGAAGATGGACTTGACTTTGATGATGATAGTGTGGCTGATCCTGAATATTTTTTAGATATTGAAGAATCCATTTTTGAAGATATTGCTCTAGATATTGAAGATGTGGGAAATGAAACTTCAGACGTTCCACCCTGCCGAGCAGAAAGCCCACAACACTAAAAAAGCATTATGAGAACATTCTTTGGAAAAAGAAAAATCTTGTCCTTAATGAGCAACAACTCATATTTAAAAGGAATACAACATTGCCCAAACAGATAAAAAGTCTTGACACCCCCATACAATATTTTTTTTTACTTCCTTTCAAAGGAAATGTTACAACATATTGCTGATGAAACCAATTTGTATATCACGCAAAAGGACATACATTTCGCATAGCACAAATAGATATTCAACAATTTATTGGCATTGTGTACATGATGTTGTTAATAAAACTTCCTAATACAGACAGTCACTGGAGCAACAACATTGGGAACTCCATGATATGAGACGTGATGTCTTTAAAAAAATTCGAAAAAATCAGACGTGTAATTCACTTCAATATACAATAGAGGATCTTCTGTAGAGTTTGTTTGTAACGTCGAAGGAATTGAGATTGCAACAGTTTCATGGAAAGACAACAAAATTGTAAATCGAGCTTCCACTTTCGTTGGTGAAATTCCAAAATGTTCTGTTAAGAGATACGACAAAGCTGAAAAAAGGTATATTGAAATAGAACGTCCCTCCATTGTTGGCCAATACAATGCGCACATGTGAGGTGTAGATCTCATTGAAGCTATTATGGGAAGATACAAAATTCAGCTAAGCAGTAAAAGGTGGCAAGTTCGAATATTTTATCACATTTTTAAATTTGGTAATGGCGAACTCATGGCTTTTGTATAAAAAGAACTGCGCAGCCAATAAAACAGGTACTACCTTCAGCAGACTTTCGTCTGCAGATTGCTGAAATTCTCTTAAAGCTCGATACTAAATCAAATATAAAAAGAACAAAGTCAATTGAACCTAATATACAAGCAAATAAGTCAAAAGGACCCGCTCAGCATGCTCCATCACAAGCTGTGCGTCAAGACCAGGTTGGTCATTGGCCAATATGGACGGGAAAGAGAATACGGTGCAAAATGCCAAATTGCCAAGGTGTATCACAAATTTTATGTGGAAAATGTGATGTTGCGTTATGCTATAATAAAACTAATAAGTGCTTCCGTGCATTTCATCTTTCATAAAATATTCATAACTTTTAAAGCAATGTAACATTTCTGTAACACACCAGTTTTTTTTTAATTAATAAATAAAAAAAAATTTAAAAAGTTTTTAAATAAATATGTGCTTTTAATTTAGTAATACATAGTAATAGAAAAATAATTGCTAGAAATTAAAACGTCATGCTGCCCGATAAAGGGTTAAAGTAAAATATTTTATGCACTTGGGATAAAAAAATTTGCTAATTCAATTTTAGTGACAAAGGATTTTAGCAAATCTACCATTTCAATCTAAATTACGATATTATTTTAAATATTTTTTTTTTTTAATTTACAAAACAGGATTTGAAAACATGAAAAGAAAATTTCAATAACCTACAACGCAAAACATTGTTGTGGTGACCACTATGGTTGTATTGTCAAATTATATTAAGTTTCTGTATTACACAATATTACTAATTAACTGCAGTATCATTAAATTTTAAGTGGTATCGCTTAATCATAATTTGCGGCATTGTTTCAATTCAATTATTTATTTATTAGTAAACATATAGTTGTTCTACGATCATATTATGACAACCATAATGTGATTAAGAACTATAATTTTGTTATGTAAAACGGTTGATGCACAATTATAATATAATTGAGAAAATCATAGTATGATTCCAGTTATGTAATATGATGATGATTCTGTCTAACCATAATATGATTCCAGCTTTTCTTATTGCACAATGTTATTAAAATTAAGATTTAACATTAAAATTTTCATCAAACAATTTTATATGTCCCATTTTTGATATTCCTGCCTTACAAAATGTTAAATTTATTTCAATCCTTTATTTTCAATATTATGTAAAGGTTTCTTTAGTAAAAAAAAACTTTAAATTATATTTTCACTAAATGCATCAAATTTATTACTAATACAGATGATATTATACATAAAACAAAACTATAAATTAACAATTATTTGCTAGAACAACCAATTGAAGAACTTAATGCATTTTGGCATTAGTTTGAAAGTAGCAGGCATGGTTTTTAAATTTGAGAAACTTGTAGAAGAATTTTTAAATTTAACACATTTTAAAGGGACAACATTGAACTTTTGTCTTGGCATGGTTACTGTAACAAATGGGTTTAACGACTTTATGTGACAAAAATTGTCATTATTACCTCTCCATAGTGACAAATTACGTTTAAATGGTTTCAAGTCAGTTGAATTTCCTTGATTTTGTAAAAATTGTGATGACGTTTTGTTTGATTCAAATTTGGCATAATTTATGGGAGTCCGCAACAAGGGTTTACCTTCAGCTATGGAAGATTTACTGCAAGGGTGGTAAATAAAAGCAAAGAAAAAAAATGTGAATTATTAAAAAACCCATTTAAAAATTATTACTTAATAACAATTATAAATTGCAAATATGTGCGTTAGTAAGTTGTTGTGGTTAATCTCTTTAAAGCGCTTCAATTGAAGTTACTACTTGTATGGAAATGCGAAAGTTTGAAATATAAAACATTAAATAAATGAAATACTAGTCTATTTATGTACATATGTATGTATGTATGTATGTATATAAAAAGTGATTGCTTTAATTATATAATTGCTAGTATGCATGTTTTTTTTTGTTTATTTTTGTTTGTTTTTGTTTTATATGAATATTGCCAAAACTATAACTATCTTGCGTGTCAACTGCCAACATTTACTCAGACATTTAATTTCATATATTTCTTAAAGCGTTTTCTATTTGTTTACTAAACTAAACAACCATTTTAAATAATTTTTCAAAACAACACCATCACCTCCATATGCAGATATGACTTAAGCTAGATTTACACGATTGAAATTTTTTTCAAAATTGCTCTTCAAAATGCTTCAAACTCGTGTAAACAGAAAAATTTCTTCAAAATGTATTTATTTAATTACTATTAAATACTATTAAAGAAATAAATTTTGAAGAATTTTTGCTGTTTACACCAGTTTGAAGCATTTTGAAGAGCAATTTTGAAGAAAATTGCATTCGTGTAAATCTAGCTTTATTTTCTCAGACTGCCATGATAAACAATTTTATTTTCTATTTTTTTGTTTAAATTTTTGCACTAAACTCTAGGCTTAAGTTTAAACTTTAACTACCGTCACATTTTATTTAGACAAAACGAACTACTTTAATAAACATTTGTCAAAATGTTGCAATAATTTGTAATTGTGTTGGCTGTTAACAAAATGACTCTAATTTTTAGTTTATTACTTTAAATAAAACTAAATTATTGCAAAAAAAAAAAAGCTTGTTTTTTAAATATTTTACTAAACCTAATTTGTTTATTTATAGATCATTTTAACTATGAAGAACCAACAGAATGGTATAATGAATTTCCACAGTGTGGAGGTCACAAGCAATCACCAATCGCTATAACAACGCACAAGGTAAATATAGAAATAAGTAATTTTGTGCTAAATTTGATTAAAAATGGAATGTAAATTTATAATTTATGTTCAATGTGTTTAAAATTTTTTTTAATTTTTAATTTTAATGAAGAAAAAATCTAAAGTGTGATTAAGCAGGCCAACGTGTAACAAGAAATTCCAGCCTTAATCATTCTAGCGTAGTATGGAAGTATTTTAACTGGCAAACCAAACCCCTAATGGGAATTGAAAATTTGATTTGAAACTAATTATTTATTTGTATTAAAAGTAATATTTAAATATTAGTTAGAGTGAAAATGGCAGAATGTTTTGTTAAATTAAATTTAATTTTAAATATTTTTTTTAATTTATTTCTACCAATTTGTGCTATTAGTTTTGAAATTTGGTTTATATTGCTGTGTGGTAACTGTTTAAATACTTTCGTTTATTTAATATTAAACTTTATATTTTCCTCAACAACAGACAATAGATGTTATAGCGCCACCAATATTATTTGGTTTATATGACGCGCCCATGTCACAACCGCTTAACATGCGCAACAATGGTCATACAGGTATTTATTACCTGATTTTAAAATTTTATTTATACTTAACTAAAATCAAAACTCAAATTTCATGCCACCAAAATCACAAAATCTCTCATTCATTTATCAACAGTTGAATTCAAGATACCACCTACGGTATTGGGTCACAAACCATTCATAACAGGCGGCATACTGGATGACATCTACGAAGTGGAACAGGTACATTTTCATTGGGGTTCGACGCTGCGCAAGGGATCGGAGCATATGCTAAATGGTCATCAATACGATATAGAAATGCATATTGTGCATAGAAATACAAAATACGACAGCATGAGGACGGCGATTTATTTTGAGGATGGTGTGACGGTGCTGGGTGTTTTATTTAAGGTGGTAAAGGCAAGTAAACTCTCTTTATAGCCACTATACACAAGTATATATTTACAGTAAGTAATAAATGTATTGATATAGACCGATCAGGTGTACTTTCCCGGCTTAAATGTGGTCTTTAGTAATTTGCCAAATGTTCAGCAATTTAACTCTTCCTCTACAGCAGAGGCTCTAATAAGTTTGGGTTCTTTGTTGGGCAACATAAATCGTGAAGATTTCTTTACCTATCAAGGCTCATTGACGACGCCACCTTGTGCTGAATCTGTTACCTGGGTAATATTCTCAGATATTTTACCTATTTCCTACAGAGAAGTAAGTGTTGTAATTATTGTTATTATTATTAGGATTTAAGTTCAATTTTAAGAATGTATAAATATGTTTTAAATTTTGTTTCTAGTTACCAAAATTCTGGAATGTTTCAGATGAACATGGTAAACATTTTGTCAATGTTAGGCCCATACAAAATAATGGTTTCCGCAAAATCTATCATCGTAAACCTCTATTTAGATTCAAATATTTTGGCTGGCAAAAGTAAAATTAATACTTAAAATTTCAATTTCGAATTTATTTATAGGTACATATATATATAAAACTATTTATTTTTTATTAGATTTATCTTTTTCATACAAAAGTATTAAGTACGAGTATGTATGTATGTATTTGTATACAGTCAAATATTTTATTGTATGATAAAAAATTGTTAATTTATCTTAATTGTATGCATTTGTTGCCACTCATAGGCTTTTAAAGTTTATTTAATTGGTTTGATTATATAGTCTGAAATGAAAGTAGTCCAATTTCAGTATTGAGCCACTCCGGTATGTAAGTTTTAAATATGCAAGTGGTCAACAAAGAGTATTTTAAATAATGTCAAATGATTCACAGCCCAATTAAAATGTCTTATTCTTTTTAGGTGATTATGACAGTTATACTCGTATTGTGTGTCAAAATATAAATAAACCATATTTTAGTAAATAATTTATTGTTTATATTTCTTATTATAAAAATCACAGCTCTTGTTATTTGTTTCAACATATTTTTGTAGGAAACAATAGTTAGAAGAATTAAATTAAAGCTGGATTGCTTTCACTTTATTACTTTTAAATGTATTTAATTGATTTATTCAATTGCAAATACATTAACAATTCCAAATTTGTTTTGAAATTCTTTTTCTTTTTAACGTCTATCCTATTTGTTTGAATTACTTTCTGTTGTTGTTGTGGTTTATTTAAAGAGCAACAAATTGTAAATAGAACAAGTCTGATCTGGATTTAATATAAATAATACTAATTTCTGTTTGGTGGATTTCCCCCCAAATAAGACGGTTTCAAAATTTACACATTAATGCCCTTTTCAGAAAAAAATAAAGTAGACTTCAAATGTAGTTTAAGAAAATTTTGTATGAAAATTTTGTCTAAAAGCACACTTCAAACCTAAATTATTTTTTATGAATATGGCAGTAATTATTTTAATTTAATTGTTTTATAAAACAAAACTAACAAACAGTTTAGCTTAATTAATTTCACATATATGTATTTACTTTTTTTAGATACTTTTTTCAAATACTTTTTTCGTACTTAAACTCTATAAATCATTGATAAAAATAAAATAAAACATGTCCCAGCTAAAGTATTTCGGGCACTATGGTAAAATGATGCAATAATGAGTAGACGAAATTTTTAACATAAATTTGCTTAATGAGCATTAATTTATTTATGTATCTTTTATATGTATGTATATGTATTTAATAAAAGAAACAAATGCATATAATTTTTTAATTTTTTTTTTATGTTTTTTATTTCAAAATTACAATTCAAAATTTTAATTCAACATTACAATTTTACATTATAATGTGGTCTCAGCGCCTCTAGGGCATTATTGAGACATCGTTAACAAAAGTGTGCTTCAAAGATGAAAATGTTTAAGAAAGTAATTAAGGTTTGATAAATGTTTTCAGCTATCAACCAATTTGTTAAGTTTTTAACAAATAAAATAAATGATTTTTTAAGTTAAACAATTAATTATGTAAACATTTTTTTTTTTTGAAAATTGTAAAAGCTTAGCTTAGATAACATAAGAACAACTTTTCTTTGCTTTTGTTGCCTTAGACTGTGCAAGTTCTTTAAAGATCTGTTTGCTGTGAAACCTATTTTACTACAGTTCTGACTTCTGGATATGATTGGGCTTTGATCCGATAAATTACTAGGACTACGCTTCGAATATATGTAGTCATTCCGTTATTGATCTAGTACTGACAACGAATAGAGGCAATCCAATAACATGAAGTCTGAAACACTCCTGGCTAGTTGGCTACGAGTAGTTAAATAATACAATCATTAGAGATCAATACATTGGCTTTCGGTCTACTAACGATTGGTTAGGATTGTTTGGATGTCAGCTTGTAGATGTAATATAATGAGATAATTTTTTCAGCAAAATAGGAATTACTGTTTGGAAATATGTAGTTAATTTATATTTGTAACTCAACTCAATTCCTCATTCTATTAAACATCTAGTTTTCAGACATTCTTATGTAGAGACCTAGAGAGACTTTTTTGTACCAATTTGCCAGAATAACATAATATATGTACGTATGCAAATACAGATCAAATCAGATGAGATCCAGAAATTTTTTTTTTTTTTTTGCATATACTATTTTATTGTATCTTCATTTTACATGAACTAACAATAGGTAATCAAATCCTAAAACTAAAGTTAATTAAGATAAGTCCAGCCAATGCTAGACAAAATCTAGTTTTCAAACTCGATAGGATATAATGAGCATCTTGTATTTATTCATCTGAGAGCGGTGGTGTCCCTTCTTCTCCAGAAATTTAGTTTCAGTTTTTTTTCTAAATTTTTTTATTCTAATAACTATCATAATTCCCTGGTTAAGAAAAAAAAAACATTAAAATTAAATACTTTTCTTTTTTTTAATTCAAACATTTATAAATGCATACAATTGCTGATTGTTTGTTGTAATTTACAACTCTAATATTTTTTTATGAATAGACAGGCTAAATGAACATTCATTTATTGATTTGTTTTGTTTTGTCTGTCACTCAGTCGGTCAGTGTCTCTGTGTTGAGCTCAAACTATTTATTTTGTTTCTGGTTTTGATGCGTATTATTTTTGTATTTCTCTTTTGTTTAGGGCCAGGTATTCATTTTTGATTTTTGTATATTTATAACTTATAACTTTGCACTTATTTAAACCACAACATTATTTGTTTATAGCAATAACAGCAATAATCATAATGGCATAAAAGTGTATGTTGCAAGAGATGATGTATAATAAAATAAATATAAATGTTGCAATATAAACCATAAACAAAAACTAAACAGTTGGGTGTCAAAAATGATTTGAAAAGCCCCAAATTAGAGTTTATTTTTAATATTGTATTTATTTGCATTTAACAATACCAACTAACCTGTGTTCCAGTTGATTTCTCACAACCTCAATCAAGGGTAAAAAACACTCAATTCATGATTATCTTTACATGTTAAAAGTCGCACTCAGTATCAAAAATTTTAATGGAGTATGAGAAAAATTATATTTTTATAAAATACATATGAGTATTTTTAATTAGGACAATGTGTTATTTTTATTTGTATACTCTACATTAATACATTGTGATGCTCTTCCTAATTCTAATAACTTTATAAATCTTGTTGATCCCATGGATCTTGCATTTCTGACAAATATTGAAGCACTCAAGTTCTTGATAGATTTCCATATCAAGAAATCTTAAACCGAGCCCTTGTATGACAGCATCTGTAATAATTGTTACATTAGTTGCACGTATGTTTTGACATAATTTCAATCATAAAGTCCACATATTAACTTAAATCGAAGAGAGTCCTGCTTCTTTTCAGAGGAGAGATTTGTAGAATAAATGGTTATAGTAGATCATTTGAGTTCCATAAAATTTAATAACCCAAGTTAAGGGATATGAATATATATTTGAGCCAAAATTTCGTCCAATAACAACGTTTTTGTGGCACATTCTTCATTATTCGTCATTGCGAATTGATGATATCATGTCTAGAACTCATACTAATTTTGTGTTAAACAAACAGAAACATCCAGAGAACCCGAAACTCTCAGACTGATAAAGCAGCAGACAATTTTTTAGACTATCGGGGGACCCGAAGAAAATATTTCTTAAAACTATACCAGTTATTAGTTCATAAACATTCTAATATAAAAAAAATTTGAATTCGTAAAAATTGTATTGTGTAGTACGATTTTCGAAATTTAGGAAAGTTCGTTGCTGCGGGTCCTTAATTGTTACGGAAGTGTATAATCAAATAATTACCTCCCCAAACACATAAATATTGAAACCTAAAATTATTAACTAAATAATAATACATAATAAATAATTAGGGATCCTTTATTACAAACAAAAAATTATAGTTTTTGAACAATATTGATGATAACCATAAGCTAATGAAAACAAATAAATTAAAACAAACTTGCGAATTAATAAAAACTCGAATTTATAAAAAACACGATCCATTGATAAGTTGTTTTTTATTGTTATTTTTTTTAAGTAATTTTGATATTTACAAAAAAAGTGCAGCAAATTTTAAAAGTGGTGTCAAGTTTTTAACATGATTAGATTTGGCGCCACTTAGATTTACCCGTAAAAATGTAAATACAACTCTGTACATCTTTCGAACGCATTATAAGTTTTTTTTATCGCTGCGATACTTGCTTTGTTGGCGAGAGCGGTGAGACGTATTAAAAGTGGTATACATATGTCCTGTTTTACACTCTTCAGTTTTAGCTGACCAGTTTTTGTTTAAATCTCTTTTGAACTTGCCATTTCATTCATACACGTCAATTCAATTTTCGTACTTTTTAATGCAAACCAACACGCATGAAAGAAAAAAACACAAGTAAATAAGAAAATTAACTAGTACCGTCAAGTTTGTTCCCCTTTTATTCTCATTTCCCTTCTCATCCAAAACTACTTGCCTTGACGAGTGTGAAAGCGGACTATGCATGTACTCGTGGGGCACGCTTTGTTCCCTTATTCGTAGTTCTAAACGTAAAGAAAAATATGGACACATGTATACCCTCACAGACAATTGCTGCCACAAAAATCACACAATGTAAACAGAAAAACAATTTTAAAAAAGAACCGACAAAACTCTCATATTGTAAACGCGGACTTACATAACAAGATTTAGTTTACGTATCGGGAATTGCTTTCGGAAATCTTTTCGATTCGAAATACTAAATAACCCACCTGTACTCAGAGGAGCCAACAGTCCATAACCTTCAGTACTGTTATTCTTCGACATAAAGTTTATCACTAAAGTTATTTGACAAACTTGGTAGCTATGTATGTCCGAGTATGTAAGCAAAACTATTAAGGCAACAATTATAAATTATTTTAATACATAATTAAATCCATCTTTTAATCGCTTATGCATCAAAGTAAAACCTGATCTCTAATATAAGTAGAGATTCTAAGCTTTTTAATATATTCTTTCACTTAAAGATAATAATGTTTTTTTTTTTTTTGATATTAAAATTGTATTACACTGATAATAATAAGAATTTTGGTAAAATAAGTCAGAAGAAATATTAGTAAAGAATACATTGTATACTCCTATCATTCACTCACTTTTTGTGATCAGTTGATATGTATTAACATTTCGTATTACTATCACATATAAACATATATTACAAATTTTATCCAAAATAGAAAAGCGATTCATTAAACTAACCACCATCGTATTGAACCCAATACCACAAAATAATAAAACAAATAACGATAACAAATTTTATGCAAATATATAATAGATAATAATTATGCCACTTGTAACTAAAATAAAGCAGAACAAAACGATGTGTGCAAATGTTTTGATAGTCAGTGTTTTACTTAAATAATATTTATTAAATAAATTTACTTACACACATTTTCATTTGTACAGATGACAGATAAATAAATAGTAATAAATTCAACAATAAATAAATAAATAAATAATATTGCATAGTTTTTAGAATTTAGTTTATCTATATAATATATGTATATAAATAAATGTGTTTGTTGTATATACATATATTTTATATAGTATGTATTTATTTATTTTGACAAATATTAACTAAAATTGTAATTATAATATTTTTTAAATTTATTTCATCAATGTTGTTTATAAACCAAAATATGTTTGTAGTTTTGGTATTTTTTACAATAAAATAAATTGCCGTCCTTACTTCGTTTGTTTTTGTTTGTTTCTTTATTTTTTACTTAATTAATATTTAATATATTTGTTTTACTTTAATTTAGGTACTTATTCGTTTTTTTTTAAGTTTTTTTGTAACAAAAATACATATTTAGTTGTAAAAGTGTTGTTTTTCATACAACTTAAATATAGTTTTATAAATATAATTTTTTTTGAGGTTAAATTAATGATTTCAGTAAAAGGTTAAGTTTCTTCTTTAATGTGAGAGGAAATTCAAGATATGCCTTAAAATTTTAGGGTGCTTAAAAGAAATGGTTTGTATTATATACATATATTTTAGCACCATTTTGTTTATCTTTGTGGTTTTAATGTTCAAGGCCATCTAACAAATTAAATTGTGCTGGTGTTTTTTTTTTGTTCTTTCTTCTTGGTATTATTATTGTTGTAAAAAGAAAACAAATCACAGTTTATGCGTTTAAGATTAAATTTATAAGCTTTTTTGATTAGATGTTTAGAAGATGTTATTTGAATAAGAATTATTTTTTTGTTTAAAATAATTTTAGGCGGTTTTTTTAATAAATAATTTATAATTGTTGCCTGTGGAATAAAAAGAGAAAATATTAAGGTTTATGAAAATGAAATGAAGAGAAGCACATCAACATTTTTGGAAATGACAAGCATTACATATAACATTTAATATTTTGTTTAATTTGTTGGTGTTTAAGCTGACTTATAAATTTTGTTGGCCAATTAAGCTAAAAAAAAAAACATGTTTTTGGGATTTTCTTCTAGAAAAATTTTATTTATTAACTATAAATATGATTTTAATTTTAAAATTTTGTTTTATAATGCATTTAATATTATAACAATAAATTACACTTTATTATGTACAAAAATAGCAAAAGAAAAAAGAAATATAAATGGATTAAAATAAAAAATAATAATAAATTCTCACAACATGAGGTGTTAAATTTGGTTTTTAAAAGAAGCATATCAAAGTAAGCCATGTTTAATGGCTCAAATGTCTGAAAACAAAGCATACTTTTAGGTGTGAGTATACATACATATATTTTATTTTGGCTTAAAGTATGCTGTAAATTGTTTAGGGAGACTTGAGCATTAAACCACCGCTTGTTTAAAATTGATATAATTTTGTTTTAAACTTAATATGAGAGTCCGTAAATAGTTTAGTAAGTCAGATGTTTGCTTGGTGGTGGTGTAACATGTTGCTGTTTAATTAGTTTGAATTTAGACAGTAACACTATTATTATGTTTGTTTGTTATTTTTAAGACTTGTATACACATGTATGGCTTTTGTTTGTTTATTGTGGTTTATGGTTTAAGGACTGGGTAACAACTTATTAGAGCTTTGGTGCCGGCATTAATGATGATTGCCTAAAAACAAAACAACAAATTATTATAAAATGTTATTTATGCATGTATTATGATGTCAAATGATATTCAATTAGCTACAGCTGCACGATAGAAAATAAAAAAGGAAAATAAATAAAAATTTACAAAAAATATCACATAAAATTTGATTGTTTTCGATTGTGCCTAATAATTTGAACATTTTGCATTTTACATTTTTCTTATATACAACAGTATTTTTAATTTGTTTTTTTTTCGTGCAAAATGCTTGAACAGTGGGTACAGTTTCACAATTTTGTTTGAATATATTTCAATGTTTTACATTTAAATGGATTTGGAATTTAGTTTTATGACAATTGTGTTGTGTATAAACTAAACTAATTGTTTTCGTTCTGAATCCTGCAATATTTAAACATACATATAAATTAAAATTTATTTAATTAGTTACAATTAAACAAATAAAATGTATAACTAAAATTACAAATAAACAAAATATAACGAGAGGTTTTCACAGTTTGGAGCAAATATAAGAGCACAAGTAAACAGTAAATTAAGAAAATTTTTATTCTAAGCTAATAGTTTAACTAAACTAAAGTTTTACTAAACTTATCTTTATTATTATCTTATCTTATTTAGTTTTACCAAATTAAGCTTTAGTTTAACTAAACCAAAAATTCTATATCTAAAGACAATTGAAGCGTGGCACGATTTAGAGCTATATAAAAAAATCTCAAAAAGTTATATATGGAACCACTATTTTATTATATTATGTTTACTATTTGTTTAAATTAACCACTCAAATGTAATTCCGAAAAACCCAATTGAAAATGGGATTATCCATTTAAAATTGAGGAAAGACCCATTGGAGTTAATTTCGAATTCAAAAGAAAACAGTTTGTAATTACATTTTTTATTTTAAATTCGGATTAGAATATACCTATATCAAAATAAGATTTGCAGAGTCTAAACCTATACACTTAATAATACAGTAAGTAGTATTACAACCAAAATAATTAGCAGCATATAAAGTAAAGTCATAGCAAACACTTTGAAAAACGATAGTTAGAAACTAGAATTTAAGAAAATAAAACAATTTTAGCATTGCAGTGTTTTATATTTAACAAACACATATCTCAGCTACCGAAAAGCAAAATTCCTTAAAAAAAAGAATAGAGAAAAGCTGGGCATAGATAAATTAAAAGCTACTTTAAAGTCAACGCATTTGCACCAAAACGTGAATACTTCTTTAAGTTATTTGCAATATGAAGAAGTCAAGATACACAGATACATAAGAAATTGTACAGAAAAAGAAGAACATTTACACAGATTGAGTTGTACTTCAACTTACATATGCTCGGGATGAATGCGTATGCATTCAATTAATTCTTGGGGTTTAAGTGCACCAGAGCAGATTTTGTTAACGGCGGTGAACAAGGGGAACCTTTAAAAATTAAAAAAAAAAAAAAACATTAATCAGACTACTCTAATTGTTGCAAAACCAGTTATCTCATACTTTGCTTCCAAATTTTTGTTCTTCAACATGTAGCTAACTTCTTCGGCAGTAAGAGGTCCCTGTAGTTTTTGTCCATTTAACATTTCAGTTTCCAATTGTTGGATGGTTTTACCAGATTTAACAAAAGCTTCACCAACTTTGCGATTACGGCCACCATAGCAGGTGGTAATTAAATCAGCCACACCACAGCTTTCAAAGAAGGTGGATAATTTGCTGCCGGGATACATGATTTCCACAAAGCGAATCATTTCCATTAAACCTAAACGGATAACAGCGGCCTTGGTGTTGTCGCCCAAGCCCAAGCCATCAACGAAACCAGCGCCCATGGCCACCACATTCTAAAAAGTATTATAATTTTTAAATTTCTTTACATACATACATATAAATCAAAATTCCGGGTTTACCTTCAAAGCACCACAGATTTCCACAGCATCTGAGTCCTCAACAACCACAACTCTAAAGTGATTGGCTTGGAAGAGATCACGCAAGATTTTGGCATATTTGGGGTCGCGACAACCGATGGTTGTTTCGCAAAATTGTTCCTCTGCCACTTCGTTGGCCAAATTGGCACCCATAAGTACGGAGCAGGGAATTTTAAGATGACGTGTAATAATGTGTGAAATCAAGTCAATGCCACCACCTTCGGCCTTATCAAAGCCCTTGATTAGGGAAATTGCTTGAGCATTGGGCTTAATTTTACCCAATAGTTGTTTACAGAAATTGGGAATGAATTGATGGGGCACAACGAAAATTAAAACATCGGCATCTTTGGCAGCCTCTACCAAATCAGGTACAGCAACCTAAATATAATAAAAAAAAGCAAACACATTAATTTATTTCTTTTAATATACCACCTGAACAATTTATTATATATACATATGGAGGGTCAAATTTTTAATGTCGCAGATAACAAATTTGTAGACGTATTGATATTTTGGCGTTTGAAAATAAAAAAAAAATATTCAAAATATAATTGGCCATCAACAACTTCGGGATAAATTAAGTTTAATATTATTAATTTAGGTGTTGCTATGAAGTATTTAGATGGTTTCATTTATATTATATATATTATATTATTTTTATATGGCTTTATAGTATGGAAGATTATATCAACAAATATTAATGATTTTGTTCATTAATGATTACTAATGTTATCAATATTTATGAATCAAAATTTCCATACAAAATTCGTTTTATACTTTTACTAGATGGCCACCAATTAAAATTAATTTGAAAGAAAGGCATTACACAAATATTCAATTCATTTTGAATAATATTGTTCATTTTGAAAAAAAATAATCGGTCGAAAAAAGTATTCTTAGTTACGCCGGAGTCTTAGTTATATCTTGTCAAAGTTTTAGTAAGATCGGTCCAGCGGTCTGGTCTTCCTGGCAGGCGTTGATATTAATTAAAAAAAGTGGGCGTTAGAGTAGGCGTGTTCATACCAACTCAGAGACCTTTTTACCTCGCCTTCAGTAAGATGTGTATACAACTTCTTTGAAGTAAATCTGTAAAAAGCCATGCAGAAGCAATTAATCAATTTAAAAAATGTGGGCGTTAAAGTAATCGTGGTCGTACCAACTCAGAAACCTTCCCGGGCTCATGCACAACAACTTTGCCGAAGATAATAACATGATCAGATGCATAGTTTGCAAGAATAGAATAATAGAAATGCATTTCAAAAAAGTACCAATATAAGTGTACTGAAATTTGGCCCTTTTTACACCTTTATATTTGAGTCGTAAATAGCATATTCTGGGTTCTTTTTTGTGTCGATGAAAGAATATTTTATCGTTTTTTTTTTTATTTTTAAATTTAATAAATAATATCAAATGTCCTTTTTTGTCCCTTTTTTATCACCCGTGAAAAAATAATTTTCAAAAAAGTACCTATTAATTATCCGTAATACGTACTATTTGAAAATAATAGTTCATGGAATTTTTAGTGAGAAAATATATTTTGATAAAAAAGTATCAAAAGTATAGGAATTAGAATTTCAAAAAAGTACCAACCAAAATTTCTAGTCTTTATTGATCTGAGCCAGATGCATTTAATATAGTATTTCTATGTTTATTTATGTAGGAGATATACATGTTAACGGAGCGTTCTATGGGGACCATTTCTACCCCATATGGGCACTTGAATTTCGAATTTCAAAAAAGTACCAGACACCTGTCGGCTCTTTTTTTGATTAAAGGCGGAAGCATTTAAAATATTATTTCTAAGTTTATTTGTTTTGGATACATAGATGTACTGGTTTTACCCGTTTTTACCCCATTTGTCCCCCTTAACGACCGAATTTCCAATAATTCCTTCTTAGTGGATCTACATGTTGTAAAAGGAACCCATTACCCGAATTTCAAGTTTCTAGCTGTAGCGGTTTGGGCTGTGCGATGATGAATGAATCAGTCAGTCAGTCACGTTACTCTTTTATATACATATATAGATATATACATATGTATATGTATGTATGTATTTACAGCTTTGGTCATAATAAATTTTTAAATTTATCGAAGATTTATAAACCAAATTTTATATAGAAATTTTGTTATTATTTTTTCTTTTGCAACGAGATTGAAAGGCAATACAATGCAAGATCTTTCGTGATAATTTTGGAATCAATAGAGATATGTACATATTTGAAAATATATTGGCA
Organism: Bellardia bayeri; assembly: GCA_950370525.1. Taxonomy (NCBI): domain Eukaryota; kingdom Metazoa; phylum Arthropoda; class Insecta; order Diptera; family Calliphoridae; genus Bellardia; species Bellardia bayeri. The sequence continues at coordinate 132,494,711 of OX493264.1, forward strand.
ACTCAATAAGCGATAATAATGTAATCAACTGAGATGTTTAGGAATATACGAGAATGTATTACAGATAATTATCAGATAAGAGTTTTTCTATAAAGTGCACATATGTCTCTATATAGGCAAATTAAAATTATCTCAATTTGTAGAAATAAACAAACTTGAAATGTTTATACAAACTAACATTTTATTTATAAGCATTTTGAGAAGAATTTAGAATATAAATAGTACGTACTCTAACACAATACATTGTTTAAGTTTTTAAACAAATACTTTCGGAATAAGAATGTATGCTTTTAATATCATTAAAATTAAATCATACAGGTTATCTATCAACCTTTTGTATTTCAAAATGTCACACAAAAAAAGCACATCCATTTCCTAAGCTATCATTTATTTGGAGTAAAAGATTTTTAATTGTATTATGAAAACTTATCAGTAATACAAATTTAAATATTTTATTTGTTTTGTTTCTTTGAATAAAGAATTGTACAAAAGTTATTTCTAAGCACTTTAGACCTCTCCATATAAAATGTGTTTTGTATGTATTTTGTTGATATTAAATAAATAGCGTCAAGTAAAAATTAAAAATACTTAGTAAAAACAAACACATCTACATACTATTTAAATAATTGACAAAATGAAATAAAGCGACCACATTTCATAAGTTGGATTTGGTAATAACAAAATAAAATTATTTTAAACAAACATATGTACAGATACCAAAGTAGGTATACACCTTTTCAAGTTGAAATTGAGAAAATACAATTTGAAATTCAGAAATTAAAATTGCTATTGAGAAATAACAAATTGAAAATGAAAAATACAATTGATAATAAAGGGGAAAAAAACAAATTGAAATTAATGTAAATTAATATTGAGAATATACAGCTACGTGCAACTAATTAAGAACACGATACTAACATGTTAGCTTGAAGCAAAGAATATTGTGTCAAAATAATTTTTATTTTTGAATCTATGAGTCATATTTTCAAATAAGATTGATATCAGTCGTGCAAAAGAAGTATTTATTTAAAACTAAATCATTATTTTGTTGCTAATTCATTGTTATCAATAACAGCTTGACATCTGCGAAGCATTGAGGACAACAAATTTTTACATACACTACTTGGCATGGCTTCCCAAGCTTTCTTTGTTTTGTTATCATTCAAATTGCTTATTTTCACAGACCACGTAACGACATAGCACCGCAAAACATTATAGGACCTCCTCCATGCTTCAAAGTTCCGCGGGTGTACTTCGGATCAAATTCTTTCAACTTTGACCGGCGAAATTCTTTAATCATCTGGAGAGAGAAACAAAAATTGTTTCGTTCAAAAATATTACAAACATCCGCCCAATGTCACGAACTGTCGTAAAATGGCTTCTTTTTTTACGGGCCATCTTTTCTTTAGTCGTATGCTTTCTGAAATATTTTACCGCCTGAAAACCCATTGTTTTTAAAACGTTCAGGGCTATTGCTATTTCCAATAATATTTCTAGTACTGACATCACAAAATTTGCTTTTACTTGTTAAGCAAGTATTAAGAACTTTTCATATACTGAAAAATTAATTAATTTATTCTAATTTTTTAAAATTACCTGAATTTGAAAATATTAATAAATTTATCATTATCCTTAATATATTTCAGAAATTATAAATATTGAATACTAATAACAATACTTAATTAGTTGCACGCAGCTGTACCTATACAAAATGACATGGTGTAACTATACAAGGTGAGTGCAAATCGGCAATAAATATAGCACACTACAGAAACAACAGGCATTTTGTTTGTGTAATATAATGTACTACATACTGTCAAAAACACTTTAAAACTATTACTTTTGACATAAGTAAATTGTTAACAAAGTCAGTCAGCTGTGCTACTGCACTCACCTTGTATAATTACACCATGCAAAATTGAATTGAGAAATGGAAATTGATAGTAAAAAAACACAAATTTAAATTGAGAAATAAAAAATTTTATTAGATATTTTGATTTGCATATCGTAATCAAAAAATATTTGGAAAATTTTATACAAATTGTAATTTTTCAATTACAGTTTTTTTCGCAATATTAATTTGTACTGTATTAATATTAATTTCGTTTGCTCAATTTGAATTTGCCTTTTCTCAATATTAATTTACATTTCTCAATATTAATTTGGATTTCTTATTTTCAATTTGTTTTTTGTCAATATCAAGTTGCTATCCTAAATTACAGTTTGTTGTTTTCTCAATTGAATTTGCATTTTTGAATTTCAATTTGTTATTTCTCAATACAAATTTTGATTTTTCAATTTCAACTTTAAAAGGTAAGTTTTTATCTTTCCGGTTTACGGTACGACTAAGTTTTATTCACAAAATAAGCAAGAATTTCAGTCGTAAATATATTGAGGGCCTACGTTAAAATAACATTTTTAAACTTAAGAGTTGTTAAGCCAAACTTCAGGCATCATTACAGAATGATGTAAAGACAAGGAGTAGTTCAATTTGTATATAAAAAATAAAATTTCTCAATGCGCACATGTCACATAACCATGTCATCTTGAATTTATTTATATTTTTGTAAAAATATTAAAATTTATTCCAACATACTACGAGTACATATAAATTTATAAACAACTAAGCTAATTTTTATATGTATGCACTTTTCATTTCTTGATACTATGCCAAAATAATGGAATGCAAATTGAAAATAAAACATAAACAGCATTTGTCCACAAAATAGAAACGTCTGTTACTTTCACCAATTAAATATTTAATTTTATCATTCTTGATCTAAGTATATAAACATTAAATTCTGTATAGGAAGTTTTTAATCAACTCCAAATTCATTCGATTTTTTTTTTTTTTTGATTTTCATAGTTAGTGCTAGGACAAACATTTGGATAAAAGGAAGCAAACTTTCTGTTTATTTGGAAACATCATCCATCCACTTTATTTTGGGAGCCAACCTAATGTACATAGTATATAAGCCTGCAATGTATTTAGTAGATACGACGACAATTCACCTTGTAGGCCTAAAAACAGTTATTTGTAAACAATAAAAATGCTTTGTCAAGCACCTCCTTTGCAATAAATAGCCGGTAATTCTTAGATTATTATTTCAAGAGGTTTTCATTTGATATGTATGATTAGTTTTTTTTTTGTGTTTTTTTTTCATACATCTAGTATTTAATGCTTAATGAACCTTTAAATGTTTTTTAATGCCGCGTCGATATAATTGACGCATACATTAACATACATACATTTTAAGCATACACTGCATTTTTATTCTGTATTTAGGAATTTACATGCATAAACGATTTTCGTAGCAAGTTGCACATGTACAGAAGCAAGTTTCGTATCTTTAGGATGATTTAGAAAAGCAACAACTTAAAAACCAAGTTCAATAAACTTTTTTTGTTAATTTTTTCTTTTGTAAAAAATAGCTGTATAAATCAATTGCATGTGTCAAATACAAGCTTTTTGGAAAAACAAAAATAAACAATAATTACAAATTTAATAAATGCGTGCTAACGATAATGGCTACAATTGTGACAACAGACGACAATTTTAAATAAACGATGACAGAAAACAGATGTCAACTTTCCCAAAAATTTTACATTAAATAATTTTATTTTGTCTTATCAATTCTCGCAACTAACTTTTTATCACAAGTAAGAAAAAATTTCATAATCCTGTAACTGTTGACACAAACTTGAAACATTTTAATTGAAGAGATTTTGTGTCTCAACAACAAACAAATTTCAAATGCATTTCCTCGCCGGCCACTTATTGTTTAAATTTTATTTTTATTACTAAAAGAAATTTTGTAGACAAGTTTGTTTTTGTTGATGTTTTTGTTTTTATCATTGTTTTTTTATATACTCGTACATATGTATGTATGTATATATATACATTTTATATTTGAAGGCCATCAACAATTCGAAATTGCAAAAAATATACATATTTACTTTTTTTTAAGTACATACTCAGATTTTTTATGCTGAAAGATAAGATTCTGAAACTGCGGGAAACAGTAATAGTAAATGTATGCTTAAATGTACTTTCTTGCCATTTTGTATTTTTATTTATTAATCAAAATTGATTTATAAGTATGTACTTATTACATACTTACTTATTAATCTATTGGTAGGTACATACATATATTGATTTCTAAACAGTTGATATAGTTCAACTGTTCATGTGTATACAAAACAAAATAGGTATGTAAGTTGATTTAAATCTTAAATATATCTAAGTGTGTGTCCATTACCAAAATTCGATATAAATTTCTGTTTAAAAGCGCTTTGCAAAACCTATCATCTGATACAGAACGCAGTACCCAAGACGATGTTTTGGTTCCAAATGTAAGTTCTTAAGAATTCTAGGAACTACGAAAAACATATTTCAATCAACACAGGGACAGGCGGACATTGTTATGGCGACTTATCATAACATACTTTTACTACTTTATAGGATTACAAATTAATAGCATAAAAATTACAAACGAAATGAGAAACACACTACCCATTGTGAAGAGTATAATAATTTAAGAAAGGAATACATATATACCTACATACATACATATTTGTGTTAAAAGCTTAATAATTTGGTTGCTAATAGGTATTGTTTCGGAATAATTTATGTAAATTAAAAAATTTGCAAAGTAAATGACAGTTTGCGAAAAATTAAGTAAAACAATGTTAGAAAACCCTGCCAAAATCTTGTGTTTAACAGGCCAACAACAGAAACCTTAATGTTTGTTATAAATCAGTTTGGCCTTGACCTACAGTTCTTACCAATGGCATTAAAGCAGTGGTGTTCAAAAATAAAAATGAAGATGTATTGGTGAGAGATTTTTCATAGCAAACATATTGTCATGTTAATGATTAAAGCATACCAAAACACACTTTTTTTCATTAGCTCATAAATATCTACTTACATCAAAATGCATATGTATGTATATATGTATTTATGAGTGCATATAAGAAACAATGAAAAAGAAAAGAAACGAAGAGAAAACTGCTCTTTCTCTCTTACAAGTAAGAGAGGAAATTGCATTAAAAACAATACCTTAACATACCAAGCACAGGTATGTATGTAACAAACAATTACATTAGGTTTAGTCTGTTAAGTTAAAAATAGTTAAAATTGTACTTTTTCCATTCTTTTAGATATTTACAGTGGAAATTCCGCTGCATATTTAAAATATTTATGTTTAATTAGTTAAGCATACAAATAAGTCAATATTTGTAATCTTCAAAATAGTTTAGCTCCATTACAAAATATTAATTGTACATCCCTGGTTTTGGTAAATGGTGTAAAAAGTATTTGCTTGTTACATGAATCAAAGTGAAATAATGAAATGACAGGCATTCATACTGTTGGCCTATCTATGTACATATGTATGTACAACATTGAAAGTAAAACAAATAGGTAGGTACCTATTAAAAAAGAGAAAATAGTGAGAACACGTTTCTTTCTACAAATACCTATACATATGTATGTATATACCTACCTACAATATATTTTTTAATTTAAAAATAAAGCATCGTAACAATGAAATATTTCAATGTCAATGTTTTTAGTATTAGATAATACATATTCGAACCGGGGTGCATTAGATGCATATCCAAGTATTTTACTTTCATTTGCAAAAAGAGTGAGTGATGGATGTATCATGCACAAACGTATGGGAATTTTTTACGTAAGCTGTACAATTAATTACTAAAAAGTGATTTTTTCATTAGAGATTATTAGAAATTTGTTTTTAAATTGTAATAATAAAAATTGCATTTAAAATTAATTTGTACCTATAAATATTATAAATAAGAATAAAGTGTAAAGGAAAACTAAACCTAATGACATGAGAGAGTTGCCAAGTATTGCAAATATGTATTTTCTATCCGAGATATATGTAAAAATATTTAAAAAATTGAGGTAGCCGTGAATTTTTCTCATAAATATATGTATCCGCTAAAATATAAAGATCCAGAATATTTATATTTTATAGGCTCTCAAATTCAGAAATTGCAAAGGGCATGATAAATATACATATATAAGAAATTTTCTATTTTTGTTAACTTTTATAAAAAGTTAATAGAGGCTGGAAGATTACTAAATTTTGAAAATTTTAAATTTTTCGTAGTTAGAAAATTGTAGATTTTCTATCATTGAACATTTTTTTCTTTAGATTTTTATAAATAGATTTTGAACATGATCTGAATTTCAAATTTCGTTTCATAAAATGTGTTAATGTTAACTACAAAAATGTATTCAGCAGTATATTTTAACAAACTAAACCATTATGGTTTAGATACATATTGAAATAGATTCTGATTGAAAAACAATTTATTTATGAAAAATTTTATTTGTTTAAATTCATTCACTTTTGTTTAAGAAAATGTTTATACACTGGTGTATACAGGTGTAAATAAATAAATAAATAAATTAAAATTTAAGCGATTTGTATAAAATCAAAAAAAGTATATGTAATTATTTAAATTAAATTTGGCAACCCTTGTGTTGCATGCACAACAAAAAGAGATGCACTCGACAAATGGCATTTGTTGTTAATGCTCTTGAAATGTTCAGCTTTTACAATTTTTTACATTTTACAAACAAATAATTTATTACATAAGAAATCTAAATAAAAATGAAATGAAACAAAAACTAATGTTGTAATAGGAATAAAAAGAGGCTAATAAAGATAAAACTTATTTGAATGATAACAAGACACAAAAGTGAAATAAATTTCCATTTAATATAACTATTTTTAAAATACTCAAAGTTCATTTGTTTAATGGTCATGATACAAATATTATCAGTTATCGCCTTATTAAACACTAACAGTCTAATTCATAAAAACTTATCAAGGGTTTATAACAGGCTTATAAAGCAAATATCCATACAAAATTTGCTTTATAAGCCTGTTATAAACCTTTGACAAATTTTATGAATAAGGGGGTGAGTCATTATCTAATTCAATTTTAGATTTTATTGTTTTGATCGAACACTAGAGCAGTTATTATTTTTTATGTCGATAAGAAACTAAAGTTTTCCATAAATGAAATCATAAATTTTTATGAAATTTGTTTTTAGTTGTAAAATAATAACTTGAACCTTGAACTTACCACATTTGGGGGCAATTTGTGTCCGGGTAGGTATTTGACATTCTCATGGGTGGTATTAATTATTTCTGTCAATTTCTTGCCATCGATCATTTCTTCATACACAAACATAGTAACACGTTCCTCGAATTCGGGCAAATTAGCACAATTGGCACCCACAATTTTGGCTATAGCGGAACCCCTAAAAGTTAAATTGAAAAAAAAAACATAAACATTGTTGAATTTAAATAAAATTTAACCATATTATGTAAACAAAGTTATATAACTAGTATTGCAAATGCAAAAACAAATTAAATACAATAATTAAAATTATAACTTACCAGTTGCCAGAACCGACAATGCATACACTTGTCTTTTGAGCCATTTTTAATTAATGTTTTTTGTTATTTTATTTAATTATTTGTTATTGAAAAGTTTCTTTTTTATTCCGAATGCAATTTTTTACGATTTGCACTAATGTGTTTGACGTTTTGAATGCTTAGTTTTTTTATTTGAAACCAAAAATTGACACGTTAAACACTGCCGAAGTAGCAACTACGACTAAATTTTGTATATTTTGTTTAGTTAGTAAAATACTTAATTTTACTCTTATCATTCAATGTTTAAATATTTGTTAAGAGAACCAGGGAGAGAGAGTGTAAAAGCCAGAGTGATAAAAGGCACTTTTAAAGAGAGCAATGTAGATAAAATTAATAGAGTATTAATTTTTTTAATTTTTGCTTAAATTTTTAGCGTTTTTACTATTTGTTTTAGATTATTTTGTTATTTTTTATTATCAAATAACATTAAATATGCTATTGAATTGCAAACAATAATTATTTTTTGAGAGTTAGTTAATAAATAAATACATAAGTTTACGAATATATCAACGGTCCCGTGATAATAAGTTATTAAACTTTTAATAATAAACCTAAAAAAATGGATTGATGGATCGATTGGCAAAAAAATTGGATTAATAAGTTTGTATGAGGCTTCCCATCTTAAATTCTGTGGAAGTTGTATAGACTTATCGAGTATTACATAAATAAATTCAAAGTTTTTTTAATCGTGGAATAGTGTTTGGCCGTTTGTTATACATAATGTATTTGTATTAATTTGTATGTAATTAATGATTTCTTATTTAATTTCATAAAAGCCTCGATTTAAAAAAAAAATCTCTTCTGCAACAAAAAGCCTGCCAAATTGACAACACTTATTTATTTACTTTGTTTATGTTTTTACTTAATCCATCTTATTATCACCAAAAAAATTCCATCAAAAGTGTGGGTAAGCAGAGCTGCCAGATAAATTTCGGAAAAAATCGTCATTTGAAATTTTAAAAATCGGAAAAAAATAAAAACGAAAACATAAAAATTCAAGTTTATATAATATATATAAAAACTACTCTCTCTTTTATATTATAGTAATAACAATTATATTATTACATAATAAAGGGATTACATTTTGAGTTTTATTTATTTTCAAAGTATTCTTCTTTCTGAAATTAATTTGGTATTTTTTAATATTTTTAATAAAATAGGAAAAAGTTTCTGCAGAACTTCACCGTTGAATTTTAACAATTGTTTTTCTAAAGTTCTTATTTACTTCAAGGAATTCAGCATCTAAAACTAATTAATTGCTTTTCATGTTGTTTACCAATACCAATATCCTGACTACTATCTATACTATAAACTCAACAAAATTAATTGTCAACAAGTAAGAATGCTATATTCGGCTATATACCCTTATATACCCTTCACCTTTGTTGTGGATGCATAATTATATTATATACATACGTACATACATACATATATATATTATATTGTTACGTTTTTACCTTTTAAAAACGGTGGCCTATTTCCTTTAAATAAACCGGATTCTTTTTAATTGCAAAATAAAAGCGTCAAGTAGTTTGAAGAGAATATAACGAGTCTTTATTTATTTAAATGTACACAAACAAAATTAAAAATGAACACACTGTCTTTTTACACACTTATATTACGGTTTAAGAACACACTTAAAGTTTTCGATGTTTACACAATAATGACTCACAACCCAGCATACCATTCTAGGAGCGCTCCGAAAAAGGAGTCAGAAAAGAGTCAAACAAAAGAGTATTTTCGGAGCGCTCCGAAAAAGGAGTCAGAAACGAGTCCAACATAAGAGCATTTTCGGAGCGCTCCGAAAAAAGGAATCAGAAAAGAGTCCAACTAATTAGCATTTTCGGAGCGAAGGAAAATTTGCTTGTTACTGTCCTGAGTCGGCTCGCAGTATGACTCAGAAATTCCACTTAATTATGTGTGTACCAAAGCGTTGTTGTCCTGTTATTTGTGCTTTGAACAAAAAAAAAACATAGCTGTAACACACAAGAATGAATGATAAAAACAAGATTACACAGCGCCCAAAAAAAAAACCTCATAAAAGACTCTTTTCTGACATTATCTAAGAGCTCTTTAAGAGCCCAAAAAAAACCCTCATAAAAGACTCTTTTCTGACATTATCTAAGAGCTCTTTCTGACGGACCATTTTCGAACGTAATGACCCTCTTTTCTGAAGGTTTTCGGAGTAATTATGATTGTTTTTTGGGCTCATAAAGAGTGTTAACGCTGCGAAAAAGGTGTCAGAAAAGACTCTTTTCGGACTCATATGGTTTGCTGGGAATAAACTGATTCATTTGGTTGGCCGTGTTATATTTATACAGCAATTATAATTTCTGGAAGGTTCGAAACTAAGATACTAGAATGTTCGTGACTGTCTAAAATGTTCGTGTCTAGAATATTCAGCCAAAGTCGTTAAAACTCAATGTTGCCATATTGCTATGTTTATAACAGTTTATAACAATAATGTTTATAAATCAAAACTACTATAAATGCTAAACAAGTTGTATGTCGATAAACACGCTATTTATTGATGAATTTGTTCGTAACAATATTAATACACTTTGTTCGATAGTTTTCTTGATGAAATTTTCAGAGGTTGTCTCGGATTTTTGCTCATATCTCCGTTATTTATAAACGGGGTTTGCTGATTTTCAATAGCAAAATTCTGACATGTCTGACAGAATTATTGAAGATTTGGATCCCTAAGATATCTGGGGACTTCAGAAAATTGATTTCAACAGTCAGACAGACAGACAGACGAACAAGGCTTAATAGACTCCGCTATCTATAAGGATACAGAATATATATACTTTTTAGAGTCGAAAAATTATATTGTGGAAATTACAAACGGAATGACAAACTTATATATACCCTTCTCAGGGTATAATAAACAATTGAGAATAATCAATTATTATATTATAAGAAATTCTCACTAGCAATTTAGTTTTTTTCTTCCTAAAATATGTATGAAGCATTCTTAATTAAATGAAGAAAATAGTTGTTGTTTAACAAAAGAGAGAAAAAATTTCATTCAGATTTAAAGAAATTTCTTTATTGTATGGAAAATTTTTATATTAAATTAATTAATTATTTAATATAAGTTTTTATAATTTCACCAAATCGAAACTTTGCTACTTTGAAACAAAAAACCGTCAAAATATTATCGATCTGGCAGCTATGAGATTGATTGATATGTGACCAGTGTTGTCAACTTGGTGCGTTTCGCACCATTTTTGATGCTTTTAAATTTTTTTTTTGTGCGAAAAATTCCTTAGTTGGTGCGCTTTTTTTAATTTCGGTGCGTTTTTTAATTTTTCCGAAAATGTGATGAATTCTTTTTTTTTACTAATTTTTAATTTTAGTTTTTAATAATTCATTATTATGAAATCTATGCGATGAAAAAAACCTCATTAAATGTTTTTTAAATACTAATGTATGATAAATGAATACATACTATCAAATTCGTCACATGATGGTTATTTCTAACGGAAAATAGGGTTAAAATCTTTATTTGAAAATAAAATTAACATATTAAACATGGAAGAAAAAATTCTTGTATAGCCTGATGGTTTGATCTACTGAACGAACAATCATGATTAGAGGAACCTAGTACTTCAGTACCAAATAGCATATTAAGAGATAAATTGTGAGTGGTTAAATAGTTATTTTATCTTTATTAGCTCGTTTATTAAAAAAGGCTTTTACTATTTTATTATTATCTTTACTATTAATCATTGATCTGTTTTTAAAAAGTTCTATATAGAACAAGCGGACCCGGCTAACTTCGCCTCGCCTCAATTTTAAGCCTTCAGACAAACTTAAGTGTAATAATATAATACAACAGGAATAATTTCACACAAAATTTCGTACAAAAAAATCAATTTTCCATTATCCAATTTTCCGACTTTTGCGGAGATTTTCAAATTTTCCGTATTTCGCATTTTCCATGATTTACACCAAGAACTTTCTATTTTTCCATTAAGGAATAATTTCACACAAAATTATTTCGTACAAAAAAATCAATTTTCGATTTTTCTAATTTTCCGCATTTCACATTTTCCGCAATTTTCCATGTTTTACACCAAAAACTTTGTATTTTTTCATTTGTAAAGCCAATAATGAATAATTTGACATACAATTTCGTACAAAATTGTTCAATCTTTCCAACTTTTGCGGAGAGTTTTTCGAATTTTCCGCATTTTGCAGTTGATTTGGAAAGTAATTAAGGAATAATTTCACACAAAATTTCATACAAAAACTCGATTTTCGAGGTTTCCCATTTTCCTACTTTTGCGAAGAGATTTTCCGCGTTTCGCATTTTGTATTCTTCATGATTTACACTAAGAAATTTATATTTTTTGATTTGGAAAGCCATTAAGGAATACTTTCACACAAAATTTCAAACAAAAACTCGATTTTCGATTTTTCCAACTTTTCCGGTGGGATTTTGCAAAATTTTCTTCGTAAAAACCTTCTCCTCAAAAATATGAACTGAGAAAATTTTTTACAGAAATCGTCCCAGCCGTTCTCATTTTTTACACCATTTATATATATATAGATTTATGAAATTAAAAAAAATAATAGACATTTTAAATAACAAAGAAATTCTACACTTGGTGCGTTTTTTTAAATGGCGCGTGTTTCTCCATTTTGGTGTGTTTTGAAATTTCAAAGTTGACAACGCTGTATGTGATTGATGTTTTTGTTTGTTGTGTGTCTCTCTCTCCTCGCTCTTTATCAATATTATCACATCACTCTTCTTCTTATTTTTTCCTTATTTTCTCTCTCAAATTATTTCTCTGCTTTCTTCGCACAAACAAAAAACCTCTCTCTCTCTCTATAAATATTCATCAGCACGCAAAAATGGAACACTGTTGTCAGAGTTTTTAAAAAAGTACGGTAAGAACTGAACGCTAGAGCAGCCAATAGAGGGCGCACCTGTTTTAAATATGACAAAATTTCTGCATAAAATTCCCGGATTCTTTTTTTTTTAGTTGGCATAAATACCACAACAAAGCCAGGGGAAATCACCGCATTCGATATCGAGTGCACGTTCGTGTAAAGAATCTTTTCGATGACTGCATATTATTGGATCACGGTATTCGATCGTAATTTTTATTATCACTACTATTTTTTACATTGCTGTAAGCTTATGGCAATAAGAAAAACAAGACAAAAAAGGGGAAAAATAAATAAATTCGTATAAAATTGTTAAAAAATGAAAACTTTTAATTAAAATGGATCCAAATGTTTTTTATATTCGGATATTGCCATTATACGTCCGTACCGCCCATAAAGCATCTTTTAGTATAATGCCGGAAATGATTTGTTAATTGGATTAGCACAAAGTGCTAACAAATGCAATACAAAAAAAATTTTGCTCCTAAATGATGCAATGTTTGCCAAACCAATCTTTCTTTTGTTTTGTTTCGTGCCAAAAAGCTAGTGTTTGTTTGTTTGTTTGTTTTCGGTAATAGATTACCAATCGAGAACAACTGCGAGTATATACTTTACAATAATGATTGCAGTAATCCACGTTAACTACATTTCGATGACAAAGTACTCACTTGCGAATGCGGTGATTTGCTCCAGGTCTTTTTCAATCTCAAAATCAACGCGCAGTACGCAGCGACGACGACATATAGGAGGACGAAGAAAGAGAAGAAATAAAACGTGAAAAAAGCAGCGGAAGCCGAACAGGCAAAAAGGAAGAAAAAAAAGCGTTACGGAAAATGGAAAGGGCAGAGAAGAAAAAAGTCCCCCCGTCGGGCCGCCAGAAATTTTGTTGCTCTTGTGGTGAATTTAAAAAAGTGGTGAAAAATCGTGGTGAGTTTTTTTTAGAAATTCACCACAAATACTGTTATTCGAAAAATTTTCAAGGTCATTGAAAATTTGTCATCCTAAAAGTAGGTAATGTGCTTGTTACAGTTTTACGGGGTGGTTGCTTAATTAACTAGAAAAAGAAAAAAGAAAGTCTCATTTCCGTTATTTTTTTGTATGTAGTTTTAAAAACAATTTAAATTAAAACTGAAAACATTTTAATTACTCACAATCGTCACTTTCAAAGAAAAAATTATCAAATCGTCACTGCTATTTTTGAAATAAAAAAACGTCAAAATGATGATAAATCGTCAAATCTGGCAGCTATGGGGGTAATACGAACATATGCACATACATACATTTATTTGTATGCACTTTAAAAAAAGATAAACAACAAAATAAGAAGAAAATACATGATAGAAAAGAAAAACTCCAAGTGAATGGAAGGAAAAATACTGAATTAAAATATAATTTAAACACACAATATATAATATACACATATTGGAAATTATATGTACATATATTTATAAATCAATTTCAACGAGATTGAACAAAAATTATGATTATACAAATGTGTATATTTACAAACAATTCTTTTTTTTTGCAAACTTTACAGCAAGCATCTTTTTTTCACTTCTTATAAAATATTTTTTTATTCATTAGTAATTCTTTCTTATTTGAACTTTTGATAAAACACTTTATTGTACTTATGTTTTATTTATTACATTTACTTTTTTATTTATTTATTATTACCGATGTTTTTTTTTTATTAATTTTATATTTTTGTAGATAATAATACCGCACTAAAAAAAACTTTTCTCGCTAAAATACCACAAGTAAACTAACACAGTTGCTTAAGAGTGTAAAAACATGGTATTAAATAATACATGTTATGCAACCAGGTATTTTTGTACTTCTTCTCTTCATTTGTTTTCCTCTCTCTAGTGCTGCCAGATTGTTGCGTATAGAAAGAAGGGGAATTATGTAGCGACATTGGTTAAAAACTGTGTGGCTGCTCCTGTACTTCCGTTATTCTCTCTGTTTATGCATATACAACCATAGTTGCCAGATAAATAAGGGTTCAAATCGTCAAATCTTGAATAAAAAATCGTTAAATCGTCAAAATGCATTTTTCAAAATAGTCAAAAAACCGTCAACTAAAATAAAACTTTTTATCAATTCAATATTTTATTTATTTTTTTAAATTAATTTTTTTAATACGTAAACAAAAAGTAGAAAAAACAAAAAAATGAAATATGTTGAAGAGATCGATTAAAGTTTAAAAAATAGTTTTAAATATCAATATTAAAATAAAAAAAGTAACAAATAACAAAACAAAACACAAAAATTAATGTAAAAGGAACACAAAAATTAATAATAAATTACTTTTCAAAATATAGTTTTTAAAATCAATTTTTTAAGAAATTTTTATCAATGTTTTTTAAAAAATTTATATAATATTTAATATAAAATAAACAAAACAATTTCTTCATAGTAACAATGTAAAACATAAAAAATTCTTCTTTTAAATACAAAATTACACCTTTTTACAACACTATGCGTTTTAGAATTTTTCAATTATATTTCAGAATTTTCTATTTAATTTCATATTTAAAAAAAAATCAATTGATTTTTTGTAGTTTCAAGTTGGTTTTCAGAATATTCTTATCGTATTTCATAAAAGTTAGTTAAAAATATGTTTGGATTCTGAAATACAATTAACAATTTTCCAATGAATTTGAAAATTTCTGAAATACAATTTGAAAATTCTATAATATTATTAGAAATTTCTAAAATATAATTGAAAATTTTTAAAATATAATTGGAAATTGTGAAGTTTAGTATATTTAATTTTGTAGGTACATTTCCCTAATAAACTTTTTAATAAGCTCAGGTACAACATTCATGTTAAAACAACATTTATTTAGTTTTAAAAAATCTTTAGTGAATAAAATCCCTTCCAAAGAAGACCTTCCTAACCTATTCCTAATTTTTGTTTTGTTTAAATTTACCTGACTAAATACTCGTTTGACATTTGCCGAAGAATGAGGTAAATATAACTTTTTTTGTATAAATTTGGTTAGGAAAGGAAACAAGAGATTTTAATCTTTTCTTTGAATTTCAGAAATATATTTCCAAAATTCCAATAAACATTTTCTTTTTCCGAAACCAAATTAAAAATTTTATATGAGAAAAAAGTGTTGCTTTTCTGAAAAATCGTCAAAGATCGTCAAATCGTCAAAGGGTAATTTTTGACACCAAAAATCGTCAAAATGACGATAAATCGTCAAATATGGCAACAGTGTATACAACCCTGCATAAATAAAAGCTTTAAGTTGGATGTTTACAAACACAAGTTACGAAAAGAGCGGGAGTTGTTTGTTGTGTCAGTGAAAGAGTAAAAATCGGGTTATAAAATTAAAATGGAAAATATTACTTTATTTAAAGTCGACGATGAGTTTTTCTATTTTACTATAACTGATAAAGGATTGAAAGTAAATCTATTTGTAAAGTAAATACATCTATAACTATTATAATAATTAACATTTTTATAAATTCTTTTAAAATCTTTTTTATGATTGGCTTCTTTGAAAATTATTTATTGCGAATTTTTTTTATTTCAGAATTTTTTTCTTTTAAGTGTATAATTTCATAGTTAGTTAATTTCCACTAAAATAAACAAAAATGAAACTTAAATAATTATTGAATACTTAAGTTTTGCATCTTGATTGATATTAATGATTGGCATTGACCCAATATCACTGAGATATTTAAACTAATAATAAAAATAATTATTAGTAGTGTAATGTAAACAAATAATCCAATGATTGAGCTTAAGGCATTTTTGTGAAGATTCATTAATTCAACATTAATTATTTATCATGGTTTAGTGTTAATTAAGATTTAGATCGCACGGTAATTTTCATTTATCATTAAGTAGTCTGTATTAGTGAGTTGTCAATGATCAGCATCAAATAATTATCAATTAAATATGTAATATAAATAAAATATATCACAAATAGTCACAACGCGAGGAAGTTTTAATTTTGATTTTACTCTTCGAAATGAAATGTGAAAAATTGTATTATTCTGTTGATGAGTCAGTTAAAGCTTTTTCCAGAATTTAAATTCATAAAATTCAACAATGTTTTTAAACATGAACACCCTAATGCTCATTTGTAGAAATGGAAATTTAAATTATCGGTTTTCATCAAAAACGTAAATCGAATACATTAACCTGCCATGTAATAAGCAATTTAGTTTTCATTTAGATGCTATGCCAAAACTTGAAGTAGTTGTTCTAAGTCATATCAAAATTAACAAATTTTAACAATACGACAATATGGAAAATGCATTTATATCAATAAGACAATAAATTATTTAACCGATCACAGAAGTGAGGATGGAAAACATTTGAACGTTTATGGAGATCTATTTTTTTTGACCTTTTTTTATTATTAAGAAATTGAAATAATTTCTAAAATCTTATTAATATCAAATCAGTTATGCTTGGTTTTCACTATGCCATTTTTGTTGTCAAATTGTCCAAATTGTTGGCAATTGTATGAAAACGGGTTGTCATATGGCGTCATCTATGTTTGCAATCTCATTAGACGCCATAGACAACCCGTTTTCATACAATTGCCAACAATTTGGACAATTTGACAACAAAAATGATATAGTGAAAACCAAGCATTAGAGTTGTCTTGTTATAATTCTTTCTAATTGAATTTTAATTTTCCATCAAAGTCTGAGTGCATTTGTATCTACCTATCTGACTATTAGGTATGTATATATTGTAACTATGTTCCATACAATTTAAATTTAATATAATTACTAACTATTACATATTAAGAAATATGACAAATGATTTTTATTTATTTATTTCTTTCAGTTTTACAAAGGTTTAACCGAGATACAACAATGTCCAACATATATTTTATTCATTTATTTATTTATTTTTTTTTGTGTATTATTTGTTGTAGACGCTGCATAAAATAGTATTTGTGTTTTATGATTTTTATTATCATCATTTTTTCAAATATTTGCCATTGTGTATTGAAATAAATTACAAACTATTGGTTGGGCTGCTGCTGACTATTTAAATTGTAAACTGACTAACCTAGATTATACACATAACCCTGGTAAAACATTAGAGATTTTTGTGTTAAAATATATTTGTAATAATGTTATTTCATTGCATACCCTATTCTGGTACCTCCTCAATTTAAGATTGAGATATACATACATACACAGAAAAAAAATAAAAATGAGTTTCAATTAAAATATTTGTGGAATCAATTAAAAACTTAATTGAAATCGGACCTGTAAACAAAATGATAGTATCAATTAAAAAAAAATTAAGATTTAATTGAAAATATCAGATAAATCAGAAAAAGTAATTGAATTAATTAAAATTTTAATTGAAAATTATTTTAAAATCAATTAAAGGTTTAATTGAAAAAAAAAATCATATTTTTTTTCTGTGTATGTACGTAGAAATTCTTTGGATGTCATCCTAAAGAATTTTTTTATAACATTAATATTAAAGTCGCAAACTTATATAACCATGTAGCATATAATAATGTCACGATCAATTGAACGAACGATTTCATTTTACGTAAACAACATTTCTGTAAAACTGTTATCAGTATACTCGTACACCAGGGATAATTTTTCGGACTTTTGATTGAGTTCCAAGTGGGGTGAGAAAGATACATACGATCTGTTTACATTTCCAGTAAACGAAGCCACTTGAGGATCTTTCTTGCTACCCAGATCTTTGGATGCACATGACTTTATATTTAAAAAGGCTTGTGTATTAACTACCCATGAAGTGCGCCACTTATCATAGTACAAAGTCAGCCAAGATACTATTTTCGTAGAACATCCTAATCTCGAAAATATTGTAAAGCGCGATGAAATGAAAAATGTGTTCTAATCATTAATTTATTCATTTTGAGAAAATTGCTATCTCTAACTTCCTGTGCCACCAAAAAGTCTGGCGTTTAAGAATGTACCATTATCATTATCAGTTCCAGAATAATTTAATTCTTTACTATACGTTTCCACAAACTTTGAGAGGCACTGCGGTTCGAAATTCAAAACTAGCTGGATAAAATGATTTAGTATTTTTTATTTGAATTCAAAAGATATGTTTAAAAATGCCTGTATGTTAAAATTAAAATTTTTTTCAAAATTAATTTAAACATATTGTTACGTTCATGGTGTAACTATAAAAGGTGAGTGCAAAAGAATATAAAGTAATATAATTCATATCGGTAGAATATATGGAATATATATGGAATATATATATATGGAATATATTGCATCAACAACAGCTGATAAATAGTGTGATCATATTTAAAAAAATAAACATTAACAAAAACACAGGATTTATTTTAAATTATATAAAGTGAAAAATAAAACAAAACTTAACATTATTTATTGTTCGGTGTAAGAAATAGAAATAAATACATATATTTCAGAGTTGGCCGCGAATGACGAATTCAGCCGATGCTATTATTGTGTGTATTTTCATATACACAAATGTATTTTATTTGTGGCGACGAATATTCGAGAACAAAAATTCGCCATTCGTCCCAGTTGTGTTCCTAGCAAAAGTTTGTAATTTTGCATTCACCAGCAATCGCAAGTAGGTAATTCACAAGTTGTGCGAGGGACACGTGTTTTATATCAGATATAATCTGCGTAAATATGGGTATCGCCACCTAAATACTTGACTCGTATATACATAAATACAATTTACAAGGCATAGCTTGGACGTGTGTGCAAGTGTGTGTTATGCATTAATTTCAACGACCTTGATATTATTTTTACTATGGACCCAATAAAAGATTGGTTTTTTGATTGATTTTTTTTTTTACTTCTTCTCTTTGAATGTTTGAATAAAAGCAAGTGGGGTCATGAATTTAACAAATAAAAACAAACACTGACACGCAACAACAAAAATAAAACTACATAAAACAATCTTCGAAATAAACCAAACCTCGTTGATGCTGAAGATGATTTTGGTAATAACATATAGTGGGGAACCGATGATCTGTTAAAGAAAAATAAAAAAACACAAGACAACAGGCGTACAGACGGACATTTATGGTTTGAAATTATTGAAATTATTATTTGATGTGTGTTAAACAAAATACAAGTATTTAAGGCCAATATTTAGTACGCAATACATATTTAGTAAAAACCAACAAATATACATTAATGTTTTAAACGTTTCCAAAGCAAAAAAAAAAAAAAAAAAAAATTAATAAACCAATAAATGCTGCTGTTGCTGAAAAGTACCAATGAGTACCAATATTTAAACACGTTAAAGTCATCAAAGTTACTAAACCCATTGACTAAATTTTGTTTTCTTTTACATTATTATTTTTACCTTTAACTCAAAATTATTTTTGTTCAAATTATTATTATTATTAGTTCTTCTTCATCGAGAAAAAACCAGTTCTTTAATCAATTTCAGCAAATAGTTAATTTAACCAAAACCAAAGCCGACAAAAATAAATTTTAATTTAAAACTGGTTAAAATAAAATCCTAATTTTATTGGAGATTTTATGAAAAAAAAAAAAAAAATGTTTAATTACTCATTTGTACGTACGTTGCCTAGTGTTTGTATTTACTCGTATGGCCGTATTTGTGGTTGCTGATAAAATTCGTATTTATCTGTCAAGTTTAATAATTCATCTGATACCCGTAATAATTCAAATAATTTAGTATGTTGGGTGTGTTTTATTGTTATATGTATGTATTCATATTTTTATCGCTGTATGTAGTTTTATATTTTGGTAAATTATAATTTATCCCACACAATGCGCGGTGCGCAATGTGCTGCCGATAGTTGATACTAACGAACCGAAAATTTAAATCTTAATTTTGTTTAGATTTTTATCAATTCATAGTTAATTGCTAGAAGTCTATATCGCACCCTAAGTACAAAAGGGCCACAACTCATAACTTTCCAAAACTGACTTTTTTCCATAAATTAATTCAGATTACACATCTCTAACTACTGTAAAAATTTCTTTCACATCACTATCTTCTTCAACTTGAAAAAATATGTACAGTTATGTCTATTTTTATGTTAAGTGTGTTGCTTGTGCAGGATGAACTTTTTTTGTCTCGTCTGAAAATGTTAGTATTTTGAGTTGTGACCCTTTTGTATTTAGGGTACGATATCAATTAAACCTACAAATTAGCTAACTTCTTATTTCAATAGTTTTATTTTAATTACACTGTGCTGCAGTGAAAATAAGAACATAGCCCAAATAATCATTTAAATTTCAGAAATACACTTACAGTCATTCCTAAACAAATATTTTTAGGTTAGTTCAAGTTTTAAGACAATTTACATATTGAAACTTTTTTTAAAATAAGAATGTAGCTCTTCAAGGAAGTATCAAATTTCAAATACTATAGATGAAAACAACCAAATACGATTATATTTCTATCTAGTTTTATCGATTATTTTATATACACTTATGGCCGAATTCTCGGTCATTAGTTAACCATTGGTAAACTAAAATACTAACTATTGTTTAACTATTACTATTAAGACTGTGAATTTAGCCATTATTCAAATTCGTAAGACATATTTACAATTTGTCACCGAAAACAATTGTAATTTTTATTTTCATAGCAACAGCTGTTATTTGACGATGTTTGGGGGTTTAACTAATGGCAAACTAAGCATTGCGAATAAAGAATCATTAGTTAAGCCTTTGCCATTAGCTAACTAAAGACTGTGAATTTAGCCATTAAAGTTATGCAAGCTTAATATTGCAATTAATGTGTCGAAATTTCCATTTGATTCATGTCTCAATTTGGTAGACTTTTAAATACAGTGGTGGACATGAGGTTAGCACATTTCAAATATGCTATTTTTATATGATTATAATTATTAATTGCAATTTTTGTCTGTTATTTTTTATTGCATTTCTTCTTAATACTTTCTTCTATTTGTGGGTAATTGAAATTTGTGCCGGACAAAAATTTACAACGTGAAAGTCAATTTATATATTTTGTTAGTTTTCGAGCAAAGTTTTTAGGAAATAATAAGTTCTGAAAATATTTTATGAAACAAAAGATTAAAGTGCACACCGGAACAGTCTAAGAGGACTCTTTAATTTACAAAGCCTTAAGGGAAGTCTCATTTAAAAGCTCCACCACAATTCAAAGATATCTTTTAACAGAATTCGGTAGTGACGTCTCCACTAGAAATATAACTCAATCAAAAAAAAAAAAACTAGCATGATTGCATTGTTCAGTCACATCCTTCAATAAAGAAGTAATAGTCCCGGATATCTTTTGCTCATGAGTATTTAGAAAAACCAATAATTTTCTGGAAGAATATTCTCTAGAACTGTGAATATAAATTTTGTAGGTTCGGATCTGATGGAAAAAGCGTCCTCCAAATATGCAGAATAACCCAAAGTATACTTCTAAGACCATAAAGCACGGTGGTAGGAATGTGATGGTATCGATAAAGTCGACATTAAGTCTACTTTTAAATACAGTGATTGCATACGTGGAGAACAATATGCCACTTAGGTGGAGTTTTACTTATAACAACGATCGAAAACACACCTCACGCACTGTAAGCAGTTGCTTAAAGAAGAATAATAAAAAATACTGATGTGTTGAAATGACCAGCCCTATATCCGGTTCTTAATCCAATTTAGAACCTATGGAAGGATTTTGTTATGTAACACTTTTGAAAAAGGTTTTAAAAAATAACGAAAAACAAAAAATGTTTGCTTTAATTGGCAAAAGATATCAAGTGTGCTAACCTGGTGTCCACCACTGTTTTGTATATGCATATGTATAGATGTCTAACACTGAAATTATCGTAAGGCAATACAAATTGATTTAATGAAATAAATGTGTATGTATGTACATACATATAGTATATATTCTTACAAGTGCAAAGTTAACTGTGTAAAAGCGGAAATTAAAATACCAAATTATTTTTTATTATTGTTTTCAATTTGATAAAAAAAAACACTGAATAATTGTATGTTGTTCACTAAAAATGTGATCTTGAATTCATTCAGATGTGTGAAAATGTTAAATGCCTGCGGTTTTTAGCACATAGTAAATATTTTGTGTAAAACTAGTTTTAATTAAAAATTTGGTTTTTACAATAAATGTGCATACATGGACATAGCTGTCTGTTGCGTGAAAGTCAATCAGAACAAATGTTTTTCCTTAAATCATAAATATTTAATTAGTTTTTTTTTTTTAACAAATTTGCATAATATGTATATCAGTGATAAAATATTTAGTAGTTTTTGACAACTAAATATACCTGGTAGTAAAATACTGCTGCTAACAAATACTGCTTCAAATAATCTCTGTTGAAAATATTTAGAATAATTATGATAAATAAATTGTATATAAATCTTACTGTAACGTTTAAGTAGTTGATATATAACTCTCAAATGGCTTGTTGTATGCATGTCGGTTGATGGTGAAAATCATATAATTTCATATGAATAAGAACGGGCCTAAATGGTCCATATAGAGGTACATATGTGTGTATGTCCCAATTTACGCGCAGCAATTTTTATTTTCCTTGAAATTTCTTCGGTGTTCACACAGCACAATACTACAATATTTCAAAAATAAAATACGCACGTTTATATGTGAATGATTATTTTGACGACAGTAGGGCACATTTAAGCATTTAAAAATGTAAATAATAAAACATTTAAAAATGTAAATAATAATTGAAATTTGTAAAACCCTTGAATTGGGAAAACATTTTAGAAAACGTCCTTGCACAAACCAGCTAGACAAATTTGCTTCAATCTTTAGTGCATTATTTTGTATTCTCTGAAACGATTTAAACTCGCTGGTCCTTTTGCAGACAATTACAATGAATTCGAACTAAAGCTTGCTTGCTAAATTAAAATTTTTGTTTTTTTTTTTATTAAATTTGTTCCTAAATTTGTGTAATAAACCCAAAGCAGGAGAAATATTAATTTCAAGATTTTTAATATGCTGTTCCCACATAAGTTTTGCTTGCAAACAAATACCCTGATATTTAACAGATGAGATTTCTCAAATTTCCTTTCCTTCAACAAAAATGCTAAAATCTCAAATGGCTCGTATTGACCTTCGTTAGAATAATAAAAACAATTCAAATTTTTAACTTATTTAAAGAACATTTACTGTAACAGTTTTATTCATAATAATGCTAAAGTTTTTGAAGATAAAGAAAAAAGTTAGAAAAATCTTTAAATAAAATACAAGCAATTTTATCTCAGTGTGATTTTTTTTATCTGTTTACTTTGATGTCTGAGATGTATTAAAAAAAAATAAAAATCCATTAATTCTATACTTCCTCATATAAAAAACAAGTAAGAAAGTATAGTCGGTCAAGCCCGACCATATAATACCCTACACCTAGTATATGTATAAAACAATTTTTCAGATATGTGCGCTATATGGGAGATATTATCTCTTATGGACCGATCATCAAAAATTTAGTGCCATGACTTCCGTGAATATAAATATTATGTGTGTTAACCTTTATCTCGATATAAATACGTTTAAAAGATTTATGGAGGTTAAAGTGAATTACGAAGAGGGTCTTATATGGGAGTTTTGACTATTTATGAACTGACTATTATAAAATTAGGTGTCATCCTATTTGTACATTAGAAACTCATTTTTGTTAAATTTTATTCGGAAGTTGGCCTTATATGGGAGCTACGAGTAATTATGGACCGATCTGAACGAAATTTTTAGATGTGATTTGGCATCATTTACCACTCATTTGCGATGAAATTTGTTTGGATACTTGCATAATTCAAACATTTATGATCGGTAAACCTCAATTTCGGGAGGACATTTGTATGGGGGCCAGGTGAAATAATGGACCGATTTCCACCAGTTTCAATCCCATCCATCCTTGGGCCGAAAAAATATCACATACCAAATTTTGTCGAAATATATTCAAAATTTCGACCTGTACTCTGCGCACAAGCTTTACATGGACAGCCAGCCAGACAGACACACGGACGGACATCGTTAAATCGATTCAGAAAGTGATTTTGAGGCGATCGGTTTACTTTAAGGTGGGTGTTGGAGCAATATTTCTGGGCGTTACAAACATCAGCACAAATCCAATATACCCTCCCCACTGTTGTGGTGTAGGGTATAATAAAAAAAAACAATATTTTCAGATCTCTCGTAAAGTTTGCATTTGAAGCGAAAAATATTAAAATTAGAAGATTTTATCTTCATAATTTCAAAAAAATTATTAAATTTATTTGGAGGGAATGACAAAGATGCTGATAATGATGACTAGGATGAAAATCGAAGCCAATGATAACAAAAAATAAAAACCAATCTAAAGAGTGAAACCAGTTTGAACAAAAACATTTCATTAACTATAAATACTACATTTGCAAAAAAAAAAAAATCTAAAAAGAGCAAACACCAAAAAAGAAAAACGCTTAATTTGAGATTCATAGTTTTAAGGTTGAAAGAACTTTTTTGCACAACTCTCAACACACTCAAGGAGGACAAGTTGATTTTTAAATGCAAAAGAAACCGGTAAAACACTAAAACTCTTCTTTTTTTCCTAGCTGCAATTTCCTGTAAAGACAAAAAACTAAAAATAAAAGGAAATTTATAAAAACCAAATTGGCTACTCTTTAAACTGTCTTTGAATCAGTGCTGCCAGTATTTTTTTAGAGCTTATACCCAATTTTGGATTTGTCATCCCCAAAAATCCCCAAATGATTTTTTTTTGTATTCATTTTTATCGATAGCTATATATATTAATATTCAAACTAATTCGATTTGTAATTATAAATCTTGTAAAGAAAAAATTACACATAATTTAATATAGGTATAGAAGTCTAAAAAATTATTTACCAGAGTTTAGCATAAAAATCTTCTGATTCATCAGCCTCAGAAATGTTGTTGTACATATTGCTTGTATTAAAAAGCTTTAGCATTTCAGCAGATGGATTAAATTTCTCACAACAAATTGAATTATTTTTAAAGTATGTGTTTATTCTGAGAAATGCTTCCAATAATTCATATTGCATTTTTTTACGTATTTTTGTTTTGGTAGTATTCATTATTGAAAAACGCGTTCAACGCAAGCGTTACACTTTAAAAACATACTCGTATATGTACATTTCATACCTTTTGCCGAATCTTCGCGTTCCCAAGAAATATTATGATTTTTTTAATAAAATTAGTATTTGCAGCCATTTTAAACAGTAAAAAATATATTTTTTTAAATATTTACATACTTCTTCTTTATTAGAAACCATCCACTATAAATAATAACACACATTTTTACACTTGCCAGTTATAAATAAAATCCCCCAAAAATCCCCTAAAATTGTTGTAATCCCCAACAAATCCCCGGATCCTCAAGAGGAAATTTTTATCCCCAATCACGAAAAAAAATCCTCAATTTGGGGATAAATCCCCTAAACTGACAACGCTACTTTGAATTAAAAAAAAATGTTTCAAAAACAGTAATGAGCGCATTGCATATTTTTAATTATAGTCGGAAATAAAAATAAAACAACACCAATAACAATAACAACAGAAGCAACATAAACTAACCGTTTGTTTAGGAAGATGTTTGTTGTTATTGAGTGGGTGTTTTTTGGCCAAGTTTAATACAACACGTTTCATGAGCAGTTACCATTTTGTAAAAGACGTCTTGTTATTTTTGGTGTTATTTTTCAATTCAAAGTTGAAGTTCAATGTCGTTTATGTTGACCAGTTGAGAAGAAACTGTATGCAAACAACTAAAACTATGCCCCAATGTAGGTACCTATACATATATGGAATTGAATATTTTGATCTTGAGATTAATAATCGTAAAGAACAAAAAAAAAACTCAAATGTCAAAATGGTGAAAACAAAAAATAATAATGTATTAATAATTGTCTTAAATAAAAACTGAAAGTGTACCACTTTTGGCTAGACAACATTTTGTCTATAAAATTCAATTTTAATGGTATTATATTTGCAATAGGTCTTTGTTTTTGTTTTTGTTTATAAGACATAGTTCTTTAACAAGGTCACTATCGGCTGGTAATTTCCTATTTAATTCATTATAATGATTTCACATTTTTTAATTTATTTTCATTATTATTTTTTTATGGCTATATATGGTTTGGGAAGTCATTTGCGAGTATATTAAATGGAATTATGTATTATTAAATAGAAAATGAAATGACGTGCAGCTCACTTTAAGTAGCCCAGTTCAAAATATTGCGTTAGGGATTTCCTACCTAAAGGACGACTTAAATAGAATTTACCTTTGGTCTAGTTAGTGCAAACGGTCTCTGTTTTAATCCTCATAAATCTAAATGCATTGTAATCCATATCTGAAGATATTGTTTTAAATGTCGAGACAATTGAAATTGTAAATTTTCAATGGTAATTTGACCTGGACTGATCATGTAAATTTACTGGTTGGACAAACCTATGCAAAGTTACGTGATCTCTGGTCCACATAATATTTCACGCCCTTCCTTAAGAATAAGGGCCTTGCTTGCTAAATCATACTTGATTCCTTCCCTGAGCTATGAGTGTGAAGTATTTGGAAGCTGTGACTCAGTTGGTATGAGAAAATTGAATGTCTTGTTCAATAATATAATAAGATATGTGTATGGATTAAGACGGTCTGATCATGTTTCCTCTGTTGCCAATAATCTTTATGGAGTATCCTTTGAACGTTTGCTAAAAATTCGCACTTTTATTTTTTTACATAAAATATTCAACTTTCAAACACCTAAATATATATTTGATAAAATACGTTTTTTTTCAATCGCCACGAAACCGAAATAGGTATTGTAATACCTAGACATAATTTACTTGTATCTGAATGGCAGTTTTATGTACATGTTGCTCGTCTTTGGAACAATCTTCCACAAAGTCAACAACTAAACAACAATGCTAATAGTTTGAAAATTTTTTTTTTAAATTTTTTTAAATAATAATTTATAATTTTTACTTTTTTTTTTAATTTTAATTTATAATTTTTTTTAACTTTAACTTTATCTCAATATTATTATATTTACTTGCATCAAGTTTTTTTTTTGTAACGTAATACGTTTCTGTGCTATCAGTATAAGACTCAGTCTTGTTGTACATTACTGCATTACTTAGAAGTAGTGTGCTAATGACATATTAGATATAAGTAAGTACTTATTTATGAGATATTATCATAGTAATACGAGCAGTCCAAATGGTCTGATTCTCATTTAGTAAAGAATATTATACGCATATGTCTTCAGTTATGCTTTCGTTCATTGCGGAAATGGTGTTTGTGAACGTCACCAGCTGGGTACCTTTCAAAAGTACTCAAAATTTTTTTTTCTTAATTATTATCTAATTTGTATAAAAATTTAAATTTATCTAACCGATTTAAATATTTACTTGTCTTTAGATTTCTCAGTTCGAATAGTTACTTGATGACATCTTGAAATAAGATTGAATTGATTTCATAATAACGTTTGCTCCAAAAATTTGAAACGTATTCGCTGCGTTACAGTTTTAAGAAACTAAAAATTGTTTGCTAAATTCATTTTTTATTTAGCTTTCATCACAATTTATATTCAGACCATCAAAATGTATTCAGAGTTTTCTCTCAGAATAGTACTTAAATGTTTAAGTACCCAGTAAAAAAATTCATGTTTTTTGAAGCACTTAAGAGAAAAAGCTCCTTTTGGAGCACGTTTTTTACTGGGTAGGATTTCGACGGAAAATCTAACAAACTAAAATTGTGAATGTATTTTTCTTTCAGTGGAATATTTTAACCCCTTTCTTGATAACTTTAAATTTAAAAATATATTTATTATGTTAATTATATTAATATTAATTCTTGTTAGCAAATGGAGAAAATTACTGTGATGAAATAAAAAAAATTCTGCTGTTTAAACAAAATTATTATCTTGTCATACCAAATTATTTCCTTAGGAAAGTAGTTACTGGTGGTGGTATAGTCATTATCACATATGATAATCTCTTGAGCCAAAAGTCGTGTTTTGCAACACATCAAATGCATTTCTTATATGATTCTAAATGAAAAAAATAAAAAACATAAATAAACAATTCAACTTACATATACAGACATTTAATTAGCTCCATTAAAATAAATTATTTTACAAAACACAAAACCAAACAATTTTCATACATTACCACCACAGTGAAATTGCGCAAATGTTTGTTTGCTTAAAGTACACCTATCGACTCAGAATCACTTCTTGAGTCGATTTAACAAAAATAAGTTTCATATATACAGAAATCAAACACCTAATTTTATAACAGTCGGTCAATAAGTATTCAAAGCCCGGCTTCGAAAATCACTTTAACATGTATAATCTTTTAAACGTGTTCATATCAAGATAAAATTTAACACAAAAACATATTTATATACCCAGAAGTCATCACTAAATTTCTGGGTGATCGGTCCATAATAGGCCATATAGCGCCCAATTTTTAAAAAATACATATACTGGGTGTATGATATTATATGGCTTAACCTACAATACTTTCTTACTGGTTTTGAATGATTTTGTACAAGAAGTTTTTAAAACATTTTTTTTTCAATCCACGATAATAATTATTTTCAATTATTTTTGTTAATCATTAAAGGTACAATACCATTATCTTGAAGTGGAAACAAATGGATTGCTTTAGTTAGTTTGTGATTACAATATTGAAATTATTTCATAATTATCTATCACATGCTTAAAACGTATTAAATAAGTAATTTACAGTAATTAAATACATCAATATAAAAAATATAAAAAAAACATTAAATATTGAATTTAAATAAAGGTACATATTAACCCTCCGATGAGTGAGTAGGTCCCCTTTTTGCCTTTTCAAACTGAAATTACTCCTACTTCGGCCACTACAAACAACCCCCCCAAAGTTACTCTGTATTCCAAGAGTATTTTGTTGCGCATCAAGCCGATCGGATCATTACTTTAGGAGTTATTGAGGTTTTAGTGAGAATAGTACGCGGATGTGTGAATAGGTCCGTATGGACCTTGTACTGAATTTCACTAATAAATGCATGTTTTTGGGCATCATTATAATTTTTTTATTGTTTCAACACATAATTTACTTGTTCTGAACACAAAGACCTAAACTCAAAGACATTAGGGATGATGATAAAAACAAAAAATTCTAAGAAAAATTCGAAGACATGAACTTTATTGCTTCAAGGAAAGGCACAATATTCTAATTTTATACTACTATCAATAAACCAGCTCTCAGAATTTTTTGTTTTTATCATCATCCCTAATGTCTTTGAGTTAAAAAAATTATTTTTGGATGAAGAATTTAGTTATAAACAATAAAAACAAAAAAAAAAATAAAAAAACAAATTTTTTATATGGAAAAAACATGATTTACAAAAAAGGTCCGTAGGGACCTTTTCACACGGCCGTGAAGTTCAGAACTGTCACTCATCGCAGGGTTAAAAATAAATTTGTAAATAAGTGATAAACAATTATATATTATTATTACTTTTTTAACACCAGTCGCAAAAAAAACATCTTATTAATATTAAGTAGATTCTACATTAATCAAAATTGCTAAACAACAATATAGGTATGTACATATGTGTGTATTTGCGCACCTCCATATTTTATTTCCTTTAGATTTTATTTATTTTGTTTTTGTATAAAACCCATCTCTATCACTGCAACAACAACAACAACACTCAATTGATAATATCAAGAGAATTTAAACAAAGAGTTGAATGAATGTAAATAAAGCAAATGTTGTTGTCTTCAACAAAATGGCATTTCAACACTTATTAGCAAAACATATAAACTTTCCATTATAAACTTCAAAAAATCTCCACCACTAACAGACAGGCAACAACAAATGTAAACTCAACACCTGTTGTAAATTTTACAATATAAAACAACTTGAAAATCTCAACATAAGAAAACTGTTATACGTGTAATGCTAGAGAGATGTTAAGAAGAGACTTCTTTTAAACTCAGTTTTCTTTCCAAACAACCAAAGTGTTTTTGTTTTGTTTTGTTATGAAGGAGAACTTTACAAAAAATTTACAATATCTACATACATATGTGTATGTATGTAAATAGTTGTGCGATTAAAAGGCGAATTTAAAAAGAACAACTAAAACATGTTTAAGTTGACACAAAGAGCGAGTGTTGGGAAAGCAATGAACTATAAACACAATTTTAAATTTTAAATTTAAATAAGTTGTGTATTTTTTTTTCGAAAAGTCCTAAAGCAAAAATAAATATATGTAAATATAAATACATATTAGTAAACAAATAAATAAAATATCCACCAATACTTGCGCACTGGTGAAACAACGCAACTATTGATCGTGCTTCCCACAAAAAACTACAACAACAAACCCAGCACCAGTAGCAACAAACACTTTAACTAAAAATAAGAAAACAGCGCTCCTACACACACTCATACATACTCATACGTACAACTCTCACACATGCTCACAGTCTCCAATAGTTTTACTAAAACACACTCAGAATTTTGAAAAACTTGACTCAAGTTTAAGCTGAGAGTTTTGGGGCCGTATAAAAGTAAAGCAACAAAGCGAAATGAAACTTATTACAGTGATTTTGATTTGAACGAAAACGTTGTTGGACGACCACTTCTTCTTCTGCGCCACAAAACAGTTTTTTTAATCATTATTTTTATTTTTTTTATTATTTTTTTTTTGATAAAAAAGTTAAAGCTTTATAAAAAAAAATATAAAAAATTCAACAAAAAGAGAAAATTAAATTTATACTAAAATGTTTTTCAAAAAATTAAAATAAAACGAAAGTGCAAAGAATAAATCAATAAAAGAATTTCAAAGAAATAATTTAAGCTGTTCTAAACAAAAAATTAAAGAAAAACAACAAAAATTTATTTAAATTTAAGAAAAACAAGCAAAGCAATTCAAAGTTTAAACAAATTGTTGCATAAAAAACAAAATTTTGTTAAAAAAATTTGAATAAAAAAAAATAAACAAGTGCTTAAAATTTATAAACAAGTGTTTGCAGTTTTCATTGATTTGAAACATTTCGTGGCAAGAATTTGAAAGAGTTTCACTTTAAAACAAAGGATTAACAGTTTTAGCAAAACTTAAAAATTTATTTTGCTAAAAAGGATAATAAGAAATTTGTACAACGTTTTCAACAGATTTTTCTCAAATCAAATAATAGTCAAAATGGTGAGTTTCTATAATTAAATGTCCTTGTTGTATTAAAACAAACGACTTACACTTAAAAATTAAGAAAAGAAAATTAAATATGTGAACATTGAAAAAATATTTATTTGTGCCGCACTTAAAAGAACACTGGAGTGAGTGAACATGTCATAAATTTGGAAAATAGTAAATAGTTGTTCCTTAATGTGAATTTGTCCATTTCTTATGCGGAAATACGTTTGTTGTTTTGTGATTTCTCTCTCAATATATTTGTTGGAAAATATTTGAATATGCTAAACAATTAAAAAGAAATTAGTTTTGTGCAACAAATTACAGATTTAAATAAAAAAAATTTTCTCATTTCGTAATATGTTTTAAATATAATTTAAAGAATTGTTTCCTCGACTTAACTATAAGTTATTACTTAAAGTCGGAGTTTCTTGCCTTTTAATTAATTAATTATTTTTCTAATAAATTCTACAGTTGAATGAAATTTCGTTGAATTCAAATTTAATATGCACAAATTAACATTTTCAATATGCTATGAAATATCAATGTCATCATATCAAATTAAATTGAAAATATTAAAATATAATATTTTCGGTTAAATCAAATATTGATTAATTTGAATAAATACGTAACAAAAAATATTGATATACTTCGATTTTTTTTTTTTTTATTAAATTGACAAAGAGGATTTTAGTTCACTGATTTTCTTATAAGCATAAATATATATTTGGTAAGTAATTTAAGTGACTTTCACAGAAAATAATCATGTTTTTTTTCAATTAAACATTTAATTGATATTAAAATAATTTTCAATTAAAATTTTAATTGATTCAATTACTTTTTCTGATATTTTCAATTAAATCTCACATTTTTTTTAATTGATACTATCATTTTGTTTACAGGTCCGATTTCAATTAAATTTTTAATTGATTTCACAAATATTTTAATTGAAACTCATTTTTATTTTTTTCTGTGTTGTATCAATGACTGATTTATAATGAGTTTAGTACTCGTATTAAATTTATTTTTAAACTTATAAAGTAAACCAGATGCAGATACTATTTTTGATTTCAGGTTTTGAATATGAATATCCCAAGAAAGATTATTTTGTAAGTGCATTCCAAGAAATTTTGTTGATTGGGTTTCAATGATTTGATTTCCATCCACATATGTATGTATATGTTGAAACTTTGTCCATTTACTAAGTAAGTTTAGTTTTTTGAGCATTGATGATCAATTTATTGATTCTCATGTACTCCACAATTATAGCTGCATCATATTCCATTCGAGTTTTTAAGACAGTTTAATGCATATACGGATACAAAAGAATTATATCATCAGCAAATATTGTTAGCTTTCCAAACATAGGCAAATTTTGCATATCATTTAGATAGATTAAAAACAACAAAGGTCCAAGAACACTTCCCTGAAGAACTCCAGAATTGATAGTGCTCGGGCAGATCTTTCTACCATTTATTTCAACAAATTGTTGCCTTTTTTCTAAATAACTTTTAATCAACAAACATGAACTTTGATTAAAACCATAAAAGCTTAGGTTTTCAATCAATAATTGATGATCAACAATATCAAACGCTTTCGTCAAATCATAAAAAAATAACAGCCACGTCATTAAATCCATTATCTAAACTCTCGCAGATACCATTTATTTCATTAATCACAGCTTCTTCTGTGCCACTTTTGAAAGCATATTGATGCTTGAACAGTAGATTATTTTCATGCAAATACAACGACAATTGTTCATGTATTAATTTTTCAAATATTTTATCAATTGTAGGGAACAAAGCTATAGGTCTATATTTTTCTTTTAGTGTAGTTTTATTTTCTTTTGGTATAGGCACAATTTTTGCTATTTTCAGTACATCAGAGTATAAAGATTTATCAATTATGCGATTGAAATTTTTTAAAAGATACTGTGCAATCAGATTATTAACTTTAAATGATATTTTAGGGAAAATTTCATCATGCCCGCAGCTCTTATTAAGTTAAAGATTTCAAATAATTTCACTTATTTTTGCACAAGTTGAGTTTGAGAAACTAAATATACTCTGACATACATTTAGAGTACGGAAATTGTTGAAAGAGTCGCCAGGTAAATTGTCTCTTTTGGTCTTTTAAATTTTTTGAAGATTCAATAAAATATTTGTTGAAAACGTTACTCTTCTTATCATCAGCTATTAGTTTTACATTATCGTCTTTAATATTTATTTTACTTTTAATACTTCGACCAAGATTATCATTCAGGAATTTCCAACACTTTGCATTTGTCAGAAGTTATTATAATAAAAATTGTTTAAACATTCTATAGTCGCTCTTCTAATGATTGTGCTAATCCACTTCAATCTGCTATCGACATTATATTTTCGTTTTCTTCGCAATTTTAATAATTTATTTTTATATTCAATTAAATTTTGCAGATTTTGATTCATCCAAGGAGTGTGGTAGAATCTTTAGCCGCTTTTGAAATAATACTAATAATTTGAGATGTATCTTCGGACGGATTTCCTGTTTCTTAATAATTACAACTCTTTTTTATGGATTCAATATACTCGCGACTTCTCGAAGTTTGTGTTCTAATCTTGCATTATATTATATGATGATCTGTCAAATCACAGGCAATAGTTTCTATAATATTGTTACTATAGACATAATCAATACAAGTGTCGTGTTATCAAAGTATGGCAATTTTGGTAACTAAATGTTGATAACAAATTTTTAGATCAGACCATAGCAAATTTTGTAATATATCAATATTTGCATCACAAAGAATTGCACTAGGGTTCCTACCATACAACATTAATAGATTTTCAATAAATTCGGAATATTTAGTAAAGCAACATTTTTGAGACTTGTAGAAGGATGTAATTCTTAAAGCTTTTCCATCAATTTGGACATTTTATAATGTTATGGTTACTGTTTCGATATAATCTTTACTTTTAAATGTTTCTAATTTATACTTTAGACTGTTATGTATATAGATTGATGTTCCTCCATATCCATCGGATCTGCAGCAGTGGACAACATTGTAGCCAAAAATGTTATATATTTGAACTAATTTCTCAGAGAACCAGGTTTCTTGAACAGCAATGATACTAGGTAGTTGTTTGAATTGTGAAATCATTGTTTTAAATTTATTATTCTTCTAATAATAACAGATATAACGTTTAACAAAGGAAAATTTAAAGTTTTATTAAAATTTTCAAAAGTTTCAAAATGTTTATGCATAAGTAAGAGAAAAAAAATATATTTAGCTAATTAATGAAAAGAAAAAGATGCAGCAGAGTAATTTGCCTATTATGCAGGCGATAAAAAGGCAGAATGGTTGTCATCATCATCATCATCATCATCTTCTCTTATTGGTGCGTAATTAGTAGATCTCCGTTGTTGCAGCTAGCAGCAAACTATCTACCTCCTCCTCATTCTTGATCAATTTAGGTTTAGATATA
The DNA here is from genome assembly GCA_950370525.1 of Bellardia bayeri. Classification (NCBI taxonomy): domain Eukaryota; kingdom Metazoa; phylum Arthropoda; class Insecta; order Diptera; family Calliphoridae; genus Bellardia; species Bellardia bayeri. Next base: position 132,529,694 of record OX493264.1, read on the forward strand.
CTGCTTCTTTTTACATATACTTTTCCATTATAGGTATAAACTGATGTGTATCCAACATTTTTTAATGCCTTTGAATAATTAAAATCATTTAATGTCTCTTTTCTCAAATAATCATTTATAAAGATATTTTTAGTTTCAGCGTTTTCCTTCAATTTAGCTTTAGCAGCCATAAGTTTATCTTTCGATTTTTCGGAAACAAATTTAACAATCATAACTTTTTTTATTTCTGGTATTATTACTTTTGCAAACAAATGCATCTTCAGCATCACTTTCCGATAAATTCACTCCAAAATTTTTAGAATTTCAATTACAATATCAAGAGCAGTTGCATTTCCTTTTAAAACTATACCACTAACAAGGCAGTTATTTTTAACACGCTCATCATTTAAAATTTTTATCACTTCATTTTTTAATAATTTATTTTCCTTTTGCACAGCATCAATTCTTTTTTTATTTTTGCACATCCCTCGTAGTATCTCATCATATTGTTTTGTCATAAAAGTCATTGTTTCTTGTAATTCCGACAGCTGGGGCCAAATTACCGCATTCGATATCGTGTAAAATTGATCCTAATTTTCTTATTTGAGATTATTTTTTATCATAATTTCGATATCGAAATCATTTTTCGATACGATAGCTCATTCGATTACGAATGCAGTAATTTGGCCCCTGATCTAGTTTGTTTAATTGTTTTTTTTGTTTTGTTTCGCATAATTCTCCTTTTACACTTGCTCCCCCTTCATAACAGAGATCACAAAAATATTCTTCATTCTCATTGTTTACTAAATGCGTTTACTAAGAGAGGTGCATAATACATACATCTACATTTTCCACAAATTATTTTATTTGTTTTACCAGACATACTTCAATTGTTTATTATTTTTTGTTATTTGTTTTGCTAAATAATAAGTTTTTTTTTTATTTAATATTAATTTAATTATAAATACGTTTTTTTTAATTTGAAATAAATCTTGAAAGCAGACGCAAAAAGTACTTGTTCAGTCGTAAGGGTTGCCAACTCTGATTTTAATATGCAAAATTTAAATTTCATACACTGAAAGTAATGAATATTATTTATGCTTTAACAAATTTAATTGCACTATAAAAAAGACCGTGGAAGTAAGTAAGTCTCTTTAATTAGAAAAGTTTTAATCGTTTACAAATAATGAAGTGTACATTGATTATATTTTCATACGCTGTAGAGATCACATATTCCAAAAATTAGAAAAAAAATTCCTGGTAGTTTTGCGTCAGGCTGAAATGGTTAAAACATATGTTTCCCGCTGGGAACTTATATACATATGTATATACCAGATAGTAAACAACTTCAATGTTATGAATGTTAAAAGTAATATCATGCGTTTGACAAGTTTTTAGAAGAACATTTTCTAATCTATGTGCATTTAAGTATGATTTTTCCAAATATCTCAACACAGTTCATGAGAAGGGTATATATATAAGTTTGTCATTCCGTTTGTAATTTCCACAATATAATTTTCCAACCCTATAAAGTATATATATTCTGGATCCTTATAGATAGCGGAGTCGATTAAGCCATGTCCGTCTGTCTGTCTGTCTGGATGTTGAAATCAATTTTCTGAAGTCCCCAGATATCTTCGGGATCCAAATCTTCAATAATTCTGTCAGACATGCTTTCGAGAAGTTTGCTATTTAAAATCAGCAAAATTAGTTCATAAATAACGGAGATATGAGCAAAAATCCGAGACAACCTCTGAAAAATTCATCAAAAAAACTAATAAACTCATCAACAGATGGCGTTGATCACACAAAGTGTATTAATATTGTTACTAACAAATTCATCAACAGATGGCATGTTTAACATCAAAGTGTTCGAAAACTTTAAGTGTGTTCTTAAACCGTAATATAAGTTATAAGTGTGTAAAAAGACAGTGTGTTCATTTTTAATTGTGTTTGTGTACATTTAAATCAATAGACTCGTTATATTTTCTTCAAACTACTTGACGCTTTTATTTTGCAATTAAATAGAATCCGGTTTATTGAAAGGAAATAAACCACCGTTTTTAAAAGGTAAAAACATCAGTATTAATTAATCTTGTATTCTTAAAACATACAATTAAGAACATTTAGTTGACAACATTCACTCATACTTTGCATGACTTGGATTTTTTCAAACAAGAAATATATATGTATATAAAAAAACAACAATGTTCAAACTGAAATAACCGTTACTTTTTTGCTATAACAGATTTATGAATAATTTATATATATACAAATTTCATTTACATATTTAAATCAGCAGCAACAATTTCACGCTGGTGTGAAATTTTCATTTTAGCATCAATAAAATGAATAACTCGCTACAAAATAATTTCAACTGTATTTTGCAAACATCAGCAACTCAATTTTGGCTTCAACAAACAAACCAAAAAAAGCGACAAAAAACCCAACAACAGTAAACTGAAATAATATAAAAACAATGTTATTTAAATAATATTTAGTTAATGTTTTCATTACTAGTGCTATTATTATTATTATTATTATTATTAAATGTAGCACCTTGAATAAATTGTTGCGCTTTATTTTCAAAAAACGAAAAAATTCAAAAAGTTGTAGGTAGAAGCAGAAAAAAATTAAAAAATAATAAACAATATCACAGTACTGACTGACGAATGGACTGACTTACAATGAAAGAATTTCTTTTCAACATGACATTGCCAAAAATATATATACATACATATATACGTACATACAAACATATGTATGTATGTAAATAAATACGTAAATATAAGACGCGCCAGTTTTCATGGGTTTTTTCTTTGCTTTGAATTGAATTGAAAATGAACTTGACACCACTTTCTATGGAAAAAAGAAGCCATGAAAGCAAAAAGCGCACATTTTCAAGTTTGGATTTTTTTTCCAGTTGTTGATGTTGTTATTGTAGTTGTCGTTGCAATAAACTGCACTGCTCATATTACCAGTATTAATATTGTTGCTGTTTTTTGTTGGTAAATATTATACAGACATGTTGTAACAACTTGACCTTGAAAGTGTATCCCTAAACAAGTTTTATTAACTTTTTACAACTTTACAAGATAGAAAATCTCTTTCCAAAAAATCGAAAAAAAATTTATATTATTTTTCAGGGTTAATTATATAAATTAATACCTACCAAGTATTAATTAATTATTTGTTTCATTCATTTAAGAAAAATGCGTAAGAGTATGATTAATAGAAACAAACACACAAAACTACAAATTTTGTAATAAAAATGTTTATTGTATTTTTTTTTTTTTACTGAAAACTTGTTTCTTATAGTTTTTTTTTTTAAATGTTGTAATGCAGTTTTATATTTTGGTTTAAATTAGTTTTTGTTAATATATTTGTATAGATATACATACATACATATATATTTATATACTTTTATATTGGGTTAAGAAAAAAAACTAAAGTATTGAATTTATTTTAGAAACGCAACATGTGCAACAATCTAAACATGCGTTTTTCTTCTGCTTTTTAAACACACTCTCTGACTGTCTGTCTGGTCTGTCTTTTATTTGACGAATTTTATATCATCTTTTTTTTTTGATTTTTGAAAAACTCTCTTCTTATTTACATTTCAAATTAAAATTTTTTATTTCTGTTGTGTGTTGTGTGCTGTGTGTTTCTGTTTATTTTTCTTTTAATATGTATTCATTTCATTCTTTCAAATTATGTCAAATGCAAATTTTTCCTTTGTAAAAACTTTTTTTTTTTTTTTTGTTAAATTCGAAAAAATACATACAGATATGTTTGTTAATATTAATATTTGAATCGTTTGTGTTAAACGATTTCTAAACAAAAATTCATTTTAATTTTTGTTTTTTTTACGAAGTCCGGCATTTGATTTTGAAATCAATATACATATGTACATACTAGTGTACCTATGTATATGCGAGTATGTATGTACTCGTACATAAGTATATATATTGTTAAATTATGCAAAAGTTTAAAATAATTTGCAAGTTTGCAATATTGATTTTAAATTCTTTTATAATATACCTCAGACAATGAACCCACAATGAAATTCGAGTGGCTTTATATCGATATATGTATGTATGTATGTATATCGCAAAACTTCCTATGTTAGAGCCGCAATATCAATTATTTTTTTTTGCAACGTAACATGCTTGGTTCATACCATAGCGTCAAATGTTCTAGCTGGCTCATAATAAGAATATTTATTTATTTATTTTACTTTTATTTATTATTGCATTAACCTAACCTATTGGCTGTAATCGGTCTCAGATTTATACTTAAATATTTATTGTATATGTATATAAAATACGATTTCATAGTTTTACTTCTTGCCCAGTTCATAATATTGAAGTAATTACGATCAAGGAAGACCGTTTTTATTGTCACATTCTTTCGATTTTATTTTTTTTTTTGTAAAATTACATGTTAATTTCTAGCTTCTTTTACATTTTTTTTTTCTAAAACATCACAGTGGAATACTTATTGAAACAAGATCTCAGACCTAATCATGACAATTTTAATTGTTTCTCAAATATTTATTTGCAAATGAAATGAGTTTGTTTTATTTACTAAAATCGTGTTGAGAATACAAATCTAAATTCTATACTAACACGTTTAACAATGATTGTACGTATATCAGGCACAGATTTATGGCATAAAATTGAAGCAATCTCTATTTAGTTAATAGAAAAAACTAAACAAATGTTTTGTTTCTCTTTGAAAATTAAGTTAATACTACACTGCGGGAAATTTCTATGCCCCGCAACTCGTGGAAGGAGGACACTTCACTTAATTAGTTTAAATATGTCAAAATGTTGACATTTCTTTATTAAATTTCAAATGAATTTGTTGCAACAAATATCGAATAATTCAAATTGAATTTTCTGTTCAGGAATCACTAATATAAATTTCGAAAAGGCACCAGTTTGCTTAGGTTATTTCTGTACAACATAGTGCCGCAAAACCACACCTTGGATAATGTATAAATAAAATGACAGATTTCTTTCATAGCTCGAGAACCGTTCTCTATCGCCGACAAACCAATTATGGGAATAATTTTCTGTCGCTTTTTCTCCAAAAAGAGAAAATGTTTGGATATTTTGATTATTAGTTAAATTTAGCTATCGCTTACAAAATATTTCTAAAATTCAATATATCTATGTATGCATGTATATGTACAGAAAACCTAATGAGAATTAAAATTACTTAATAATTTTTTCGTTATCAAACTCATCAGAAAATTAACTCCAGCAAATTTGAACTAATTCAACAGTTAAAGGAGTAATATTTTGAATTAAAATGAATTTATATAATTAAAGATATATGTACATAATTAAAATGAAATCGGTTGACCGCTAATTTTCCCTCAATTCGTTTTAGTTTGCTGGAATGTCATTTTAAACAGTTTAAAATCTAATTAAATAATTTACCTATGCTCGTATATTATTACAGACTAGTTCACAAACAATTATTAACTATAAATGGCAAAATCGTCGGAAATAATAGTTTTCTAACTCCTAGATAACTTGTCATTAATTGTTTGTAAATTAAAAGCTATTTAATTTAGTAATAACTATAATTTTTGTTTAGCGATTAGCCATCAGACTTTATAAACATTGTTTAATTGGCGCTCCATACAAATCAAAACTTTGATTTCTAAACAGATTGATTACGTACTTGTAAATATACTATCTCACTCTCTTATGACAAAGTCTACTACTAAGTTTTCAACTCGGAATTAAATAAAGGCGATTTATTCCATTAATTATTTAATTATTTATATAAATCATTGAAATATTTGCTGTGGTAAACTTGGCCCACAACATACATACGAGTACACTGAAATATGGATTCTACCTTTAATATTTACTTCAAATGGGAACAAAAATAAAACAAATATGTACTCGAAAAAAAACTATAATTTAACGTAATGTAATTAAAGAAAATAAAAGTTAATCAGTCAATTTGATTGCATGAACGACAACAATTTTGCCACACTACCAATAAAACAAAATAGAAACAACATACAGCCACTAGACTTAACACTAATAATAACAAAAGTAACTACAATTATACAGTAACTTAAATATAATACAGTACATAAAAACAATAACCAAATCCAAATCAACAATTATAGTATTCATCAAAAGAAGCATTAGAGGGGGGAGAAGGTGTTAGAGGCCTGTTTTTGCTTTTTGTTCTTATGAAATGATATGTGTAGCAGTGATAAAGTGGTCTAGCTTTTTTCCATACAACAGCAAAAAAAAAACAAGTAGGAAAGTATAGTCGGTCAAGCCCGGCCATATAATACCCTACACCCAGTATATGTATAAAACAGTTTTTCAGAAATGGGCATTATATGGGTGATATGTATAACCTATTGTGGACCGATCATCCAAAAATTTAGTGTCATGATGTCTGTGAATATAAGTATTATATGTGTTAAACTTTATCTCTATATACATAATTTTAAACGATTTATGGAGCTTAAAGTGAATTACGTAAAGGGTCTTATATGGGAGTTTCGACTAATTATGGACCGATCACAATAAAATTGTACCGTATTGTTGGTATACGTATGAAATATATTTGCGTATAATATTGTTTGGATACCAACATTTTTGAGAGCGTTATGCTCTTTAAAGTGATTTTCGGAAGTGGGCCTTATACTCTAAATTATGGACCGATCTGCACAAAATTTTCAGATGTGATTTGGCTCCATTTCCCAAACATTTGTGATGAAATTTGTTTGCATACTTGCATAATTCCAATATTTATGATCGGTAAACTCCAATTTCGGGAGGACATTTGTATGGGGGTCAAGTGAAATAGTGGACCGATTTTCACCAGTTTCAATCCCATCTATCCCTGGGGCGAAAAAATATCACGTACCAAATTTTATCAAAATAGGTTTAAAATTGTGACCTGTACTATGCGCACAAGCTTTACATGGACAGCCAGCCAGCCAGACAGACGGACGGACATCGTTAAATCGATTCAGAAAGTGATTCTGAGTCGATCGGTATACTTTAAGGTGGGTGTTGGAGCAATATTTCTGGGCGTTACAAACATCAGCACAAATCCAATATACCCTCCCCACTATGGTGGTGTAGGGTATATATAATAATAATATACAATTTTACTTAGTTTTTCACATGTTATCTATCTTCTTATACAATACATATGTATATACTTAGTAACGTGACGTACATGTAGGATGTATGAACAGGTAGGTGTAGTTAGATACATGTGTTAGGCAAATAAACTGATATTAAAATAATTGTAGTTTTAGTCGAATTAGAAACGCCTTAATTTACAATAAAGAATTTCTTAAAAATTCTTCAGATTTCACGTCCAACTTTCCGTATTATGATCCTAACATAGTCTTCAATTTACAAAAAAAAAATATGTCTTTCACATATGTACCTTATTTTTGGCATCCCAGAGCTTTACTTACTTTTAACGTTACCAACACTTTGATTAGACACACATATTTACCCACCCATTATTTTTAAGTGTGTAATGTAAATAAATGGTAAATATTTTATCTAAACAGTTAAACATATTAATATTGTTTTGCGTTTGTCTACTTTTTTTTCTTCGTTTAATTTAATATTAAACAATTCAGTTTGTAAACGGTTGTTGCATTGTTTATTTATATTTTCCTGCCATAGCACGCACGTCTATAATTTTGCAGCAAAAAAAAAATATATATATAAAAGACATTTAAAATTTATTGCAATTCTGATGCTTTTGTTTTTGCAATTGCATATTTTCAAATATCGAATATTATTACAATATTGAAAGTAAAGGTTAATTAAAGTGTTTGTAAATTGCCTTTACTAATTGTTAACGTGTCAAGTTTAATTATAGAGCAGTTAGGAAAAATAATAATTCTGATTAATATCTAATGCTTGTATTTAATATTAAAAAATATTAAATATGGCGAAAGTTTAAAAAGCGATAAATAATATCTCGTGTTTTATATTAAAAGTCACATAAAAATCATTAAATATTACAATTGTGTTAGTGGAAATATACTAAGATTAATTTATATGTATGTATATAATATTGAGAGAAATGTATTTAGAAGTAAGTAAATTGTGGAACGTAACGTCTATATTGACCTATATATGTATGTATATGTATACTGGCCTAAATAATTGATTAACACAGAAAAAATATTTAAACTTTATTAAACAACCAAACCTAAATATTATCGTAACAATTATAACTTAAACAGCCAACTTGTTTACTAACTGCCATATTCAGAAAAAATAAAGTATGTTTGAAGTGTACTTTAAGACAAAATTTTCATATAAAATTTACTTAAAGTACATTTGAAGTCTACTTTAATTTTTTCTGAATAAGGGCATAAAAGTCTACAAATGCTGAATTGTTTAACACGATGACAAGTGTTGCATCAAACACCATGAATTCTTGACATATGAAAGCAAGGCAGCATACAAATCAAGTAAATTGTAGCATCTTCTTATGTATCCAACCATTTAAGCTTCATTTGCTAATCGCATAACCTTTATATAAAAAAATTAATAAACTGTTTTCTAACTCTCTTGAAAATATTTAAAAACAAAACTAACTTTTCAGCTATCGTCGCAACGACGACTTGCTTTCCATAGTCCAACATTGCCCCACAACATGACCTGTACGACACATGTTCTGTATAATCAGACATGGAAAGTTTTATGCTTTGGTACATATTCAAAAGTACCGTAGTACTCCCACTACTCATTTGATACTTTCAAACTAATTTCAGTATTTTATGTAAAGTGACAACTCTATGAACTATGCATTTTGATATAAGCATGTATGTATAGCACAATATATTGTTACGAAATTGTATTTAAATTTAAATTTAACGGTCGGTATCAACATACAGCATGTTTATCAACATACAACATCTTTATTCTAAAGTTTAGTATCTAAACTGTAAATAAATCTCTACTCCCAGAGAGAAAAATTTAATTCAATCTTCTTAAATGACACTATCTAAATCTCTGGTAAATAAGTTTTATAAACTAAACAATTACAAGAACATAAATGTCGTTTGTAAATATAGCAAATAATATTTTACTAAAGGGCTAAATAATGAATAAAACAAACGTGTATTAAGTTTATAATAATACAAATGTAGTCAAACTCCATGATATCCTTTATAAAACTCACAGTGTTTATTAATAATTTTAAAAGTATTTGACTAAAATGATGGCCAGCTTTTTTCAATAGGTTTTGTTTTGCTGTGAAATATTTACTAATATGCATATTTAAATCTTTGCTCTCTTAAAATCTTCTAAGAACACATACTTGCTTTAAAACACCAAAGAAGATTAACACCATTTTACTTAAAATCTTTATTTTTACAAACAATAATAGAACATCCTCAAATAGTATTTTACTTGCCTAACTTTAACACAAAAACTTTCCCATTTTTAAATAAAACAAAATTCTCTATATTTCATGCATACATTTTTTTTTAAGAGAAGTAACACTCAGGCAATTAATATGCCTATATATACTTGCGTTACTTGAAAGAAGAAAGCTTTTTATATCAGCAATTGCGAATTATGTTTGTTTTTAGTGCATAATTGCAGCGCCTCTGGTGGTGAGTAGGCGCATTTATGTTAAAGCTTGATTTTATAGCCTTTATTTAATTATTTTACTTCGGTGACGTTTGAATGCTATACCACCGAAGGAGGGCGCTGTGATAAATATTAGTTATGATGGATAGAAAAGAAAACTAATAATTATCAGAAACTGATGTTGTTTGAGTGGCAGCGACTGGGAATCGAACCCCGGGCTACAAATACCAACTCATGCTTAATGATCAAATGTGCTAAATAATTAAGCTTCAGCACCCTCTTTTAGAATTAGAATTTCGAAATAAAACAACACTGCAGCTAGGTATTTCTACTGAATCCGTTTTTGCTGATTTTCAAGAACTATGATTGACAGTTTTAACTGAAACTCACAAATCACGGTTGGGTATTTTGGACCACAACGTGTTTTACACTGTCATATGCCTGAATCAGTTTACCTATAGAATTTCATAAAGAGCGAAATATGGAAACATTTTATATAAATATTTCTAAGAATTATTGCGAACGCAATTCAAAACCTGAAATATGTCTGTATAACCCTCATTTTCCATAGAATAATAAACTTACTCGTATATTTAAATAAATATTTCCATTTATTTTGAGGTGTATAAAACAAGTATTTTTCAAGAAATTTTTGTACCAAATAAAAAAAAACTTTTCTCAATTTTAAACGATAATGACTGCTGTTTTTTTTTAGAAACTCAGTAAGTATTTAAAGCCTTAAATTAAAAGCTAAATATGATTCTTCAAAAAATAAATTCTCAAATGACCTCATAAGGGTTAAGAAAGTGTAATAGTTTCTGTTATTGTTTATTAATAAAACAAATATTACAACATTTTGTATTTTTGTTAAATAATAATAATAATAATAATAAAATCCCCTTTACTAGCATGATTTTTCAATATTTTATTTTTAAACAACAGACTTGAAAATCTTTTCAATAAATTTGAAATCTAAACAAAACAACAACAAAAATCCTAAAAAAAGATTTAATGTCAAGTCATTTAAAGTTTTCAAATGTTGTTTTTCTTAAATGTGTGATTTGCGTAATTCGAACAATTATTATTTTGTTAAGTACATTACAACAACAAAAACAAAATCTACAGACAAAAAAAAAATTACTCGTAATAAATGTAAGACGTCATCTTTGAGGTAAAGAAAATTTATGCTTTGTCACTTAATTCAATGATTTTCATTGACTATTGATTTCATACATTTTTGTTAACTCCAGCAACAACTCTGTATCTACATACGTAGTTAGATATGCAAGTTAAAAATTTATAACTTTAAGTTTTTGCTTTACGAAATCCATATAACAATCACTTTGTGCTTTTGTGTGCAAAAGGGCGTAACTGCAAAATTTTAAGGTATTTTAAAAAATTAAATTCAAACAAACTTGAAGTTCTAATTATATACGAACAAAGAGGCATAACAAATAACTAGTCTAGCTATATATTTAAGCTCTTATTAAGAATGATTTTATATTTTGTTAAATAAGATTTTAAAACAAGTTTTTACAAACCTTTCATAAAACAAAACTTTCATAATTTATGAATAAGGGGCTCAGTTAAGAACCATTTATTCATACGTAAATTAAGTTGAAAGTGAATAATTTAAAACTCCACAAATTTGTTCGACTCCCTTTTATTGAAACCAGTTTTGGCAACTTGGTGCGTTTCGCACCATTTTTTGTGCTTTTTGAAATTTTTGTGCGTTTTTAATTTTTCCGAAAATGTGATGAAATCTTTATTTTTAATAATTTCTCATTGTAGATTTTAATAATTCATTATTATGAAATCTATGCGATGAAAAAGGACCCCATTAAATGTATTTGAAATACGAATGTATGATAAATGAATACATACTTTCAAATTCGTCACATGAAGGTTATTGCTAAAGGAGATTAGGGTAAAAATCTTTGTTTGAAAATAAAATTAACATTTTAAACATGGAAGTAAAACTTCTTGTATAGCCTGATGGTTTGGTCTACTGAACTGTAGACGAACAACCAGGGTTAGAGTTCCAGTAAAGTCCTTAAGAATTGTATTGAAAAAAAATTCAAATAGAAGTATGTACTTAAAATACAAAACAAAAATAATTATTAGCAAAGAAATTAGCCCTTTTTACCAATTAGTACTTCAGTTCAGAATAGCATATTGTGAGTTAAATTTTGAGTGGTTAAATGCTTATTTTATATTTATTAGCTCGTTTATTTAAAAAAAGGCTTTTACTATTATAAATTTTACTATTAATCGTTGATCTCTTTTTAAAAAATTTTATATAGAATTTATGTAATAAAAAAAAATAATTATAATTCAATTCTGGTAACAAAGGATTATAAAAAAATTTGTTTAGTACAGAAAATTTGTTATTATTTCGGCTTGAGTTAATTTTTAATTAATAACTCAAAGAATACCATTATAAAGTTATATATATTATAGACAATTGACACACTGGAATGCATTTTCTACCCTGCCAAGGACGTCATCAGCAATGTTTATTATCCAAGATCTACTTGTAAACATCATCTAGTTATTTAACTCATCATTATTGGGAAATAGAATTCGGGAATTAAACATATTTCCTATTATTTGTTGTGAGTTAGAACAAAATTTACTTACGTTTACAATGTGTGTGTATTCTTCTTTATTATTATTATTATTAAGAAAAATCGGTAGTCTCTAGAAAATTAACAAATTAATTATACCCCACACCACCATAGTGGGGAGGGTATATTGGATTTGTGCATATGTTTGTACCGCCCAGAAATATTGGTCCAACACCCAACTTAAAGTATACCGAACGACTAAGAATCACTTTTTGAGTCGATTTAACAATGTCCGCAATTTTGATAAAATTTGGTACGTGACATTTTTTTGGCCGAGGATGGATGGGATTGAAACTGGTAGAAATCGGTCCATTATTTCACCTAGCCCCCATACAAATGTCCTCCCGAAATTGAGGTTTACCAATCATAAATGTTTGAATTATGCAAGTATCCAAACAAATTTCTTCATAAATGAGTAAATGAAGCCAAATCACATCTAAATTTTGTTCAGATCGGTCCATAATTACTAATAGCTCCCATATAAGGCCCACTTCCGAAAATCACTTTAAAGAGCATAACTTTCTCAAAAATGTTGGTATCCAAATAATATTTAACAAAAATATATATCATATGAATAAAAATAATACGGTACAATTTTATTATGATCGGTCTATAATTAGTCGTAGCTTCCATATAAGGCCCACTTCCGAAAATCACTTTAAAAAGCATAACTCTCTTAAAAATGTTGGTATCCAAATAATATTTAACGCAAATATATTTCATACGTATACAAATAATATGGTCTAATTTTATTATGATCGGTCCATAACACATATAATACTTATATTCACAAACATCATGGCACTAAATTTTTGGATGATCGGTCCACAATAGGTTATATCTTCCATATAACGCCTATTTCTGAAAAACTGTTTTATACATATACTCGGTGTAGGGTATTATATGGTCGGGCTTGACCGACTATACTTTCTTACTTGTTTTTTTTTTTATATTGTTAAGTTTATTTTTTTTTCCTAAAAACACTGAACTGTAGAAGACTGTTTTATTGTCATATTTATAATACAAAAATATTATACTTTTTATGTAAAATTAATGTAATAAACGTTTTAAATAAAAACTAAATTGTAAACTTGGTGCGTTTTTTTTTTAAATGGTGCGTTTTTTCTCCATTTTGGTGCGTTATGAAATTTCAAAGTTGAAAACGCTGATTGAAACTATTGCTGTAAGAAAAGTTATTCTCTTTTTTTTCCTCAAATTTAGGACATACACAAATATTTGCATAAGCATGTTTTTTATTTCGAAATATAAATATCAATCGACATCTATAGTAAACTTACAGATATGCTATTACTCATTAAATATTAATCTTACGTTTGTTATGAGTAAGTTGTTGTTTTTAAAGGCCAACGACACTTTAGAATCATGTAAATTTGGAGTAGGTTGGTAAAACAACACTAAATTATACCTACACATATACTATATATACATACATACATACATACATATGTACATAAATTTATTCATTTTATATTGTTTATTTACACTGTGCTTGACACAGTCGTGTTTATTCATGTTTATAACTGACCTTACTTTATTTACACCCTTGACAGTAGCTGTACGTATGTATCTTTAAGAAGATCTTTCTTTCGAAATCTTTTTTTCTAAATCTTAAACACACATCGAATTCTTTGATGTGTTCCTCAAAGTCAAATTAGTATGAGTTAGAAACGTGTATGGAATTTCTAAAGTATGTAGTTTCTCTCTTAAATTATAAAACATTTCAACACACATGCATACATATTTATTTATATTGTAGCATGTGATTATGTTTATTATTTTATTATTTCAACCAAGAAAGAAACTATTGTAATTATAACTACATAAATATTATTTAAAACATGATAATGAGTGGATATCATATACAAAAAATAATCAAAATTCGTATGTTTATCATAATTTTCTTCGCAGTAGTTTTGTGATATTCAAACAGATCTGCATTCTTGTCTACAAGGGTGAATTTTGTAGAATCTAATACAATTATTAATCATTATATACACAATTTTATATGAAAAAAAAGCGAAAAACAACAAATATTAAGTAATAATGCTTTTTAATTTCAAATTTCTAAAATTTCAAATTTTTGGTATGAGAACGCATTTCTGCAGCTCCTCCCCAGAACTTGAGATTCTGACTAGTAATGGAATAGAGCTTTTAATTATAGGGCGTTTATTACCACAGAGAAATATACACAGAATACTAAAACATGTCTTTCTGTATGCATTTTAAATTTCTTTAAAAAATAACATGCAACAACAACTAATGCTAACGATTTTGTTACAATAAAATTTTTTAAAACGAAAAAACTTGTTCAAATCCAAGTTGAGCTGCTCTATTACTCTTTGAGCCGATATTTTAGACAGCATGTGTTTATTCGTGCTGGATGAAAGAGCAAGTAAGTGCCACACAAATGTAGTTTAATGCTGCTTTTAGCCATCATTACCAATTTTGATTTGTGAGGTGTATTTTATCGAACATTCGATTACAATCAAACTCTGCTGCCACATACCAAGCCGGTTGTTTGAAGACCAAAATAATTCAGTTGTAAAAATGTAGAAAAAAGCTTTAAGAGGAGAGTTATTAATTAAAATACATGTTTGTTTTACTGCAGCTATTAACGATTAAACCCAAGCAATCTCTATATTATGAGTGATTGAGTGAGTGTTGCACATAAATTATATGCCACTAACAATAACACTTACCTGCAGCAAAGTCATCCATACATTCATTATGCCATCATCATATAATTCAGCTCATATTCACTCATGTTCATTCTCACAAAAGAGAATGTACGTACGACGTATGTACATATGGCAAGTAAATATAACCACAAGTGAAAAAGGAACACATACATACATACATACATATGTACTTAGTATGTTGTTTTTAGCTCTTGTAAAGCTTTTGATTTGCACCAATTACCAAAGCATTTTTTAATATTTTTAGGCCTTTGCAATTAAAAGCGCGTTATTACTAAATATTTGTTGTTTTTCGTTTTTTTTTTCTTTCTTTAAAATGTTGTAACTATTTTGCTCTTGTTGTTGCACATTTTTCAACTATGTATTTTAAACAATAGCGCATGCAGCAAATGGAATCAAAGTCGTTTTCAGTGGTCTCCTTTATACTTACGAGTACATACTTACATACTCGTATGTTTGTAGTATGAGTAGTTTTATTTATTAATACATTTATTTTGTATGAAATTCCCCTTTTTTACGGTCAAGTGATTTATGAGAACATAATAATGTAATCAATATGGCACGGGCTGTATATGTTTAACATTCTAACTTGACCCAAATTATGTAAACGGACTCATTTACTTTAACCCATTCGGGCGTTCAATGAAAAATTAATGTAGGTGAACAAGGTAAATCTGTTAAAGATTTAATAAATATACAGGACAATTTACAGTTTTTGCTAATATTTAGGTCTCTCTCTCTCTCTCTTCTAAGCCTCTTTTTCAGTAGAAGATCACTCTAAACTACACCATTTTCAACAGCAATCCAGTTCAAATTTTTAAAATAACTATTGAAAATAAGATTTTCAATTATAAATTCAAAATATCAATTTATAATTAAATAACCATTTCAAATTTGGAACAGAACAATTAAAAATTATAAATATAAAGAGATTTTCCATTTAATATTTTGAAAATTAATATTTTGCATTATTATTTTCTGAATGTAAAATTTAAATCTTCTTTTCTGTATTTGAACTGCAAAATATCATTTCAAGTACACAGAAAAAAATAAAAATGAGTTTCAATTAAAATATTTGTGGAATCAATTAAAAATTTAATTGAAATCGGACCTGTAAACAAAATGATAGTATCAATTAAAAAAAAATGTGAGATTTAATTGAAAATATCAGAAAAAGTAATTGAATCGATTAAAATTTTAATTGAAAATTATTTTAAAATCAATTAAAGGTTTAATTGGAAAAAAAATATTTTTTTTTTTCTGTGTATACTTTTCTAAATTCTAAATTGTAACTCTCATTCTCTAACTCTCTACTCTCAATTTTGAATTCTATTTGTTTTGGCAAAATTTTTATTTAAATTAAGAAAAATTCCACATTTTCAAATGTACTGTTTCCCATTATTATTATTATTTTTTTTTTTTTTGACTAGACACTCCAAATATAGAAATTAAAATTCTTGTTTTTTGCTTAAAATATTTCCTCATAATTTCCATTTCAATTAACAAATATACTAAATCAGAAAAAAAAACAAACTGACACAATATTTCCACTTGCCTTTTTCAGTACTTTCAGAATTATATATAGTGTATTCCACTTAAACAACAATAAATATTCTAACTAAATAGTAATTGTTTAATGGCGTGTTGTATTTTTACTGACTCATCTCCATGATTTCCTTCAAGAATCATTAAAACAATGCAATTTCAATACATAATTTGCGGAAATCATTAGGTTAACTAACGTCAGCCTAGAGCTAAAAATAAAATATATTTTTTTAATGAATATAATTTTTAGAAGATTAAAAGCAGCTTTATGAAATCAAGTGCATTCCATTAAACTAAAAAAAAATTAAGTCATTTATTCACTTTTTCTAAAACATGAAATCGCGTGAAGGAATATATAGATTTTGGGATGAATATTAATACAAATATAACATACCATGAATATATTTAAAAAACAAAAGAAACAAAAACAAACACACACACACACACACACAACAAAAATTAAAATATTATGAAGGTTTGTTGCATAAGCAGCTTTTTAATCGGTCAAAACTTGTACCACTGCCAAACAGCACTCTTCAACTCTTTTGCTATAAATTTACAATAAACGACCCCCTTTTAGAAATACATACCAAAATTAAAACACAAAATGTTAAAATTGAGGAAATATTAAAAAAAAAAAATATCAACAAAAAACTAGTAAAAGTGGTTTCATTTGCACAAAAACAAATCATCGTCATCAGCAGGGGCAGAGAAGAGACATTATTATTATCATCTTACGAGTACAAGGCAACAACACCAGCCAGCACATTGTTGTTCCTCATCTCAACAGCATTAAGTATTCATAATGAAAATAAAAGTTTTTAAACTAATTTCAAATTTTGAAGACAGAAACAAAGTTGGACACTGAATTAAACTAAAATTGAAATACAACAAGATGTAATCATTGCAGACCAACAAACAAACAAACAACCAGTCGAGATAAACCCATAGACAACATTAAACAACATCCAGAGAGCCCGCCATCATTTGAAAATCAATTGATTTCAACTTGACCTATAAATATGAATGTGTGTTGTTGCTTTTGTTGCTGTTGTCCATATTTTGTTTTCGCTTTCAATTGTGTTACGGGTGTTTTTTACTCGCCTCCTAGTGTCTTGTAGTTTTGATACTCGTGTCTTAAATCTTAATGATTACAGCATCCATGTGGAGTTTCTTTGCTGTGTTTGTGTGATTGTGTTTTGGCCATTGTTTGTATACACATACAACAATACCAACAACAACTGAACACTACCTAAAGATGTAATTAATGAAAAATTACTAAATCATCAAGAAATCATGGTTTACCATAGAAAATTATAAATCTTGTTCGTTTGTTCGAATTTTGATATTTTTTTCTTCAGCTTTTTTTTTTTTTTTTTTGTTTTTTGTTTTCTTCTCCCCATTTCATTACGAGTATTAGTTTTTGTGATTTTATTTTTCAGCAAGTACAATCAGCAGCACAGTGGAGCAATAGTTTAGGCAAATATTTGATTTTATTTATTTAACAAATAGTTGTCATCTTAATTTGATATCTGAGATATTCATGAGAGTTTTGATATTAAAAATTTAAAAAATCCGCTTATAAATAAATGGCTTTGGCATTTACCCAAAATGTATAATTCGACTCAGCCGCAAATCTGTCTAAACTCGGCTTTTATTATAAAAAAAAGGGTTTATTTAAAAAAATTGTGCAAAATATTTTTTAAATGTATTTTGCGAAAAAAAAATTAAAAAATATTTTTCTTTCAATTTATGGTTTTTGATGAAAATTACTTTTGAAACTTAGAAATTATGCTGCAATTAGCGTTGTCTGTGAAAGTGGCATATATGTATGTATAAGTGCCATTTCTGCATAAATAGCTATAATGAAGAAGCAGATATACCTGGAAGCTGTCTGGGGAATTCTATTTGAAAGAAATGTATATACCAGTTTTTCTGATCTCCACTGGTCCCACTGTACTACTATAATACTAAATAAAGTTTGCATAGTAGGCAACAGATTGCAGCATTTTTTCATTATTATTTATTACTTATTTCAACTATGATGTTTTAGTTTTTTTTTTATTTTTTTTCTTCAATTCATTTTTAAGGTGCTTAAGATCTGACATAAATATTCGCAGTCATTTATAAATGAAATACATATGTATGTATGTTTTTTTTTTGTAAACATTTAAGAGTCTGCTGAGTTTACAACCGTATTATTTTTATTTTTTTGGAATTTGTTTTGCGGCTTTTATTAAACAAATGAAAGTAAAAGTGTTGAAATATCAATTATTTCTTTAGGTTAATAGTAGCGTTAAATGTGTTTAAATGGACAAAGACTTTTTAAGTAAAACTCTACATGATGTTGTTGACTTTTTTCAAACACAAAACAAAGAGAAACAAAAAACTAAAAAACAAAAGCTTACAAAACAATTGCACACATACATATAAACTTTTTCTGATAAATTTCAATTGAAGTTCAGAGAAGATGAGCCACAGACAGAAAATCACCATTTGCAGATATGTACATACATACAAGACGATTAGTAATCAAACCCTTTTTACAAAAATTTATTGACTTCCGCCTAAAAAGTTGCATAAAAGTTTCATAAAAAAAACTCTTCTGTTGATACAGATGAGCTTTAAAATGAGGTTTTAAATCAGTTTGATGGCTGTTCCTAATTTCTAAATAAATTTGAACATTCCCATGATTTATAAATTAAATAATAGTACACAAAACGTATCTCTAGGTGTGGTCTTTTAAATATCAAATGATTAATTAAACAAAGGAAAAACATTGCTAAATAAAAATGCACTTTAAATTCACAAGTACATATATCAATATTTATCTTCTACATAAATTATGCATGTACATAAATATTTGAAGTAAAACAATAAACAACAAGAACTTATTTGCACTTTTAATAAAGGAAATACTTGAGGTGTAATTCAATAATTAATATACATGTGCATGTACATCTGTATATCTATTAAATAGTATTTAAAGGCTTTTTAATCAGCCTTGTCTGTGACATTCAGTTCCTCTCTCTGTAAATCATTTAAAACTACTGTAACTACTGCTACAACTTCCTATTGAACTGTTAAAGTCAAATTCAGATCTATTTCAATATTTGAAAAATGACTGCCTTTCAGCATTATTTTGTTCGTTTGTTTTTTTTTCGGTAAACTAAAATATACAAAGCAAATTAACAAGAAAAAAATGAAATAGTAATAAAACAAATATTTAAGTAGTGGCTCCCAGCTTTAAGAAACCCAAAATAAAATACAATCGAATTTGTTAAGCTACTTGCAATGGCCTTCTGATTATACACTACTTTTATGTCTCAAAGAGAAATAGTTTAAAATTGTTTTTTTTAAGTCTTTAGTTTACAAAAAATAAAAATTGTTAACACCATTTAAATCAGCTCCTCTCCAGCATTGCTGTTGTCAGCATCATAATCACCAGCATCATCATTATCATTATTATTCATTATAATGGTGTGACTGAGTGAATGACTGACAGTGTATGAATGTAACATCTTATGAATTTCGGATTTTATTGTTTCACTAGACTCTTGTATGTCCATTCATCTATTTGACAGGTGATTGTGTCACACGATAAACTAAAATAATGTTAAATTTATGAAACTTTTTAACAAAAAAAAATTTAAAAAAAAGAGAAACCCATTATTTGCAAATTTGAAATCATTATAAAAATATTGTTTCAGTTTTAATATGAAAATATCAAATTTTAGATTACTAGATAATATAAATTTAAAAGTGATTAATAAATATGAAATAATTTATAAACAGTTTTATCTCGGTCTTTTTTCAATTCTATGGTCAAAATAACAATCGCTCTCTTTTGAAACCTGTTCTATTTGTTAGCTTTTTAATACTTTTCAAGTATTGACTCAATACAACTCAACACTTTGATGTATTTTAAATTTTACTAATTAAATTGCAACAAATATACATACGGAAAATTACTTTAAATGTTTGTATTTCAATGCTTTTTTTATTGATTTAAGTATGTCAAAGTATTACAAGAAATACATAAGTGCAATAATATAACAACAAAAACTATTATTACAAGTAAGAAGTTATAATGCTAATATAATTACTTCCCACTCCAGCCAGAGCAGCATTTTAACTCATTACTTTATCATCATCAAGGTACTGTCATGGTAATTTCACTGATAACAAAAACCAATTTTTCATACATTTACAAAAATGTTCGAATAGATTAAGCTTTTACATACAAAAACAAAAATCTGCACAAACTTAAATAACAAATCCTTTTTAGGTAAATAAACTTCTACAGAAAAGAGTAATACATAATTAATAAATATAATATATATATATATATTTGAATAAAAACAGAAATAAAAAAACTAAACCACTCAAACTAGACATTGGAACATACATACATACATACATACATACATACATACATACATACATACATACATACATACATACATACATACATACATACATACATACATACATACATACATACATACATACATACATACATACATACATACATACATACATACATACATACATACATACATACATATATTTAATATCTATTTTGCCGTTACTATTAGTTTAATGAACTTTGATTATAAATAAAAACAAAATATTGAATGTTTCTGTAACAATTTAAACTATTTTTATAAATGTAGTTTTATAGGTTTTCTAAATAAGTTAAATTATAAATATTAATAAACAACAAATATTTTGTTATTTAACCAAAAACTAATCGAAATCGTATCTAATAAAAACGTGTCAAATTTAAATAATTAAACTATTTATTATAATCATAGTGGTAACTTAGTCTTAGAAAAGCGTCCTTTTGACCTATTTAAAATGTTTCAAAACGTGCTTTTACTTTTAATTTAAACAAAGATATTCTCTGTTTTCTCTCAGCTTTTAACGTGTCTTCTATAGATTACACAGTCGAATATTTGTTCAGTTTAAGTTTGAGTAAAACTATTTACTTCTACTTATTTTTATTTTATTTAAAAATTTCTACTTTTATTTATAAATTAACTTAAAGCAGAAATATTTGCTAACAAATTTTAAATTGATTAACAATACAAAACAACAAAAGAAATAATGAAATTAGCTGTCAATTTGAATGAACATCAAAATGCAAACAAAAAAAAATACTTTTAGAATCTCTAGAAGCAATTCATTAAGCCGAAAGCTAAAATTAAATCAACGAAAAAAATATTTTCAAAAGTAATATTTGCAAGAACTGAAAGAATTAGAAAAAATATTTCGAAAATACAATTTATTTTAGCTGCTTTTTGTCAAAATAACACATTCGAATAGTTCAGGAATTATTTATTTATTTCAAATAAATAAAATATGTGACGTAAACAAAGCATCTTTCTTAAATCTAAATCAAGTTCTGGAAACTTTTAAGTCAGACGACTTGCTAAATATCAATAATCAATTAAAATTTTTAAATAAAAACAATAAAAAAAAGCCAATAATCAGCTATTCATAAAATTCTATGAGTTTACCAAAATTTCCAAGAATTATTTAAATAAAAAGAAGACAAAACCTTGCCAAATAGAATTTCTGTTATTCGACATGATTGTGCAGTTTTGATAACACAGATCAAAGGTCGTTTGAATATAGTTTTGTTTAGTATTCTTGTTGACTGAAATAAATCGTTTACAACATTTTATAATTACTATAAATAAACATTATGTATTATGAAATATTTTTTTATTAATGATTTTAACAAATTATTTATTTGCTATGCTTTTGTGTAACTAATTTTACTCATTTATTAACAAAAAGTAATATATGTAGTTTTGTTTCTCTGTACCTTACTCGCTGCATCTATTTAATAACTTTGTGACCCTCTTTTTCTTAAGTTGTTTAATTAGCTTTGATTAATTGGTAAAAACAAAATTCACACGCGTTTAAAACGAACAAAATAAAAACCTAAAATATAAAATAACAATCATCTTATATACGAGTACATACATATGTACATACTATGTATGAAATATTGTAACAATAATGTTTTATTTTATTATAGTTATTTTGTTTAAACTGCTGGTATTTTGACAGTACAAATAGTTTTATATAATTTAAAATGTGCAAAAAACAATAATAACAAATATGTACAACTAAATTTGCTTGATTTCAACCAACCATAACAGTTTTATTATTAGTTTACTTTTAGTGTGAACTGTCTAACGTTTTGTATTTTGTGTTATGTGTTTTTTTTTTGTTGACAGCCGTTATGATTTATTTGAAATATTTGTATTACTTGATATTTTCGGTTCATTTTAATGATATCTTTTAGTAAAAACTAATTGAGCGCACAAATTAGACTTTTAGGTAGTTTAATTGCTATTAATTAAAAAACTGCCAACATTTATTTAACATTTAGATGTATTGTTATTACGAATTATTTTCTAGCTCTACTACTAATTTTATTTTTATAACCCTTTGGCAAATTTATAAATGGATCTTAGATTTGCACTAAAATTGTTTCCAAATATAAATATTCAGCAGACAAACCCACATCTACATATATGGTATAAATTTAAAAAATATGTACATATGTATTATGTACATATATATATTTTGTTTATTTTATTGAAATTTTTGTAATGTCTTTATCTTAAAAAAATTTATTTCTGAATCCAAAATTATTGAATAAAAATTAAATTTCTTGATAAGCTTAGTCCCAATTTACACGAATCAATTTTTTACCTTTTAGACATCGG
The DNA here is from genome assembly GCA_950370525.1 of Bellardia bayeri. Taxonomy (NCBI): domain Eukaryota; kingdom Metazoa; phylum Arthropoda; class Insecta; order Diptera; family Calliphoridae; genus Bellardia; species Bellardia bayeri. The sequence continues at coordinate 132,552,925 of OX493264.1, forward strand.
GGTGAGGGGAAGATAAGATGAGTACACACTTGATTGTACTAGCAATTTGTGTTACTCTCTTATTCTTACTACATATTTTAATACAAATGTGTGCATACTCTCAAATAAAAATACGAGCGATTTAAGCAGTGATAATTGTGCTGTGTGAACGCCGAAGAAATTTCAAGGAAAAAATTATATCAATCTTTTTAAAAAAATTGCTTCTTGTAAATTGGACCTTAAATTTTTAATTTCCGGTTTCTTATAAAACCAAGCTTATTTCTTAAGTCTTTTCATTGCATCCAACAAAAAATGCCATTGATGTTTGTTTGGATTTCGCCATATTGAATTTTAAATGTATTTTGTTTCCTAAATCTTTCTTTCTGTTCACTTTTCTAGGTTTACATTCCGATTTAAAGTTTGTGTCTTAAGTCTTTTAGTTTTCCGCCATATTGCATGTGAAATGAAGTTTGTTTCCTAATTCTTTTTACTTAAGTTTTTTGCAGTACATATGTACATTAGTGCTGGGGCCAATAAATTAGCCAATAGAAACATAGAACGTGTGACGTCAGAGTTCCAACATGCGCAGAACATTTTAAAATTTTACGCGCGTTGGCATAATCTTTATTTTATCATTCTTGCTCAATACTACTCGATCCTTTTAACGGATTTTTTGAAATTGTAACGCATAGTTTTTATCTGCAATTTGTAGCAGTTTCTTCAAAAAATAAAAATAGATCTTCAAATATTATTGGTTTTGTATATCTTTTATTATTAAATCAAAAATAAATGTAAAGCTAACTTTTAATTCAACGTTAACAACAACTTAAGAAATAATAGACAGCTTTATTTCGGCGGTTGGTTTAATTTTGTAGCTTACACATTGTTGTCTTTTTATACAGTGATGTATTTTTATGCACTATTGTATTTTTATACAACTCAGAAAGTAGCGAGTAACTACTTTTGGGTATTGAGTATCCAAAAAAAAGGACAAATACTCGATACTCGGTACCCATTACTCAATACTTTGCCAGCACTAATGTACATGTTTTCATTAAACTGCTGTCTTTGTTTATTTGAAATCAGTAAATTTTATTTATTCATAATCTAAATATCTTTATTCACAATTATTTTGTTTTAATATGTATTTTCTATAATTTTTAACTTATCTAATAATTAGTTATACTGATCTTAATTATTTTATTTAGGTATAACTAAAGTAGTGTACAGTTTGCAGTTAATATACAAGTTTTAGAACTGGCTACCAATTATGGCATCAATATAAGTTATATGTAGGTAGTATAAAAGTGCATGTTGTTGTTAAAACACAAATAAAAAGTTCAATGAAATCTTTATAAACTAAAAAAAAAAACTACGTCATACAGAAAACTACTGTTGTTTATAAAGTAAAATAACGATTATTTGATTGATATTCAGAAACTACATATATTGTAAAATTATTATAGTTTCTGTAAATCACTTTCAAATTATATACACTCGTTGTACCTAATTATAATTTTCTCTAGAATCTTGTTATGTAATGAACACTGAATATTTATAACAATTATTTCATATAATTGTTACACGATTATAAAATTATTTGTATTTTTTTAATCGTACAATCGTTATTCTACTGTTCTAGAATATAATATAAGTTTATACGTATGTAACGGTTGAAATTCCGGCAGTAAATTGCAGTCAGTGACTGTTTCAGTAGTCACTTATTGCAGTTATCAATTAATTTAATATACAACTTTTTTTACAATAGTAGAAACAATTGCAAAGGAATGTTTCTACAACAAAAACTAGTTATACTAGTAATTTATAATAACAAATGAACAAGATTGTTAATAAAATATAATAAAATTAAAATAAAATAATATATAGTATATCAAACTTTTTGATTTTTAAATTTAAGTTTTTTAATTTTTTTTTTTTTCAAATTCTCAATTCTGACTTTTGAAACAATAAATAAATATTTACAGCCTGTTTGTTTATCTTAAAGTTCAATTATTCATATATACGAACACACCATTACACTCTTAGTAAACATAATTTTTATATTCTCAATTAAAGATTTTAAAAAATGTTATGTATTTTCAAAATATCTACCTTTCTTTTAATTAAAAAACGTAAGTACGATTATTAAGTGTTTCCGTTAAGAGAAACTTCTTTAATGAAATAATTTCCGGAAGTATAGAAGTAAATTTAAAACTAAAGACCGCTTATTTTTTCATTAAATTTAATTTTAAATTTTCTTTTATTTTAAAAACAAATAACTTATGGTAATGTCAGTACATTTCTTAAGATAAATTTACTGCTATTTCTCAAACATTCACATGACAAGCGTGTTTTATTTGTTTAGAGTTTGTTTATTTTATGTGACTCAAAGTAAACACTTTCAACACCAAAAAAAAAAAAAAAGTAAAAATTAAATAATTTTATTTATTTTGGGTTAAAGAAATCTTACAATAACCTTACATAAACATTAGCCAGTCATAAACCCAAAAATGGGGAAAACCAACGGATTTAACTGTGTGATAATAATCATTAAAGAGACATGCGTGTTATACATAGAATTTAAATAGTTTCCACAGAGTGGAATAAGATGCTGTAATTTAATGAAAAAAACTGTTTGCTTTTTTCTCATCTAACAAAAAGTGAAATTATTTTACTAGTTTTTTAGCAACTATTAAAACAAAATGCCACACAATAAACTAGCTTAACAAAATTACAGTAATTACCTTGAAATTTGTTCATACAGCTGTACGTTAGAGCTGTTTTATATTAAAAAAAAATCTAAATATAAACCAAAAAAACTATGTACGTTATTATATTATTACTTCTTGCATATCAATTTTGTCGATCTATGTATATAATAATAATTTTATAGAGATTAAGCAATCATTCATATTTTGCTCATAATTTTAATAATGCTGTGGCTAAAGTTAAACTCAATTTGCAATATTTTTTTATTATAACAAACATAAATATTCTATTAAAAAAATGTGACTAAAACCCGGTACATAAATAAATGCTGCTATTAGAAATAATGAAAAATCAATTTAAACTAAAGAATTCGAAATACATATTACACAAGTATTATTGAAATTATTTTAATATTTTTCTTATAAATCATTGAACTCATCAGGTCAATAAATGTAATAATATTGTATTTGTTTTGTGCATATTTTTTGCATATTAGATAAACTTCTATACTATTACCAAATGTTTATTTAATTATTTCAAGCAATTCAATTAAATTTATGACTTTATTTTCACATATGGTGGTTTGGAAAAATCACCTGTTATAATTTAAAGTCCAAATAAAACAATTTTACAAACACTAAAATTTTTAACATTAACATTAATTTACATGTACTTGTAAACATTTGACAAAGTAAAAAGAATATATAAATAATTTAACAAATCAGTCGACCAACAACAGAGAAGGAAAATAACATAAACAAATACTATAATTGTCATCAATCATACGCAGTGTAGAAAAAGTTTAAGTGTTAAGAAATTTGCTGGTTAACACCCACAATAACAACATCATCATCAACAACAACAACAACAACAGCAAGAGAAATCAAAATAAAAACACTCAATTAATTATAAACAACGCAACCTCAACATTAGGCAGAGTAAATATAAGAGAGTTTAACTGTTATATTTATGTGCGTTAATTTGGTGCAAGCAGCCGTATAATTATCTTATAAATTTATAATTTAACTACTCATGTGAATTAATCAAATATTATTAGCGTTTATTTTTGTAAAGTACTTTTTTTGGTCATTTCTGTTAAAATTCTTTCATTTTTAAATAATTTGTAGGCTTGTGTAAAATTGTCTTTCTACTCTGGCAATACAAAGCTGATTTGTTTTGGTTTATAATAAAAGACGTTTCTCACAAACAGATTTACAAACGTTATTAAACAATGTAAATTACATATAAACAGGAAATTAACAAAAACCTACTGTATGAGGTCTAAAAACGTTTTCGAAAAACAATTAATTAAAAGCAAAAATCACTACATCTTTGAAAATTATTTCACTCCGTTAGTTTGATTAACTTATCTATCGAACAGAATTGAGTTTATGACTTTATGAAGGCAACTTTAGGGTTAATTGATATGTAATATAAAACTTTATATTACATCGAAAATCATATAAGAATCATTATTGCACTCTAAATTAACGTTAACATTGTTAACGTTCATAAATTTGCATGCTTTCTTATTTTTCTCAAAGAGTATAAATATATTTTTTTGAAAACTTTTCAAGCAAAATACAGAAAAATTACTTTACACCCAAGGTAAATGTAAAACTTTTTATACAATTATTAATTACACGGTGCTACAAATAAGCACTTTTTTCATATGTACTTGAAAAGAGACCTAGTGTAGGTTCGGAAACACCCTCAAATTTCGGAGGTATTCCGAAAAAACTATTTTCGGGTAGGTTCGAGTACTTATGAAAACGTAACTCAGTTGATTTTAATCCGATTTTCAATTTTTAAACGGTCTCGGAAAGAAGAAATATGTGACTTTTTAAATATGTACACATTTTGGTATATATATAAAATTCTTGTAGTGTTATTTTTAATTATATCTGATTTTAATTTTATTTTTTCTAGGTTTTTTAACTTTGACGCCATTTTTTTAAATTAGATTGTTTAGAAACATATCCTTATGTATATATTTCATTAAAGCTAATTTAGTTCTGAATTAAACAGGCTACAATAAATAAAATCGAGTACAAAATAAAAAAGTTATTAAGGTTTTTCAAAAGTTAAAAATGTTGCTTTTACAAATATTGATCAAGATACAACATTTTCTTTATTTTTTTTAGTCTTATAATGATATGATTATATAAATTAAATATTTTAAAATAACAGTATTCAAATTATTTTATTTAGAAATTAAGAATATTTGATTAAAAGTGCTTGCTAGACCTCTTTCGCGTGTACATTACATTGTCTGTTTCTCGCCTAAGTGACCAGCAGTAATTTGAAATCATTCTTACTTGATATCCAAAATGTCTTGGTCAAATCGTTCGCCTTGCTCATCACTAAATTGTCCTAGGTTTTCTGGGAAAAAATCTAAATGTGCATGCAGAAAATGAACTTAAATGGACATTCTGCATTAGCCTCAAGAAATTCATTTACTACATCAATATAATTTTCAGTTTTTTCATTTCCCAAAAAATTTTTACATAAACTAATAAAGCTTCTCCATGCTCTTTTTTCCACAACATTTAATTTCATTGTGAATTCTTCGTCAAGCATTATTTTGCGGATTTGAGGTCCAACAAAAATATCTAAAAATAAAAAAATAATACAATTAAGTTTAGAAATCAATAAACGTTTGTACCTTCTTTTATTTTTGCTTCACTTATTCTTGGGAAAACTGATTTTAAGTGTAAAAACTGCTTCATGTATCCCAATTTGAGGTGTAATGGTGGCAAAATTATTTTTTCGGTACTCACTAGTGGAATTTTTAAGACGTTTTTCTTGCCAATTTGTAAAATTGTTCTTGATGGCCAGTTTTTTTGCTTGTATTGGTCTTTCCCACGACTGTCCCATTCGCAAATATAGCAAGGAAATTTAGTATAGCCGCCTTGCATTCCGAATTATATTGCCAGAACTTTTAGATCTGAAACAATTTGCCATTATAACATATTAAATCCAGTATCTTTTTCATTGTTGCATACGACTCTTTCATGTTAGTAGCGTATGCTATAGGCACTGAGGGCAACCGATTCTCGTTGTGTAATAAAACTGCTTTCAAACCTAAAAAATATGTTAATGGTTTTTGAAAAACAAAAAAATATTTCTTACTTTTACATGAGCCGTCCAAAAATAATCTCCAGTCGTTCGGTTGATGTTGGTAATTCAGACAATCTACATCTGAGCAATATACAAGGTTGTTTTTATCATTGTTAGCTTTAAAAATGTGCTCAAACTGTATTTGGGGATTGTGTCTTGCAAATGTTACTTCAAAGTCACTTTTAGTGATATTCCACTGTTTTAGTCGAGACGCTAACATCTCTGTTTGTCTCCATGATATTTTCAAATCTCGAACAAGATCATGAAAATCTTCATTTGTCATTAAATGGGGTTCTCTTTTATCTCAATATAAAAAAAAAATTATTCTCACTTAAATTTTTTCCGCTGCTATTTAAAGCTCTTTAAATAAAGTTTAATGACTTTCACAAACATTAACCGATTTAAAAAAACTAAAGTTCATTTTAGAACAATTATTATTTTTAGTTGAACAGATAAACATCAATCTTTTAACCAGTGTCACCTGGTGGTTCGAAATTTGCTGTAATTATCATTTTTCAATTTCTATTCATATGTTGCCTCCTTTTCTTCAGTTCGTATTCATGTCAAGATTTTTTGTCTTGTAAACTTTGAATACATTTGTTTTTTATGTTTTTTGTCCACTTTCGTCGACATTTTTATGTGTGTACCACTTTTGAGTACAAATACAAACATTAGAAGCTGGTGCCCATAGCTATTTTTAGAACAATTATTATTTTTATTTGAACTGTTAATTTCTTAAATTTTTGGTATTTCTTTAGTCAGGCTCAAGTTCATTAAATTTAATTTTCATTAAATTATTTTTACTAAAGGTAGGAATTGTTTTACAACTTGAAAAAATTTTTTATTTGATAATTTTTCTTGGCTGGGATTCGAAACTGGGTTGAATTTACATGTTTCGAGAACAACCACATTCTCTCATCAGAATTTTTTTCATTTTATTTGTAACAAAATTCTATTTTAAATTTTTTATACAAATATATCTGCTTTTATAGAAAAATATATAAAAAAAAAGAACTCAAAGTTAAAAAAAACATAAAAGAAATAAAAAAATTGCAGATGTTATTACGAAAATTACTACCAATATTTAATTAATATATCATATAATGTGTACAATTGGAAAGATTTATTCTTTGTCTTTCTGAAACCGGATTAAAATCAACTGAGTTACGTGTTCATAAGTACTCGAACCTACCTGAAAACAGTTTTTTTCGGAATAACTCCGAAATTTGAGGGTGTTTCCGAACTTTTAAAAATTGATTCATGATCTACTCAATAAGGCCTACAACTTACACTAGGTCACTTTCCAAGTATATTTTCGCTGTAGCACCGGGTTATTTATTGAATTAATTTTTTCCCATCTCTGATTTGGTCTTTGTGATGACAAATTAGTAATTATGAAACAAATGGTTTTTTTTGTTATTATTATTTAATATTGTTTTTACAGAAACAAAATATTCCACTACAATTATGGAAATTTATCAATGAAAAACAGCTATTACTATAATAATAAATATTTACAATAAATTTTAAATAAAAACAACGTACATCAAATTAATTTATGGAATATTAATTTAATATTTAAAGAAATAAACAAATAAATTGAATAATAAATGAAGAAATAAGTACTTTAAATGAATTGGGATTTTTAGCAAATTAAGTGCATAGTTTAGTAACTGCATTTACATTTACTTAACTTTAGCTGAATTAAATGTTAGTCATTACAATTATAAGATTATATAAAATACTTATGTTTATTTTTCTATTTTTTTAATATATTTACAGAATTTTGCCACAGCAATTTATGATGGCTGGCGAGATCTTATGGACAATAAATCAGATCCCAGAACGAGAGATTTCCCGCTTATGAGTTCACCCTTTCCCACAATTGCCATCAGTTTAACATATGCATACTTTGTAAAGGTAAATTAATTAATTAATTAATTAATGATTACAACACTATAATTACTTACATACTCATACAAGTTGTAAAGAAAAGTAAATTATTAGACACCAAGGGAGATTCAAATAAAAAAAAAATACACAAACATTTATTTAATAATTTATAATTCAACTATATAAATTACAAAACTTTATTTAAATATATGTGAGTGTATTAATACTCTTGATAATGGGTAACATTGTTAAACTAGACTCTTGTTATATAAAAAGAAATCCCCTTAAAATGCATCAGTAACTCTGCGAGATACTAGAAAAATAATCATTATAACTTGAGATTAATTTAATAAACTATAAATTCATAACATACATATATGTACACACAATATTTACATACATATTTAATAGCTCTAGTCTATACGAACCAAGTTTGGTTCCAGATCACTAAACATTAGTTTCTTTCCATTTATTCTTTCTTACAAAAATAATAATAAAAATTCCTTTTCAAGTTTTTAAGTGGCTGGTTGGCTGGTTGATTAAGACTCCTTCTTTAAACTTGTTTACAAAACACAATTTATTCTAGAAGGAGAATTTTATTATGGTAACTAAAAAAAAACCTTTCCATTTGCTTGTAATCGACAAGAATCAGGAAACAAGTTTTGTAAAGAATTCATTTTCAGGGTCACTAGATGACAGAACATGTTTAGTAATACCACGAATACATAAATATCAAAAGAAGTTTTAGTTTCATTTTGTAACATGAAAGAAATGATAAACTTAAACAAGTAAGAAAGTATAGTCGGTCAAGCCCGACCATATAATACCCTACACCCAGTATATGGGATGTTACCTATTATGGACCGATCATCCAAAAATTTAGTGTCATGATTTCTGTGAATTTTTATATTGTGTATGTTAAACTTTATCTCGATATAAATACTTTTAAAAGATTTATGGAGGTTGATTACGGTCTCTTATATGGGAGTTTCGACTAATTACGGACCGACCATTATAAAATTAGTAGTCATCATTTCTGTATATTATTTGTGTCGAATTTTATTTGATTATCAACATTCTTAAGAAATTTATGATCGTTAAAGTGATTTTCTGAAGTGGACCATTTATGGGAGCTACGACTAATTATGGACCGATCACAATGAAATTGTAGCGTATTGTTTGTATACATATAAAATATATTTGCGTTCAATATTATTTGGATACCAATATTTTTGAGAGAGTTTGCTCTTTAAACTGATTTTCGGAAGTGGGCCTTATATGGGAGCTACGACTAATTATGGACCGATCACAATAAAATTGTACCGTATTGTTGGTATACGTATGAAATATATTTGCGTATAATATTGTTTGGATACCAACATTTTTGAGAGCGTTATGCTCTTTAAAGTGATTTTCGGTAGTGGGCCTTATATGAGAGCTACGACTAATTATGGACCGATCGCCATAAAATTCTACCATGTTAGATGTATATGTACGAAACATATGTGTGTTCAATATTATTTGGATACCAACATTTTTGAGAGAGTTATGCTCTTTTAAGTGATTTTCGGAAGTGGGCCTTATATGGGAGCTACGACTAATTATGTACCGATCTGCACAAAATTTGTATATGTGATTTGGCTTCATTTACCACTTATTTGTGATGAAATTTGTTTGGTTTCTTGCGTAATTCAAACATTTATGATCGGTAAACCCCAATTTCGGGAGGACTTTTGTATGGGGGCCGGGTGAAATAATGGACCGATTGCCACCAGTTTCAATCCCATCCGTCCTTGGGCCGAAAGAATATTACGTACCAAATTTCTTCAAAATTGCAACCTGTACTCTGCGCTCAAGCTTTACATGGACAGCCAGCCAGCCAGACGGACGGACGGACATTGTTAGATCGACTCTGAAAGTGATTCTGAGCCGATCCGTATACTTTAAAGTGGGTGTTAGAGCAATATTTCTGGGCGTTACAAACATCAGCACAAATCCAATATACCCTCCCCACTATGGTGGTGTAGGGTATAAAAAGTTAAAAATTATACATATATTCTGCGCAATATTCTGCCATATATTATAATCATAAACGTCATTTTTATGGAATATGAAAACCAAGTATTACTTGCTCTTTATAATATAAAGGCAGACTAAAGAAAATACAATATTTTTGTAACAGAAATTTTATTTATAAAAATTACTTCTGAATGGCGATAAAAATTTACTTGTGTACTTGGTTGCATCAATTTAAAAGAAAAGAACAGATGTATTGAGAGTGATATACAGTATATTGTATAATGATAGTCAGTACAGAAGTTGCATAAATTTGAGTTGTTATTTGCCAAAAGAAATTGGAAGCAACATTTTCCGTTGAGGATATAAAAAGAAAAATCTCTATCTTATTGCGATTGTGCCAAAATAAGAGGTCAGTCAACCTTTTTGTCATAAAAGAAAACAGCATTCGAAAAATTGCTAAGGAGTTCAAGCCATAATATTAATATGTTGCCTTATTTCATATATTGAAGCTAAAATGTATCTCCTAGAGTTAATCTTAAATTAGTTTTTATCGGCCGTAAAATACTTTTTATACTCAAAACTTGTGCACTAAATACTTAACATTTAATAAAAAGTTAATTAATTTAATTATAATCATAAAGGTAAACAAAATATAACGATTGTATTTATGTCAAGATCATCCTGTTAATAAAATTTTGTATAATAAAATGGCACAAAATACATTTCTTTAATTAAATAAACATGATATCTAAATGAAGTAAATAAATCCAAATCTTAAAAAAATACAGGGTCTGTAGATAAATAGTGCACTAAAAAATAAATTAAACAAAACAAAACAAAAAAAAAAAAAAAAAGTAAAAGAATTTTTATATTATAGGGCGAGTTAAAAGGAAACTAAAAAAAAAAGAAATATTTGACACACTAATATCACAGGATTCAAACTTATAATTAATAACAAAATTATATTGCAAACTAATAAATAATTTTTTATTTATTTTCGAATTTATTTCCAGGTACTTGGTCCCAAATTAATGGAAAACAGAAAACCTTTCGAATTACGCAAAGTTTTAATTGTTTACAATTTCACGCAAGTTATATTTAGTGCCTGGTTATTTTATGAGGTATGAGCAAATTAAAATTTTAAATTTTATATTTATAGTAAATTATTATTTCCTGTCTTTTTTTATCTTTTCAGTCCTGTATTGGTGGTTGGTTAAATGGTTATAATTTAAGATGCGAACCCGTAGATTATTCATATTCACCCAAAGCTTTAAGAGTAAGTATTTCACATTTAGAACCGAGACTTGTTTTTCTCTCTTTGTGTTAATTCTTTTAATTTCTTTTGTTTGTTTTTGATTTGATTGAGAACAAGAAATTTCTATTTTATGCTAATTAATTTATTAGACTTCTTAAGCAATTTACGAAATTCAATATTTAATTTAATATTTCGCTGGAGTTTGGCTTTCTTGTTTGTTAATAAATACTCAGCTAAATAATATTACGAATATTATGAGAGACATGCCGTCTGTTTAACTGGTAACAGATCAAGTCGAAAACAATATGGCTGACTGTTTGAACTTTATTTAAATGATGTTTATGATGACAAATGCTCGTACGAGATTTACACATGTTTATAGCCCAGAGGCTGAATAAAGACAATATCACGTGTCATTTATTTGGTTAATGGTGCCCCTTTTTTACAATGAACTTAATTCGTTCAGGTTATTTGTTGCTAGCTAGAACCACACACGATTTTTAATTTTATGAATTTTTCTTTTAAATTTGATCCGCTATTTTGCACTTTTTATTTATAGTTTAACGATTTCTTTCAAATAAAAATTAGTTTTTAAAAATTTACATACTTGTAGAAAATTTTGCAAACAAAAAAAAAAAAAAGATTAGATTGAAGAAACAAAAGAATGGTATAAATTATGTACATAATTTATAGATGGTATATTTATATTATTTGGAAGTCTACGAAACTAGAAATAAACAAGTGTAGTATATAAAAAAAATTAAGCATTTCATGAATATTTATTAATAAAATCTTGACTGTAGCTAATCTTTTTTTATGTAATATTTGAAATGTTATAAAATTTCTTAGATTGACTTTCCTTTTTGAAATATTAAATGCAAGACTGTAAGACTTTCTAAAATATTACAAACTTAAACGATTCAGATTTTTCTCGGTTTAGAGATACAGCACAGTTGACTTGACTTTGAAAACCTATTCTTGCCAAAATTTTCACAATCACCCCTATCGTGAATAAAAATTCCACATGAAATTTGTTCCCTTTTGTTTTTTTAACATTGAATTTTAATAGGAAAAATGTAAAAAGGGAACAAATTTCTTGTGGAATTTTTATTCACGATAGGGGTGAATATCTTATAATTTATTCACATGCTCAATATGAAAATAAAAATTTCATTTCAAAATTACTTTAAAGTAAAAAAATATGTATAAGTTTTTTTACTTTTGAACAGTTTAACAATCGGCTAGGTTAAGAACCTAGACCACTCAATATATTTTGAATTCCTATGATGGCCACATCACACTTTTCGTTCGTATTTCTCTCAATGTAGTTTCTTAGCGATTTCCAATTTATATTCATAAGTTTTGGTCTCTAATTTGACTATATGCAGGTTATTGGCATCGTCAAAAAAGTACCAAAAATACATAACCTTTGAAGTTTTTTTTTGTTTTATTGTACGCCAAAGTTCTTTTGTTTTGGAAAATTATCTCTCCGTAAATTTACTTTATTTGTTTATAAGAAAGAAAAGAGCGAGTTGTCTCCGTTTCTACCCTCTGGCTCTCCACGATTTAGCCTTTTGGTTCATGACACATGAACATTTATTACAGCATTCTATAGATAAACGGGCATGTATAGATAGATGGGCTTAGAATTTTAAAGAAAATTAATAATCCATAATGTGTAAAGCTATGTGTCCACGATCGTCAGATATTACAACGTTGTCATATCTACCAATGTGCTAGCAATGTACTGACATTGAAAAATTTTTAGCAAAAGATAAATTGTCAGTTTGCACGACTGTAAGAAAACTAACAATTTCACAATGAATTTAGCTGTCAACCGAAATTGTCAGTTCACACGGTTGTCAGATTGTTGTGTGGCATTGTCAAATTCGTTTTGCAGCTCTGTGTGTGTATTTATATATTTTAAATATTGTCATGGAACAAAAAAGAGCAATTGGAACCATTTTATCTGCACTCTATTAAATAGGATTCATCAAAAAATATGTCGCAATCCATTTCTTATTTTCTTTAATTTTCTTCCACTTTTTTCGAAAATTTTATTAATACACACTTGTTTTTAGAATAATTTCCATTTAGAAATAATTTCCATGACAATGCTGCCATTGGCAGATGCATAAACTTTGCACATATGACAATGAAAAGTGTTTGACAATTGTCTTATAACAATGACAATGCCAAAATGTAATGTTTACACGATTGTTAGATGTGTGGCAATATTTTTGTCTTCCAATGTACTGAAAATGCTTTTTCTTACAACGTTGGAAGACAAAAATTTTAAGTTTACACGGTTGTTAGACAATTTCTGCACATTTTTCTGACAACGTTGTAATATCTGACGATCGTGGACACATAGCTTAAGGTATTTAATTAATTCATGCCACCCACCTCTTCTTCCTTAGCGAAATTGCTAACTTTTGTTCAAAAGCTATAAATAACTAGACGTATTATTTTATATTCGTATTTGTGCGAAAGTTCGCAGAGGTTATGGCGAGAATACCTACAATGCGATCTTCGTAGCAAAACAGAAATGTTGGTGCAGATTGGAAATAATATTTGAATTGTATCCGACAACACGGTATAAATCAAAGCTAATTTCACCCTACTACCATAAACTACAGGTACAGGTTGCTAAAATATTCAAAGATTTAGCAAATTATACGTAATTGTAATTATTTTTCCAATTAAATCGTTAAGGCTCGCTCACACTATTTCTATTCTATTTGTAACTAATAATTTATCTTTTCAATTAATACGTTCCGTTAGAAAGCTTTAGACATGTTTGTTTTTCGTAAATCTGTTAATTTCCTTTACATTTCTGTTAAATAACACAGAATACATATACATATACTATGAGCCTCAAAAGTGAGTAAACACAACAAATTATTTGATTTTTTTAAGATAAAGAAAATCCTGAAATCTATCCATCGATTGAAATTTAAAAGTTTCGTTTTGTTGGATATTTGGTTGAATAATAGATTCGGTTATGAAAAAAAAAATTCAAGTTGAACTATAATGCTTTTCATAATCTTAAAAAAAATCAAAAAATTCACTGGTGCTTACACACTTTCGAGGCTGTGTGTACGTTTTATTGTTAAATATTATCTTTTGTATTTATTTTACTTGAATTCTTAAGAATCATCATGATTTGAAAATAATAACAATATTTGATTGTTATTTGTTGTTGTCTAATAAACAATATTTAATATTTATATATTTGTTTAAATTATTTATTTCGCAAGTTTTAAAATTTTAAAAAAGCATTTCAAAAGATCGCAATAATTTTTATTACATCATGTTTTATATAAAAAAGTAAACTTTTCAACACGTGTTTAAACAACAAAAAACGGAAAGAATGGATATATTAGTCGGGAATATTATTAATTGTCTTAAAACTCTTGCGCTCTCATTAGAACGTCTAAAAATATGATATTTTTAATTTAAATTCAAAAATACTTATGGGCTTATTTTCAGATTCCGAATGAGTCTCTGTGTAATAAATTATTGTCTAGCAATCGGTTTGAACTATTGTTACCTTGTTGTTTACACATATACAACCGTTTGTATAATTGTGTTCCTAATAGTTTAAAATTAAAAAAGTATTGGATTGTTATTTAGTTCAAAATGTGTTTTTAGCTAAATCAAATTATTATTGATTTAATTATTATTGTTTTTTTTTAAATTTCATTTAGAAAGTTGTTCATATGTCTTAAGTCTTAAACAGAATTCACTGATTATATAATCGATTCTAAAAAATATTAAAGATAAAAACATATTCTATTCTATTGATTGTTATTATATTCTCGTATTAATATTTACTCAAAACAAATATTTAAAAGTATAAACGCAAAAAAAAAAAACTGAAAATAACAAAAACAAACAACTACTAGTAAATAACTATATGAATGCAATTGTTCAAAGGGTTCAGTAGATCATTCATTGCGTTAACACCTTGTTTAGTTAATAAAACAAGCAATTACTTTACACAATATTTTGCATAACAATTATTTGCATTGACATTAATATTACCATTTATTTATTGCAGACGGCGCGTGGTTGTTGGTGGTACTTCTTTTCAAAGTTCACCGAATTCTTTGACACGTTCTTCTTTGTGATGCGCAAACGTTACGATCAAGTGTCCACATTACATGTGATACATCATGGCATTATGCCTGTGTCGGTATGGTGGGGCGTTAAGTTCACACCTGGTGGCCACTCCACCTTCTTTGGTTTCCTCAACACGTTTGTGCACATCATCATGTATACGTATTATATGTTGGCTGCTATGGGTCCCAAGGTTCAAAAGTACTTGTGGTGGAAGAAGTACTTGACTGTCTTGCAAATGATTCAATTCGTTTTGGTGATGGTGCACTCCTTCCAGTTGTTTTTCAAAAACGACTGCAACTATCCCATTGGATTTGCTTACTTCATTGGAGCTCATGCTGTTATGTTCTACTTCTTGTTCTCAGATTTCTACAAACAAGCCTACTTGAAGAGAGAGAAGGTAAGAATCGTAAGAAAGACCATTCATTGAGTTTATCTAAACACGAGAAAATTTGATTGCTGTTGGAATTAATTCGGTAGCTCATGAGCTATTGCAGAAATCTTTATGTAATAATGGATTTCCGGTAAGGGATCCCATTGACTCTAACATAAGCTTTAAATATTTCAAAAGTATTATAGAAGGTTTGTTTGTGTGTGTTTCAAAGTGTTGATATAAGCATTTTTTAGTAAAAACTTTAAAACTGCAAACTATAATTTAAAAAATTCTAAATTTTTGTAATTTTGTTTTATAGACATCATAAAATTCTTTCGTCACAGCTTATTTCAACCAAACACTTGTACGAACTGCTAAATTGGCATCACTTCTCGAGTAACGGTAAATTTTCAATAGTATATTTTGTAGTTATGGTTGCAATGAATTTTATTGTTGTTGTTTCAGTTAAGTGGCTCATTAGTGCAAAGAGAGAGAGCCATTTTAAAAATGGCCACCGCGCCGAGAAATTACTTTGATGACTTATATCTCTGTTTGTGCACAAGAATAGGGCAGAAATGCACCTCACAAAATTGAAGTTGATTAGCGTTACATTGTCAGAAAAATAAGGCTGAACCCTAAGTTGTCGGCTCCAAAAATGGGTACGCAAGTTAAAAATGAGCTTAACAAAACATGTGCAGAAATTATTTAATGGTAGAGTAGCCTGAAAAAGTCCTTTAATGACAGTCTTAAAGCGCGTCTTAAATTTACTAAAGAGTACGTTACCAAAGTCCTTAAGTTTTGGAAACATATTATTTATGCGGACGAATCTAAGTTTAATATTTATGGCTCGAACTTACGTTTGGCGCAAGCCTAATACAGAGCTTCAAAACAAAAACTTAAAACCAACAGTGAAGCACGGCGGTGGCAGTGTCATGTTTTGGACTTGTATGTCATCAGGTGGTGTAGGAAACTTGCAGTTTATTGAAAGTACGATGGACAAAAATGTACTGCAAAGTAAATGTTATTAAGAATGAATGAGAGTAAATCTTATTGGGAACCTATGGGCAATTTTAGAACAAAAGATCCGCAAGTACCAGATTTCGAACAAGATTAACCTTCAAAAATTGTGCTAAAGGAGAAATAGGCCAAAACTACAAGAAAGTTAGTGGAGCCTATGTAAAAATGGTTAGAAGCTGTAATTGAACTATACTAAGTTTTAGAGATACAAAATTGTTTTTCCTACAACTTTACTTTACGAACTTACTTTTGTAGCTATATTTTTAGTTTTTAAGTTTAACTTGGAGACTGAATAAAAATCCTATTTTTGATTTTAGAAGATATACTATAAACTATAAATATATTTACATTTTATTATTATCTACTTTCATTTCGAAATTATACGCCCTTTATATTCTTAACAGAAGCTGGTTAAAATAAGCTGTGCGTCCCATACAAATTCAGTTATTTTTTAATTTTTCGCCCATTCCAACTATAAAATCCTCAGCTCAGTCTCTATGTCTATAAATAATGTTGATAAGTTTTCATAGATTTGTGTTAGTTAGCCTACAAAAATACAGCAACCATATTTTTCCGAAAGTGTTGAAATACCTACACACTCGTATAATAATAAAAATCAAATTATAAATGATCCTTATTGTTTAATTTAAACAGGACAAAGCTGCCTTGAAAGCTGCCAAAGAAAACAGCAAGGATGCCATCAAATCCCATCAGAATGGTTCTGCTTTCAGTAAAGAAGTCAATGGTAATACCAAATTTGCCGACACCATGACTACAATCAACGATTACTGTAATGGCACAATTACATCACCAACTGCCAAAACGACGAGACAAAGAGTATTTGCTGCTGGCAATAATTAATTAATAATTCAATTCAATTCAATGAATTTTTTGTTTATTTGTTCGTATTAATTAATTAGGGCGTGCCCGGCTGCGTGCGTATACATATATAATATGTATGTGTTTTATATAATTAATTTATTAATTTTTTAATAAACATAATTTGTATTTAGTTCTTAAAATATTATCTAGTAATTGTAAGTTTATTATAATATTATATTTGTAATATGAAAATGATTTAAGAAACAAAAATATCTCTACTACAAGCACCTACACCTGCACAAACACTCAAAATGAAGAAAATTTGAAATCGGTCTCAAAATCGACCAAAAAAAATTAAGCAAAAATCGTTTAAACATGGATTTGCAGTTACTGTGTACATACATACATACATATGTACATATGTATGTACCTCCCCTAGCTGTACTCGTATGATAAGGCAAATATCGATACATATGTTGTAAAAAGTTTATCGCTTTCCTTAAATGAGCCTATAAAAAATAGCAATTTTTACAATTTGGTAATCTGGTATCGTAGTATGATGCATAGACAGACCAATAAAACTTTGTTGCTAAAAATCAAAAATATTCAAAGCACTGTGTAATATTTAATTTTAATATCTTTATAGCCTTTTGAGTGTGTGTAAGTGCAAGTGTATTTGGTATCGGATTTTTACTAAAATCAGTTTTGCAATATAATTTTTTTACGGTTTTACAAAAGTAAATAATATATAGTTTTTAAATTAATTTAAACTGTGGCAAGCAAAAAAAAAACATTTTATGCTTAAACCTCTTTTTTTTTATTAAAAATGATAATTTACCAATAATTATAATTAAGAACTAGTTAATACATATCTATACTTAATAAAAATTAAAAGAAATCAAGAGAGAAGTATCTAAATGGTCATATCCAAACGAAAAAGAGGTGTGATATTCTGAAATTTTAATATTTAAAGAAGATAAGTCTCAGTAAATTCTCCTATATTTAAACAAAAATTACAAAAGATTACAAAAAAAATAGTCACAAAAATGTTTTGTTAATTTCTTTTGTATTTTGTATTTTTTCTTTTTAATTTTTTTTTTCTGGGAGTAGTAGTGTTTTTTCTGGATATTTATTTTTGTAAAATTCTAAAAACACACAAAATATTTAAGTAATGTTTGTAAATTTTGATTATTGGATGATAGTGTTATAAGGAGTTGATGTGAATAAAGAATTTTTTGTAAAAACAAATAATTTTACTTTTTTTAAATACAAATAGTATGTTTTTTTAGAATGTTTCTAAATAATGAAAATGTGCAAAATGAATAGATAAAACGAATAAGAATTATTTCATCATCAAATTTAAAAACGTCGTAAATAACAATAAATCGTTCCATTTAATTTAATATATACACACATATTATATTCCCCTGATAAAGTCAACAAAGAATTGACGAAACGTTGCACAGAAAAAAAAAATAAAAATAAGTTTCAATTAAAATATTTGTGGAATCAATTAAAAATTTAATTGAAATCGGACCTGTAAACAAAATGATAGTATCAATTAAAAAAAATGTGAGATTTAATTGAAAATATCAGAAAAAGTAATTGAATCAATTAAAATTTTAATTGAAAATTATTTTAAAATCAATTAAAGGTTCAATTGAAATAAAAACATGATTTTTTTTCTGTGTGGGAAAAAATTGTAATAATTTAGGCCCAAGTAGCTTATACGAAAATAGATACCAAATACAACAAATTACAACATATTGGCCAAAAATAAATAAATAAGATTAATAAATCGTTCATCCGGCGACCGAACGATTTCTTATTTAAGCCACAAATCTGTTTAATTTTATTTTTGTCATATCATACGGATATTGAATATGGAGATAATACCAGGGTACGTAAAATTTGTGCTTACGAATTATATTTGTTATTGTTAAGCTGAAAAGCTCTTAAAGATAATGGAATTAAAAAATATTATTAAACACTCTGAACCGAAACAAATTCGCTTAGATTTGTTATTCAGAACAATGTAACAAATATACATAAAACTCCCCATTGCGGACACTTCTTATAACCGGACAAATTTCGTGGACACAAACATTTTTTTTAGTTTTTCCATACAAATATGACTCCAATAACCCGACACTCTAATGACCGGACGCGGACACATACTTCAAGCCATTTTGACCAAAAAATCCCTCATAAACGGACAACATTTAAAAAATGCCAAACAAGTTTTTTTAAAATCTGGTAATCCTTACAAAAGAAATAGCATTTGTTTATAAAAGTTTATAACAATAATGTTTATAAATCAAAACTTCTACAAATCCTAAACAAGTTGTATGTCAATAAACACGCCATCTGTATGTTGATACCGACTGATTAATTTAAATTGAAATACAAGGTCGTAACAATATTTTCAAAGTATTTATAAATATTAAACTGTTTGAACCATGAATTTTCTACCAGTAAGAGAAGTTGGAAAGCGTTTTTATATGCAGGTTAATTGTATCTATCCGAAAGTAAACATTTACGAACCGGTTGGAACATTTACATTATTTTATTTAGAACTTTATGCCAAATGGATGTAGTATACTGCAACATTTTCTGCATTTATGTATATTAAAGGAAATAAAGGAATTGCAATTAAATAAGAAAACTACTTAGTGTTTTGTTTTGGCGGAAACATTATCGTCCACCTTGCAATATACAAATAGGAAAGATTTAATTAGTGCTAATTAGTTATTTTTAATTCAGAATGTTTGAATATCAATTATTAGGATTAAAATTACACTTATGATTACTTATGGACCGACAGTTATAAAATTAGGTGTCATGATTTCTGTATGTATGACTTATTTATGTTGAACTTTATTTCGATACCAAGATTTTTAAGATAGTTATGCTCTTTAAAGTGATTTTAATAAGTTGTCCTTATATGGAAGCTATGGTCAATTATAGACCGCTCTGCATAAAATTTGTAGATGTGATTAGGCTTCATTTACAACTTATTTGTGGTGAAATTTGTATGTTATATTTTTATGGGAACTAGGTGAAAGAATGGTCCGATTGTTTTACTAGGTTTTTCCCTAACTATGTATTAATGAAATTTTTTATACCACAAAATTAATTTATACTTGTTGCAATATTTTTTTAAACAAATTCTCGAAAAATGTAGTTATTGTAAAAAAATTGTTAAAATATTTTTAATTGTATTCATAATAGTTCAAAAAACAAAATAAACAACTAAAAAAAAAAAAAGAATGGTCCGATTGCAACCAATTGCAATCCCAACCGTCCTTGAGCCGAAAAATATTATATTCCAAATTTTATCGAAATATTTTCAAAACCTGTACTTTGCTCACAAGTTTTACATGACGAACGAACGGACGGACATCATTAAATCGACTCAAAACTGATTCTGGGTTGATCGGTATACTTTAAGGTGGGTGTTGAACTAATATTTATGGTCCTTACCACTATGATAAGTTTGTTTGAAGTCCATAGAAAAATCTTCTAATTTCGTATGAGTATCATCAATATAAAAAATGTGTATGTATGTATATAATTCATGCATAAGTAGTTGTTGAGTTTGGAAAAATGGCGTGGCTCCATCCTTACGCAGTAAACGTGTCAAAAGGAAAATAAAAAGAAAAAAAAAAATATTATACCTTTACGAATTTTATGGGGCAAGTGTTTTTACTGTACAAAAGGTAAATTTTGACATCTAGAACTGTGTATTTCAGATCATTATAATTTTAATAATACAATATTTCTTTACATTTTTTTTGACTGCGGAGTTACTATTTGCTTTCGCAATAGGCCAATATCCATGGTGGTTCATAATATCATCAGTATATACAAGATCATACACTCCTTGAGGAGAAATGTATTCCAATATTTCCATAGAAACCGCCATCATAATTAATTTAAGGTTTTATTTGTCTTCCATTAGACCCTAAGTCGACCATATACACCAAAAATGTTGTAGTTTCCCTTTTAAACGCAAAGATCTTCATACATACATGTACACAATAAAGCCGAAATTATTTCTAATTTTTAACATAAAACATTCCACAATTAAGTAAAAAAACACTAAAACACCAAAAAATATCTGCAAATTGCAAATAAATCAATTTAATTTTATAACCTGCAACAAAAATGGACATTGTTGCGATTACACTGTATATACTATATGTATGTACATAAATACTCGTACACACGTTTAATACGACAAAAATATTAATTAAATGACCTTAATTAAAAAACTCTTTGATTGGAGTTTGTGGTAAATTTCTTTTATTTACTACGATTAAAATAATAGAATTTATCACTTTTTTATTTCACCACAAACAATAAGTTTACAAAAAATTGTAGTCATTAGTGTAATATACCAATTCTGCAATCATCCATATACATATCTCTAATCCATCCAGTTTAAAAGGAATGAAAAGAAGGAGCTTTTTTATAAGAACATATACCACTCATTTCCTTTATTTCGCATCATCAAACAAAACCAAAGAACCACACCTTCTTTCACTTGGTAACAAATTAATTAAAATTATTATTATCTTAGTTATGTAATTAGAAACCTAACAAAGTAACATAAACTTGCTTGCATACGATTAGGATAATAAGTTTTAAAAAATTAAAAACTGCTGCATACTTTTGAGATGCATACTCTTAGGGTGATAAGTTAAACAATTAAAAATTGCTGCATACTTTTGGGATGCAAATTTTTAATGACCTAGGAAACATAGATTAAGAATGTGCTAAGAAACACTTAACTTATACAAGGTCATTGAATTTTTCATTCCAAAAGATTGCAGCTGTTTTTAATTTTTAAACTTATCTATCTATAATGACCTTGTTATTCAATTTTTTAATTTTCATTTGACATAACGGAATTTGTGGTGAATTTCTTCAAACTCACCACATTTTTATTCATCACGATTTTTTCTGGAAAAAAATATTCCCCCCGTCCACGTCGCTACCAGTTTTTTTTTTTATTTCCTTCTTCTGCTCACTTTTTTTTCTGTGTGCGGTGTTTTAATTTTTTTCTTTGTTTTTTGTCTTTTCAGTTTTCTTAAAATTTAATCCAGATTCGGGAAAAAAAGAATTCCAGAACTTTTTGTAACACAATAACTTCAAATAAAAAAAATATTGCTTGGGTTTTTTTTTCTCGGCGCACTAACCAGCGTTGTCAGTTTAAGGGATTTATCCCCAAATTGGGGATTTTTTTCGTGATTTGGGATAAAAATTTCCTCTTGGGGATCCGAAATTTGTTGGGGATGACAACAGTTTTAGGGGATTTTATTAGAAGAAATTTTAAAAAAATATATTTTTTACTGTTTAAATGGCTGCAAATACTAATTTTATTAAAAAAATCATAATGTTTCTTGGGAACGCGAAGATTGGCAAAAGATTTGAAATTACATGAGTATGTTTTTAAAGTGTAACGCTTGCGTTGAACATCAGAAAAAAAGTATAAATAAGATTGCATCCACAACAACAAAGGTGAGTTATATTTCGGCATACCCGAATATAGCACTCTTACTTGTTTTTTTTTACTCTAAAAAAGTTCTTTTAATTTTATGTTGCTGTTTGTATATGATAAAAAACGATAGGATCAAAAAGTCCTTTCTTGCTTTCTTTATTTTTGTTAACTAATTGAGAACCACATTGTAAAACTGTAAAAAAAGAAATGCACATTGCCTACTTTTAGGATGACAAATTTTCAATGACCTTGATCAATTTCGAATAACGGTATATTTGTGGTGAATTTCTTATTTGTTAGCTAATTCAGCAACCACCCCGTAAAACTGTAAACTGCACATCCATTGCCTGCTTTCAGGATGACACATTTTCAATGACCTTGAAAATTTTTCGAATAACGGTATTTGTGGTGAATTTATTAAAACTCACCACTATTTTATACTCACCACGATATTTTATACTCACCACGATTTTTTCACCACCTTTTTTAATTCACCACATGGCAGAAAAAATTTTCTGCGCAGGTCGACTTTTCCATCCCCTCAATCACCTTCAGCCCGATCGGCCCCACTCTTTTTAAAATTTCTCCGTAAGTCTCCAATCGTCGTCGTCCTTTTGGTGCGTTTTTGGGTTGATTTGAAACACCCCGGATTCTATTTATGCGAACTTTTTTAGAAAAAAGAATATGGGAATTTTTGTGGTTCTATTCTAAGACCAAAAGGATGCCATATCTGTTCATAATACAAAATTGGGGATGATAAGCTCTAAAAAAAATACTGCAGTACTGGCACCAAAACAAGATTATGCGACGTGGTAGCTCTGCCAAAATAAATGCAAAGGGCATTACTTTTACGAACAGCAATACAAAACAAACATCAAAAATAATTCACCAACGAAAATACTACACAAAGAACAACTGTCAAAAAAAAAAAACACAAAAACATTTCATTTTTTTAATTAAAACAAAGAATTTTTTCGCTAGATTTGTTTTCTTTTTGTTGATGATATTGATTGCATGTGGAACAAATAATTGTGTTGAATTAAAAGTTACTGGAATAATGAATCGCCAATTGGTGGAAAATATTTTAACCGTAATAAAGACATCAACTGACAAATCAGTGATTGTTAAGGGTCTTGTAAAACTGCGTACAGATGTGGTCAAAGATAAAGATGGAATTTTATTATTCCGGGAAGCAGGGGGAGTTTCACCAATGGTACGGTTTCTCAGTAAACCACATGAGCAAATATTGGAAGTGGCTTTAAGCATTATGGGCAATTGTTGTACCGATGAGATCAGTTGCAAAGAGGTGAGTGGGACAATTGAATTAAATTACATACATACATATGTATGTATGACATCAACAAAGAAAAGTATGCGTGTAAGTAAAATTTATGTAATTTTATAGGCATTGGAGAGTAAAATTGCTATGCCTTTGGCTACAATATTAAAATCCATACCGAACCCGGTTATACAATGTCGTGCTTGTCGTTTGTTGGGTAATTTGGCCAAAGTAGATGCAAATCAATTGGTTTCCAATCACTGTCCCATAATTGCACAATCTTTGTGTCGCATTATTGAGGATACTTCTGATGTGCAAACACGTATGATGGCATTTCGAGCATGTCGTTTCCTATTGGCTAATCCTCAATTCGTAAAGAATTTTCTTCAGGCTGCCGGTTTAGCTACACTTTTACGCATTTTAGCCTCCGTGATGAAGAACAATGATTATATGGTTGAAGAAAAACTACTAAATGATGCCCAAGCACCTTTAAAGGTGGGCTTGAAACGTAACCAGCATCGTGAGAAATATTTCGAGGAGGTTGCTCGTAATTTGGAAGGTGTTCGTAGTGATATATTCGATCATGAAGTGCTAAAAAACACTATACGCAATTCGAATACTTATGCCATGCCCACGGAAAGAGTAGCCTTAGATCTTATATGTGAAATATTAAAGTGTTTACTGGCCATTTCTGAGCTACAAATCGGATTACCCATTTGGGACTCCTTAAATCGGGCCAATTGTACATTTGCTCCTATTGTGTATTTTGTCACCGATGAAAAGAATAAACACAGAAGTGCTGCCTTAAAGATTTTGTCAAATCTCTCCAAAAATGCTGGAGCCTTCTACATACTTAGTTCAGCTGATGCTATTTTAGCAGCATGCGAACTTTTAGTGGCTGGTGATAAGGAGGGGGCGCCAAATGAAAGTGAAAGCCGACATTGTATAAATATCATCAGTATACTATCCACAGATGCTTGTAATCGTTCAAAAATAAGAAGGTCAGGAGCCTTAAGGAAACTAATTGCAATGTGCAAGGAATCAAATTCTCAGCCAGAGAAATCAGCGGTGAGTTTTTGAGAACACAAAGTAATTTTCTTTTTAATTAAGTCAATTTCTCAGATTTTGAATGTTCTAATAAATTTCCAATATGACAACATGAGTATGGATCTAATGTTACGCGAAGGCTTAATCACAGTTCTAGTTAAAGAACTGGATCAGTATTTAACATGCGATGATGAGTACTACAAAAAGAAACGCGAAGAGAAATTGCAAACATCAAAAAAACGCAAACTACCGGAAATTGTAAAAGAGACTAAATGCAAGGTAAATATTCAAGGCGATTTAGATTTCAAAATTATTGAATTTAATTTATGTATAGTTCCCTAAGGTAAAAGAAGAAATATATTTGGATTTTGATTCACCCAGCAGTTCGCCAAGATCATACAATGCACCATCTAGCCCTTGTAGCTCCCGTAGCATGTCACCAGTAGGAGGCAATGTATATCAGATAAATGGTAATTATTCATATTCAAGACATTTCTAATCAGAAGTTTTATAACGATTTTTGTTTGTTTAGATTCCGATGAAGAATCTTATTCACCTGTTTGTAGTGATGATGAAGAGGAGGACGATGAGCAGAATAAGGATGATACAAAAAGAGATACTAGTAGCTACTTGTATAGCAATCCAAATGCCAATTGTAATGATCATATTATAATAATGAATCTACTGGATGTAGCGGCCAGATCCGAACCAATTGAAGATAATATTTTACTCGACAAAGAAGATGATGAAGAAATAAGTCAAGGTCTGTGGTTGATTTTCACAGATTATTAAGAGAATATTTATATCTATATTTGTATATTTATTTTTCTTTTTTATTGTTTTAAGATGCTGCTTTGAAATTGCCTCCTACGAGTAACTTGCCTCACAATACCATAGATATAATAGATAATTTAATATTTCGCGTAACATGCTTGGTAAAGAAAAGTTTAGACTTGGGCAAACCTGAAACCATGAAAACTCTTATTAAAGCCATAAATATGTTTGGCATCAATTTAGATTTTGCTGGATCTCTCACCAATATTTTATTGTAAGTAAAAAGTATACAAATTAAAAAAAAAATTTTTTTGTTTGAAGTGAACGTTTTTCCAACACTTTACAAATATAAAATAAAAATAAGATTTGCTATTTCTAATATAATTCCTATTTTTATTTTAGAGAAAGTCAATTTTTTGGACAGGTCATAAAACAGGGAATATGTCATCAATTGTTTCAATTGACAAAAATAAAAGAGGTAAGAGGCAAAACTACAGAACTCAAATTCTTACCTAATGTAAAATTTTCTTCCAGATGGCTAAAGATGGCTTTGGATTTTTAGACACCTTAACATCTGTGGGAGAATGTAATTATGGCAAGGAAGAATTGGCTCGTCTATTGCGTTGCGAGGATAACATAGCACAAAAGAGGGCAGCCATTACTGTAGCATACATAATCAGAAGTAAACCTTTGCTATATCAATTTCTAAATGACGGCAATGCTCTCTCGGTTTTACTAAACATAATATTAAGTGCCAAAGAGGATGAATTTACAGCCGAGGCAGTTGATTCGCTAACTTGTATGTCGCGCTTCACCTTGGGCATTGATATACCACAGACCGCGGCTAACAAACGTCTAGACGAGTATGAGATATTCATAGAAAAGGATGTTGGCCAGCCTTTACATGAGACATGTGATATGCGATTTTTGGTACACGATCCAAATGACACCGAAGAGAGCAGCACATCAGTTACTGCGGTGGCCTTTAACAAGGCTTTACTCTGCTCCACCAGTGAAGTATTCAATACAATGTTAAATAGTGATTTTCGTGAAGGCCACGAAGGTGAAATACACTTGCGCACTTATACCGTCAGCGGTCTGCTCTATTTCCTCAATCTGATTGTGCGGCAATCCAAGGATTTAAAAATGAACATACCACCAGTCGAAAAGTACTGTGCTCTGTTGGAGGCCTTTGAAATGTCACGCATTTATATCATACCCGAAATGGAACAATTTGTTTTGCAAGTTTTGATATCTCAACTGGATGAATCGAATTGTTTGAGCGTATTGGAATGGTCGCTGAAAAATTACCATGTGGAATTGACTGAAATGTCGATTAACTATTATTTGTGTTCTTCCTTGACTACAGAAGCTAAAGTTAATTTATTTAGAATCGCCGATTATTCGACATATTCGGCGGAATGGTTTCAAATGATTATAGAAGCTGTTTTGGCTAGATGTCGTAATGGTTTCTAAACATTTACTTACATTTATCTCTTAAATTATATTTGTGATTTTCTTTTCTAAGATTTAAATTATATATTTTTTTTAATTTATTATTATTTTTATTTTATTTGTCCCCGTTCAGTTGTAATTAAGCTGAATAACGTGTTCAACTAATGTGTATATGATTATGAGAGGAGTTTTTTTTTTGCGTATTAAAAACAAATTTGTAATTTTTATCTAAGAAATTACTTTAAGAAGCGCCACTTGCTTGTTTTTTGCTTCATTTAAGTCTGATAGAGATCATGGATTTTCAGTCGCATTCAAAAATATTTAAGTTAGTCATTCAAATCATGTCTACTTTGAGTTAAATCACAATTTCCAAATTTATATTCTGAATTTCATACGATATTTTCCAATTAGAAATATGTTACAAACTTTAGGTTTCAAATCCGTTTTTTAAATGTTTGCTAGAGAGCCAAAAAGCTTTCTGTTTTATATATTTTTTAAATATGTTATGCAAATTTTACCTTTTTTTTATTAGTTATAGTCATGATAGCATTCATTCCACCTCTGAATTATGTTTTAGTTTTAAATACTTTTCAAAATGAATTGAAAAATATTTACTAAGGTAAATTTGTAATAGATTTGAATTGAAGAAAAATTTAATGATTCAATATATTTTCTAAAGTTAAATTGTAGAGAATGTGAATTAAAGACAGTTTGGATAATCCAATAAGGAATTTATTCAATAACGAATGCATTCTCAAAGGAATGAATTCAATACGTTTGAAGCCTATGAATTAATTTGCAATGATTGCTTTAATAGAATGGTCAAAACTTCAAATTTTAATTTAGAATTAATTCGTTCGAACGCCGATTATTGATCGATTGGCAATTATTGGGCGAATGCGATGCCAATTCTTTTGTTGGTCGTTAATAAGAAGTTCTAAAACAGTTGTTATTTTTTGTTTCTGAAATATATTTTTTGTACAAAAAATATAAGAATCTAGTTAAAAGCCGATCGATACAGATATGATATGATTTTAGCAGTTCCTTAATTCCAAAATGCTTTATGTCAAATGTGGAATTGCAATAACTTATTCACAAAAAGTTATCTCACTTGAAAACCTCAATAAATTTTTAATTAAATTATATTTATATGTTCGAACAGATTTTGAAAACACGAACAAATTGTTTTCTCTTTCTTTTGATTATTTATTTTATTTTATTCATGACGATGTTGCCGTCTACAGTTTGTAGGTACATGATGTTGCATGTAGATGGATGGATGAGATGAACGATGCTAATGAAATGAAATTATGCATAAGTACATGATGTACTTATAATGATTTACAACGGAATTATTTTGCCAAAAATTAAATGAACTCAGTTGTGCGGGTATTGCAGTGAGGTTCACATCATCACTTCCATCATAAGAAAATAAAGTCAAATAAAACACGAAAACGTCCGGCTACATAAAATTTTCAAATACAAGAGCAAACAAATAAAATAAGAAAAGGTCTTATGCAAGGTCTAGAATTATTTTGAAATAAATTAATGGTTATAATAATAATTAAAAGAAGTTTTAAAATAAAAAGTATATAAACTTATAACAAAAAACTATATAATTTGAATAAAATTAAATACCTATATTAACTATTTGAAAAACCAAGGTAGATTAAAAACGAAAAAATAATACTGAAATTGTTCTTTCTTTTAAGACAAAGAAAGAGACCCTTGAAAAATATATTTTTAGTAACAAAATAAGACAAAAAAAAAAAATGCTAATTACTTAAAAGAAAATTTAAGCAAATATTGTTAATAACTTAAAAATATTAAAATTATTAATTTCAAATAAATAAAAATTTAATGAAGATAAAATTATAATACCTATTAATCTTCAATATTTAGTATTTGAATTAATTAAAAACTGTGCTTAAAACAAATTATTTCAAAATAAAAAATTTCTATAACAACTAACTAATATTTCTATAACAAATTCTAATAATTTTATTGTAAATTAACCAAAAATGGGTAAATATTAAAACAACAACTAATTTTCTGCTTAAATCCTAAAACCCCTTGATGCCAAAATTATGACTTGCACTTTTTGCATTTATTTCTTCTTTTTCTGTTTGTGCGAACGAATGAATGAATGCTTTTCAGTTTGTGTACCTTTCACTATTCGAATATATTATTTAGATATATACTAGATATGCACATACTTACGAGTATATTTTTAAATTGAGAATTACGCGTGTACTGTTTTAAAGATATTGGAAAATTTTGAAAATAAAATCATTTTTTGTTTTGATGGATTAAAGAGTAAAAAAAAATTTAGTTTCACTTAAAAATCATTTTTAATCTTTTATTCACAACTCTTTCCTGTTAATGGCTGTTTTTCACTTTATCGCATAATAAATCAAATAAAATAAGTGATAAATATAATTTTGAATGTCAGAAATCTAAGTTTATTGTTAAAAAAAAACCTAAATTTAATAATTTATTAGAAATAAAATTGCTTAAAATCAAAAATACCACAAGTATGATGAAAAGGGTTTTGTGTGTTTGTAACCGTCTTTCCTAATCGATCCTTTTAATTAATCTATAAATCGACATTTTTAATACAATTTTTTTAATATATACAAAATTAATTGAAAAAATTGACTTAAGCCGATTTGTAATAGATTTGAAAGCAGAAATCATACAGAATCAACTCTCAAAGGAATGAATGAATATGTTTGAAGTACTAAGGAATAAAGACAACGAAGTAATCAAATATATAAATACTTTGTATAATTTAGAAAATGCTTTTCGAAAAAATAATGAATGGTACACATAATTCGACCCAATCGTATATTCCATTCTATCCATTGTTCTATATGTAGTATGTTTAGTTGTAGTTGTACTAAAGAAAAGTTTATTAACAAGACAAATTGTGTACCTATATACCTACCTATTCTACGAGAATTTAGTGCAATATAAATTGAGAATTATTTTCAATGGCAAAACCTAAAAAGAAATCGAAAAAACAAGGTAACTTTGAAATTAGTTCAAGCAAATTGAAATTGTACTCTCAATCTTATTCTTATAAGAATTTATCTGTTGAAATCCAATCAATAAAATTGTTATGAGAATAATATAAAATAGACTTTTCTTCAATCCCTCTTATAGGTTGTTATCCAAAACAAAAACACTTTGCTTTACGACAAAAAGCCATTTCAAAACCAACATCTGTTACTGTAAATGTACAGCACCTCAACCACCAGTATTTAGAGAACGTTAATGTTTGCAGTATCTGTCTTGGCCTTAAATATTTAAAAATTTTTTATAAATAAAAAACTGCAACAAAATTTTATTTCTTTAATTGATTTCTATTAAACAAAAAAAAAAAAAAAAAACTAAAAACAAAATATGGATAATTGGAATGTTTTAGCAGCACAGACCTCATCTTCTGCCATAGGAAGAGATGACATTAATATACAATCCAAAGAGAAACTAGTGAGTATCAGCATGCACCAGTAGTACATACTTGTAAACAATTTTTATAAATATTTTAAAATTCTTTAGCTCTCTCTTTCGAAAGTTGTTTTATTATTTAGTATTCTACTATATGCAATTTTCTAAACAAAACAATTCATAAATCCAATACAAAATTTTGAAAATTAGCAATACACAGCACAGCTGATTAAAATTAGAAGATATGTACATAGAATCTTCTCTTCTTCGCTCACGTTTTCCGCGCTCATTATGTCTAACTAAATTTAGAAAATGTATGCTCACAGTTAGTTAAAGTATTTTGGAGATTCTTTATAGTAATAGTGCCTTAGTATTAAATGCGTTCGGTTCGGTTGAATACTCATTAAGACAATACGTTTTACATAAGAATTTTATACGTACGAAAAAAATATATGTATATTTTAATTAATTAATTGCTTAAAATTAAAATAAAAACTTTAAAACATACAGATACGTAATGGATTTATCCACAGATATTTGGGGTCAATTGGCTGTAGAAGCTTCACAGGTGTATCTATCGGATGGTACAGTTCGTAGCCCCTTCGCCGATACGGTATGTTATTTTTTTTTCATCACGAAAATTGATAAAATGTATCAAGTTCAATATTAAGAAATGAGTTTTAAAATAATAATTAAAAAAAAATTAAATTGATTTTTGCAGTGAAGTATAATTTTTTATGAAAATGGTAGCAACAGCAATTGTGAATTTACTTTAATGATTTCATTATAACTTATAGTAGGTATATTATTTTATAAAAATTGTCTTTTCGGAAGTCTATATTTAGAATAAAGCAGAAAGTGTTTATGGAGCAAACATTTCGAATGACACACGCCCGCATGTATAAACACATATTAGAAAGAAAACAAAACTCTATAGTTTTATAAATACAAAATGTGTTTAAAAATTTTTTAAAAATTAAAATAATATTCTATAAAAGGTCGAATAAAAGAACTAAATAATTAAAATAATATTTAAATTTATTGAATTTCCTCTTAAGATAATTGCTTTAAAATTTGTAAACAAACATGCGATTTGAAATCATTTGATTTACAGAACTGAAATCTTTAATCGCTTTGCCGACAGTTTCCGATAAATTGTGATAGGTATATATTTTTGCAAAGTTCATTTATCTCGTACAACGATTTACAAATACCAGTGAGTTCTCCGAACTTTTATTCAAATTTGTAAGTAGATTTTCAAGTGGTATCATTAGTAACAATCAGCTTTGGTTTAGGTTTTAAAACTATTAGTAATTTGTTACTTGGCTAGAATAAGATTCCTAAAGTATATTAAAGGCATCTCCGCGTCAGTTGGAATATCATTTGAACATCAAGCGATATACGAAAGTGATTGTTGCGGGGTCACACGAAATATTTCGATTCGAAAAGAAAATCGTTCGAATTTGTATACTTTTTGTATTGTATTTCGAAAGCTTTTACTTTCGAATTGAAATACACAATAACCCCCAGGCAAACTATTTTGTGGAATTTACTTATCCCTGTCAGAGTCACCAACGGAACTTTTATACAAGCTTAATTAAAATTAACATTATTTTACATAAACATTTCAGACAATTGAGAAATTGCCGGATAAAGTTATACTGCAAATCTTTTCGTATCTCTCACATCGTGAAATATGCCGTTTGGCAAGAGTGTGCCGCCGTTGGCGCAAAATTGCCTACAATACTCAACTATGGAAAAATGTATCGTTAAGACCTGAAATTTCTGGATTGCATGTGGGTTCAATGGATTCCTTACTATCCTTGATTTCGGTACGTTTCGGCCCTACTCTACGCTACATAGAACTGCCAATTGAATTGATTACGCACACAGTGCTGCACGAATTATCTGGCAAATGTCCCAACTTGACACACATGCTGTTGGACTTCTCCACTGGTTAGCAATGTAAATTAGTATATTATATATGTATAAATTATGAAAATGTATCTTTCTTGCAGCCATGCAACTTCATGATTTCAGTGAAATGCAAGCTTTTCCCACTAAGTTGCGTTACATGTGCATTTGCTTGTCGGAAGTCATCTTTATGGAAGGATTTATGCGTAAAATTTACAATTTCATCAATGGCCTAGAAGTGCTGCATTTGATTGGTACCTATGAAAAGTGCGAAGAGGAGGAGGAAGAAATTTATGAAGTCATCAATGTTCACAAGTTAAAATCGGCCACTCCCAATTTACGTGTCATCAATTTGTATGGCATCAATTTCATCGATGATTCTCATATAGATGCCTTCAGTTCCAATTGCATACAACTGGAATGTTTGGCTGTTAATTTCTGCAACAAAGTTACTGGTTCCACTTTGAAAACCTTGATACAACGTTCAAAACGTTTGACTTGTTTATTGATGAATGGCACTAGTTTGAAATCGGAGTTCGTCATGCAGGCCGAATGGGATAAATGCGCATTACAGGAATTGGATATCACTGCCACAGATTTGTCCACTGATTGTTTGGTTGACATGTTGACACGCATACCAAATTTGAAGTTTTTATCAGCTGGTCAAATAAATGGTTTCAATGACACGGTTTTGAAACAATGGATGGAATCGGGCATGACTAGGTGAAAAAGAATTATTGAAAATAGCTAGCTCTATTGAAACTAACATTTTTACCGTCATCTGTAGATCTTTAATTTCTTTGGATTTGGATTCTTCAGATAATATAACAGACGATGCTTTACAAAAGTTTTTAACTCGCCATGGTCAACAATTAGCGGCCTGTTGTCTTTCCGGTATGCCTCACATTACTGATCAATTGTGGATGAGTGTTTTACCGGTTTTAACAAATGCCAAGTATGTGCTATTTTAAT
This sequence comes from Bellardia bayeri, assembly GCA_950370525.1. Lineage (NCBI taxonomy): Eukaryota > Metazoa > Arthropoda > Insecta > Diptera > Calliphoridae > Bellardia > Bellardia bayeri. The sequence continues at coordinate 132,586,628 of OX493264.1, forward strand.
TTTAGGAGGTTATTTGAAATATTTAACGTACATACATATACTATATATATTATATAGGATTATTGTCATGGGTACTGCTGAAAAGTTGGGTGTAAATATTCATGTTGATCAACTGATGGATACTATTGCCTCTAGTTGCGGTAATTTGGAACGTTTGGAATTGAGGTAAATAATTGACATATGTACATAGTTATTAACGCAGAAAATCCCGGACAGATCGAGAACCTTTTCTTAATTTAACGTTATTAAAAATTATCAACATTTTTTAGTTGTTTGCTTATTGGAAAAGTTTTAAGCATGAAAAACAAAAAAATATCTTTAATCCTCTTTTAATGCTTATTTACAACGCTGTTGAAGATTTCTCAAATCTTGCATCTTCTATTCTCGTTTTAACACTAACATTTACAGTTATTAAAAATTTGAATATTTAGATCATGGTGCAACTATACAAGGTGAGTGCAAATCGACAACAAATACAACACAAAACAGAAACAACAGGCATTTTGTTTGTGTAATATAATGTACTACTGTCAAAAATACTTGAAAAAGTAGGTGGGGTGTAATAACGCCTTACGAAGTAAGGCCTTTTAGGCTTTATTTCACTTCCAATTGAGAAATAAGACCTTTATTTCCAAAAAGGTTTTATTGCACTTTGAAAGTGAAATAAGGCCTTTATTGAAATTTAGCCAATGGTGCAATAAAGCCTTTATTTTATATTTTTTTATTCTTTTGTTACACTGTTCAATTTATTGTTTTTTGTTGTTGTTGATAACAGCATTTCGCATACTAAACTGTGTCACTATTGGCATCTTAATTCTGTGAGAAGCAAAATTTTTTTTTTGATGCTTTTTCTCCTTTATTTATTGGAGAAAAGCCTTCCGTCCGGCCGTAGGCCGCCAATACAGGGAATCTGTACTATGCGAAGCCGGTGTTCTGTATACCATGGAGGAGCAAACGAATATTTTATATTTTTTTGAGCCTCATGACAGTTTTTCTTTTTGGGCGTTATGACCAGACTATAGTTTGAAAAAGATACTTCGCCCAAATTCAATGTGTTTGGGCGCTATGACAGCTCCTTTTTTGAGCGTTATGGCATAGACCATAGTTTAAAAAAAAAGATATTTCGCCCAAACGCAGTGTCGTTTAGCCCAAATGGAAAAGCGCTAAAATGCTTGGGCGTTATGCACTTGGGCGCTTTGACCGTATGCCAAATTTAAGTGAAATAAGACCTCTACGGATTTATTTCACTTTCAAAGTGCAATAAAACCTTTTTGGAAATAAAGGCCTTATTTCTCAATTGGAAGTGAAATAAAGCCATTAAGGCCGTATTTCGTAAGGCGTTATTGCACCCCATCGAAAAAGTATTACTTTTGACATAAGTAAATTGTAAACAAAGTCAGTCAGCTGGGCTACTACACTCACCTTGTATAGTTGTACCATGATTTAGATATTTGAGTTTTTCGAATGAAAAATTGATTTGAGTGACTCAAATCCAGCTCCTTTTCTCGTTTTAATGCTTATTTACAAAGTTATGAAGGACTTGAAATATTTTGAGTTTTTCATATAAAAAGTAGACTTTTGATAAATAACTATACAAGGTGAGTGCAGTAGCACAGCTGACTGACTTTGTTTACAATTTACTTATGTCAAAAGTAACACTTTTTCAAGTGTTTTTGACAGTAGTACATTATTTTACACAAGCAAAATTCCTATTGTTTCTGTATTGTGTTGTATTTGTTGACGATTTGCACTCACCTTGTATAGTTACACCATGGTTATAATAACATGCCTTCTCGTTTCATAATTAAAGGCTTCTAATAATTATTTTTTTGGTCCCTTCGAGTAAGCAATCCTGTTCAATGTTCAATGAATTAAATCGTACAATTTGCTAATGGATTTGAAATTTGTATTTGAGTATTTACTATCTAAATATTATTTTTATTGCAGATGGGATCCTGATAATTTACGTTTTTCGGACAAGAGTCAAAAGGCCATTGATTTGTTGCGTGTGAAGTGTTTGAAATTACGTTGCATGGTCTTGAGGTGAGTGTTGAATGTTTATAGCTTTAAATAAGATTTGAAATAAACAATACTTATTTCTTAATATCACTGACAGTGACGGTCGTTATTATGAAACAGTTAAGGCGAATTTTGAACGTGCTGATCGTGTGACTGTTGTGCGCACTACCACCTGTTGCCGAGTTTCTCCCTATCATTTGCTCAGTAATTATAATGATTTGATTTTCAATTAAAGAGCCGTAACATACTTAACGAAATGGGAAAAGTGGTTTGCTAATGTCAATTATAAAGTGAAGTTAAACGTATTTATTGTTAATTTTTTTTTTTTTTTTTGTTTTTAATAATAATTCAATATTTTTTTTTTAATATTTCCATCCTTATATAATTTACAATAATATGAATTTACTTGTTTCCGTTTAGTTATTTTGTTTTGTGTACCAGTTGCGAGGAGGGAAGGGAGAGGGAATGTATAGTTGTAATGATAGTAAATAATTAATGTACGGGGTGTTTATTCGTTTTATAAAATTAATATAAAACTTTTATGCTGTTTCGGTTTCATCTCTTCTCAATTTTCTTTGTGTAAGTTTAGCTTTTAATTCTATATTTTTTATTTTATTTTATTGTTTGTTTTTATGTTTCAATTAAAAAATATACATTGCTAATGTTGTTCATTTGTGTTCTGCTTAAGATTTCATCGTGATCAGACTCTTTTTCTTCATTATTATTTTGTTTATAATATAGTTTATTATATTAATGAATTATAATTTAATTGTATTTAAATCATATAACACAATTAGAGTAGAACTAGAATCAGGGTTTTAAGTGAAAACCATTGTGGAGAGATGAAAGAATTAGTTAAAAAATGTTTTTTAAAAATCCAGCTGCCAAGAGTGTAATTAATTAAAGTGTCCTTCGAAGAATGGTGTTTGGAAACTCGTTTATGTTTTAATAAAATTTACTTAAACAAAAAGCAAATAATATTTTTAGTTTACCTTCATTTGTAATGATGAAGGGGCCCGGGAGAAGGGAGGGTGAATATTTAGGGAGGGAAGCGATGAAATAGTAATATGTGTGCAATAATAAAAATTATAAACCAATATTTATAAAATTGTGGCTATTAGCACAAAAACATATCTAATATTATAATAAATCTTAAAAATATGTTTTTCTTTATGGTTAAAGTGTTTGTGTTTTTTGTTTGAATTTATACATAAGTACACTAGAGTGTTTAAATTATAGTTAATCCTGTACATCAAGATCGGGTGAAAACCGAAAACTATGAGTTGTGTTACTAGCCGCAGCCGTAGCGGTAGCAACAGCGGCTGCAGTTGTTGAAGTCGTAGATGTAGTGGTGGCATTTGATGAAGTGGCAGCCACATTGGCTGAATTAAAATTACTGCTGGCAAGACCAGAACTATTATTACTACTACTGCTGCTACCAGCATTGGCAGTTAATAAAGAAGCTGATGACGACGAACTAGTATCGTCGGAGGAACGACTTCTATTTTCCATGGCATTGTCCTGTAATGAGAAAAAATAATTCTAATTAAAAACAACTTTTGCCAATATTATTTCAAAAACATTTGGTTTTCTGATAAAAAATAAATTTTCTTAATATTATTTTGTTTTTATAATCAGTGATTTTGATTTGTTAAAGAAAACATTTGAAAAAACAAATGATTGAACCAAGGCATATTAATTCGCCTTGGATTGAACATTTAAAACATAAATCAAGGCGAAACTTTTAAATTATATATGAAGAAATTCCAAAATATATAAAATAACACTTTTAAACGCATACCTCTCTATTACGGTTTTGTAAGGGAACATTTTGTTCTTGTTGCTGGCGCACCTCATCTTCAGCTTCATCAGTTTTATCGGTATACATCATAATTTCATGACATAGAGGACATCTGTCTTGCACATATAACCATTTACGCAGACAAACTCCATGGAAATAATGGCGACATCTTGTAATTTTCGCTGAATACATTTCCTGCAAACAATTGTTGATCTCACTGTAGTATTATGATTATAATATATAGATATCTGACTTACCTGATAGCAAATTGCGCACACGTCATCGAATGCCTGCAGTTGGGCCGGCGTTGCTTCGGGCAGGGCGGATATTTTATTTACAGCTGATCTTCTCTTCATAAAGACCGACCATCCAGAACGGGCCTCACACCAAATATTAAAGTACGCATGGACGCACATCATTATGGCTCGTATGGCGCCTCCTGTAGCATTTTGTGCTATCAAGTTATATTATACGGTACCAATCAACCAAATAAAAATTTTACATGCACACGCAATTTGTTTTGTTTTGTTGTTTGTTTTGTTTGTATATTGGTTTCAAATAATAAAAGAGAAATTTGTGGTAGGAATGTTGTGGTGGGAGGGAGAATAACAATTTTATGGATAGAACGACAAATGTTGTAAGAAATAATAATGAAATGAAATAAAATTCATTTGAGATTTGGGAAAAGGACAACAACATAATGGTAATGAAGATGAATGTGATTGGTTTGGGTTGGTTTAGAAGAACAATCAAATACGGTAGGAATGATTTTATTATTTACAGTACGCTTCACATGATGTTATTTTTAGTTATTACAGTTGATTGATGGTGATTCCTGCATTAGTTCTGACAGAAACCTGGAAATCTGCCAAATGGTTAAAGAATCACATACACTACTAGTCCGTTCTTTATAAAACTTGGATACTTACTTGAAGATTTAAGCTTTTGTTAGCAAAATACCAAACGTTTTTCGATAAGAACCCAAATCTTCTTTATGAATTAATATTCACATATCATACATAACTTACGTAATACGTATCACACACACAAATGAAATGACAGATAGCTATTGGAACTAAACCTCCTTAAATATGAACAGCTGAATTATCAAATTATTAGAAAATTACCACACTCAATGCTTTGTTTTTTTAAATGAATACAGGGGCCAAATTACCGCATTCGTGATCGAATGAGCTATCGTATCGAAAAATGATTTCGATATCGAAATTATGATAAAATGTACTAAATTTCTAGCTCGATATCGAATGCCATAATCTAAAATAAGAAAATTACGATCAATTTTACTCGATATCGAATGCGGTAATTTTGCCCCAGATCTTTTAATATGTTTTGATTAAAAATATATCTGATTATTTATCAAGTATTACCAGATAGATTTTTAACCTTGTAATATTCTGCTGACACAACTCATTTCCGGATAAGAAAACAAAGTGTTTGCTTTAATAACTTTTCTAATATATAGGTAGTTTGTTCTGATCTTAAATAAAAGCTAAGAATTTTATTTAGCAAATTAATAATTTGATTTAAAATTTTGACTGACTGAAAAAACTATGAATGTCGTTATCGAAAACAAATAGTAATTAGTTTTATGATTTTATAATCATTCACTTTTGTTATCGCTGAAAATGAATTGGTTAACTAGGCTCATAATAAGGAGGAATATTTAAAGCTTAAGAAGTTTCATGTTAAATATTGTTAACAATATACCCATTGTATTCCATGATTTGTATTGCGTAGCTCTAATCATAAATGTAAATAAAAACAAACACATTTAAACTAATTGTTTAACAGTAAATAATACACAGTATTGTCAAATAATATACTAAAAATAGTGATCGGTAAATGTAACATACACTTGAAACGTACTGCAAATAAATTCTTAATTTCAACTACCTTTTTTACCTTCAATAGTGATGGAACATGATGATTGTCTTATACATACTTTAGTTTTGTATTTTTGTAACATGATTGTCTGAAACTATTTCGTTTTTAAGAAGAGATTATTATACTTGATATTTAATGTTTGAAATGAATATTGAAAAATGGATTCAACTTATCTCTAATCAATTATCCACAGTGCCCGGAAATACTTGTGTGGAATTCAATATAAAGAAAGTAAAGTGTGCATAATGAAAAACTCAAATAAAATGGGAGAAATAAAAAAGTAAGAACGAAGAGTTGTAAGCCAATTGGTAATGAAATTAACGCAATCATTCTTAGTAGCATACACACGCCAGACACACTCTCTTAAATAAATATTTACTTGTAGAAACTAATAAACTTGAACTACGATGAAGTAGCCCGCAAATAGATACATTATAATGATGAAATAATGAACTTTATAGTAATATAGTAAGTAACAATTATAATACAAACATTTGCGATAACATGAAAATTTAATAACTACAAAATGAAAATAAAATTGAAAAAAAGAGCAATTAAAAATTGAACTTACCAGCTTCAAAAACTAAAATCCAAGCACCATTGAAGAAGAGTAAAATGGCAAAAAAGAATTCAACGGAATTGCCAAAAGCACGCACATAACACAAGTAGTCGTCTAGTTTTTCCCAGAATGTTTGACGGCGGGCATCCAATAAGAATAGAGTGTAAGTAGCCAAAGAAACCAAAACCTTAAAAACAAAAGTAACAATGTTTAAATTAGATGCTTTAGATAATCGTTAATAATAATCACCTACCTTTACAACAACCTCTATGGAAAATGCCGTTACGGCCAGCAACCATGTTGAGGGCGAATGTCTACTCCACAATGTTTTCAATAGACACAAGGGCACAATGACTAGAAAAGCGCACACAGTTAAGGCACGAAAATGTCGTTTGCGCGATGGATTGCGGGCCGCACTCAATGACATCAGTATAGGCGAAACAATGTTGTGCAAAAAGTGCAGTAGAGCTGTTGTTAAAAGGCACATATTGCGACACAGACGCACGAAACGTTTATCGGGTGACAAGGATGTTAGACCGGTCTGCAATGCCAGCATATAAAATAAAACAGCCGAAACGGTGCCCAAAGACTTTTCCTCGTCGTTATCAAAAGTCAACAGATACCATTGAAAGACCTTTCCTATATAGTGGCATATAACCGAAATCACCGAAGTCATACCTAACACCGCCGTCAACGTTTCACAACCATCGACTAATAACATCTGAATGGTGGGCAATAAGTTTAGAGTACTAACGCTATCGTTCAACAGCATGGAGATAAATTCTCGAGAAATCCTACAAATAAATAAGTATTAGAAACAATTTGTTAAACACATTACATTTATGCGCTTCTATTTAAATACCTTATGGTCCAGAAAACTCTTAAAACACTGGGCACATTCAGGCGCTGCCACTCGTTTTCAATGAGGGCCGATAAACCAAAATTACTTACAAAATTCATGGCATACTGATAGCCGTTGTACACGGTTTTACCCGCTTCCATGCCACAACTCATTACAGTGATTTTTGTCAGCATCAGTGGCACAGCATCTGCTACGATGGGTAAATACTTAAACATTTTCGTTTTCAATGGCAACATGGCCAAGACTATAGGACTAGCAAATATTAAAGGCATCGATTTCTGCAGCAACTCATAACGGGGACCCAAGTGTATGTAGGCGAACAGCATGCCCATTAACCATTGTGCTACCAAGTGCGGCAGCAACGAAACCGCCACACCACCCGTATCCATCAGTCGTGTCGTGTTCATAGACATTATATCTTCCAGTATGCACGGGCTCTTCTCCAGTATCGCCAGCGCCGAAACATTTGACCAGTGAGAGAGGAAAGTTAAACCAAAGGATATCACAAACATATAAACCATAACCAAATGTCTTGTCCAGAGCATAAATATACAAGCAGCACATACAAGACCTACAGAAATAAAGAAATTAAACAAACATTAAATACAAAGTATAAACCATGTTAGGGAAAATATACAAATAGGAGGAAATGTACTATTTAAAAAAACTTGTGCTGAAATTGTTATTGATTTATCATCATTTTCTTTAAACTTTGACTGTAAGTATGCTTTAATCTTAAATACCCTCCACCCAAACGTAATAAGAAATACAAAAACTATACTGGTTATAGGACTAGAATATCCTTATTCTGTGTTTTCTATTCAGTTTTAGTGTAAATTTAATTATTATTTTATATAATGTTTGAAAGACAATTTTACGACAAACATAATTTATTTTAAATATTTTGAAATTTGGTCTAATTTTCACCATTTTTAATTGATTTAATTACCAATTCTTCTTGAGTGTAATTTAACAGAGTATAAAAAAGGGGAACAATTCGGTTTTAGTGACTTTGCCCAAAACAAAAAAAAAAACTTCATCAAATAGGGCTTTTAGAGGAAATGCCAGCAAAAAAAATTTGTTGGCGGTGACGCCTATTTGAGAGAGGCGGGCCCGTAAAGTTGAAAATATATAGGCCTATATCTCGGGAACTACTGGGTGTCTGATAATTTGTAATACATTAAATAAAAGGTATTAAAAGTACCTCTCCAACGATATATATCATGATTATACAATATGGACCGAATATGGGTTAAAGAATATTTTTTGACCCGAATTTATTTGTTTTTTGGAAATGGTTCTTATATAGCAGCTATGTATGTATGTATGTAAGTATGCTTTATTAGTATTCAAAATACTTTAAAATTTCACATTGATATTATAAATAAAATAAAATTTTATATATTATTATTTTTAACAAAATTTACACATTCTTTTCTAAAAATATTAATATTTGTTTCAATTTTTATTTCATTTGCTAGTGAATTAAACAATTTAAACCCTTTGTAGAAAAGTGATTTTTGTCCAGCTTTTGTCCAGTAGCCCTCTCTAGCCTAAAATTATCAGCATTTCTCAATCCATATGGTTGTACTTCTCCTACATATTTGATTTGATCACATAAATATTCAGGTGCATTTCCATATTTAATTTTGTGAATAAAGTTCAAAGTATTTAGTGCAAGTCTCTGTTTAATGTTGAGCCATTTAAGCGTATCAAGCATTGTTCGTATATTTGTATATCTGTTACACTTTAAGATCGTTCGCATCGCTTTGTTTTGTAACTTTTGAAGTCGTTCTATTTGGGATTCGTTACAGCACGTATATATTATTGTAGACCCAAACTCAAAATTAAGTTTTATTATTGTATTATATGTATTAATAGAAATTATCAGAGATATTTTGTTTCTTATTCTTTTAAAAAAGCCCGTTTTCTTACTAATTTTTTTACAAATATATTCTATATGGTCTTTGAATTTCATTTCTTTGTCTATTATAAATCCTAGATATTTAATACTTTTTACTTTTTCTATAATTTCATTATTTATTTTAAATACTTTTTCAGTGTTCATATTTATTTCCATAATTTTTGTTTTGTTTTCATTGAGTTTTAGTTTATTCTTTTTTAGCCATATATTAACATTATCTATATCGCTCAACATATTATCATAACATTTCTCATTAGTGTCTTCTTCTGTGTAGATTAAAGTATCATCCGCATATAAAACAATTTCACATTTTCCGAGAATTTCTGGCATATCATTTATAAAGCCCCCAAAATAGATCCCTGTGGAACACCGAAGTCATTATTCATTACACTTGATTTTGTACCATTTACTTTAGTTAATTGTCTTCTGCTTGTCAAGTATGATTTAAACCATTCTAGTTCTTTTTGCCGTATACCGTACATATGTATATAGTTTCTGTATTAAAATCTGTCTATCAATTGTTTCAAACGCCCGTTTAAAGTCTAAAAATATTGCTATTAATTTATTGTTGTTTTTTATATATTTCCACCGATTAATCACATAATTTACCGTTGTCTCACATGAAAATTTTTTTCTGAAACCCGATTGATATTTTGAAAATAACTTATTTTTCTCAAAATATTTTTCAAGCTGTTCTTTAACGACTTTTTCCAGTATTTTTTCACAGGTTTTTAAGGAATTTATGGGACGAAACTCCTCACATTTTCTTGTTTTTGCCACTTTTTCTATTGGTGTAACCATTGACTCTTTCCAATTTTCTGGAAATTCTCCAGATTCTAGTGATTTGTTTACTATTTTCAGTATATTTTCCCCAATTATTTGCCAGTTATCAAGTATAATTTTCGTTGATATTTTGCAGTAGTCTGGTTTGTTTTTTATTTCTTTTACTATTTTCTTTAGTTCTAAAATTGTTATTGCACTAAATTTAAATCTTGAGTTAATCATTTGTATTTGATTTGTGTATTGCACATTTTCTATTGAATTTCTTATTATCTTAACACTATTTATAAAATACTTATTAAAATGACTAGCGATTTGTGTATTTTCTTCATATTCCACTTTATTAAATATCACAGATTTTATCACATTCTGATTTCTCCTTATAATTAGGTCCTTAATTTGCCTCCACATTTGTTTTTGATCCTTTGCATTATTTATTTTGTTGTTTATGTATTTATATTTCTCGTTTTCTATCTTTACTTTATATAAATTTCTTATTGATTTGTACTTATTCCATGCTTCAATATTGTTTTCAAGTTTTGCAGTTTGGTATTTAACTATTTTTTCTTCTTTTATAAGGCGCAGTTCATTATTAAACCACTGGTTAACATTATTTTGTTTCTTTATTGTTTGTTTTATACCTAGTACGTTTTTTTATTGTTTCATCCATGCAATTATCAAAAATCTACATTTTTATCATATCTAATTATTGCACTTAGTTCTCTCGTAAATATTTCTCTATTATATTTAAACTTATCCGTGATTTTATTGTTTTCGTTCCCACTATGCTCTTTTTCGTTTCTGACTAAAATTTTTATTATTTCATGATCTGAGATTTTGTTTTTATTACAATTTTGTGCTGATATTTTGTAGCTGTTATTCGTTATTACATAGTCAATTATAGTTCTTGTTGTATTTGTTACCCGTGTATATTCATTAACTATTTGCTTAAATCCGTTGTCATTTAATACGCTATTTATTCGATTTTTATAAAAATTATTAGTAGCCCAGTCTATATTAAAGTCACCGGTAATTATAATGTCATTTATTTCCTCACTCAAGTTCTCCACAGTTTCTTGAAAAATTTCACAAAATTCTGATTCCGAACCACTCGGAGATCCATATATTGCCACTATTATAATTTGTGTGTTCCCCCGATGTGCTATACTAGCTATAATCCAGCATTTTCTATTTTCAACCTTTTCAAATATCTTAGTAACTTTCCATTCCTTTCTATAATAAATAATTACACCTCCAGTTCTTGTTGAACTAGACAACGTTATTAATTGGTTATAATCACACAAGCTAATTTCGTCTTCATTTATACTTTCTGTCATATGCGTTTCCGATAATATTAGAAATTCTGGTTGTTCTGTTGCAGCTATTATCTCCACTTGATTAAATTATTTATTAGCCCTTGTACATTTGTGTATAAAATATATGTGGTTTTTAATTGTTACATTGGCAATCTCATTCTTCTCTTTTTCATATTCAGTTTATTTTGGTATACTGGACATTCTTTATTGTATGTTCAATGGTTTTCATCTAACTCCATATTCAATTTTTGATTCATCTTAACACAGTTAATACATTTAAGTATTGTCTCCCTATTACACTCCTTCGACTTGTGATTTCCATGGCATTTGATACATATTTCTTGATTTTTACATTCACTTGAAATATGGTTATACCTTTTGCATTTAAAACACCTCGTTACACCAGTTCCATCAAACACTCTGCATTTTTCCCATCCTAGATTTATACTTTTCTCACTCATTAATTTTGTATATAGCTCGCTATCTGTTTTAATTTTAATATTGTATATTGTTCTATTGTTTCTTTTAAAATCGAATGTCTTTACAATTTTTATTTCACTATTATGTGTAATCGGATTTTGTTTTTTTATTTTCTCAGTAAACTCTTCTTCAGAATATTTAAACGAAATGTCCGTAATATCTATATAAAAGTCCGTTGGGTTAGGTACTTTAATTTCATAGTTCCCACTCATCTGATTTTCTATGGCTGTTTTTATTTTCTCCCTTTCTTCGCTATTTTCACTTTGAATTACTATTGTTCCGTTTCTTCTATTCTCGATATCAGTTATTTTTAAATTAACAGGATTAACATTTTTGTTTAATTCATATTTTGTTTCTCTTTAGGTTTAATTATTAAAGGCACCTGTTTATTAACATCTGGCATCACTGTTTTGGATTTCACTGTTTCTGCATACGATATTTTATTCTGTTTGACATTTGCTTCTGTTATTGCTTTTTTATATCTCTACACATTTTCACAGTATTTTCTTCAATTTTGTTACAGATTTCTTTATTTTTATTTGCAAATTCATTTACATTTTCGGATAATTTTTGTATTTCCTGCGCGTTTTTTTCAAACGATTTGTGTGCACTATCTAGTTTATTTAACCTGTCCTCATATCGCTTTTCTATTGCCTCTAATAGTTTTTTTATTTCACATTCATTTTCTCTTAGAGACATTTTAAATTCATGTTTATATTCCGTTAGGTTTTGTTTGTTTTTGTTAACATCTTCCTGAATATCCTTTAATACCAAATCAACATTTTGTATATACTGGAGACAATCATCACATATAAATCTAACAAAATTATTTCCATCCAAGATTTTTGATGAGTATTGGTCTATGCCAGCACATTTTGTGGTACAATGATATACTTTATTGCATACTCCCATGCATTGTACACCCGTTTCCCCCCTAATTGCTGATCTGCATTTACTGCATTCAGTCATTTTATAAATAAATTTTTATTATTAAAAAAAATATTTATAAAATAACTTTATGTTCCACTTGTTGTATTGTCTTTTATTTTATTTATTTATAGGTATATATATTTTTTTTTATTTTTTAAACAAAATTAAATTTTGTATTATTTGCCCAGAACACTTGTTTGCACGTCCAATCACTTCGCTATCAAACTTTAAACAAATTATGGGCCGATCTTCTTAAATTTTGGAACAGTTATTTTCATGTAAATGGTACCCTATGACTGGGCCGACCACCATAAAATTTAGTACAACAATTTATTTGCCTATAGAGATTATTCATGTCAAATTTTAGCCGTTTAACATTATTTATATCGGTTTTATACGTATTTAAGTGAATTTTGAAAGTGTACTTTATATGGGGGCTATGGTCAAACATGGACCGAACTAAAAAAAATTTCGTTTTGCGATTTATTTTTGCTGAATTTTGTCTTGAATGATTATAGGCATTTATGTATAATTGAGCAATATTTCGGGAAGATTTTTGTATGAGGGATATGATAAATCATGGACCGATTCTTACTATTTTCCGCCCACTTTCTTCTCTTATCATAAAAACAACGTATACAAAATTTCATGGTATTATCTGCAATATATTTCAAAATATTGCAATAAAATGGACAAAAAATATCAAATTTTTATGGAGGTTGTCTCACAAATTGGTCCATAACTCTGGTTGGCCTAAACTGATTTTGCTGATTTCAAATAGCAAACTTCTCGGAAGCATGTCTGACAGAATTATTGAAGATTTGGATACCGAAGATATCTGGGGACTTCAAAAAACTGATTTCAACATCCAGACAGACAGACGGACATGGCTTAATCGACTTCGCTATCTATAAGGATCCAGAATATATATATTTTATAGAGTCGGAAAATTATATTGTGGAAATTACAAACGGAATGACAAACTTATGTACCTTATCATGAAGGTGAAGGGTATAATAACAGCAAAATTTATTTTCATTGAAGACGTTTAGAATGACTTTGTAAACTTCTTGGTACATTAAGGAACACCGAATGCTTGTTATATTGTTTATTTTAGAAAATATATTCTGCAAAATATTAGGATGATCATTTCTTATTAACCTTGACGTTGTATTTCTAAAGAAATCAAATTTGTTACTAAATATTTTTTGCAATAAAAGCTTATCATTGACATTAACTTATTTACTAAATTAGTTTTGATTATTTTTTTCTATGTAGACCCTATAGATACGTATGTAAAAAAATTTGGAATTTTAAATCAGGCCAAACAGAACCTAATGCTTGCATAATAATAATCTCTTTCAAAATGATTCATAAGAAAACGACACGTTTTTAATTAAAAAAAAAAAAAATTTTTTTTTGGTAGCAAACCGTTTCCACGACAATTGGATCTAAGATCTAGAACGACCCGAATTTCACTCCACAGAGAACTTTTGTTATATTTAGTAACTGGAACTGTTATAACATTAACAACATGATATAATTTTCTTAATTCATTTTATATCTTCATTTTAAACAGAATAATGTTTTTTTGGATGCTTTTTTGTTGGCATTTTATAAAAATATATACAAAAGTTTGGTATTCTAACATGTAATTCTTATTAAAAATTCAATAATCTATGTTTTTTTTATATAAAAAAAGTATCGTTATTCGGTCTGACTCTACAAACTATGGAATATTTATCAAAAAGAAAGAACCAAATGAAAAATTTCAAGAAGTTAACGAGTATAGTTGCGAATTTCAATGTTTCAAGAGTAAATAGGGATATGTGAAATCATGCCCTGATTTCAAACAATTTCAAACTTGTAGTATAAAAGTCACCTAGGCAAATTTTATCGAAGTAATTTCATAATTGCGACCATTTCTTTGATAACAAGAACATTCCGAAATGGCTAAACTCAGAAAATGGTATGTAAAAAATAGATGACACTCTGAATGAGATGAGAACAGATCTAATATTACTAACAATATAAATTATAAAAATGTCATTTTATTTTTACAAATATTTGATAAATCGGAATGGATTACTGCTAAAAAAGAAACAAGAATAAACAGAACAAATATAAACAAAAGTGTGCTTACATTCATAAAATATTATTTAGTAAAGAAATAAATAATAAATAGGTATTAAAATAAAAATAAAAAAAACAGGAAAAACTGTTGAGTCATCATAGTTTTAAGTAGTTGAATGAATTAAAAACAAAGTGATCAAACAATACGTGTTGTGGTTTCATTTAGTAGTTAATACAGAGAAATTTAAAAGAACTGTAGCAAAACCAAATAATAAATGGAAGAAGAATTAAGATTAGGCAAAAATTAAACAAAATTAAAAATATGAATAAAATCACAATTATTTTGCAAAAACAAAAATAAAATAAACACATAGGTGTTAAAGGGAATACTTTGGCTGATGAAGCTAAATTTGCTAATCATGCTCCGATTCACTCATATCTGTCATCTAACAAACACGATATTAAAAAAATAATTTTTACATTTAATAAAAATGCTGAAAACGCAGAATGGTCAAACTACCGACATATTTATAAATCAATCAATCAGAGAAGTAGCCAAAAAAGATTTTCGAAATTATATTAGATTAAGATTAGGACACACTAATATTACTCAGAAATACATATTTAACCCCAACCAAAACAATAACTGTCAAATATGTAATAGCAATTCTTTATTAAAGATTGACCACCTTCTTATTAATTGTAGTTATATAAAACAAGCCGAAATGTATTTATTTAAAAAAATCTGCCTATTGGATCTTTTAAAAACCATAAACAACATTAAAGCCGTAAACATGCTATTAAAACACTGCAATATTTACAACTCGATCTAGTTAAAACTGAATATTGGGTCAAAGACCTTTTGTTGTTCGTACCTAAGCTTTCTTTGTATTCATAATTAATTATGTCTATAAACTTTGTAAATAAATAAGTAATAAATAAATAAAAAGTTTATTCTAACAAACTTATCTTAATATTTATTTATGCTACAGAGAAAAAAAAAACATAATGTGAGATTGATAAAAATCCTATTAACATATGATAAGGAATTTAAATGCGAAAAGTGTACAAAGTTCTATTAAAGTATCAGTTTACTTAAAAATGTCATTGAAGTTAATGAACTGCAATGATTTTTTGGGAACCAGTTTTAAGAAATTTATTGAAATGACTACGTTTTTCATTTCATTTATCATCATCGTTGTTAAGTGCATCTACGAAATACACAAGGAACCAACATGTTTTTAATAAAACACAACAACGCAAAAATTAAAATTATATAATTATTAAACTCAATGTATGAACCTATTGAAGATAATAATATTTTATAATTATTTATTGAATTTACAAAAATGTGACGTTACCTTCAAAAATAATTTCTACAACGGTGTTAAGATCCGTAACGAATTTCGTAGAGAATAATGATCGGTAGATAGCGCTAAGGTAATGTTAACTCTAAAATTCACTTTCATTTCGACTAACGTTATCTCCTAAATAATGTTACCGATATAATCGAAAATGCCCTTACTCTATTAAGTTACGTTTTAACCATTTCGAGTCTGGCTAGACTTGCTTTTAATTGATAAAAATGACCGTGTACATATAAATAACGATAACAAGCTCTAAGTGACTTTTCATTAACTACCATTAATATTTTATGATGACATTTCATTCAAGATTTCTGTTTTTTCTCCTTTCTGTAATACCTAATAGGTTCGTAAGGTTATACTTTTTGGTAATGTAGTGGTAAAGCAATTAACACATTTAAGTTCTATATACAAAGGTTTTTTGTTTTTATTTTATGTAAATTTCCTTTGTTTTTATTATTTTGATTCGTCGTCTACTTTATTTACTTACCCAATATACAAATAATAATTTTAACTGATGTTATCGATAGTAGATCCGACAAATACATATCTTTAGCTAAATCTTCTAGTACTGCACCGAATGAACTACTTAGAACACCACCCGCAGTAGCAGCAGCCGTGGCATTGGCTATCGTCTGTTCCAAAGTGGCATTTGCGATAATTGTGACGTTATTGAGAACATTATAGGCAACACTAGACGCTGCAGTTGTAGATGATGAATCGGGGCTGTTGTTGAGCAGGTTATCGTTTGATGAAATAGTGTTGGCTTCAGGCATGCCAACAACATTTAAGCCTCCACCACCGGTATCTACACTATTGGACGTTTGATAAGATCTGCTAGGTAGACCCATGCCAATCTTCAGTATTTCATCAATCACCAATATGGGCGGCACACGCATCATTACATCCACCATGCCGAGAACTTTGGTACGTATTGACATTTTTCTATTACTTATTTAAAACTAAATGCCGTGGTGGCCACTATTTAATGTTTTTTTTTTTATTTTCAATTATAGATTTATCTAATATTATTCTTTCTTTGTGTAACAACACGTCAGTAACTTCTAGACTCTAATCACATTTACTTTATAAATTTCAAACAAACAAAAATATATTTTTGGTTTTTGTTAATTTTTGTTTTCGCAAGAGATTGTCCCTCAAGGTCTCTTTATTATTTATTAGGTTGTGTGAATATGAATGAATGCGCGATAAAAATTCAGAAATTCTGCTTATTTAGTTTCAAAAAAGCAGGAATAAAAATTGCAGTAAATTATTTGTAATAATTTAAATTTGTTTTAGGAATTCCTATATTTAAATAACTTTAACACAAATAACAACAACTGCAAAGAACAAAGTTACAAAATAGAGAATAAACTGCTCTTTTTAAGTGAACTTTGCCTATTTTTTTGTTTCACTTGTTTGTGCTGACAAAAATCACAAATAAAAAAGTAAAAAAAAAAAAAAATGAAAACACCTTGCTAGCGCAACCTTCAGCGAACTTTACTTTTTTCGTCTCGTTGGCGACAGATCCATTCGCCTTCTTTTTAGGCTTTTGCAATTAGCTTTACTTGTTTTATTTACACTGATAATCGAATAATTTAGAATTTATTTAAGCCGTAATTTAAGTGTTAGACAAAAAATTAATGCTGCTAATTGAAATGTTTTCGTTTCGTACTGCTGTCTCTTCGTTTTTGCATTTCTTTTGACAAAATTGCTAAAAGTAAAATTTTCTTCTATTTCTTCCTCTTGTTTTGTGCAATTCACAAAAAAACCTATAAGAATGTCAAGCGTAGAGGAATGAATGACGTATAAAGTGAAATGTCTAATTAGAATAGAGTTGTATTTTTCTTAATATTCCTTAAGAAGAAAGGAACTTGGTAACCATAATTATCAACATAGTTTATGTCTTTACTATATTCATTCTCCAACAAAAAACACAACGTCGAAGAGAGAGAAAATTTGTTTTCATGTGTGGTGGAATTTAAAAAAAGTGGTGAAAAAATCGTGGTAAGTATAAAAACGTGGTGAGTATAAAAATAATGTTGAGTTTTTAAAATTTCACCACAAATACCGTTATTTGAAAATTTTCAAGGACATTGAAAATTTGTCACCCTAAAAGTAGGCAATGGGGGGCTTTTTTTTTTACAGTTTTACAGGGTGGTTGCGGAATTAACTAACTAACAAATACAGTCGAACTTCCATAACTCGAATTTTCTCTAACTCGAACTAATTTGGTTGGCAGTAGCGTTAAAAGAACAAATCACATTCATTTTCTTTCCGTAACTTGAACTTCCATAAGTCGAAATTCTCTATAACTCGAACATAAAGCTTCCACCCACATGAACTCTATAACTCGAAGAATTTTGCTTGTTTAATTTGGTTTTTGTTTTTTATGGATTGTTTGTTTTACTTTCTTTTGTTACTTGAGCTGGTTTGTATATTTTACATACTATTTTTGTTTATTTTTTCGGGGAATTACAAATTTGTTTCTTTTTGTTTGCGTAGGTATCAATTCTATAAATAATTCGGGCTGGATGATAAATGTTGAAATCAATTTTTTTATTATTATGGCAACTAAACGTGTTTAAAAATGTTTATCAATTGAAGAAAAATATAAACTTATAAAAGACTGAAAATAACAACAAAAAAGTAAAATGTCAGTCACTTATATCAGAATATTTTACTTAACTGCAATTTTTAATTACATACATATTTAGGTATGTATGTTTGTTATACATACATACATATTTAAATTGAAATAGAATTTCGTAACAATATAAATAAATGCACTAAACCTGGTTCCTTTTCAATCAATAATCACAAGCACAAAAAAGCACACACAGACAGACAGGGCAGTGATGACTACGACGGGTGGAGGAGAAAAAAAGTAGCGACGAAGGGAAAATAAAATAAACACGGTGAGTTTAAAAAAGTGGTAAAAAAAATCGTGGTGATTATAAAAAATTATTTTTAGAAATTCACCACAAATACAGTTATTCGAAAATTTTCAAGGTCAATGAAAATTTGTCATCCTAAAAGTATACAAAATGTGCTTTTTACACTTTTACGGGGTGGTTTTTGAATTAGAGGCCCTTTAGACGATGCAATTAATTGCATGCAATTTTTTCCATTCTCTTTTAAAATTGCTACGTAAAATGTTGTGCACTTATATGATGCAATTTTACGTGGAAAATTTTAAAATATATGTAAATATAATATACAAAAAATATATGTATGTATATAAAATAATATACATACATACATACATATACAAAAATTTTAAAAAATATAAAAAATGAAAGATTTTAATATAGAAGAAGTAATTAAAAATGTTCTTGCGCATTAATTTTTATAACGCACACTTCAAAGTCAGAATAAGAATAAAACAAAATAAGTAAAACACAAACTATAGTAAAAGGAAATGTCAAAAAATTGCATGACAAACGAAAGTCGTGCAACTTTTTCTACCCCTCTTGCTTCTCTCCCCCGTTCGCAAACAAACATCAATTGCATGCAAAATTGCATCATCTAAAGAGCTGGCTAAAGAAAGAAAGTCCTGTCGCTATTTTAATGTGTGTAAAGCTAAGTATAGACGATATGTTGAATCAGCATATTTATGCTGAAAAATTTGTTACAAGTGCTTACATATCGTATAAACACAAAAATCGTATGCTAACTCTTTTATGTTCATTTGCTGACATAAAAAAATTTGCTACTTTCAACATATCGTGTAAACGTCTAACATATGATATAGGAATTTGTTGCTAATTTTAATTATATGGCTGTCAGCATATGCAACAACAGAAATGTTTGCAAAAATGTAAAACACATAACATAAATTGTAAAAAGCACATTCGTTGCCTATTTTTAGGATAACAAATTTTCAATGACCTTGAAATGTGTCGAATTACGGTATTTGTGGTGAATTGATAAAAAAAAACTTATCACGATTTTTTATACTCACAACAATTTTTTTCACAACTTTTTTTAAATTCACCACACGAGAAAAAACATTTCTGACGGCCCGGCGGGGGACTTTTTTTCCCTCTCTCACGCTCGCTTCCATATTCCCTTCGTCCCGTCCGTCAGCCTTTTTTCTTTTCCCCTTTCGGCTTCCGTCGCTTTTCGACGTTTTTTTTTTCTTCTCTTTGTTTTCTTCTTTTCTCATCTTCTGTCTGTCTGAGACTGAAAAGAAAAAAACTGGATTACTTATTTATTTTATATGTTGTATTCTGATATATTTTATAAAGGAGACTATACAAACATACATAAACTTGAATTCTATTTATATTTTTGTTTTCATTTTTCCGATTTTTTTTTTACGATTTTAAAAATTCGAAATTAAGATTTTTTAATTTTTTATCGGGACTTTGACGATTTTTTCCGAAATTCATCTGGCAGCCCTGGTTATTTTAGTTGCATTTGCTTATGTTTGTTGTTGTTATAATATTGTTTTGTTTTTTGCGTTATGTGTGAATTTGCAAAAACAAAAATGAACATATCATCATTGTTCAGTTGGAAAGAAATACAAATATTGTGGAGTTAAGTTTCGCAGTAATAAAAAATAAGTTAAAGTGTTGTAATATAATAAAATAAATTGTACATAGTTATAATAGAAAATCAGTCATATTAAAAGCAGAGCATAAGTGAAATGAAAAGTGCGCAAATTTTTATACAAATTAGTTTTTAAAGATGGATACCAGTTGAATGAAGATGGTTACGAATAAACAACAGCATTAGTATGTATGTACATACATGCATACATATGGATATGTACATACATACAATGTATAAATTAAGTGAGTGTTTTTAATGATTTAAGGTATTTTTGTTAATTGATAAATATTATATGTTCCATTTACAATGAATGAAGGCTCCATTACTGAAATGCTTGTTGTTTTTTTTCTTGCGTTCGATGGCAAAAATAATAACAACATTAGTAAGAAATAAAGCCAAAGCAATCCTTATGAAATGTTTGTTTACAATTTCATTCGCAGCCTTGATTGACTGTATAGGAATTCATCACGAAATTGGGAGTTAGTTTAAACCACCCAGCAAATTATATGAGTCCGAAAAGAGTCTTTTCTGACACCTTTTTCGGAGCGTTAACGCTCTTTATGAGCCCAAAAAACAATCATAATTGCTCTGAAAACCTTCAGAAAAAAGGGTCATTACATTCGAAAATGGTCCGTCAGAAAGAGCTCTTAGCTAATGTCAGAAAAGAGTCTTTTATGAGGGTATTTTTTTGGGCTCTGAAAGAGCTCTTAGATAATGTCAGAAAAGAGTCTTTTATGAGGGGTTTTGTTGTTCTCTGTGTAATCTTGTTTTTATCATTCTTGTGTGGTACAGCTATGTTGTTTTTTTGTTCAAAGCACAAATAACAGGACAACAACGCTTTGGTACACAAATAATTAAGTGGAATTTCTGAGTCATACTGCGTAGTAACAAGCAAATTTTCCTTCGCTCCGAAAATGCTCCTTAGTTGGACTCTTTTCTGACTCCTTTTTCGGAGCGCTCCTAGAATGGTATGCTGGGATGTTTGTGTTTTCAATTTGTTTTTAGTTGTAACTACATATATTTGATTACATTTTTCATTATTTCCACCCTTACACGGTATTTTATAAACAATATTGGCTTTATCTAATTTTACTGTTTTATCCTTTATTTTACTATGTAATCTATTTAATGCGTTATAAGTTTTATGGGCTATCTTATAATTATTACTGTCATAAAATTTTGAATTTTCTAGTCGTGCAGAAATTAATGGAATATAAGTTAGAGATTTATAAATTTTAGGTTCAGAATTTATATTTGTATAATTATTTTTTGGTCTTTTATATTGTCTTATTAATTTATAAATTAGTTCATTTGGAAAACTATTATCTTTTAAAATTTGTTTGACTTTTATTTATTTATTTTTATGAAATATTTTGTCACTAATATTTAGAACTTTATCTATTAAGTTTTTAGCTGTATGTACTTATAATAAATCTCTTTGGATGTTTAGAATAATAATTAATAATTCTTCCTGATGAAATTGGTTTTTGATACTTTAAATTACTAATAATTTATCTCCCTTTGTAATTATTATTGTATCTAAATATGGAAGTTTATTATTAGATTCTTTTTCAATTGGAAATTTAATATGTGTTTAATATATTTATTATTTCATAATCTGAAATAATACAAAATAAATCATCCACATATTTTGTTATAATTTTTGGTTTAATAGACAATTTGTTAATACAGATATAAAGAAGAGAAGCTGGATAACCCATAGGTAGACCTTTATGTTGAGACTATATTTTATTGTTATATTAAAAGTATCTGTTATCCTGTATGCAACATTTTACAATAAATAATTCTTTCTCCATAGATGTATATTCTCTAATTATATTCCATTTGTTTTCTATAATATTGAATGCTAATCCCCTTATTCAAAAACGATTATTATTTAACAAACGTTTATTAAGACAGATTTGCATATAAAACTTTGCTTAATAAACGTTTGTTAAATTTAATAATCGTTTTTGAATAAGGGGGTTATTAATTATGTCATGTGTGGAAATGTTGTGTAAATTGTGTTGTATTTTTGTTAAAAGTTTCTTCTTATAATCAAAAATGTAGTGTTTTTGTTTTATACTTTTATACTTACAGATACAAACAATGTAGCTCAAAATTACAGACATTTAATTTATAAGAATAAGTTTAGAAACTAAAAATATTACATATTTAAGTTTTCATTTCATTATTCCAAACAAATTTTTTATATATGTATGTACATGGTGCAACTATACAAGGTGAGTGCAAATGGACAACAAATACAACACAAAACAGAAACAACAGGCATTTTGTTTGTTTAAATAATGTACTACTGTCAAAAATACTTGAAAATGTATTACTTTTGACATAAGTAAATTGTAAACAAAGTCGGTCAGCTGGGCTACTGCAGTCACCTTGTATAGTTGCACCATGGTTCAATCGTTCACTTTGAACGACTGAATACAACCCTTAGTCCCCGTTTACACAGGGAAACATTTGGAAGGGAAACATTTTGTTTGCAGAGAGGGACGGGTGGGGAAGAGAATATGAAATTTGTTTCCCGTTCTCGGATGCACGCTTTGTGCTTTCATTCTTATTGTTAACATTTGCTCTGCTTTTTGATATTTGCTTTATTTCTTTTTGGCGTGCTTTGTTATCTATGTTTTATAAAATAATATAAATGTTTTTAAAAATTTTATTTTTTATAATTTGAATTTTGAGAACGCTTTTTTATCTGAGAAACTTACAAGGCCGGTAACATACAAACGCTTCTGGTTCCAAGTCATCTCAGAATAGAGATTAAACATTTCTTTCCGTACGCACTCCATGGACAGTGTCTTAACGTACTTTTTGTACAGAACGTGACGAACAAGGTTCTCCCATTTGTCTATCAAGTTTCTGACAAACTCCTATTTTCGATAAACTGTCGTATTCCTTACCTTTCATACGATTATTTTTGTTTATATTCTGCTGCCATTCACATTTTTCTGCTTTATTTTTCCTTTTCGGTGAACACAAATCAGATATTTCGGCCATAGTTTGGTTGTTAATAATATTTTTCTCGGCCATGCGATTAAAGTATATCTTTAATTTTTCTTATAAAAATATGTACAAAATGAGGTCCGCAATTTTAAAACGTATCTAAAAAGTAAAATAAATACGCCTACCCTGAATCTGTGCGTTAATATATTTCACATCGTCTTTTTTTATATTGCTTATATTTTTGTTATTTTTGGTCGGATCGAATCAATATTTTTACCATGAATGTACTAGAGGATTGTCTATCAAAATATGGAAAAAAGCGATTTGAAAGAAAAGCGACTTAGGGCCTTTCTATATTAAAGTAACGATATATAAAACTTAATTAGACCTAAACATTTTTTGAAGGTCGGTCCAAATAAAATTCACACAAATGAGTTTTTTAACTACAGTAGCCATATTCTAAAACAAACATTTCATTCAAATAATTCGTATATGCGCAGATATTATTCTACTAAATTTTATGGTGATCGGCCCATAAAGTCCTAGATAGATTTTCATATTTTCATGCAAATATAGGGTTTTCCAATAAGGACTTGACAACTTTTTTTTTAAATAAAACGCAAACCGTTTGAGATATTTCCAAAACTTTATTACCGACTTGAAATACATTCAAAACATTTATGAATGGAACTCGACTTCGTTCATATGGGCACCGCGGCCACGTCGACAGTGGTCGATTCGTTGGACCCAATTTTGGATGACTCGGTCACACATTTCGGCCGGAATGGCCGCTATTTCGCGTTCAATGTTGGCTCTAAGTTCTTCCAACGTTGTCGGCTTGTTGGCATAGACCAATGATTTGACGTAGCCCCAAAGAAAAAAATCTAGAGGCGTTAAATCGCAAGAACGAGGCGGCCAATTGACTGGTCCATTTCTTGAGATAACACGCTCGTCAAACTTACTCTTCAGTAAATCGATTGTAACGTGTGCTGTGTGGCTTGTGGCACCGTCTTGTTGAAACCACATGTCATCCAAGTCCATGTGTTCCAATTCGGGCCAAAAATAATCGCTAATCATTGCGCGATAACGATCGCCATTCACAGTAACGTGACGATCGTTATTGTCGACGAAAAAATATGGCCCAATGACGCCGCCGGCATGCAAAGCGCACCAAACAGTAATTTTTTGTGGATGAAGTGGTGATTCGTGAAGCACATGTGGGTTTTCAGCAGACCAATAACGCATATTTTGCTTATTGACGAACCCATTGAGCCAAAAATGAGCTTCGTCACTGAAGATGATTTTGCGATGAAATTCATCATCTTGGTGCATCTTCTCCAGAGCCCAATCGGAGAACGTACGTCGACTCAAATGGTCCATCGGCTTCAATTCTTGAGTCAGCTTAATCTTGTATGGGTGTAAACCCAGATCCTTACGCAAAATTCGCCATAAAGTGGTCTTGGGGATGCCCAGTTCTTGAGAACGCCGCGGAATCGACTGATTTGAATCGTTTGCTACGGACGCCTGAACGGCAGCGATATTTTCGGAACTTCGACCAGGCCGTTGTCTCACTGGCACGACAGCATCACACAATGAATATGTAGACTCAAATTTTTGCACTAAACTTGTTATTGCTTGTCTACTAGGGCGATAATTACGACCGAAAATTGGAGTTAACGCTCTTAAAGTTGCGGTCACCGACTCCGAATTTCGGTAGTACATTTTTATAATTTCCAAACGTTGTTCCTTCGTGTACTTTACCATAACGAAAATGTTAAGTTTACTGAAAAAAAAGAAAGCAACAATTAGATGATCAGTGAAATAGTGCGTTCACAATTTAAATTCAGAGTTGTCAAGTAGCTATTGGAAAACCCGATATGTACATATGTATGCACAAATATAAATCTCGGCCACCCAAATATCTGTATTATTTTTGTTTTTATTTCACTTTAATCCACCATTTGGCCATTAATTTAACAACAACTTCGACGAAAACGACAAGCTCAAACCACAGCAATAATAAACATTCAGTAACAACAATTAAGCATTAACATTAATTCAAAAACACATCAAATCATTCATCTCTTCATCGAAATTGTCTACAACATTTAATATGTTTAATCAGTCGCAGTAGTTTTAGTTACTCGTACAACTAAACTAAACTAAATAAACGTCCTCACAAATCTCTAAGATATAAAAACAACTACAACAACAAGTATGCATGTATGTTCTTACAATTGAAAATTTAACCAAGGGAATGCTTAAATACAATATACAGTCAAACCTCGATATAACAACCCTCACTATAATGAATTCCTCGATTTAACGAATTTTTTGAAATCCCGAACAACGCTCCATAATATTTAATACAAAGCCTCGTTATAACGAACTTTCATTCACTGCAGACTAACGAAATAGAAAGAATTTTTTACCTCTATTTAACGAATTTTGTCAACTTACAACCTTTGCATAACGATTTCCATCAATTAATCCAAATTATATTATTATTATTGTGTTTGCAACGGCAACGTCTACAGCAAACCTACATTCGTAGTCGACAGCAGCATGCATTAGACTAACGGCCGAAATATTCGAAGAAATATTTATTGTTGCCAAGAGCTTGTACGCTTGTTGCAGCAGTTGTTTTGATTTATTAGCGGAAATCGTTCGCTATAACATGGCAGATGATGATTAATACACCAAATTTTGTATTACCTCGTTATAACGAATAAAAGTGCAACTTCATCTCTATATAACGAACCTCATTATAACGAATTATTCGATATAACGTTTTTTTTCTAATCCCCTTAAGATTCGTTATACCAAGGTTGAACTGTGTGTAAATATGTAAATGGATTGATTCTACGTCCGTACAAACAATCCACACTCATGCTCAGAAATAGTGCTGGCAAAGTATTGAGTAATGGGTACCGAGTATCGAGTATTTGCCCCCTTTTTTTGGATACTCAAAAGTAGTTACTCGATACTTTCTCAGTTGTATTTTTAAGCATGTTGAGTGGGGAAAATAGTGCATAAAAATACATCACTGTATAAAAACACAACAATGTGTAAGCTATAAAATTAAACCAACCGCCGAAATAAAACTGTCTATTATTTCTTAAGTTGTTGTAAACGTTGATTTAAAAGTTACCTTTACATTAATTTTTGATTTAATAATAAAATAAGATCTATTTTTATTTTTTAAAGAAACTACTTTAATTTGTAGATAAAAACTATGCGTTACAATTTCAAAAAAGCCGTTAAAAGTATCGAGTAGTATTGAGTACCCAAATGAAAAGTATTGAATATTATTGAGTAATGGAAAGTAGTAGAATTTGCCAGCACTACTCAGAAACACACACACACACACACTCTAAATATAAAATGTGCATCTGCGTTTCGTTCATTTGTTTGTTCAGCCCTCAGCACATTGCCGTAGTATGTTTGTATTTTTGTTTCATCATCAGTAGTCAAGTCAACAGTCGAAGAAGTTCGATCCAATACTACTGTTTTCAAAAAGCTGAATTTCATTCAGTTAGTTATTTTGCAAATACAAGTGGGTGATTTGTTAAGTGACTTAAGTGAATTGTAATATTTGCCATATATCAAAACGTTCATATATTAAAGCTAAAGTAGGGTTTTTTTTGTAAAATAATATTTCACTATAATTTTCTTTTTCAATTAATATATGTCCGATAACTCACTATTGGCCGAATTCACAGTCTTTAGTTAGCTAATGACAGAGGTTTAACTAATGATTCTTTATTCGCAATGCTTAGTTTGTCATAAGAATACCAAGTAATAGTTAAACAATAGTTAGTATTTCAGTTTACCAATGGTTAACTAATGACTAAGAATTCGGCCATAAGTGGCTTGATGTTGCTCCTACCAATTAACCTTTTAAAGAAGATAATGAGATTCGGCAATAAAGCGAAGCTATTGTTAAATACGTAACTCGTGATTGGTGCATTTGCAGCTATTAAAAAGTCGAGAAAGAATTTGTTATTTAATTGTATTTGTACAGGTGTAATAAAAATCAGTCTTGAGGTTCCAGTGAAATTTAATTGATACTTCTGACATGATCAAAACAATACGAGTACACTTCCTAAAGCGTTTAACTTAAACATAAGATATTGTACCTATTCCTCCTCTTCTTTGTCCTGGCAAATTCTGCTGTAGTTGCTACGTTGGTTCTGATATATATGTATGTATGTCTAATTATAGAATATTTATTATACATAAGTCTAATCGAGTAGTAATCGAGGATCACGTGAGTCTTTTGCACATTCGTCAGCAATTAATTTGCGTGGATGCGTTCAAGCCGGGATTCCATACTTTTACGATGCTGGGCCAGGGAATAAATGCAAACGATGAGACATTTCGGCCTTACTACTTTAAAGTTGAAAGCCTTGATTGCTGTCACTTATATACATATATACCAGTGGTCGGTATCTCAAAATTAAATATGCTTTAAATACACCAATGAAAAACGATCTGACAATCTGAAAGGAAACAGGTGCGAGCTGTTTGCAATACAGTAATCTTTTGACGCTATTTCTGATTTTAAGCGACCTATTGAAAGTATATTTTCTAGTATATGATTTAATACATTCAACCAAAAGATGTAATTATAAATGTTTCTAGAATTATTATGAATATTTGTTAAAGAAATTTAAAATTTATATTAATCTCCTTTTACAAATTCTATTAACTTGTCAATTAACCCCCGTAGATATGTGAGTAAGGCTATGCAGTAGCAACTCGCAGTCACTGCCTGGCTGCTTTTATTGTAATGGTGATGTTCGTATTAGTAGTTGTGAAGACGATGGTGATGTTTGAGGAAACTTAAAATGCCAGCAAAAGAAGTGTAGGAATTTTTATGACCATACAAAGCGCACAACAATTGCCAATTAAAATTTTTCCACAAAGACCAACTGCAAGAAACCAAAAAAAAGAAGAGAAAGAACAAAAGAAATACAATCCAACAAGAAGCAGAAAAAAAGGGTTTTTGTGTACGACTAATTAATTGCTTTGCTCACGTTTTTCGCGCAAAATGTTTACCGGAAAGAATCAATCCAACCAAACCCATCCAGTTAGTCAGCCAGCCAGCCAGCCAGTTAAGAAGATCATTTAGGGCGAGTAAAAAAACTACTTGAATGGTTTGTAGCCTCTCGATAGTTTGTTAAGCTTATGGTTAATAGTGAAACTATTAGAATGGAAATAAACTAAACATATTTGCAATACTCCCTTGGCTAACTAGCAGTCAAGTAAGTTACCAGGCTGGCAGAGGCAGTCAGTGTTCGGTATACAGTTTGGCTGACTGGCTAGATGATGCTCATGTTGCTGGATCATGGCTGAATAGTTGGTTGGCGGCACTTCGTTGTCGTCATTGTCATTGTCTGGTGTGGTGTTGGCGATGAAGTTGTTTGTAATTCCAGAAGGCCATACGAATTGATGTTAAGTAATAGTTTTAAAGTTAAATCAACTACAACGAAAAAAAATTTAAACTGTCTTTTTTATTCGTTTGCGTTTTTTTTTGTTTGTTTGAATTGTTCTCTCTATTGGCAAGGACTTTACCAACTTGCACTTCTTCATTTTACTACGATTACAACAATTGCAACAACGACTGACTAAACTAAACTGAAATAAAACAAAATAAACTGTGATCAGTGATTTTCAGATTTTCATTTAATGTTTAAGCTTAAAGTAGACATGCTCTACAACATTTTTAGATGGCCTTTTAAGTTTTGTTTTTTTACGTTCTTCTCTTTATTTTTACGAGATGCATTTAGCCTACTATTTCAGAGGAAATAAAGTTTTTAGTGTGACGGTTGGTGTGTGCATGTGTGTGTGTAAAATCGTTAAAGATTCTTGCAGATTACTTTTTTCTTATTTTCTTTGAGATTTATTACCATGGTCTGGGAGTTTATTTGTTTAAAAGGTCAATTGCAATTTCTGAGACATGATAAAATGATCGAATTAGCAGGAAATGACGTACAATTACTAAATGAAGGTGTTTAGATAGTGACACCAATAGAACAATTAATGTTTTTCTATTCAAAATTGTTATTCAATTTTCTTAGCAATGTTTAAGGTTTTAGCAACTGTTAAGGAATTTCTCTAATGGCCATATTTAATTAAAAGTCTTTTCTCAATGAAAACTAACTTTATTACAGAACATGTTAAGCAAGTCATTGAATAGGTTTTTAATGGCTAAAAGGATTTTAAAAATTCAAATTTCAATTTCAATTTTCTATCCAATTCTGACATTTATTCAGAATTTTCAATTGGAAATAGTTGAATATGGAGAAATGTGATAGATATTAGAGCAATTCACTGCTTCAGCATATTTCTCGTCAAATTCGGTCTTTGCATCATTTGTTAAAGTAATTGGATTCATAGGTCAATATTTGAGAGTACCCTTAATTTTTGCAAAACTCCCCCCTCCCTAATCTGGACGATATTGTGAAACTTGTGGTCTCATGAGAATTATACCAATACTTCTGCAAAATGTTACTTTTGCATACCATACCATATTATTCTACGCTCCTGCAAAGGTGGGATTTTGTACGCAGTCTTCTTCCTCCAGACAACTTCTGCAATATGTAGTTGATTACCCAAGTAATATGAATATGAATTTTCCTTTCAGAAAATTAATAAATTAAATTAAAAAGACATATCGGCTTTATTATTTTGCAGTTGAGTGAGTTCATTGATCGAGCAGTTTAAAAGAATCCAATAGGACATGTATATCAGAAAAATTTCCAGCCAGTGTCCGTTTCCGCCAGAGTAGACTAGAATCGGGTCACCACGGATGACAGATACTCTGTGAAACTACTAAAACAACTCATAAATTCTTAAAATTAAAATACGGATAAAAAATTTATACAAAAATTTTAATTTCAAATTGTATCTGAATTAGTTACATTTTCTGAGTGGATACTAAATTCATCTCCGGGAAATTCCAGATCTAAGTCTTGTTCTCCTTCGTCATGAAATTCACCACAAAATATATCATCATCTGATTTACATATACAATCCTCACAATTGCATAGACATTCTGTATCACATTCTTCATCCAAATGACATGGAGGACATGGAAATTCCTCCGGCAGTTTGATATTTATTTCGTTTTCATCAGTCTCATACTCTTCCTTGCTAATGGAGATCCAACGACAATCAAAGGGACCTTGACTGGAACTAGTACGACTAGATTCAGCATTTTCTCGATAAGCATTATCTTCTTCTGTCAAGCTTAGAGATAAACATGAGCAGCGTCGTTTTCCATTATTCTCCACTACTCTGAAGAATTCATTGAAATTCTTTGCCATTTCTTCTTCCTGTTCTTTTATATACATCTTTTCGTACGGATCTTCTACATCATGCATTCCTGTAGTAACCTTAACGGACTTTAGACTTTCCTTTGCAATTCGTTTCAGACATTTCATACAAGTACATTCAAGATCATTATCCAGATAAGTTCGATTGATTATACGGTCATGCAATTGTTTATAAATTAATTTGATTTTACATTCCAAATCTTTTTGACAGGCATAAAACAAGCCCTCATATGAGGCATAAATCTGTGCTGTGCTCTGAGCCGCATGCACCCATCGACATTCTGAAGTATGTGTCAATTTATCATTTAACAGAATGTTGGGTACACCTCCCACATCGGTGCCATAATATAATGCTTTGAATGCTCTCTTTATAACGGAATATGCTATTTGAGCTTCCCTACGATTCATGGAACATTTACGACTTAAGTCATGCATGAGATCTTCTTTGCATAAACGTTTTCTGGGTATGGAATCAATGCGATGAACTAATTCTTCAAAATGTAGAAAATAATAAATTATGACATTTACTGAGGCCTTTGCCTTTACCAAATAAATTCCACAAAGATTCATAACCTTTATTACAAGGAAAAAGAGACATTTTAAGATTTTAGTGTTAGTAATTGCAATATACAATACATACATATGTACATATGTATGTAAATTTTTACCTTGACTAAGGATTCTGCAATATCGGTTACATTTTCCAAAAATATGTCACTAGAAGCAATTTTATGCGAACAATTGCAATAATTAAACGGTTGAAAACAATCGCATTTGTAACTTTGTATAAATTTTTGGGGTTTCATTTTGGTTTGAATGTTTATTCACAATTTGATTGTTGGATTTTAATCAAGACAAATTAATATAAACAAATCGAAATTCTTTTAGTTTTTTGTACATAAATAACATGGTGCAACTATACAAGGTGAGTGCAGTAGCCCAGCTGACTGACTTTGTTTACAATTTACTTATGCCAAAAGTAATACTTTTTCAAGTATTTTTGACAGTAGTACATTATTTTACACAAACAAAATGCCTGTTGTTTCTGTTTTGTTTCGATTTGCACTCACCTTGTATAGTTGCACCATGATAAATAATATATAAAGTTTGACATTCGCACGAGTGCAGTTTGTCATTGAGATGAAAATTTCACTACAAACAGTGAATTGTGGCTTCTCTCTTACAAACAACTTTGCACAAGCTATTTATTACCATCGTACTTAGTTGTGATCCAAATGCAAGAAATTAGATTAAAGAATTTATTTTGTGCAAACTATTTTTAATTACACCTAATTCTGTTTTTACGCGAATTTGAATTAACGCGTTTCCAAATAAATATTTCATTCTGTTTTTATGCGACTAGATTTGATTTAACGGTCTTATAAAAACTGAAAGTCAACGATTAATAACGGAATTTGTGACCAAAATCACTTAACCATCACCAGCAACTGATCATAATTTCGAAAATATTTCTAGCGATGAAAGTGATGTCTTTCGTAAACGAATGCGATTATCAGAAAGTGATACTGAATAAAAAATATATGTACGTATATCATATTTATATAACAAAAATAGTTATTTTTAAGTTTTTCAATCGTTTCATGTTTTGAACCCTGATTTCCCCATAACGATAAGCTTATCGATGATGCCTGTAATTGGAGAATTTTCAGGTAACAGTGAAATACGAGTATGTATATGAAGAAAAAAGTGAACATGAAAATTTCTTTATTAACTATTTAAAGAGTACTCAGGACTTTCCATTAGATTCAGCCCAATCATGAATACAAATTCCGCGGGAGTTTTTTCCCTTTTCCCATTTTTCCTATTCAAATTCAATGTTAAAAAAAAAGCTCCCGCTGATTGGTCTGATTATATAATATTTGTCTTAGATGTTAAACCTATATAGTTACTCTAGCAAACACCATATTCCAATTCCCAGAAATTTACTAACGTGTCCCTGCCTTTAATTATAAATGAAACGAAAAGTTCGTAAAAACGATTTATAAATCATTACAGTGCCTTTATTCCCACAACTTTTTATTACACGTTCTTTTGCTTTGAATTATACATTTTATAAAAAATATCTAGTTTTTTGCAGTCGTGGTTTTTGTTAAATGCTAAACTTTTGCCCAGATATGGCAAGAACAGCTAATTTTAAGCACCTGTAATTGTCACAAAGTGGCAACACTTTATCAAGAAAGCTTGTTAAAATTCCATTTTATTGCTGGCGAGTCTTTAGAGGTCTGCCAATGTAGAGGTGCTTGTATATGTATGTGTTTGTGTAATTAATTCCATATGATATTGTAGAGATTGTCTCTAGGGAACAATTTAATTAGTCAATGTTTGATTTAATAAAATATCTTGAAATGAAAAGAACTTTTCAATATGGCTGACATAAAAATTAAATAAATTAAAACAGGCTGTTGAACTTGAAGGTAAAAATGAAAATGATAAATAAATAAAACCTTAAACAAATTTTTAAGAGGAATTGGAAAAAAATAGTTGCAATTAAAATTGCAGATTTTCTTATTTGCAATGAGAGTGAAATATTCTCGGTAAAAGAACCATAATTTTATTTCTATTGTTCTGGTAAAATGTTTTATACTAATCGTTAACTAATTTAAAAGAAAAAATGATAGAATTTTTTCCAGACACTCCTTCTTACATTCCCATTCCAAGTTGAAATGTTCGTCGTTGCTATCATCATTATCGTCATCGGCACCATTTTCTTGCACTATCAATTGACAATTCATTTGATCAAGTGTACATAAGTGTATGTTAACTTGGTCGACATGTGAATGCGTTTGTGGACACAACATTTGCCACAAGTTTTTCTGTTGCACATTAAGGACTTTAGTGATTACTACTAATAGATAAAGTCTTTATTAATCGCACAGTGGCAAAAAAAAAAAACAGCAGCAACAGCATCTTAAACACCACAATCCGCCACATCTACAAAGTCTACTAGACAGACACAGCAACATGAAACTGTTGCAGTCAGCCACAACATTAACCCATATACTTAACTGTGTGTCTGCCTGCCTGCTTGTTGGCTGCTTGCACACACTCATCGGAGTGTTAGCCATGATCAATTCTTGGTAACTGTTAAGTCTTACAGATCAATAACAAATTTTTCCTTTAAAATGTAATAATACGTATAAAAAAGAGACTAAAGTACCACATACTATAGAAATTATGTTGCACCAACATGAGTTTTATTTTAAACACTATGTACACTGTTGAGTGTACTACATACTGGTAAACTACAAGTGCCGCTCGCAGCTTCGACTGCTGTTGCACATTTACTTAATTTGAAACTAAAACTTTGACATTGGCTTATATGGAGTTAATTGGATTTTTACCTGATTGTTGATTTTATGTGTGTAAATATTGATTGAAATAATTGTATCCCGCTGAGGATTCATGTGCAAACATTTAGTAATCGATTTATGTTCAGATGAAAAAGAAGAATGACGAGAGAGTCTCATTTTATTTGAAAATAAATGTTTCAATAGAAATCATTTTGTTAACTGTTTAACTATACAAGTGGACTGTTTAAGTAGAGCTTAGGCAACAAGCCGCACTCTTTTCAAGCAAATGATATGAAACATTTTTATTTAAATTCCCCATAGACTGTCTGGAAAAGAATTTACATTTATATTTTTTGTTATCATTTAGTAGTAGCAGTAAAACAAAGTCGAAAATAGAATGTACAATTCGGAAGTAGTGAAAAACAGTTTCGTCATGAAACAGATGATACCAGGGTATATTCCAAGGAATGATATGTAGAATCTAGCTCTGAGATCTTTACTGCTCTACTGATGGAGACACATTTTCCTGGCACTATGGAGACATAACATATGGCCGGGAAACTGGAAGTCAACCTGTGGAGAGGTTTGATATACCGAAAATTGGAGGCGTAGATAAAATTGTAAGTACACTATTCGAAAGAATGTTTGACGGACAGTCACAGCAGCTGTTTCACAGATGAGACTGATGAAATCATTGGGTATTCCCAACAAACGGATACAGGCTGAGATATTGGCCTCCTTCGAAACATCGGAATTGATAACATGGGTAGATGTGACTATTAATGACAGGCAAGCGGTGCTAAAATTTTTGAAGTAGCATGTGGTCAACTATGTTAATGTCTCTGTTAAAGGTCACGAGGCAAAATTCTGTACAAGACTTGCAGGTTAGGCAATTTGAGGATAAAACTTCCGATCCATCACTAATATATTGTAATATGTAGGATGTACTTAAATGATCCCAAGTGATATTATTAAAGTAGAACGTCTTTAAATTGGCAAGTGCCATATGGATGTGCAAGGCTACAATGTTATAGGGTTATTAAACTCCCACAAGTCTTTAAATTGCAGTAGAAATTCTATTTTCTCGTAATTTGTGATTTCGTGTTTTTAATAATTTTAATTTAAACATAATGATCAATATACATATATACGAGTACATAATTGCAAAGGACTCTGTTTATCTTCTTTCCACTGAGTACCACCTTTGATTGTTCTAAAAATCAGATCAGTTTTAGATGATGTTTATCTCTGAACATTTTTAAACCATCCCTATAGGAATTTAAGTAAAAATATGGTAAATAACAAGCTTTTCTTCTTAATTTTATGTGTTTTACTTATTGAACAAATTAAAAAGATTTATACCAAGAAAATAATAAGGAATCTCTTTAAAAACATCTTCGTTTCTTTCTGCCGGAATACTCCTCACCCCAAAAGCGTTTCATAGAGAAAATCTTCTTGCTTCTACTAGGCAGTTTTCGCTCTGTGTATTTTTCGGCATATAAAAATAGCAAAGTCTACTTAGACCGTGTTTACATCTGCTGTTTGTCACTGTTGTATACAATAATATTAGAGAATTAAAGTTATTCTTTACGATTTCTATTCATAAAATCGGATATTGGATTCACAATTTCGTTGATGTTTTTTTTTTTTTTTTTTATTAAGTTTATTTGCTAAATTTTTAACAGCCACTTAATATTCTTTTTATACAGATGTTGTTTTAATAGTTTTCAGAAAAAGTTAACAAGTTAAATAATTTTAGTTCCTTCGTTACAATTAAATGAAATGAATGAATCTGATTTATATATGTAGGTAACTAACATTTTTTGCTTGTATTGGTCGTTAATTGATCATATGTAGCTCCAATATAAGGACCACTTCTGAAAATTACTTTACCGACAATAAATCTCCTAAAACTGTGCATACATAGGTATTCAGACAAAATTCAATACAAATATGTTTCGTACTCGTATGCATGCAAATCATTCGGTCTAATTTTATGATGATCGGTGCTTAAGTAGTCATAGCTCCCATAAAAGGATCACTTCCGAAAATCTCTAATCTAACAAGCGTAACCCTTTTAAAACTGTTGCTATCTAAATAAAATTCAATACAAATAAATTTTATATATACAAAAGTCATGTGAACTTATTTTATAATGATCGAACTATAATTAGTCATAGCTCCCGCATAAGACTCTCCTCTGAAAATCACAAATCTTTTACAAGTATTCTTATCGAGATGAAATGAAATGTAAATAATTTGCACAGCAGTCATGATAGTAACATGAATAATAATCGGTCCATAATACTCATAGTTTCCATATAGAGCAGCACACTTCTGAAAAACAGTTTTTGCTCTCAGTTATACTCTGCGTAGGGTATTATATGGTCTATATTTGTTTTCATTTTAATTCTCATCCCATCACAGCACTCAAAATAAATTATCACAATGGTATTTGGGTAATGGAACCCACCTTTGCAATATTTTAAATGTGTAAATTAGTATCTCGCTTGCTTTTTCGGAATCCATTTATTGTGGCGTATTTGTGTTACTGATACGACTTAAAACAACAATGATCGCAATTCTCAAAAGGAAAGCAAAGAGTACAAGGAACATTTGTATTCATTTGTTAATTCCCGCCATATATTCGCTGTTAATCATCATCGTTTGTTGGCTTTAATAATCACAACTCAATTTTCTTTCAATTTATAATTGAGCAATTTTTCATTTAAATGAATTGGCAATTTAGTGAGCAACGCCTAAACTTAAGCCAACTTGAGCAGGAACAATTTTCAGACACTCATGGAGCGCCAGAAAATGCAATTATAATTATAACACACATAGCCTTTGGTCAACAATCACCCATACACACACACACATACACACATGCCAATATCATTCGAATAAATGCACAAGAATCGTATAAAAGCCACCAACTCAATTGGCCTGCTTATAAAGAAAATAAATGAAAAAAGAACGGAAAACAGCAGAAAAAACAGGCGTTACACGCGTAATCGAAACGCAAATTGAAGTTACTTAATAAATCGAACAACCATGTTAATGCGGGCCATTTACAAACGAAATGAACTCCAAGTAAAAGCAGCAGCAGCAGCAGCATCAACATCAACATCAGCAGAAATAAACGAAATAAAACAGAATCGATTGCAATCGTTTGCTGGCTGCATTGTTGGTTGCATTGCATACAAAACAGTAGGCATTCAAATATCAAAAGGTGCGAGCTTGAAGAGTTTATGAGCTGAGAACATGCCTTAGGAATTGTGAATGCTACGCCGGAATAAAAAAAAAGACGATCGTTTACGTACACAATGTATGTATGTATGTATGTATGTATAAGACACAGTAGTTGCATTCGTACTATTTTTCATATAAAAGATTCTGAACAACATTCACGTATTGTCGATTGTACTGAATTGGTATTTCTGTTCTGCTGGCAAGTATTATTGCACTTGCAACCATCAGCAAATGTGGTGTGGCAAAACTTGAGATTACGATAAGCTTCTGGTGTTTGGTCGCACAATCCACACAAACAAACCAGACACTCTCACTCACTTCTGTGAGATACAAGTCGTGTATGTGAGTGTATGCATTTACTACATACATACGTACTCGTAGTTATCACGGAACACCTAATTATTATAAATAAACCAATCGTATAATAAAGATCTGCCAAAAAAAGGACTTCCAAGAATTACAGTTTCAGTCAAATTCATATACATACATACATACAGGATTGCTTTGTATATTAAAGCAGTTGGGAATATATTTATTTATTTATTTATTTTATATGTATAAACTGTGTTTCTGTGCTTCTATGTGTTTAAAAGTCAACCAAACAGTCAGTTAGTTAGTTAAGTTGAGCAGATAGACAGACAGTCAGTTAGTCAGGTAATATGTCCATGGATTCAGTCAATTTTATTCATTGAAATAAGAACTTAATCGGCCAGACACATCAGTCTTCTGCTCCTTCCTCTTTGCCAAACAACCGAGAAACACACAACATATTCGTTTATTCATATTACATTCGAAATGATCTCAGCAATCCATTTATATGTGAATGTATGTTTGTAGTTGGCTAACAACCTGGTTGGTTGGATGATTGTGTGTGTGTGTGTTTCTTTTTTTTTGGCCGTTGTTGGTTATAAAAACATGCTGGGTTAAGGATGATCCACCATTATCGTCACATAGCAAATAAATAAAAGTGGCTCCAGGGCACAACGCCATCGATAACACAATCGCTTACAATGCTCTCTCGCAATTGCCCGTTAATTCGGCATTTCGCACACAATTACCCTCATATACCAAATGATCTTCTCATACACATGTACTTAGTACGGATATAAAGACTTTCGTTTAAAAATTAAACACCAGTTCCTTGCAGAAAAACAACACATCTGAAGATGAATGTATTACGTCGGTAAATAGTTAGTGAATGCAAGCATTGAAAGCTTTAGTGCTGCATATGTTTTGATCTGGGGCCAAATTACCGCATTCGTGATCGAATGAGGTATCGTATCGAAAAATGATTTCGATATCGAAATTATGATAAAATGTACTAAATTTCTTGCTCGATATCGAATGTCATAATCTCAAATAAGAAAATTACGATCAATTTTACTCGATATCGAATGCGGTAATTTGGCCCCTGCATAAATCGGATTCTTACGGAATTATAGAAGTTGATCTTCAGCGAAACAAAATGAAAGACTTTATGCTATTATAGATTTTTATTAACAAATTTGTTGAGACTGCACGCACTAAATTGGCCCGTAGGATACGTGGATAAATTAATCGAGCACAGACAGTTTGCTCAGTTTCCTTTCGGAACATTGAAGGGGTATTTTCGATGTGAGTACTGTAGCATCATTGAGATCGTGGAATACCAAGCATGTTACCGTTTTGGGATCTGCGACTTTCATCACTGGAAATATTATCTGCTGCTGAATTGATGACTGTCGGCTTAAAAAGGCTTTCCCTTTTAGGATTATGATACCAGCTGGATTTTTATAGTCAACCAATTCTGCAAACCGTAATGAGATTCTTCCCTGTTTTTATGTGCTAACACATCTACAATACTCCATAAGGAAATCCAGATAATAAATATGATCACTAATAGAGTGGGAAAACTAGATTTGATTTTTTCGTTTTACTTTTTATAGAGAAGTCAAATACGGAAATAATTCCACTTCCGAACGGAATTAAACTCTGTGACATGGCTGTATATTAAATATTTTTATTAAAAAACGTTTTTCCATCACTGACTCTGATAGCTCCTTATACAAATATATGAATGTTATCGCAATAAATTATAATTCCTAAAAGAAATCTGATATTTAATAAAAAAAAAATACTGAACGACTCTGAAATGTATTTAGAAACAGATATTTTAGAGTCCACATTATGGAGAAATATTTTATTAACTACGCTCTATATTTGTCCCTCATTGATGGCTTCTAAGAAAGTAATATTGAAAGTGACTGCACACATAATATTTACATATTGTATAATATGGGATGAATCAAACAGTCAGAAGCTTTTGGAAACAAGAGGATATTATTAAAACATTGAACTGCCTATAATATAGAAAAAAACATACAAAATAATGGAAATTTAATCATCATGTACCGCTTTGGTCTCAATATACACTGGTTTTTAATTAAATACAACCTAACTTAAGATGGTGGTGAATGGGGTGTTGCAACCTATTTTGAAACCGAACGTTGAAATAGACAAATAACACATTTATTAAAATTTATATAAGTTCTATCTAAAAGTGACTACTTTCTGTTTATTTACAAATTTTTAAGTAATTCGAATAAGTCGATTCATTTTAAATTTGTGATGGAAGCGATTAATTAAATCACCATTAATGAAGGCGCTATAGCAAATATGCGCCTCTTTTTTTTCTTAGCGAATTCGACAGGAGAAATGTAGGTCTG
The DNA here is from genome assembly GCA_950370525.1 of Bellardia bayeri. Taxonomy (NCBI): domain Eukaryota; kingdom Metazoa; phylum Arthropoda; class Insecta; order Diptera; family Calliphoridae; genus Bellardia; species Bellardia bayeri. The sequence continues at coordinate 132,626,773 of OX493264.1, forward strand.
ATTTACAACAAGAAATTTCATAGATTGTTTTTATATTTTTTCGTATTTACTAGACATGTAAATACTAAACTACGAAATATTATTTCAAAAAAAGAATACAATGCCTGCGAAATCTTATAATAATTTATTAAGAAACTTCCATCATATATCGTTCTGGAATATCAACAGCCGCTGTGTCTACAAACAGGAAACAGTGTATTTTGATCCTGCTCCTGCTGTTTGTTATTGTTTTATATACTTGTAGTTGAGCACAAGTGGCGATGGGCAGCTTAAAGAATTAATCGTTGACATGCGCAATGGCTGCGAAAAATAACCTTAAGATACTTTCCGCCACAATCCCCCCAACCGTCCAGCAACGAGCATCGTTCCTTCGTTGTGTGTTTAAGCCTTATTTGCTGGAGAAGAACAATAAAACGAGTAATAATAAGATATCGATGTGCTTAGCATTAAACATATTGTAATTGCTCTTCACGAGTTGAACTGATGTGTTGTGATATTGAATGTGATACCTTCGTACAAAAGCAAACAAAGATACAGGCGTTTTGCAGTTGCTGTTTGAAATATGTAAGTATGTTTGCTGATTATTCAGCAAAAAAGGGAAGAAAAAAATAAAACTAGTTTTTGCACCCCAAATAATGATGGTCCGTTTTGTTTTGTATTGTCGTCATTGTCTTGATCTAAAATCAGATGAAGAGAATAAAAGAATTTAAAGGAACAAAACTAAGAGACAAAAACAGCTACAACTTCAGTCCAGAGACAATATTATCTGACTTAACATCAGATTACTGCAATAAAGCAACAACTACAATCATATATAAACTTTAGTTGGGGCAGCAATACAATCTTGAAATTTGCAGCAACTTCTACAACTACGGTAGCAGCAGCAACAGCATCGCCTGCAATATCAACAGTATCAGCAGCATTTAATACACAGAAATCTCATAAACTCGTGGATCATCGTTATTTTATATATATTTCGTTGTTTTGGCTGTTATTTTGACTTTTTCTTCTCCATTATCCATTCGAGGGAGATAAGCCTCCTTTTAACAATGTCGCAGCTAAAGTCTTTCGTTTGCTGCTGCTTAGCTTTATACTGGTCTGTTTGTGCCTCAGTGCCACTGCCTCTGGCTGTTGCTGTTTCGGTGCCTGTTACAGTAGCCGTTCGATAATTTGCTACGGCATTCCAAGTGTATGTCGTCTTATCCCACATGTCAATCATGAACCTAATTATTCTTTCGGGCAAAGTAAAATGCAAACGATAATTGGGTTGCAGATTGAAAGGATATCAATTTCAATAAAATCAAAATGAAAAATAAATAAAACATAATATGATTATCATTGCATACAATACAACAACATCAATATAACGTACGATATATGTATGTATTAATGTATGTATTGTATGTGTATGTATGTATACATATGTGTTTCTGATTTAGATTTGTTATTATGAGAGAAGATTTTTATGCATGTCTATGATCATGAGCTTAAAATTTAATTCTGTTTGCGGATAGATTACGTACTGATTCAGTTTTCGAAATTTTAAATACAAAACTCGATTATGACAAGAATTAGTATGCAAGGAATCATGGGAGAAAGTAGAACTTAAAATAATTAAATTCTATTTCACGATTTTACACAGCTAAATAATGATTACTTGTGTATTTGGAAAGCTAAATTTTGTTATCAATAACATTTAACGTATTCGAATTTTACATGTGTAACTGAATTAATTACAAAACCATTAAGTGGAACATTAAATACTGGGACAAAATCAAAGTAAAATAGTGTTTGCTGAACCAAAGCGAGTTTGTGCCATTAATGATGTAAAACAGCGGAAGAGTGAAATCGATTTTATGATATAAAAAGGAAATATATATGCACGTTCTCTGGTAATAATTTGGCTACAAAGCCACTGCGGTATATCCGGTCACACTCAACTATCTCGCATCTTTCACTTGTTCTGCAGGCCAGACTAACAATTAGAAAAAACACCAGAACAGAACCTACCTTAATTTTCAGCTTAGATTCGTAAAAGGAATTAATTGTTGGATAGATTAAACAGCTACTTACTTTAAAGCACAATTAGACAACTAAATTATGAAAGAACTATTTAGCCCATAATTTTGTTTGCACATTTTCCGAAATCTATCGCGAAGTCCGTTGTTATCGGTTTACGTTTGCGTGTTTCAATATTAACCAAAAGCTTCAAATGAAACGCTTTGTTTCTTCAGAAACCTTAGAATAACGATATTTTTCCAAAGTCTTTGGAGAAATAAGGTAGAGATATTTCATTTTCGCCGCTTGGTAGAATCTGTTCTAAATTTAACAAATTCTAAAAATTCCGTTCTGAAATTGACGATGGATTAAGAGTAGAAAAAAAGGATCATTTAAAGATGAGTCTCATCCAATAAAAGATGTCAGACCAAACACTTTAAAGCAAATGATCGTTTGTTTCTTTAAACAAGTAGTAGGGTTTCACCATGGTAATACGAATGGTTCATTTAAACCTTTAAAACACTGAATGTCTAGTTTTGCCAACGTATGACTTCTTCTTAATACTTCATATTTCATATAAATTACGTGGATAACTTAAAACAAAAAAACTTAAAAAAAGTGCTTCGAAAATTGAACAATATATATACGAGTATGAAAGGAATTGAGATGAAAAAATATTTATTTTTACTTCTATTTTCTTAAATAAATTGGACTGTAGGTACCTACTATTATAACATAAAAGTTTCTGAAAATTTCAATATGGAGTTAAAAGTTTTTATAATTAGGTTAGGTTAAGGTCAAGTGGCCTTAAAAGATCGACAGAACTTAAGCTTGAATCCTTAATATGATCGACAGAAATTTCATGGCAGAACTATCGAAATATTTGGTTATATACCCTTGAATACTAAAACTTATTCACTTTTATTGAAATGTTTCGTATATTTATTCAAGAAATATAATTTTCAGTTTATAAAAGCAGTTTCTTGGGAACTTCTTACGAATGCATATTAATCATTATTTCTATAAATTATAAAAGGTATTCAATCAAGCACAATGTTTTAATAAGCTGCTCGATATAGACACTTTTACAAATCCATGCCAATTGAAATGTAGCAAGATAGGTATATTAAATTATCTTTCATATGAGTTTGAGGAAAAATAAATTATTATTTACTCTATACAAGGACTTTCTTGAAATTGTTTCTAAACTATCCGATCATTTATGTTCACAGCATAAATATTTGCGAACAGAAATTTCCCAGATGTGGGCAATAAATCATGGAAACAAGTTGATTTTTTCTTTTGTATTTTATGAATTTAAAAATTAATTTCTAAAACTGATCGTTACAAATCACAGGAATTTTCCCACCTGTTGTACATTTTGCTACTGCGCCTCATATTTGACCATAAATTGTTGGCATCACTTAAAATTCAATAAATTACAACAGTTACTCACAGACACAAGGAGGGGGAAAAGAAGTACATGGCTGCTTGACTGACTGGTTGGTTACCGCTATAGTTAATAATTTAATAAACAATATAGTTTGTTAACACATTATTAGGTTTATTTTTTTTTTAAACCATTAAACCAACAACAACGACATCTGCTTTAATAGATGCTGCTGACAGTTAGCGAATAAATAAATAAATAAATATGTACAGAATACAAGTAAATAAATGTACATATGTATAAGTACGACTATAACAGTAAGTACTCGTACACGAAAAACAAAGCAAAATCATTAGATACTTGGATACTATTGTTGATTTATCACATATTTGCTCTCTTTTTTCCCCTCCCCATGCCTCACTCTCTCTCGCTATCAAACACTATTTAGCATTTGTTTTGCCCTCATTTTGTGTTGTTAACTCTTCTTACCACCATCTTGTTTTTTATTCCCTCTTCATCGACTAACAACTGATCAGTGTGTGTGGATGTGTGTGTGTGTGTGTGTGTGGTTGTGCATGGGGTTAAAAGAAACATTAATCATTTGTTATTGTCGTCAATTCGACAGCTATCATTAACGTCAGATAACGTCATTATTATCAATTTAATTGAAAAATTACATACATACAACTCCAACAACAAATAGAAAAACAAATAAACTCAACTGAACTAAACTAAATTGCATTGAATTGAACTGGAGCTAAAGAAAAGTGAACTCTTTAAGAGGTGCATAAAATATGTTATATTTGACCGACCATTACAAGCAATACTCGTAATATGTATGTATTTACGATGTCTGGATCGATGAAACACGACGGATTGTTCAATCGTCCATTCCATCGATCGATACATGAATGCCTGCTCAAAAATGCGTGTACCTGTGGTGAAGTACATTTTAATGGTTGCGTCGAGTGATCACTTACCATCAACAACAATAACAAACAAAATACAATTTAAACAGTTTTTTTTCTCTCTTACATTCATACATATTTTTATATAAAAATTATTCAATTGTTGTTTAAATAATCAAAGCAAAACAAACACACAAAAAAAAACACTAAAATAGGATTCATATTAATCACTCATACTCAACTCAAACAAGATCTGTTTGTTGATTGAAAATTATGACTATGTTTTGTAGATAGTTTTTTTTTTTTTGGTTTTTTGTTCGTTGTTGTATTTCAAGCTCTATGTTATTTAGCTTTTTAACTCATACTAATAATGCCAAAGATTAAAGTAAATTGTTCGATTAATTGGATTATTGCTTTAACAAGCAACAACATACATTTGTATTGAAGCTTTATTTTTTTGTCTGGCTCTGTATGTCTGTCCGTTTGTCTGCAACTTATGGCATCACTTGATCTGTGTTTTTTTTTTTTGTTAAGTTGGCTGGTTGTTTGGATACTACATGTCCATACCAAGTAAGGATACCAATATACTCGTAGTAGATACGAGTACATTCCCAACAAATTCATAAACACTGGCTGCTGTCAATGGACTCCAATTGCCTATCGCACAAAAACCTAATGGAAGCAAACTGAATAGAAGAAAGAAAAAAAAACTCAATAATGAATTACCAAGTTTACAGCTACAAATCGTTTGATCAGCTGCTGAACTTTTTCTTTACCAACCACTACACCAACCTGCTGCTATTGCTTCTGTGGTCAGTAGAGTTGCCAAGATGTAATATTCTACTTTGAATTTATGGAATTTGTGTAGTGACACAAATAAAACATTCAATTCTGGTATATTTTTTTGCATGGTACCGACCACTTCTTAAAAAAATAATTTTAAAGGTTATAATAAATACACCTAATTCTGTTTTTAAGCGATAATTGGTTTCAGGAAATTCCGTGTAAAAAAAGACATCTCTAAATCCAATTGTAATTAGTGAAAAACAAGGACTTTTTAAGAACAACTATTCATGCATATGTATACAATACAAGCATAGCTATTAAAGAAAAAAAAAAAAGATAAAGATAAGCTTAAAAGTAAAGTAAAAAAAGTATGAGAACTTGTCATCGACAAGTTCATTTGATTATATGCACTAAAAGGAATTTCCCCTAAATTTGTGCTATTTACAATTGCTCTGACCAGTAAATTTGCTTGTATCCACAAAAAGGTAACTCGCCTAAATTTGTGATATGATTTCGCAAAAATTAAATTTCGCAACAAAAAATTTAAGCCTAAAAGATTTCGAATCGTGCTAAGTGGAATAAAATCGTGTAAAAAAATTAAAATTTGTATTTTTAAACCGCGTAAAAACAGAATTAGGTGTACTAACAACACCACAAGGAAATTATATATGTATAGGGTGTTTTTTTTTAGAAGCATAGAACTAAAGGTTGGCAACAGTTTTTAACTGGATTATACTGCGTTCGAGCTAGTCATATGACTTCTGGCATTAACTTATAATGCCAGAGGAGAAAACGTTGTTCAGGCGTCAGTCTATTCAGTCAGTCTGACAAAATAGCAGCCAGTTAAAAAAGTGTTGCCAACTTAAAGTTATATACATCTAAAAAAACACTCTATATACAAGATACCTAACATTTCAAATAGCCCCAAGTTTCATTTATTAAAACATGATGCAGATGAACAATGGAATAATACGTTCCGGTTGATATTAGGAACATCACGCTGATGATGCTGACATAACGTATAGAATATTCATTACCAAACCGAAGATGGAACATTTATAGGTCATGTGTGATAGCTTCTATGGAACATTTCGCATATTATATCTAGAAAAATTAAATTACACATTATTTTCATGTTAGATCGATATAACAAACTTATACTAACTGAAGATCTGTGGTCCAAAAGACTCTTTCCACGCCGATATAGTGTTTATACAAGGCGGCGCAAAAGTAATCCTCCTATCAGAAAATGCTATATATTTTGCGATTGGCCCCTAATGTCAGTTCTGTTTTGACAATTGTGTAGTAAACACATGCGAAATACACGTTAGTAAACAATGTTACCCTACACTGCTCCATAACGCGGAATATTGCTGACTATTTATTTGACCAATAATCGGTCGGTGACTTTGACACAAAGTGAATTTCGTCGCAGATTTCCTGGCCGTCCAACGCCTACTGGTGAAACACTGCGGCGTTTAGCCGCTCGCCTCGAAGAGACTGGCACAACACGAGATGCTGCCAGGCGTGGCAGACCCCGGAGTAGCCGTTCTGCAGAGAATATTGCTGCTGTAGCCGAGGATGTCATGGAAGCGCCGTCGACATCGACCAGCAAATGGGTATCAGTCGACGGTCTTTACAGCAAATTATGGTACAAGATTTGAATATGTTTCCGTACAAAGTCCAGACGGTGCATCAGCTGTTAGCTGCTTCCCGGGCGCCTAATCTCCCGTTTTGGAGATTTGCACTGGCCAGCAGGATCGCCTGATTTGACCGCTCCAGACTTCTTTTTGTGGGGCCTTTTGAAGTCGCCTCAGAATCTTGCAGGTCTTAAAGACAATATCCGTCAAGAATGTGAGGACCTATCGCCGGAAGTTTTGGCCAAAGTGATGGAAAATGCCATAAAAAGGGCTTAAATGACAATCAACTGTGGCGGCTGCCATTTACATGACATCATATTCTCGACTTGATCTAAAAAAAATTAAAAGACCAAATAAAAATAATCCACAAGAAGAATCAAATTTTTCATTTTTACTTCTTGATAAATTTTTAGTTAGGCTCGAGTTCATTAAATTTAATTTTCATTAAATTATTTTTACTGAAGTTAGGAATTACAACTTGAAAAACCAACTATGAATAGAAAATTAATAAAGAATGATAATTACAGCAAAAACTTCGAGCTACCAGAATTAACACTGGTTAAAGGATTGATGTTTGTCTGTTGGCTGACCGACACCGCAGTGGTGCAGGTGGTAGAACGCAAAAGAATTCTTATGAGAGAAAGTTTAATGAAAATTAAATTTAATGAACTCGAGCCTAACTAAAAATTTATCAAGAAGTAAAAGTTTTTCATTTTTTTTTAGTGTTGAGGTAAGGATATAATTCGTTTTTAATAAGTCTGCCCGGATTATTAAATGTATAACCTTATCATATAGAGGTACTATTACACAAATGAGTCCTTTAAGTCCTTTGTATTAAATATAATTATGTATTTCGTGGCAACTCTGCTAGCTCGTCACTATTGGGGAACATTAAAAAGTAGTAGAGTAAAGTAGAGTTGAGTTATATAATTGTCATTGTTTTGTAATGGCAACAAAAAGTTGAATTTTTATTGTTGTCACAGCAATTTCAATTGGTTCGATAAACATTCCGTACGTTTAATACATACAACACATCCAACACTATTAAGAAAATCGAACAAACAAAAAAATAAAAATAAAATAACTAAACATTAGTAAACAAAGAAGAAGATAAAAAAAAGTCAGTCTAACAACATTATCATGTTGGCCATCATCTTCATTATGATCTTAACTAATGATCATGGCATGCATCCTTAAAATGTAGTAAAAGTACATGTTGAGCTTATGCAGCAGAAGCAGCACAGGCAGTAGCAGTAACAGTAACATATCATCACCAGGCACTAGCACTAGCACCATCATCAACATCACAAAACATCCATCGGTGGATGGATGGATCGATCGAATCATCGTTTTTTTTTTTGCTTGTTGTTGTTGTTAGTCTTCTCATCAATATTATGTCGAGACAAAACGATTGATGTGAAGATCCAAGGTGAAGATCTCATCGTATTTATAATGTTACTTTTTGATTTTTTGCTTTTCTTACTTTGTTCCAATGATTCTTTTACTTCTTCTTTTTTTCATAAAAAGTGTTTTTTTTTGGTTTAGTTTTTCCTTTTTTTTTTTTTTTTTGTTGTAACTTCAACATATTGCCACTGTGCGACACTTGGTATTTATGCCAATTAGTATTAAATTTCTTTCGTGCCTAAGACAGGCATGGCTTCCGTTTAAACTGGTCGAGCCGAGCAGAGCATAGTAGAGTGGTGTGGTGTGGTGTGGTGTGGAGTTGAGAAGAGTATAATCGAAGCAACAGACGACAACAAAACCCCAATTGCCTAATGTGTGCCATTCTTGGTAATACCTGGCCACTTGATACTGCTATAATTTTCGTATTTGTCTCGATATTATGGTATTGGTTTTCTTTTCATATTGATTTTTCTACTGCCTCTAAATGCAGCTTCTGCTTTTGGTCAAGAGTTTATTTGTTAAACAACCTCTAGCGCCATTTTTTTTCTCTTTCATTTGTTCCCTTTTTGCCCTAAAGTTAATCAGTCTGTGTGATGATGTTTGTGTTTTTGCTGCCGCTGCTGCTACTGCTACTGACCTGTATTAGTTTATTCTTAAATGTATTTTGTCCACGCTTCTAATCTTTTTGCTTTTATTGGCCATTATCGCGAAATAACGAAATATTGAGTGTCTATGTTTTAGCATAAGTCAATTTGAAAAGTGAACAGTGAAAGAACAACAACAAAAGTTTGAAAACAAAGTTAAGTTAAAGCAAGAACGTAAAGAACTTATATAATTTTCAATTTTAATTTGCTGTGATACGTTTTGATATCAATTTTCGGTTTCTCACAAATTGTATTTATGCGAAACGAACATTTCGAAGAGCTTCATATTTAGTTTCTCTGAAATGTGTCCAATTTAGCCGACAAACCAAAAATGTATATTTCTTATATTCCATTGAACTTGTTAACCGTTATCGATTTGGCAAAGAATCTGAAAGGAAGTGGCACACAATTAAAATAGTTCAACATAAATGAAATTATCGTTGACCTAAATAATAATGAGCGAAAAATGTTCCGAGGTACTCGTATTTTAGTCTACTTAAAAATATCGAGTAGTAAATAATATAAATTATAAAATTTTATTACAATATTATTGGATCAGTAACAGCTACATAGATTTAGACTTTAGACTTTAAAATCCTAAGTTCTTCATGTTTATTCTTTAACTTGTTCCTCCTACCCTTACAAGTAAAAAGGAATTTCATGTTAATCTAATATGTTTATGGCAAATAGTAAATCTTTATAATATCTTGATATAATTTGACGATAAAGCTCTGTACGATATCGTCTTGGGTTCACGCAAAGATAAAATATGGTTGTGTTCAGCATCATATAATGATTGGATTTTATGCTTTTGCTCAAATTATAATATATTTCTTTCATAAAACATCGTAATAATATGTATGTATGTATATGTTATAATTGTTATTATGTGTAATTATTTAATGGTTCAACGTTTATATTATAATGAAACAATCATAATATGATTCAACCTTAACCATAATATTATTATGTATTATTATTATGGTTGAGTACAACCATATTTTTATTCCAGAACAATTATAATATGATTAGTTTCAATCATATTATGACTATATTAGTTTTTCTAATTTTTGATTGTGATTTTTACTCTACTATATATACGAACTGATTTTGGTGCAAACTTTTAAATCTCTAAATTTCATCCGTAACTGTCATTGCTGTTAAGAAAATATTTAAGTCTTTCCCCTCTTTAACTTTTCGGAACCATTAAATTTTCTCATAATCATAATTACCATGCAGAAGAAACATTCCAAATAAGAAATGCTAAATACACTTTGTTAATAATTAATTTTGACTATTAAATACTTTTATGGCGTCTCAAGATGTTTAAATTTTAAATGCAAACAAAATGACAAACAAAATGACAAACCAACAGACAGACCGACACACACAAACCGATAGCCGGACGGACGGACTTTTGGATAACAAGATAATTTACATGTAAAATTTTTAAAATGCTTTGAAGTTGTACAACTACTGTATCACCCAAAATGCTCACTTCATTTAAGAGTTTGATGTTGTTGTTGTTGTTGTTGTTGCTGTTGTTGTTGAGTGAACGAGTGTTGTGTGTTTTTGTTATTGTTATTGTTGCTGCATTAAATAATGTCAAACAAGAACAAAAAACAAACAAAACAAATCTCTTTAATTCTTTAAGTGACATTTTCATTTAGTATTAATTTATTTTTAAAGCATTTTTTTAGTTTTTACTTTTTGAAAGTGCTACTGATGATGGCTGGCTGCTATTTGGCGTTTCTTTTATTTTGTAGTTTTTGTCTTCATTTGTGTCTCGAGCTCTTTCGAGCCGAAATTAATGTGTTACACTTAAATGTTGAGGTATGTTGCTTGCTTGTTTCTTGTCATTGTTGTAATGATGCTGCCTGCCACAAATGCTGCCGTTGCTGCTGCAACTCAATTTTAAAACATACATAAAGTGATGTAAAGTGAAGTGGCAATATGTAATTACGGTGTTTCATTAACAACATTTACATGTTACAATCTCTCACTCGCCAACAATTCAATGCTGTTTTTGTTTTGTTTTTTTTTTTTTTTTTTGTTGCAATGTTCCCTTTATCTGTTGCTGTTATTATGGGCTGGAATATCCCAGTATAGGTGCTTGATTTATTGTCATTTGTAAATTGTCATCTATGACTTTCATTACATTCTCGAAGAAACAAACAGACACTTAATAATATGCCTACAAAACATTTGTGGGTGGTTCCCGTTTTAATTTAAAGGGGTTGTTTAAAAGGGCGCAAGTACCAACATTGATCATAATTAACATACATACGAGTATGTACATATACAGCATGATGTTTTAGTAATAAACGATTGACTGCCGGTGTCACTTAAATATGTTTGTATGTATGTGTGTGTACGAGTATTTAAGAGATTATTAAGAGACGATTAAGATGAGTGTTGAACGATCACATTCCAAAAATATTTTTTAAATTCTAGTTCTGTTGATGATGGCGTGGCAATTTATGAAAATAAATATGATTTTGTTGGGAAGTATATTTGGGCAAGTTTGATCATGAAACACCCTACTCCTTAATTTAAATCATTGTTAGTGATCGATAAACTCAAGCACTACATCACCAAGTTAGTGGTAAAAATTTAACTTTTTCTCTTTCTTAAATGGTCCTTAATCATGAATCGCAAAAAAATTTACTAAGAACTCACGTGCGAATATCTAATCATTGAAAGCTTATATTACCTAAGACGGACCAGGATTTCAATAAATTTTCAGTTTAATATAAGGAATTTGGTTTAAAATTTTCATAGCATTCTCTACTCTACCTAAAACATCCATCTCGTCGCTAGTTTCGCCCAAGTTGATATACAAATCTAAATATGAGTCGGGTTAATTAATCAGCAACTACATTCGAGCAAACATTTTGCATTAATTCTCTAAAAGATTTGATTCCTATGTTGCTCCGACTAGACTTTTTTTTTACTAATTAAAAGAATTAGGAATGGCCGCATCGTATGGGCATTCATATATTAATTGCGGTATCGAATACGATTGAAGAATGATGAAGATAAACTTAGATAAAGAAATTTGTTATAGTTATTTCAGTGGACCTAAGGGCCTCCGAGTGAACTCGGTAATGGCGAGCGACCTATGTAACTTAAACGATATGCTATGTAAGATAGACATTGGGGTGTTGGAAATACAAACCCTGTTCTCCATTATTGGTGTAGGGTGTTAAGACTTATTTATTTGTCTTTTAAATTTTAAAATTTTTAATGTCATTTGTGTTCGTTTGTTCGTAATAAAGTTACACTTGAAAATTAATGTTTCAACATTTAAAACATTTACGAAACAAGTTGAAGTGGCAACGACTCTACGACTCTCTTCTGCATGAATGAATCAATGAAGAAGCGAGCTATCGAGTGACTGGATGAATGTTTCTATAGATGGATGCTCGTTTGTTGATACGTTTGGTATTAAATGCTTATAAGTAGTGTAAAGTATTGGTGGATGAAAAGACAGAGATGAAGATGTTTGCAGTGATTTAGAAGGTAATAAATTTTGTGGTTTAATGGGGCGGTGGGCTGCTGCTGCTGCTACTGCTGCTGCTTCTGTTTACTTTCATTTCAAACAAAGAAAAACAAAAATACATTTCCCTTTGATTTTTTCCGCCCATTAAGTAAATGTAACAAAACAAATCGTTTAAATAGCTTCACATTCATATGTGCTCTCAGCAACCAAGTACACAAATGTGCCATCGTCTGCCGATGCTCCTTCTGTTTTCAGATTTTTTTTTTTTTTGTAATTTATATATTTTTCGTTATGGTTTTTGTTCGTTTGTTTCATAATGGCCTATTAATGGTTCTCAAGTGTTACCGGAAGATTCATTATGAACTTAATTGACAAAAGTGTTAATAAAACTGACACTTTTACGATCATGACAACAATCCATAAATACATGCGACAGCAGCCAACAACAACAACAACAATAATTACACAAAACATATGTACATATATTATGTATTTTACAAATGTACCAACCAGATCATCTTCTTCGATTAAGACATAAATGAAAACATTTTGCATGTCATGTGCATGAAACGTCATTAAATGCTCTCTCGCAAAAATCTTACATCAAATCTTGACGTTTAGCTGTTTAACTGATTTCCTGTCTTTATCTAATGATTACAAACTTAAGTTTTTCTTTTGATTCCAATCGCATTTTTAGAAGTTTGCAGTATGTAGTAAAATTTATTTTCTAAAGGAAATACATACTAATAGACGGGTAGATTATTTGGAAGCTTTTAAGATAGAATTTTTTAGAGGGCTCTGTGCACCGTAAACTATTTTTCTAAACTAACATTGTTGGCTATAATTTGAATCCCTTTCGACTTGACTATCTATATCTATATACAATGTTTGTATGTTTGTCCTCTATAGACTCTAAAACTATCCAACCGATTTGGGCCAAACCGGTTTTATTTGAAAGGTTATAGTCCAAATTAGATTTTCGGCTATATATATTTCAAGTGGGCGTGGCCCCTCCCACATAAATTGAATAACATCATATATCTTGACTATTGTGATATCAAGAGTTTTGAAACATTGCAGTATCCTTATGTTACTGATTTGAATAATCAGGAAAAAATGGACGGGATCAGACCAGTGGGAGTTGCAGCTCCCATACAAAGTAAATATTAAATATCATATATCTACAGTACTATAATAGCCATAGTCTTAGAAATTTGTGCACGTTGATTATTTGTTAATATGAATAGTCATGGGAAAAATGGGCGTGATCGGACCAGTGGTTGTGTCAGCTCCCATACAAAGTAAATATTTAATATCATATATTTACAGTTCTATAATAGCCAGAGTCTTAAAAATTTGTGCACATCTTACTGAAGGCGAGGTAAAAATAAAAATTTCATGTGCCACGCCCACTTTCACGCCCCATCACAAAAAATTAATGTTTGTATGTATGTATGCCCTTTATAGAATCGTAAACTATGCATTTGATCATGTGATGATCTTCGGCAAAGTTGTTGTGTATGAGTCCGGGAAAGTTTCTCAGTTGGTACGACCACGCCTACTCTAACGCCCACTTTTTTAAATTGATTAATTTCTTCTGCATGGGTTTTTACAGATTTACTTCAAACAATTTGTATACACATCTTACTGAAGGCGAGGTAAAAATAAAAATTTTATGTGCCAAAGCTTCTTATTTCTTTCGACCACTACATTTTTTTAAATTGTGTTATTGATTCTACTCGGATTTTAACATATTTACTTCAAATCGAATACACTTGTTACTCTAGGTGAGGTAAAAATTAAGATTCATACTCCACGCCCCATCTCTTGCGGGACAACGCCTGCCGGGAAGGCCAGACCGTTGGACCGATCTTACTAAGAATACTTCTTTCGACCGCCTACTTTTTTTCAAAACGAGAGAAAGATCTATAAAATTATTTAAAATGGATTGAATATTTGTGTAATGTCTTTCTTTCAAATTTATTTTAATTGGTAGCGTAGCAACGCGCGCAGGGTACAGCTAGTCTAATATACTTTATCACCAATCGAAGTCAACGTTAAATAAATATCTTGTATATAATCTGAACGTTCCTGAAGTATGAGTTATAACCGGCAACCTCAAAACAATATCAGTTTAAACTATAACAATTCTTTCACATTTATCAGAATCTGCAATACTAATATCTGAGAAATCGAATACTACTCATACGATTTCATAGGATGTAGAAACATAATTTTTGTAACTTCCTAAATTCCTAAAATAGTTTTTTTTTATCAACCAAACAAAGTCAAAGAAGTATTTGCCGCTGAGTTTGTTGTCTCTCCTCTCCCTTCTTTTTTATTTACAAGTTTTTCGAACTAGAGTTATTTTTTGGCAGCTGTTGGATTGTTGCCAGGAACATTTTAAAAGAAAAGAAAAACTGTTTAAGCTTGCTGAAATATCATTGGTAAAATAATAGAATTACGATTAGAGCAACAACTTACAATAGGCAGATTCAGGCAGACAAATGGAATACATACTTACATTCATATATTCTACCTACCCAAAAAAATGTAATATTGTTTTGGCTTTTTTTTCAGTTGTTTGGGCAAATAAAATAAATATTTCTTTAGAACAATTATGCATTATTGAATTTTTTAAATTAAGACACAATTTTCGAACACTACAAAGAACTTTAGACAAAACCATATCAATTATAAGATGTAGACAATCAATGTAATCCCGAAACATAAGAATTCATGACAACAGAGAAATGTGTGTAAAAAAAGCTGCTGACCTGCTGTTTCGGCCACTATTGTAACAAGACTCTAACAAAACTCTTACACTAAATATGGGTTTTGTTGGGTAAGGCAATTAACCATTAAGAAAGAGAATTATTATTGCACAAAAGCCATAATAAGTAGAGACAGTCTAACAACTGAGATTTAAATTACAACTCCATTTACAATAAAGGTAAATTGTAATTTAACCAACAATATTGTACAGCTATGAATGTGTGTATTTATGCATGTTTGCTCAAAGTATCCCACATAGATACATATTTATGTCGTACAATTGCCACAGCAGTAATGGCAGCAATAGCTTTCTAATGAATTTGTTGAACGATCGATATTGTATCGTAACAACATGTCCACAAATGCTCTCTACAACAATTTTACACAAATGAATATTAAAAATAAATAATTTTCAATTAAATAAACGAACCAATCGATTATTCACTACCAAATCATTTTGTATGATCAGTGTCCATAAAAGGACATCTCTTTTCTTCAACTTTGTCTGCAGTTTTTGCAACTACAACTGTTACAACTGCTAAAGCTTTTTCTACAGCTGCTGCTGCTGCTGCTGCCGCTACTGCTTCGTCATCATTTTTTTTCTATGGATTTTTATGAACAATGATATCCTCCAGATCACATGTGGTGGCGAGTAGGTTATAAGTACGAATAGTATTGGGGATTGTTCAAATGGCCTCAAAAAAAAAAAAAAAAAACTGAAGTGGAAGAAGAAAAAAAAGTGGCATTTGCGTTGTAACAACCAGACAGCAATTATAATAAATAAAGTCGATGGAATTTTCATGTTGGAGATCTTGTACATAAAAATGGAAATTGTATGGAGAAGAATCCAATAAACAACGATGTGACAATGCTTCTGCGCTTGTTAGGC
Source organism: Bellardia bayeri (assembly GCA_950370525.1). Taxonomy (NCBI): domain Eukaryota; kingdom Metazoa; phylum Arthropoda; class Insecta; order Diptera; family Calliphoridae; genus Bellardia; species Bellardia bayeri. The sequence continues at coordinate 132,642,709 of OX493264.1, forward strand.
ACTTATGCCATTTTTGAACAATTGGACATTTTACACTTTACACAACAACACATATACATACATACATACATACACACGAGTATGTATATAGCAACATTAACAATATTGGACCGCATGTGTCAATGTTTGGTTGTGGTGCGGTTACTTCTACTACTGGTGGAGTTGGTTTGGATGGTGTAAATTTCTTTGGCCTAAAGGCAAAGTTACAAACAATAATAATAAAAATAATAATCATACATCCTCCACTGGCTACATGGACAATGGACGACGTACTTTGTTTGGTTGTTTGAAGAAACTCCAAATCAATGCAACCAACAATGTTCACTAACTTCTTTCTTACACAGCCATCAAATAATTATATTACGGGTAATAAGCAACTCAAACTTATTGCATGCTGTAGTGTATTGCAACTTTTTTTAAATTCAATATAAAAAAGATTTAAAACTGCAACCAATTTCAATAATTGTTTTTACATTGGCCAACAAAAATTTAGTAGAAAATTCAAAATTATATGCTGCTATTGTTCAATTGACCAACACAGTATTTTTTATTGTTTCTCTGGAGTTGTTTGTTTTGTTTTTGTTGTTGTTTGGAACAGTGGTTTATAAAGGTGTCATTTAAAAGTAGAATACCTTGTTTTTAGTTCTTTGTATTTGATATCGGAATGATGGAATTTAAAAAGAATTTCGAAACATTAAATGCATTTAATTGAAAGTTTCGAAAATCAAGTAGTCACTGCGCGCACTTGAAAGACCATCAATTGAGAATTATATTATAAGCGCATTCAGTCTTTCCGATACCTCAAATATAACCTGCATTATATTCTGTCCAAAAATAGTGTTACATCACATGGATACTCTAGGAAGTCAAATAATGAACAGCTCTTACCAGCTGTGGCAGAGACGTTCAATGACCTCTTAAAACCATGATCAGCTTTAAAATATCTTTACAATTATTAATTCAAAATATCTTTACAATTATTAATTAATTTGATTCCGGTTTTTCGGCTTTCGCCAGAACCGAGCTCCGTTTTTCTCTCGGCTTACAAGTCATTTCGATATTAGTGTTATTTTCAAGATACCACAAATCCAGCTAATTTTCCCATTATTGCAGTAGCCGCTAATCAGAAAACATAAAGTCATAGGTTTCAAAAAGAGTGACTTTAATAATTGATTGAAATAATTGAAAACATTACATTTCAGTATATTTACAGACTTGAGTTTAAAATTTAAGTTTAAATGCGTAAGGAAATATTTGAAAATGGAAACCATGGAAACCAGAATTACATATTAACAGTGATATCAGAGATTTAAAATTTTATTCCGCCTTAAGTTTATTATTACTGTAATAAATCTACAAATACAACTGTAGAGTAATTTAGGCAATTGACAAATTCAAAGACATCATCGGCAATCTTAAATGTCATTGATAATGTTTACAATTGTTTTCTTTGAATTGCAACAGTAATAATAAATTCTAAAAACCTATTAACGGTTATTTCAAAATTGTTTTAAAGTTTTAGGCCTGTTTTCTCAATGTGTCGACAAACTGCCTGTTACTAAATGTCGACATAAATTTATTAGACTGATAATATGTCCGTTAACAATTTTGGTTTTCTCAATATACCGACAGAAACATTATTTTCATTTGGCAATACCTCTCAAAATTTATGTGAAAATTGGGAACTCTGTCTTCAAGTGACAAGTTGTTGACATAAATCAGCTGTTTTCTAAATGTGAAAAAATAACAAGAAAATAAAAAAAAAAAAACAAATATTTTAAAAAATAAATAATATCCATGATAAACTCTTTCAACATTCACTTGGAATTCATGTTCTTCGAGTTCATCCTCCATCAAATTAATGTTTATTCCTCTATTAAACATTTTTTCTAAAATCTATTTAATTTTTTTACAAAAACTCAAGGTATTGCCACATAAAAAATATGAGCAGCAGTCAGCTGATTGAATTTATCTGTACAATAAATAAATAATCGGCAGATGAGGGCTGCTTAGTTTTGCGGCAGAATAGAAGCAACTGAGACATTGAGAAAACCAAATTTCTTTAATCGGCAGTTTTTTTTTTTTTGGGAAAAAGATAATCGCCTAATGGGAAAACAGCCCTTAGTTCAAGAAAAATATTTAAAAAATGGAATTTTCTCAATTTGAACTGAAAACATGTTTTTTTAATTTTTATATGGTTTAATGTAAGTAGACATTTCGTCCCCTCAATATAACAATAGCGTATGTGAGCATATTTGTAATCCAATTTGTAATCGAAAGTTGCATGATCTTCAAAATTTGTGCAAAAAGAATGTAATTCTTGCAGTCATTTTTTTTTAACGTCCAAGGTGGAAATAAGCGAAATTGTTTAGATGAGCCAGATGTAGCACAGGAAAAGAAAAAAGACGAATGAATTTCTATTTGTTTTTGATTTACGCAATGTAGACCTTACTTTGTCATAATTTTTTGTTTATAATAACCCAAATTGGAAAGTAATGAATATGTGCCACTTTATTAACAAAACTATGAACTATGAATCCCTGTTTTATAATGTTACAAAATGATATTTTTTAGATCAAATATTTTAATAAAAATATCGTAACATTATTGAATAAACCAGCGTATACCATACAAAACTAAAATAGGGTATCAGATACATCATACGAATTCCTTAAAAAATCAAATAGCCTATATGGAGGCCTTGCGCTTTGAATGACATAATTATGGTCTTAAAGGATGCGTAGAATAAAAAAAAATTGTCCAATTTAAAGACAAGCAACGGTATTATGTATTCGCCATAAAATCCAATATGAAGAATTTATATTTACCGCCATATTGAGGTTTTAATAGACAACCGATTTGACAAAAACTTTAAACTCTATTTTCTCAAAACCCCAAACAAATTATACGCTATTGTTATATTGAGGGGACCCAAATATTTCATCTGGAAGACGGTTAAAGGACAACCGGTAGCACTTTGTTTATAGAGTCGTGAATTTAACTATATCAAATTCATTTACATATATAATCTTATGAACCTGTGTTTGAGCATAAAAATTCAGTGATATATTCGTTATAAAAATCACACAAAGTGCCGAAAAAAGCCTTTAGGCTTTCAAATTTTTACCGAAAATGAGCTAGAAGAAAATTCTCAACGGCGTATAGAAGATCGCGAAGAAAGGAGTTGCAGTTAACAGAATTTATTTATATTAATATTCCTCTTTTTTTTCAATATAAGGATTGAAAACACCACTGTTAAACTAAAGCTAGATTTGCACGATTGAAATTTTCTTCAAAATTGTTCTTCAAAATGCTTCAAATTCAAGTAAACAGCAAAATTTCTTCAACATTTATTTATTTAATAACTAATCATCATATATAATACATATGTATGTACATTGGTTTCTCAGTTCGTTTGTAACAGTTTCAAATCTTGAAATGTTCGATATTTCATTCAAAATTATAATTTCGAGCCCGCCAAAAATTAATTTCTCGTTATTTTTCGTCATGTTCGAGAAATTCTTGAGAAATTTAAAACTATGATTCTTTAATATCTTTTAAAGAGAAATATTTGAGAAATCCCTGAGCATTTACGGAAATAGGAACGTTTGAGAAATTTATAAAATTCTGTATTTCGTTACAAAAATTGTCGAGAAAATTTTGAAATCAGTCAGTATACAAACAGAATTTTAAAACACGGTACCTTTTAAAGGATACAATTAATTTTGTCCTGGGAATTATAGAGCTCTGAATAGTTAGTGCAAATAATTCATCAACCAAAAGTAGAGTTACTTACTGAAAATGATTTCATGACTTTTTATGACTGTAAGGCTGCTTCAGAATGTTGTGAGTGAATGAGTGCTGTAAAGTATGTAAGTTTAGTGTATAAAAGTACTTGTTAAGGATTTACAAGCAATTTTTATCACTTTCAGAATCATTGACAAATCCAAACCTTTAAACAATGCAGCAAACGCATAAAAATGTTTAAACTTTTTTTTTTTTTTTTTTTTTTATTATATTTTCGTTAAATGTTTTTGTTTTTTGTAACTTTTTGTTTGGTTTAAGTTGCCGGCCGTTTTGCCAAACGAACAACTAACCACTAAATTGCAGCAGAAGAGTAGACCAAACAAGGCCAGAAAAAAGGAAATAAAATACATATGGAGTATGTACGAGTATGTATGAGGGGGGGGGGAAACATATACACATATGAAAAGGATGAACCAAAATATACGAAAAAAAAAAAGATTTATCATCAATGATCTCACTTGACTGTGTACTTGCTCGCTTGCCGTTCAGTAGAGTACAAAACGTTCAGTTCAGCTCAGCTCAGTTTAGTTTGCCATTTTATTTATTTGGTGCTAGGGCAGCATGTTTATGGCCTGATACTGTCTGCATTTTATACGATATGTGATGATTTCTTTCCAATTTATTTGGTGACATATTGATTTTAAATTGATGATAGTCCCATCATGGTAATGGCCATAAAATACAATTCCCTTTGCTATTTATTTACGACAATTTCTAAGCAAATTGCAAAAATTGTAACTACTTCATGAAATTATCAACCAAAAAATATCTTGATGACAAAAAAAAAACCAACACAAAAAATGCATAACATTGTAAATATGTATGTAAGTAAGTATGTCGCTAAAAGTATATGTATACATATGCATGTAAGTATGTGTTAAATATGTGGCATTAGCTTAAATTCAGTAGCTGCTGCAGTTAAATTCATTAAAAATGCATTGAATGCCTGCTTTCATGCATCATGCAATATATGCAACTTGAAACATACATATTTTACAAACAACTCTTCAATTATCATGGCATCGTATTAAACGTGCAACAAAATTGAAATTACTAATACAAAGAACGGATAAAAAAGCATTATTAAAAGTGTAAATTTATCCAATTACTGACAAATCAAATGTCTAATTGCATTTTTTGTTGAGTCCATTTCTTGTTACGTTGTACTCGCACACTAAACTAGTTGTTGTTTGTTATTGTTACTCTTTCTGTTGCTTTCAGTTGCTTACAATTCAACACAACTCAACTCGTTGATAGTAAATTTTTGTTGTTTTTATTATTAGTACAATAATATATAATGCCACAACTAAATCACATAGAAAATTAATTCACTCTTTGTGATCCCCTTCGAGTTCAATGAAGTCACCACTTCTTTTACATCATCTACTTTTCAAGGAGGTGTATTGAAGTTGTTATTTGGTTTGAAACATATACAACCATCTCACGACAAAATTACTCTAACAAAGCTCCCATATTGCGCCCACTTTTTGCTAAATTTTTACGCAATCTTTAAATCGTCTATGTAAAATGAACTAGAGATTAGTATGTCGAAAAATCATATTGGCGATTTGTGTCGCGTACATAAATATAAAATAAAGCTTTTGCAAAAGTTCAAACGAATTAAGCAGGAGGCAACATTGGACGGCCACTACGTTACACAGAAACAAAATCATGTTTTTTTTTTTCAATTAAACCTTTAATTGATTTTAAAATAATTTTCAATTAAAATTTTAATTGATTCAATTACTTTTTCTGATATTTTCAATTAAATCTCAATTTTTTTTTTAATTGATACTATCATTTTGTTTACAGTTCGGATTTCAATTAAATTTTTAATTGATTCCACAAATATTTTAATTGAAACTCATTTTTTTTCTGTGTACGCTTGACATTATTACATATATCAATTGATTGCATCAATATGGCTGTAATAATTCTACATATGTTTGTGGCAATCATGTTCCTGATGAAACATTATATCATTTATTATGATAAATACAGTGCTAGATTTAGCATTTTGTTTCTCAAAAATGCATTGAAATTTTTAAAAATTATGCTAAATGCTTTTTAGCAGAATTTGCTTGATAAAAAACAATTTTTTTCTGGAACAATTTTTTACTACTTTACTCCAAAAAAACTTTTGGAGAAATAAAAAATAACTTTTATTAATATTTCAACTAAATTTCTTTCGGTGTGGTAAGTAAATGAACACGGAAATTTTTGAATTAATATATGAAATGTAATCTATTAAACCAAGTCAGTAATTGTTATGAACAAAATTATAAAAAACTATAAATTATATTTGTAACATTTGAAATAAAAATTGTATTGTTACATTGAAAAAATTTAGCACTTTATTTTTTCTTCTGTACAACATTTTAGCACTTAGTTTTTCAAGTTTTAGCATATTTTGAAATTCATTTTCTGGCAACACTGGATAAATATCATGTGCGAATCTGTTATAATCTTTAATCATAAATATGTTGCTGCAATCATGTAAATTGTTAGATTATCATATTGTGGTTGCCGTAATCATATGAAAAAAAGAGTTTGTAAACATTTTTAAAAGATTGTGGTAAGCATGCACAAATATATTTTTACTCTGGGTGTGGGACAAGTGTTATAAATCAATCGCAACTGAAAAAATGGCGGCCAGTTAAAAGTGTTGCCAACTTAAAGTTCTATATATTAAGAAAACACCCTATAATTTCATATAAAGAATATAAATCATCTTCTATGTTTCTATCCTAGTACTTTATAGAGTAATGGAGTATGCGGAATTGGCTGGTCGTTATTTAATGCTTGAAGCAAAGGAACTGTTTGGAACTGGTGAAGTAATTGTGCAACATATCTGTAGTTTTCATATGCTATTTACCTTAATCTACTCGTATGTATCTGGCTGCAACTATATATGGCACCTTATTGGATTCAAGTGCGTTCTCCAAAGATTATAATTTAATCGTGTCAACTTATTCTACGACAATCGAAACAGCAGTAGAGAAGATTATTAAAACTTTATTATGATTTTCTATATTAAATGATAATTATGGTTTAATGTAGCAAATACACAAATAAACTTTAAATATCTTCATCTTTGTGGTCGAATGATTAGAAACAATAATTTCAGTTTGTTTTTTTATGTTGCATTTAACGTACAAATGTTTACATTAATTGATTTATTTTTTCCATCAAATCATTATCATCTTCAGCATTATTTATACACGTACTTAATGCAACAACTTCTTATTGCAGACATTTTATTTGTGATTTTTGTTGTTAGAAACTGACTGCCTGCCTAATTATGCAGTTATTTAATGCGTTAATTAAAAACTGACTGCCAGCTGTGCATAAAATTGCTTACAAACAAACACATTCAAACTTACAAACGAATCAAGTCGTATGTACGAGTTTACTGCCAGCCAGCTAACAACATCAACTGACAATCAACAAGTACATATTTAGTGCAGAAGTTTTATTTAATTCTTATATTTATATTACCTCTATAAAACACACTTAGAAATCAAAAATAAAAAATAAAAAAAAAAAAATAGAAAACAAAAACAATCTTTATATATTTATTTCTATATTGTATAATATTACTAAGTTGGTTGGTTGGCTCTTCCTATGCCACCTAAATGACTCCTAAAAGTTTTGCTACGCGCTCTTGGGAGTGTGTGTGTGTGTGTATGTGTGAATATGTATTTGAAGAGTTGGTGCCGTGTTGCTATGTTATTAAGCTTTACTGCTGCATTTAAGAGCGTGGCAATTATGCAGCCATTTGTAATTATGCACATTTATTTCTTGCTGCCTTTGGGGTCATTAAGTTTTTTTGTGTTCTTCTTTTTCTTTTTCTATTAATGATTTTATTTTTAAGTTTTGTTTAGTTTTTACTAACAGTTTCTTGTTTCTTTGATTACTTTCATTCCCTTTTTTATACCCTTCACCATCATTAGAAGGGTATATATAAGTTTGTCATTCCGTTTGTAATTTCCACAATATAATTGTCCGACCCTATAAAGTATATATATTCTGGATCCTTATAGATAGCGGAGTCTATTAAGCCATGTCTGTCTGTTGAAATCAATTTTCTGAAGTCCCTAGATATCTTCGGGATCCAAATCTTCAATAATTCTGTCAGACAGGCTTCCGAGAAGTTTGCTATTTAAAATCAGCAAAAACCGGCCACAAATAACGGAGATATGAGCAAAAATCCGAGACAACCTCTGAAATTTTCATTAAAAAAACTAATGGCATTGATCACACAAAGTGTATTAATATTGTTACTAATAAACTCATCAACAGATGGCGTTGATCACACAAAGTGTATTAATATTGTTACTAATAACCTCATAAACAGATGGCGCTGATCAAACAACGTGTTTAAGTATGTTCTTAAACCGTAATATAAATGTGTAAAAAGACAGTCTGTTCATTTTTAATTGTGTTTGTGTACATTTAAATAAATAAAGACTCGTTATATTTTCTTCAAACTACTTGACGCTTTTATTTTGCAATTAAAAATAATCCGGTTTATTTAAAGGAAATAAACCACCGTTTTTAAAAGGTAAAAAACGTAAAAATATAATACATATATATATATAATTATGCATCCACAACAATGGTGAAGGGTATATAAGATTCGGCATAGCCGAATATAGCACTCTTACTTGTTTTAATTGCAATTATGTATATTGTAGTGTTCGTTTAGAATTATTTTTTTAATTTCGATTTTATGTTCCAAAGTTTAATAATCGTGACAAAGTTTTGTTGATGACGTTGCTGCATTTCAGACTCTTCAATATTCGTTTCGTTTTTGTTTTTATTATTAACTATAAGAATATTTAGTTTATCGTGCTCATGTGTATTTATGAGTTTACATTTTTATTAAAACTACAAAAAAAAAAGAAGAAAAAAACACACACACACATATGTTTTAAAGTAACGAATGCATTTCATTAAATCTAATGGTGTCACAGATGTCATCGTATTTTTTTGTTGTCGCTATTTTTCTTTTTCAATAAAAGGGTTCTTAATTAAAACCTAATTTTGTTTCAAAAGAAACCTTTATTAATTCCAAGTGAAACATTTGCTATTAATTGTGAAAAATACATGTATGTATATATTCGTACAGAAGTATGTCCATATGTTGCATTAGAAAAAGGTTTCTTAAAAAAGCTATGATAAGTTAAATCCTCACTTTTTGTTCCAACACTGTACATACCATATTGGTTTGCGAGCAATGAATCTCGAAAGGCTTTTAAGGACGCCAAAATTGAAAAGACACTCTCGGATATGTATATGTATATATCGAAGATGCAGTCGGGTATTGGATATGGTGCCTACATAGGCACAATGTTGCTAAGTAATAATATTGCTGGCTTGCCATGATTAATATTGCTATGGAACAATGTTTCTAGCAACATGTTGCTAAGGAAAAATCTTGCTAAAGCCTAGTACCCTGTTCAAATTTGGGAAAAATGTTGAACAACATTAATTATTTCATACGGAAATTTTAACGTGTATGTATGTATGTACTTTTGTAAACAAAACACATACAGTTGGACCTCGGTTATCCGTGATTCGATTAACCGGGAACATCAATTATCCGGGAAAGAAGCAGAAATTTTTTTTTGCATTGATTAACTGTGATTACCTCTATTATCCGGGATTATAAGCTATTTTTTTGATTACTTTTGAACAATCAAACAAAATGCGAGCAAAACGAGAAAGGGGAATTCTCTCATTTGCATACGATTAGTCAGTAATTTTTTTAAGAAATTATTAAACTTGAAATCTTTATGATTAGTTCAATTAACCGGGAAAATCGATTATCCAGAATGCTTCCGCCCCCGACCATCACGTGTAATCGAGGTCCAACTGTACATATGTTTTGTTTTTTTGTGAATGTAAATCGAAAATAAATAAAAGTTAAAATATTTAAAAATCTGTGTTGAATCGAAATCGTTAAATAAAAATGAATAAACAAATATTACTGGCCGTTTGTGCAGCAATTACAACAAGTAATAGATATTGTTGTTGCGACAGAAGAGCTTTTGGATGAAAATTCCACGTGAAACAATTGATACTTTAATTATTTCGCTGTGAAAAAATAATGTTGCCAGATACATTTCATATGTTTTTCACAAAATGAACTTCTTCAACATAATTTCATGTAATTGTTTTTAACATGTATTTTGACAACATTCCACTTGAAATTTTGAACAGAGTACTAGGCCTGACGAGGTAAATTGTTAGGATAATTAAACTTCACTGATACAAAAGTAATATGATATGTCTCCATTCATTGAGAAGTTGTAGTTATTTTACCAACTTTCTTTGTGACACATTCAAACGGAATATATTTCATTTGTTTCAAAACACTCAACTGTTCAGCAATTTCTGCAAATTTTGTTGGCTGACACCTTGTAATTTTAAAACAATTTTCTATATACCGACAAATTAAAAAATAATGATGAGCATAAAAATGTTGGAAGAAAAAATCTCACAGATTTTCCACAAAAAATAATAACGTTGAAACCAAATGAAATGATATTTTAAGGGAGAGAATGTTTTTGCAAAAGTCAACTTACCTGATGATAAATCCTTTTTTTTTCACATAATTTTTTAAAGGTTCTCATTTCATTTGTTCACAGGCGAATACAAATTTTGACTTTTTGCACATGGTTTTTCATACATTCAACTTTCAAGTGTATGAAGGAAGTATGAGGGAATTTGTGCTGTTGCCATAATGTGCGTTTACACATGCTGAGTTATTGTTGCGAACATTTTTCTGAGTCAAGTACCACTTCAGTTCACATATTGTATACTCGTATGAGTGAATCTGGCCAAAATTGTGCGACGAGTACACATACGGACAGACGGACTGATGGACGGACAGAGAGAGAGACAAATGCATTTGTAGCAAAAACCATAAATAGATAAAGTACTTGTAGCTGTGTGTAAATATTTTTTAAGAACGGCAATATAAAGGAATTTTTAAGAGTCGTTTTGTTCTTTTCTTCTTTTATTTTAATGAATGGAATACAAATAATGAATGAATGAATGAAAATGAGGATGAGGATGAATGAATGATTCTTGTTCTCGCTCAATCTCTTTGAATCTTTTCATTGAAAACAAAAAGTCAGCACTGTCTGCATAAGACACGAGTGGCTGTTGGGTATCTGGTTGAAGTAGTTGTTGTTATTTTAAGCGCTGCATAATGGGAGTGGCACGTCAATGGGATTTGCTGGATTACTATGCGAATTTTTCCCAACATTTCAATTTATTGCTGGGATTTTTAATATACTTACACTAACTAGTATTTTGTTTGACTTGACCACATTGTTTCAATCAGTTTTTCTTTCATTTATTTGAATGAATGAACAAATAAATGAATAGAAAACAAAACAAAGACACAAATTATTTTTCAACTCATATACGGATTTAATGAAGTTTCCATAGATTGATTGTCTCGTCTCTTTCATCTTACCTCTCTCTGCATTGTGGATCATTAGATTATGAAAGACTTAGCAGTGCGACGACACTATGCGTCGTAGAATATGTGTAAATGTCAAGATTTAGTATGTTCCTCTATCTTTTTTTTTTTTTGCATTTGTCTATTCCCCAAAGGGAATTGATTTCAAAAAAGCAGGTTGTAAATAAAAAAGATTAAATTCTTATTTGAGTACTATGAATGCTTGTTTTGCTATTGTTGTTAACAATTTTCTATGGGCCACTTGTGCCTAAGCCGATTTTTGACTTAAAAGTACTTGTACTTGTATCATTTTCAAGTGTTTCGGAGGAAATTCAGGTGCTTTGGTAAATGCCAAATAAATGATGACGAATGATTTTTTTTTTTTTTTTAATTTTTAAAACGAAAATAATTTCTGTTGTTTGGTACAAAATTAAATTTTTAAAATTAGCGTTAAATCGCTGCAATGCAGTTTTAGTATTTTTAATGGGAAAAACTCATGTTTTAAGAAATTCTTTTATTTCAATAATGTTTTTTAAAGCGTGCTACGTGTATAATTAATTAAGAATTTTGCAATATCATCAGACAAATTATGTTGAAAACTTTTCTTAATGCAAAAACATTTTAATTATCTTAATTTCTGGAACATTTTTTTGTAATTTTAAGAAAAGCAATTGTTTAATATTGTGAAAATATTTAATGTACAGAATAGGTAAAATAGAGACCTTAGTTTAATGACAAATTTAATTATCATGATATTTTAAAAGATTATATTAAAGATGTTATTAGCTAAATTGCCGAACTATCAGATGTCCATGGTAATGAGGATAAGCGGAAATAATGGCTTGATAATGTTCAAAAGCTTTTTCGTTGATCACTATTACTAGATAGATACGAGATATCGTTTTTACAAGTTATCATAACGAGGAATGGTAAAAGACGTTCGAAGTTCGTTGTTTCTTTTTTGGAACAGATGCTTAATCTACCTTCGTTCGTACTACTAAATCGTTTGGTTAATGACTCAATTTGGTTGAAGAGGGTACCACGCTTTAATTTCCAGTTATCTGAATTGGATTACGTATTTTACTATTTCACATGACAGCCTGGTAGGGTCACGATTATGTTTGTTGACCTTATATAGATGATTAATTATTATAGCACCCAGAGCCGAGGACATCATAATTGTACATGATGTCTGTAAAGTGGATCAAGAGATCACACAGATCAATGCGGCAGCAAGGCACTATTGCAATTATTGTATTGTATTGCAATATAAGTACGTATTGTGAAACATGGCAGAATGAAATGAGATTTCGAGGTCCGCAACAATCTCCACCTCAGCATTTTCAAGTATCCGATAAAAATGTATCTTTATATTTTGAAAAAAGTATGTTTGAATAGTTAGTACACAGAATAAAAATGAGTTTCAATTAAAATATTTGTGGAATCAATTAAAAATTTAATTGAAATCGGACCTGTAAACAAAATGATAGTATCAATTAAAAAAAAATTGATATATAAATGAAAATATCAGAAAAAGTAATTGAATCAATTAAAATTTTAATTGAAAATTATTTTAAAATCAATTAAAGGTTTAATTGAAAAAAACATGATTTTTTTCTGTGTAGCCTGATGATAATTGCAAATTAAAATTAGTATCACAACTGAACTCGAGAACATGGCAATACTGGCATAGTATAAAATTTTCCAAAAGTATTAATTACAATAACATTTATTTTAATTTTAAAGTACTTACAAGTCATAAAGACTCCGACGGATGTTTTAAATACAACGCCAATTAATTTTATTTCGTAAACATAATTAAAAAAACAAAGAAAATGTAAAACGAATTGCATATAAAAGAAATTAATGTAATTTCTTATATTGTAATTATATTTTAAACACTAAATGGCGCCGAGATCTTTATGACCAGAGCAGCGTTACACTTGTTAAAATTTCGTTTCATTCATTTTTTCATTCATTCTCAACAACGAATAATTCATACATACATACATACAATTAACAGCAACAACAATAAAAAAACAAAATGTTAAAAAGCACGATTCACATTCATTCATAAATTATTTACATACAAAAGAACATGTACATACATCCCAGCAAGCCATATGAGTCCGAAAAGAGTCTTTTCTGGCACCTTTTTCGGAGCGTTAACGCTCTTTATGAGCCCAAAAAACAATCATAATTGCTCCGAAAACCATCAGAAAAGAGGGACATTACATTCGAAAATGGTCCGTCAGAAAGAGCTCTTAGATAAAGTCAGAAAAGAGTATTTTATGAGGGCTTTTTTGGGCTCTGTGTAATCTTGTTTTTATCATTCTTGTGTGGTACAGCTATGTTTTTTTTTGTTCATACTGCCTGCCGACTCAGGACATTAACAAGCTAATTTTTCTTTCGCTCCGAAAATGCTCTTTTGTTGGACTCTTTTCTGACTCCTTTTTTCGGAGCGCTCCGAAAATGCTCTTTAGTTGGACTCTTTTCTGACTGCTTTTACGGAGCGCTCCTAGAATGGTATGCTGGGATACATACATACATATGAAATTTTTACATTAAAACAAACAAATAAATAAAATAATTCGTATGTACTATGTATGTATGTATATCGTTTTCTAAACTTTTGGTTACATGCGATCTTTTGTAAAAGAAGTATCAACAAACAGCAACAATATATGCAACAGAAGAAGAAGAAGAAGTAACAAATTCATTTTCAATTAAACATGATTCTTATGAGCTGGCATGCGATTTTTCTTTATGAAAAATATGTACATTCTTTTGTGTGTCACAAACCATAAAGTCGTCTGACATTGCCAACGTCAGTGGGACGAGACGCACTGATTGGCGCTTCAAACGAGTTGGAGGAATTTTTTTAGTTTAAAATGTTTGTTTCCTGTATTTTAGAAAATATACACGCAGTTTGTTTATTCATAAATAGTATGTAGAAATGTTGACATAAATTTTACATGACTGCTGTGCTCACATGAATGGAAATCACATTAACACCACGAATGACGAACATTTGATTACAAGTAATGAAGAAGGAAGTAATATTTAACACAATTTTACTCAAATTGGTCACTCTTTATTTTGATCTCGGTTGAACTATTGAATTTGAACATTTAAAATGTTTATGACCGTCTGTTTCTAATTCTAAAGAAACAAGATGTGAGATTCAAGGCCGAAAAAGATTAATCAGTCGAGCCCAATGAATATTCGTTAGAGCAATCAGACGACAACACTTGCCGTCCTGATTCATACGCTTACAACATGAAATCGTTCCGGTCGACTTTGCAGAGGAAAGCCAAGGGGTTAAATCCATCCAACAAAGACTACAATTAACCCATCAGAAATTTGTTTCATGACCACCAGACAACTCAGCAGATTCTTCCACGCCTACGCTTAAATACCTCGATTGGGTTTAACAAAATAAGTTAACTCATGCTTTTAGTTTAATAGAATTTTAACATTTTAGTTGACAACAATTTTTGTCTTCATTTCATAACTTTTTTTCTACCTGACAACGATTTGATTTAATTAAAACCGTTTAACAAATATTGAACAAATTCATTTTAAATACCACTAATTTTTTAAACAATATAATTTTTTATTTTCAATACAAATATGTTAATAAGTAACAGAAATGCAAATTTTGTTTGTATTGTAACAAATCATTAAATTAAATTAAATTCCACAGATCTTTAAGATAACACTTTAGGTTGAATGCCATTAAAAACATGCAATATCTATGTAGTTAGTTGATTGTTGTTTATAAACAAACAGAAATACATATACATATACATATGTATGTATGTATGTATATACACAAAAAAATATTTCAAAGTATGACACCTGAATTTCCCAATACGAACGAGAACAATAAAAATAAAAATCAAATAAATTAAATTAAATAAAAACAAATTAAATATAATGACAAAATAGTAAAAAGAAACAAAGTCAAAATAGAATATATATATATATATATATATATATATATATAACATATATATATTGATATAACAACTCATTAAATAACTCAAACAAGTGTCAAACTAAAATAATTGCCACCCAAAAATAGTATCTGGTTACAGAAATCGTAAATTATTTCAAGAGATACATAAGAAACGATTAGTTTTGCTTTGTTTTGTACTTTGTAGCTCCATCATCCAATTCAAATTCAAACTATCTCTCTTTGCCGCTCCAATGTGGTAGTAATAGTTTGGACATACCAAAGACACAAAAACAAGAAATATTTATGTTACGAGTATCGTATCGTAACATGTACGTACATGCATGTATGTATGTATGTATGTATTTGTTAAATACCACAAAAATAGTTAAGAGCCACGACACGCCACGCCACTTCACTCCATACAATTTCATTCCATTTGACTACAATCTATGCCATACCAGGCTAAATTACGCCAACGATGACATATTCACCGATACTTCTATCTCGTAGATCGATAAACACGATGAAATACTAAAATATCTCTTATGTGTGTGTGTTGCCTTCGAAGACAACATGTCTACAAGATTTAATTTGTAATTTTCTACTCAATGAATACTAAATGTAGATACAAAATTTTTATAACAAAAACATATAAACAATCATTTTAATCGTTTCTCCTAAAGATACAGCTCCCACAGATCACAGATCAGTATGATAATTTGGTATTTTGTTTGTTGGTGTTTTTTTTATTTTTTTTTTTATTTTTATTTTACTTTTCCATCATGTATGTATGTATGTATGTATGTATGTATATGTATGTACATACATATGTTGTCTGTTTGTGTAAATGTAAATCAATAAATTGTTTTCGAAATTTTTTTCTCATCAAAACTACATACCAAATGCTAAATATTTTACCAGACATGTGGGTTCAAACGAAATCGAAAAATCAATAAAAATCTTTGAAATAAAATAATTTGTTTCAAGATTTAGATACAAAATGCTGCACAGTGGGTTTTCCAAGCGTAACAAGCATTTACAAATATAACATTACAGTGGTGTTTTAAATAGTTTCTGAATGAATGTTTCTACGATTAACATTTCTGCTATCCTCATCATTTAAAAATTTAATAAAATAATTTAATATATCTAGAATCATATATTTTATAAAAACATGTAGTTTTAACAGAACAGTCCACTGTTACCAAAACTTCTCTCTTGGGAAAATCTTACGGTTACTGAGTAAATCCCGTAGATGTGTGACTGAGTTTACTACACAGAAAAAAATCATTGTTTTTTTTTAATTAAACCTTTAATTGATTTTAAAATAATTTTCAATTAAAATTTTAATTGATTCAATTACTTTTTCTGTTTTTTCTGATATTTTCAATTAAATCTCAAATTTTTTTTTTAATTGATACTATCATTTTGTTTACAGGTCCGATTTCAATTAAATTTTTAATTGATTCCACAAATATTTTAATTGAAACTCATTTTTATTTTTTTCTGTGTATATTTGACTAAGTGAAACTTAGGTTGTTCCGAAGCGTTGAGCCAATTATCGTGGGAACGCCGTTAAAGGGATCAGATGTTTTAAAACTAATTTTGACACTTGATAAATGTGTTAGTGCAGCATTTTTATACCAAGAACACCTGAGCTTCTGATCTTTAATATCCATAAAAAATATCTATGTAGTAAAAAAACGATATTGATTGCTACACAGAAAAAAAAATAAAAATGAGCTTCAATTAAAATATTTGTGGAATCAATTAAAAATTTAATTGAAATCGGACCTGTAAACAAAATGGTAGTATTAATTAAAAAAATGTGAGATTTAATTGAAAATATCAGAAATCAATTAAAATTTTAATCGAAAATTATTTTAAAATCAATTAAAGGTTTAATTGAAAAAAAACATGATTTTTTTTCTGTGTAGAAGCATTAAAATCGATCCTATTTGACCTCATTTAAAAATACAGCGATGTTTCTCCCTTGGCTTAGCCTCAAACTGAATAAATGTGAGTGGCAAATGTATTTGTCATCAGCAAAATAATAGATAATGGTGAAAGTTAGACATAGAAGTTTTTATAGAAAAATAAGGATTAAAGTAGGAGAATGAAAGGAAACTTGCTGTACAATTGAATTAATGTTGAATTAAAATTGATGAGATATTGTTTAGAAGTTTTTATAGAAAAATAAGAATTAAAGTAGGAGAATGAACGGAGACTTGCTGTACAATATTGTTTACAAAAACTTTCTTTCTTTTTTTTAATCTACTTTTCGAATCATCCCGAATGCTAAATCGGTACATAAATGACCATAAACTTCAATAACAAAGTTTGCCTACACATATTTCTACGTGTCAAAAACGGAATGGGAACTAAAACCGTCAACTCGTTCCAATCGACAACCCGCGATGCATAATCTTCATCTTTATTTATCACTTTTCAAAATAAAACAAATAAAATGTTAAATATTGTCTGCTCCCTAAGCGTGCGATTAAATGGAAATAATAATAATAATACAGTGACTGAATCTAGTTTTATTTTTAATCATGGTTGGAAACAATAAATTAAATAAATACGCATATAAATAAAAAAGCAATTAAAATCAGCTTATAACAAATTTTATGACTTTTAAAATTCTACAATTGAGTGCGGGCCCAGCAAGATAGAAATAAAATTCAACAAAAATGTTTTAATTTAAATAGTTTCAACAGAGATACAAATAAAAACAAATTCTAATCATAAAAAAAAGAGTTCTAAAATAAAGCCAAAACTCTAAGATGCTTAACTGGCCATTAACAAATAAATTAAATTAGAAAGAAAGAAAGATCGAAAAAAACTAGAAAAATGGCTACAAATCATTTTGAAAGCCATTCATATTTCTGTCATAAATCTTTGGCCAGAACAATAATAAAAAATCTTTTTTTTTAACAAATTTTATTTATACATTTTCAAATTCAATAGAAATTTTGTTATTTTCAATAAATATTGAGTTTCTGTAACAAACAATACAAGCGAGTTTTTATTGGTTTGTCCAAGTATCGATGTTATTGTTTCCAATAAACCCTGTATCTCTAGAGTATCTCTATCTCTTCACCTTTATTCTTACTTTTTTTTTACTTCATTTTCCAACTGGAGTATTGATTGGACTTTATTAAATGTAGCTGGTTGGTGTTGTTGCCTTTGTTGCTGTTGTTATTATCTTCATCTAAATGGGCCACACTATTGACCATTATGACGGATTAAAATAATAATAATTCTTTAGAGTTGCATTGTTGTTTATTCTTCATCTTTAATGACTATTAGTGTTTTATTGTTATTAATTTTTGTTATTTATTTGATTATTTTTATAAACATATTTAGTGTTCTGTTTTTTTTATTTTTTATTTGAAACCCTTTTCTTTTCTTTATGTTTCATAAATTGTAAAAAGATCTCTAATAGATGTAGTTTTTATTAAAAATACAAAAATGGCTTAATTATGTTATCACCACCAGTTGGGAAGTTTATTTTTATTCAGGAATTTGAATTAATAATACGAGTATCTATACATAGTATATTACGGATTTTTGGGAAATTATACAAATGTTTATAATAATAAGGGTGATTCATTTGGAGTATTTTGTTTCGTTTTAAATAAAAGACATGTTAATGATGAACAGGAAGAACAATCTTTGACATTTACTTTTTAATGATAATTGCATAATTGCAGTATTAGTCAAATGTCCCAATTTACATGAAGCAATTCTTTAAGCCAAACTAAGCTAAGCTGATAAGACCGCTTTCAGATTAGGCAACTTTATTTGTGCATGTTTTGTGTTTGTTGGTGTAAGAGGTGTGAAGGGGAAAGAATTACCGTGACTTAAGTACAGGCTTTTTTGTACTTGGCAATTCTGTTGTCTTGGGATATTCATTTGCTTTTGACATTGTCTTTTATTTCTTCTTCGTTGTGTTGTCTAATTTTCTCTTAAGAAAATTTTATATTTGTGAATAAATTTTTTATTAAATTAAAAAAATTATGAGAAAATAGAAGCAAAATGAAAAGGAACAACTAATCAATTTAGTTGAACAAAATGAATGTGTTTTTAATTTTCGTTCATTTTCATATTTAGAACGCTTCTATGCCTTCTGCAAGATTTTATCCACTGCCTCTTGTTGTTATTAGTAGGAAGCAAAGTTGCTTTTTTGCACAAATTTGTTAAACCTTAAAAAATGGCTTTAAACTACATAGCAAAACTGGAAGGAATTTCTGGTTTACAAACCCATTAGCAAATCTTCGTTATCACTGTCATCGGAATCTATATCAACCGCTTCTCCGATGCTTTCAAGTATATCTTTAACTAATTTTAATAATTTTTTTCTTCAACTTCCATTGTATACTGCAAATTTCAAATCACTCTCACAATAACAATGCATACAGAAATGAAACAAAACGTCAACAAATTAAGAAAATTCAACAGTTGCTGAATGTGAACACAAAACCAAGTTCAAAAGAAAATAAATAAAAATGAAAATTATACTTGCGCAATTAAAGTTGCCTAATCTGAAAGGGGCCTTACCGTTTAGACATCTTGGTGAGGGGAAGATAAGGCGAGTACACAGTGTTACTACACACTTGATTCTACGAGCAATTCGTGTTACTCTCTTATTCGTATTGCATATATATGTGTATACAAATGTATGTATACTATGAAATAAAAATACGAGCGATTTAAGCAATTATATTGTACTGTGGGAACACCAGAGAAAATTTAAGGAAAAAATTGTTTCAATCTTTTCAATAAAAATTGCTTCGTGTCAATTGGGACTAACAAATTTTTAAAATACAGCTGAATAATTTTGAGACGTTGTTGTGCTGCGTGCCTTTCCAGCATGAATTGTCAAACAATAGTAAAATTATTATTAGTCCCCGTTTACACAGGGAAACATTTGAAAGGGAAACATTTTGTTTGAAAGAGAGGGACGGGTGGGGAAGAGAATATGAAATTTGTTTCCCGTTCTCGGATGCACGTTTTGTGCTTTCATTCTTATTGTTTACATTTGCTTTGCTTTTTGACATTTGCTTTATTTCTTTTCGGCATGCTTTGTTTTATATTTGACTTTGTTTGAATAAAAATAAAAAAATAAATAATGTAAAATAAAATAATATTAATGTTTTTAAAAATTTTATTTTTAATAATTTATTTATTTATTTATTTCCCAAATCAAATATACATACTTACATTAGCAAATTAAAAACAGTAGAAATTAAAAAAAAAACAACACTGCAATTAGAGAAATGTCAAAAAACAAATATAGACTGGAATGTTTCCGACAACAATGTTTCCCTGTATGACCGCGAAGGAAAATACAAAAGAGAATTCCAGATGTTTCCCTTTCAAATGTTTCCCTGTGTAAACGGGGACTTATAAATTTTAAACATGTATTTTAAATTTTATATTTTTTTTTAGTAATCTTCTTTTTATTTCTTTACAGATCATCAATATTAAGGTAAGACAGTTCAAACATAATGAATTATTATAAAACAGACATCGGAAACGAATTTAACTTGAAATATAAATCAATCAATTACAACTATTCCACTATATTTTGTACATTTTGTGAATAAAGATTTTTTTTTTAAATTTTGCACAATTTACAAAAAGAAATTAACCTATAAAAGCAAACATTTCTGAAAAACAAATGAATGCAATAAAAAATCAACAAATTCCTCGAACTAAATACACGTATTGATGAAACTCTGCATGTTACATTCATATTTCCGCCAAATAATTTCATGTTTAAAAACTCATAATTTGTTTAGGCGCTGCTACGAAAGCACTACAACACCAAACAAATAAAATTCCCTTTAGAATCGGCAAAGTTCTGGGTAAATGCGAAAACATGGGCTGTTGTGGTGCAATGTGTGGCATTTAAAATGTGCGTGTTGCTATTTGAGTCTCGTTTGTACCACCTCTTGCACATTTACATACTGTAAGCATACGTATGCAAACGTAGGCTCCACGTTGCAAGTACTTTGGATAATGTTGTTGTTGGTTTTGGGCCAGTATATTGTTATGCTGCATGTGTGGATCCAAGTACGAGTATGTACAAGTAAATTGAATGTTTGTTTGTACCTTGCGACCAGACACATTGGTGCTAATGGGCCAATTCTGGCGTGTAATTGTTGTGTGTTGTTTGTTTATTATTAGTTTGCTAAATTTTGCAAACAGCAAGAACAACAACAACAATAACAACAACGACACTTACAGCAATAAAAAAGCAATCTCTTAAAAACATGTTAAAACAGTAAAAGCGAACAAAAAACAAACATGAAAATAGTTTATAAACTATGCACCAAACATGGGTTAAATGAATGAACATTTATTTCTTTTATTATGGTTTTGTTGAAACTAAATCGCGACTAGGAGATGGTCCTTCGAAACCGACAATTTTAAATACTACACTGATTTTGTAGTAGGTATTCAATTTATAAACTAACAAAGAAATATGTTCACATCTTAAAACTATGAGCAATATTAAACTATTTCTTACTTAGCAAACAGGTTAAGAGAGACAAATAAGAAAATGGTTTTCTAAATAAATTGGCTTTGGCCATGTTAACATCAAGGACAAAACTGTTTATACCAGTTTGACATATCAAAAAAAAAATAAAAAGTTTTATAATTATTATATAAATTATTCATATAAATTACTATGAATAGAACCTGTACCTATCCCCGAGTAACCAATCACGTGACTAGTTGTTTGTCAGTTAATTTCCCTTTAGGATATTTTCTATTAAACGGCCGGCAGATGTCTGTAGGGTGCTTAATTCTAAAACCAACGATCGTCTTGTATTTTTTTCGAGGCCAGCAAATAATTGCAGCAACTATAAAACCAATTGCCAGGAAAGGCACAAAGTTAGAAAAATGCTAATTTATGGCATTAAAACATTTCTATTAGTTTTGGTTCCGTAACAATTACTAGGCGCTTATCAAATTGCCAACATCTTGACACGGGTGTCGTGTTTATAGATTTTTTTTTTTTTTTTTGGAACTCATTTTCTTTTTTATTCGTATCTTTTAACTAACTATGCAATGAACAAAAGCACATATGTATGTATGTATGTACATACATATGTGTGTGTATGTATGTACTTGTATAAAATCGTATGTATACACCAAAACATACTCACGTTTTGTTTGCAACAAAGCCCTAAAAAAAGCTGCATAAACTAAACTTAATGCCACATACCAAAATCATGAAATAACCAACAATAGCTGCAGCAGCAGCAATAAGAACAATTGCCATGCAATTTTGTCTGTTTTTTGTTTTTGTTTGTTTGTTTGTTTGTTTTAGTTTTAAGTAAATAAACATAACGTGTGGGCAGGTGTGGTGGTGGCAATGGAGACGACACTTCTATGAGTTTGCGTGCTTAAACTATGAATAAATACAATATTCGAAAGAAAAATAAATCCATACAGACTTACTTACGGGCGTTTGGAATATATATAATACCAGACAGACAGATATATATGTACATATACATATGAAGATTTTCCAAACGTAGCAGCCAAATGTTTAGCTTGAATACTAGACAAAGTTCACACAGAGAGAAATAATTGATCGAACATGAATTGTCAAATATAGGATAGAAAATATATATTTATACGAGATTTAAATTAAAATGATTATTTCTATTTAATAGTTTCTTTTCACAAGCAATTAAATTGCTTGACCTAATTGCTTGTGAAAAGAAACTATTAAATATTAAAAAAAAGGTCAAATAAACGAACTAAATATGATTATTTCTAGTTAACCGGTTTACCCCCGGTCCACAAATTTAATCTTTGCAAAAAATATATTTTAAGTATTTTTCAAACAAAATTTAATAATTGTTTGTCCTTATTTTGATCGTTTCAAACTTTAAAAAGTTCATTTAAAAGAACACCTGTTACTACTTTTACATATTGTGTATATCAATTTGGCTCTCAAGGCCGTCTTAAGGCATGTCGGGGCCCCTGGGCACAAAATAATTTGGGGCCCCACTGGAAAATAAATAAATCGAATGACAAGATTTTTTCGTTAGGATTTTAAATTTATAATGTTTCATACAAATTTAATACATGTTAGTTAATGTTATAAGAAACATAACCTATTTAGGTGTTTATGTTCTGATTTAAATAAAATAAATAAAAGAATGAGGGTGCTGTAGCTTAATTGGTTAGCGCATTTGATCATTAAGCATGAGTTGATATTTGTAGCCCGGGTTCGATTCCCAGCCGCTGCCACTCAAACAACATCAGTTTCTGATAATTATTAGTTTTCTTTTCTATCCATCATAACTAATATTTATCTCAGCGCCCTCCTTCAGTGGTATAGCATTCAAACGCCACCGAAGTAAAATAATTAAATAAATGCTACAAAATCTGCTGCACTAAAAACAAACATTCTTTCACCACCTTTACTTCTTCAACTATCCCCTTTCCAAAGAAAGTGTTACTTCTCTTAAGAAAAAAATTGGCTACGCATCTGAAACACATTGAACAGCTTCAACACCTACCAAATTTAACGAATGTGCCGTATACGTATACGTGTACACATATCTAACATTTTAGACCCTCGATTCAAAAAAAATGCACTTTAATGATGCAATAGCCGTTGCCAATGCTGTATCAAAGATCAAGGATTTAATGAAAAATACTCTTTTGCAATATCAAAATATTGAATCTGACTCAGAAAAATCCGATAAAAGTGAGAATACTTCTTCATTATGGACTAGCCATTGTAAACTGGTTCATAGAAGATATATTGTCTGATGAACTTTCAGTTTAGTTGAGGATGCCTGTTGGAAGACTGAACGAAAATCCGTTGGATATTTGGAAAGATTATAAATCACAGTTTCCCAAGCTTTGCAAAATCGCTTCAAAATACCTTACAATGGTGGGAACATCGGTTCCGGTGGGAACATCGGTCTTAACAAAGAAACTGATTGAGTGGTGAAAGACTTGGTAAACTTTTATTTCTAAACAGTATTGGGAGATGTAATATAAATTTAAGATTTTTCGAAAATATAATAATAATAAATAATTAAAAAAAAGCAATCGATGTATAAAAAACATCGATGTATTTTATGAAATATCGATGCAACATCGATGTATGTTTGTGATGCATCGCATCGAAAAAACATTGATGTTTTTTTACAGTGTCCATCCCTAGTGTAGGGTACACGTTTATTATTGATTCCTTCTTAATGTTTTCAAAATCCAAAAACTTGTTATGTGTATTAAAGTTCTCCCTTTCTTGTACATTTCTGCAACAATTGTTAAAAATCGCAAACATTTCGTTGCGTGTATTATTTTCTCAGCTCTCTTTAGATTTTGTCGTTGTGTATGTATTTGCTTTAAAGTCTGTGCATTAATTAATTAATTAATTTGCAACACAAATGAATTCGTAATTATATCATTTACGATTGTGTTTGTTGTTGTTGTTGTTGTTGTTTTTTACTCATTTATTATTGTTGGTGTTGTTGTCGTTGTTGTCGCCGTCGTCATCATTTTTTATCACCTTCATTTGCTACTGTTGCCACTAACAACAACAGCAAATGCTTCATATCATTATTATTTTATTTTAAATTTGAAATTTGTGAACGAGCGTAGTGGCATGTGTGTGTGTGTGTATTTGTATAATTGTTGTTATGTATGTTGCAAGTAAAGAAAACAAAACGAATGAACGAAGTCTTGTTGTCTGACATTATTTGACATTTCACGTAACAACACTCACACGCAGGATAACATGCGATTTTGTTTGTTGGGCTACAAAATTTGTCGTGCTTTAAACTCTTGTTAAAACTTGCTGCCACAGTGCGCCATCAATACTGCAACAACAACAGTAACAACAAATTTAAAATAAAATTAAATACAGTAGCAACACGATATATTGTACTTTTTAATGTTGTTGTCGTTCTTGTTTGTTGCTGATGTTATATTTGGTAAAAAATGTTCATTTATTTTCTTCTTTGTTTCAAGTTTTTACTTTAGCAAAAATTTTAATTTATTGAGCAGGACTTGTACGAGTATAGCATTTAAAAGGGTTTCCTCGAATTTCTGTTTGCAACAATTCTGTAGCTTGCAGTTCGTGTTGCCTGGCATATAATTTTGTCTTGTCATTTATTTAGTTTTATATTTTTTATAAGTATGTATGTGTGTGTACTCGTATGTACTTCTTTAAAGTTTTATTGAATCATGGCATATGAGTATACAAAATTATACCAACTTCATACATACGAGTAATAATTGTTAAATATACATATGTACATACATATATTTAGGTATGTTGTGAATTACTTAAATCAATAGAAATGAAAAGTAAGTCGGATGGATATATTATTTAATAAAAATTTACAATTATGTAAATCGTATGCATTTCAGAGTTATTGAACTGTTTTAAGTGAATTTGAAATATGCAGTTCAAAAGGTTGTATGATAATAATTAGAACAGGAAAGGGTCTGTTTGGGAGCGAATTTTCCTACATAACGCTAGACACTGATGTTCTTTGTCTGTTTTATTAGCTTTAGGAGCATTGTAATGTGAGGCGTTCAATATTTATTTTTATGGCATTCATTCAAATTCCAATTTTTTGCTCGGTCGTTACAATATGATGGTTCTTGATCCTGTTTCCCTTGAACTTTTTAAATACTACCGTGCTTCCGTGTGTTAATTATTTGTTGAAATTTAAATAAACTATTAAATATTCTGACATCTTTCAACATATTTGTACATTTTTACAACCGTGACAAATAGCGCTCTTTAAGTTTGTCTTAAAACTTTAGCTTTCTCCCGCACAATTGCGTTTGGGAAAATGAATGTCATAAATTTGGCAACATTTTTCTGTTTCCCCTTGAAAGTAATATTAACATAACACACACAAATCACAGCCACACTTCGTCAATGTCAAATGAAATATTTCTTAATTGCTAAAGCATACCACAATCATTGTGTTTTATTAATTTTTTTTTTCGCTTTTTTCGAAATTGTTTTTCGAAAAAATGATGACAAAAAAAAGAGGTAAAATGAAAAAATGCAAACATTATAAAAATCTGCTCAGCTTGTTAAAATTCCTTTTTATCACAAAGCATACGACAACAAAAATGTTGTACGAAAGAAAAAAAACAACAGCAGATTTGTACAAATACGAAAATATTGAATACGTCGAAATAGGAAAAAAAGGAAAAAGCAAGAGCATCATCATTTCTGAGATTTTTGCCAAGATCGATCACACATGAATCACATTCATAATGACAACGAAGAGGAGAGAAATCTTGACAAAAATCACAAAACGAGATGAAACCAAAACATACGCTGACTGCAACACTGCAAAATAAAATGAAATAAAATCAAGCCAAACCACACCAAACAGTGGCTAAATGACTGAGCGCCAATTAAATAGTTGACAAATTATAGAGGTGGCCTAAAGAAGCAAAAAACCCTCATTGCAACACACATGATTTAGTTGCAACTTTTGCCTGAACTGAAAGAGGAGCAGAGCAAAGCAGAGCAAACGAGCTTCAAGGCAAATCTATAACGCAGACGAGTCAGGGATCATTTGTGTTGCTTTTTTAAAAAATTGGTATTAAAAACAATTAATTTCGAACACAAAAGCGACAGGACACCAGCAACCAAAAAAAAAACAACAAGAACTAAAATCATGTTTTAAGCCTATAAAAACTAATAAAATTAAGAATAATAAAACGAGGCAACAACTACAAAAACAAAACAAAACAGAAAAAGATCTGTAAAAAAAGAAGTTGCCATTACCAAACCAAAAAAGTATAAAACTTAACAAAAAAATAAAAAAAAGTAGATGATGTCGCATGAACAAAATACTGCTTATTGCTTTATTGTAACAACTGAAACGTGACCCAAAAACAAAAGATTGTTGTTGACATATTTTTTTTGCTGCAAACACACACACACATTTGTAAGTACATATATATATATATTCTTTAAAAGTTGCCAACCAAAATAAAACAATATTGGCAACATTAACAAAAAGCAGCAATAACAACAACTCAAACAAAAAAAAAAAAATGGAGAAAACAACATACAATCAACACAACAATTTGGTAGCAAATCAGCAGGAAATTACCGCAATTGGTTGTTTTTGATCGAATATCGGCGACAATCAATCGATCAATCCAACTGATCAATCTAAAAACACAACAAAAATCGACAAGAAGAAAAAAAAAACAAAAAAAAAAAAAACTTTAACAAAAAAAGAAAAAAACTACAAAAAAATTGGGATGGTAACCAGTGTATTAGTTTGGAAAATGTTTATAAAACGTACAGTGTGCTCAAGATTTAGTGCTACAAATATGTAGTTGTGTTTATTGAAATTCCGGAAAATTGAGTAATGTGGACTAATTCCACTAAAGATCACTCTGTAGAACTGCAATGACTTCTTTTTTGGTCTTAACTTGAAATAAATTCGAATTAATCAGTGTTACATACTTAGTTTCGGCAGTACAACTATCCCCAAATCTTTGAATGAGAACACGCGTTAAATGCTTTAATAATTATCCAAATAGTGTCCTTGTTGTTCGGAAGCTTTTACTCATCCTCCACTTGATTATCTTTGTCAGAAAGATGTGCTTGATGCTGATCTAAGATCGTCTAAGGGGGAAAAAGTATTTTCGTTTATCATTTGCAAAAATCCAATTTTAAACTTTTTATTCAGGGGTGTCATAGAAACCAATATTGCCAGAATTGGTTTTAAAACCGACAAGAAAAAATGCTTTGGTGTCATAGGGCACTGCTACACGTTCAATAAATATTGAGATATTTCTAGTATCATGATAGTTATTGTATGTGTAGCAGTGCCCTATGACACGAAAGCATTTTTTCTTGTCGGTTTTAAAACCAATTCTGACAATATTGGTTTCTATGATACCCCTGATTATTTTGTTAAACAAATTCTAAAATATAAGAATTCATCTTTAGAGTTTTATTAAAGATATATTTGAGAATGAAAACCAAAAGAATTAAATTGAAATCCACATGAAATTCCCTTCCCTACCTATGATTGAAATTGTAAGGATTTCGGAAAGAATTAAAATAGATTTTGTATGAAATATTATTTTAACAGTCAGTATGTCTTCAGGTTAAAAAATAACTAGACTTGGTGAAAATGTGGGTTAATGAGGTTTAGTACAACTGAAAGAATGGCATGTTGACAACATTTATGTTGTCTAATGCTAATCACAGGTATGGGAAATTCATGTGGATTTTAATTTAATTCTTTTGATTTTCATTCTCAAATATATCTTTAATAAAAATTATATTTCATGAACCTATAGAAACCTGTATGAATTACTCTGTGTGGCACTGCATCATGTCTGTCCCCATCTTGTCTCTATGTTGCTGAACTGTTTAAATGCTGTCGTTATTTTTGCTGGTGGCTGTTGTTTTTCCATTCGTCTGAAAGACAAACGAAGCCATGGATGGATGATGATGCATTCCAAAATGACAAAACAGTTAAAAAATAATTAATTGCGTTACCTTAAATGGCTAAAAGCAAGTTTTTTTTTTTTTTTTGCAACTACTGCTGCTGTTGGCTGTGCACCACTGGCTTGGTGGTTGTACTCTCCACATTTAGGATGTTGATGGCTGTTGTAATTGTATCTCTTGCTGTAGTTTGGTTCATTGGTTGGTTGGTTGGCTGAAAGACTGGCAGAGTTGCAAGTGTATGTTGCAAGCTGCAACAACATAACAACAATTTGCGCATTGACATGTGTGTGACCATTTTAGCTTTTTTTTTCGTTAATGTTTATTTTTACTTTGGTAAGTTTTACTAAATGTTGTTGTTGCATTATTATTGTTGTTTTATTTAAGGCAAGAAATAAAAATTACTTTTGGTTTCGTTTTTCTTTTTTTGGTTGTTTTTGTTCGAGCCTTAAATAAACGCTCACACAAAAAAGTACCAACTCTTAAGAGGAATGCGACCACTTTAAGTTTTTTACTAATAGCTCTGCAAACTCCTTGCATACTTGCATGTGCATTCATCATACTCGTACTTTGCTCCTAGTTGTTTGGAGGCATTTTATTGTAAATTTAGCCTGCTGTGGGCCATTTTTTGTTAGCACCTTCTTAACTAATACATTGCCACATTTGCCAAAGTATTTTATTGGGTTTATTTTTCCTGCAACTCTCTCTCCTCTGTGACCAAAAGACACTTTGTTTGCTGCTGAATTGTTGTTCATGTTGTGTTGCTTTTTTATTGAATTTTAACAAGGAGCGAGAAAGTATGTCACTTTAAAAACAGGCATAATGACAAATGAACAAATTTTAGCTAATCCGACAATATAATTTAGTTTTGTAGCGTTGAAGGCAACAGAAAGTGAAAGATTATCCTACAAGAAAGCAAATATAAAATAAGTATGTATACAAATCCGAGTATGTATGTATGTATGTAGGTGCAATGTATGGGATGGTTTATTGGGAACTTCGAGCCGTATTGTTTGGATTATTTCCCCTACACACGTATTTCCAAACTGCAATTTGCAATTTGCAGTTTTTCACTCCAAAAACACCAAAAATAATTTGTTACTATGTAGATATCTCTGCAAATTGTACTTAAACATTTTCATTGCCCGTTGTTTTCTTTAACAAATAAAAACGATTTTCTTTTATAAAGATCTATTTCATTTACCTGCATCTTCAATCTTGTTTTCTTTGTATGCCACATCCCACATTTAAACCATAAATTTAAAATTGGGTTAAAACAATTTCTCTCGCTTACAGTAACTTTATATTGACAACAAATTAAAAGTAAACTTTGTTTATTCAATTTAAGCATCTCATTTGTTCAATCACTATAAATCACTCAACTAACTTTAATAAACCTACAAAATACACACAACCAAAAGATACAATACTCGTTCGTTCCTTAACACAATATAGACAGAGGGCAACACGAACAACAACACAAAAAGATAAAGATTATTAAACATTGATAAAGACTAAAACTATTGAAAATTAACAACATTTAGAATGCTTCCAGATTTTATTTCACTCCAAAATACAACAACGACAACAGCAACTACGAATTTGTTGATTGTATAAAACAAGAACAACAACAACAACAAAAACAACAACAACAAAAACAACAACAACAAAAACAACAACAACAAAAACAACAACATTCATCCATCGATATCAACATCAACAATAAAACCAATTGGCCTGATAACAATCGATGAGAAATCTAATCAAATTTAAATATTATTACATGATGATGATTTCCTCGAATTTGTAGCTGAAAACTAAAACTTGAGTTGTAAAAAAACGAAAGAAACCAAAATGAATTTAACGAACATTTAAAAGAAGCTAAAACAAAAACAAACGTTGAGAACATTTTTCAAATAATTAATTTTAAACTAATGAACAGAACAATATACCATCAATGAAATCAGAAACTATAAAATGTACGTAGGTTGTGCCATAATTAATTCGATGATAATTCCGCATAAAGAATCTAATCTAACTGAAATATGTATTCGAATCCTATTGAAAATTATAATAAAACAGGAACAAAAAGCGAACGATTTCTTTCCTGGTAAAATATTTTGCTCCTTCTTTATTGAAGTAAAGATAAGATTTCAACTATAATTTAAACCAGGTCTTTCATGAGTAACCTAAAGTTAGTGTCAGTGTTGCTTTAGGTTTGTCCGTTTCTATCATCGCTTCTTGTTTGCCTTTCAACTGCAAAAATTGTTTAATAAATAATGGAAGTTTGATTGTTTATGGCCTGTTGTTGATTTTCGTTTCTCTTAAACTCATATGTACTCGTATAAGAGGAAAATCCATTTATTAGATCCAACTCCTCTGAATTCGCCAGTAAACAGATGACCTTCTTTCAATTTTTATTGAAATATCTAGTCAAAGAATATGCTTTCCACGAATCTGGAAATATATTCACAACAAAGATTATTCCTGATCATGTCCATACTATTTTTCTTATTGATTTTACCGGCGGTCACAGGCATATTTGGAATATCGAAAAAATATGCCAAATCTAAATTCAATCCTATAAATCACATCACACTATTTTTGATAATATATGAAGTTAAAAAAGCTGCTAAGCTCACTCTTCAGTCTTGTCGAATTTAATTTACCATTTATTTATGAAATTCATGCAGACATACTCGTATTAGCTGTTGACTCCCTTTTAGAGTCTTCCCTAGATGTTTCTATTTCAAGATTATTTACAATTCAGCAAAATATCCAAGTATGTACTTAGTTTCCTCTTCATTTGCTACTGATATCGGAATTTAACAACTTCGCATATCAGCCCACGTATCTTGAACAAATATTTAAAACTACAACTTTACTATACACAACACAATATCTTAAGTACGGTTGGAAGAGGTTAAAGTGTGGACGACTGAGTGAAAAGCAGAAATGGAATGAAACGAAGCAAAAGAAGTAGAAGGAAAAGAATCATTGATTCAACTAAACGATACACTATGTTTCGACTAATTAGCATTTCTACTAAAATTCCACGAGGCCAATTAAAAAATACATTGGAAAATAACAACAACACAATACAATACATACAACAATACAACAACTTCGACTACAACAACTAAATAAAAACGAATGGCGATAATTTACCTACATCATCAATGGGTTTAGGTTTTTTATTTACATGCAGATGTTTATCTTTTTGAATGAATTGTGATTGAGTCGAACGGAGAAGTCACTGTCAGTGTTGTTGTTGTTGTTGCTGTTCGTACAGCAACAGTGGTCGTAGTGGTAGTCGATGAAGAGGTTCAAATACATGGGATTCTTAAGGTATTTGTTGTTGTAAAACACCAACCTTCTTTAATAGTTCTGATTTCACAGCAGGCAGTGATATACATTTTAAAACGTTACCACACTACTGTTGTGGCAACAGCCACACATTTCAGTTATATTCTCTACAAAGGACAGTCAGCCACCAAATTGAATTTCTATTCCCCCACCCGCTCCTTAACTCAAGCAGCTCATTTGTGATATCACAACACATATAAACGATTCATAATTAGAAAAACAGATTTTTTTATTTTTAGTTCGGTTTGTGTGTGAATCTTTATCATCCCATAGGCAACGATGTGTGGCATTGCCACATTTTAATCGATACAGAGAAAATGCAGAGTCGAAAATACAGGAACTCAACACCACCACCACCACCACCAGGTAGGTGCTTAAATTAACATATGACAACATTGTCAAACAATTAAAAACATCCTCTACTATGAACTTGAGTAAGAAAACGAGTCACAGTTTCAGAGTTAAATATGATTTTGGATAAGTCTTGCGTATATGTAGCTGAAGAAGCAAAGTAGTTATTTTCGCTGCCATTAACATCGTGGTCGCCGTTGTCAGCCACTAAAATGTTAAAAGGCTGATAAACGCATGTTTTTGTAAATGTCATGTGAATATCTCACAACTCCAGGAATGGTTTAATAAATTCCCAATATAATCACCTTAAAACTGTATATTAATTCTCACCTTTAACATGAGTTAATTTTATACAGTGGCTCACAGCTTATTTTATGCAGTGCAGTACAGTAGAAATTGACTGTATAAAATTAGCTGTGACGTGTAGAACTAGATTAGATTTTTACTTATGGAGCTTTGAAAACAAATACATAAATGGACTGTAGGCAACTGTGTATAGGAATTCTTAAAGCGAAGAAATAAGTTAAAATTAACCCATTAAGTGACAAAGTTTTCATATAAGTTTCACATTTTAACATTTTATTTCTGTACAAGGAATGAAGTATGCTCAGTTACTATAACAAAATGTACACAATACTACTTAATTATTATTTAAAGCTTAGTGTAGTTAAAGTTAACAATATGATTTCCAAACTGCAAGTCCTTAAAGGGTTTATTTATCACTCAACCATTTCAGCGCCAATAGCAATATTAAAAGGAAATGAAATTTCATTTGATTGGAATTGTTTTTTTTTACTTTATTTTTTACATATACATACGAGTACATACATACAGATGTATGTATGTAGAGACCCTTACTCGGTCATTGCTGTTGCTGCTCAATGTAATCAGTAAAATGTTGTAGTTTCTTGTTTTCAACTTTTTGTTTCGTTAATATTTATTTAGTCTACAACATGTATATTTATTTCCAAGTATTAATTACTTTGGCTTCCGAAATCACAAGAAACCTTAAATTACAAAAAAACAACAACATATTCATTTACATATTAATGTCATTTTCATTAAACTACAACTGAAAGGCAGAAACAAAAACTTACAACTGACTGAATTAATTGACGAGAAAGAAATCAACTGAACAAATTTATTTGATCGCCCAGAACAAAATCGTCATGATCATTTATAACAATCAGAGTTATTTTTTTTTTTGTTTTGTGTAAAAACGAAACTAATTTGGTTATTCTATAAAGATTTGTATGTATGTCTGTATATTGAAAATCAAAATTTTATTCATTAAATAAAGTTAAGTTAAAGCCATGGTGTAACTATACAAGGTGAGTGCAGTAGCTATTAAGTATGTCTATGTCAAAAATAATACTTTTTCAGGTGTTTTTTGACAGTAGTACATTATTTTGCACATATTTTCTGTATTGTGTTGCATTTGTTGCCGATTTGCACTCACCTTGTATAGTTACACCATGGTTTTAACTTTTTTAAACAGAAAATTATTTCAATATTTAAAGTTTTATGCGTCCAAAGGTTACGCTATACTTTCTGTTATAATCAGGCATGTGATGGAAATCGATGAATCAGTTTTGGAAATACATTTTAATGCATTTATAATCTAATTTTTAAAATATTTGTTTTAAGATTCTCTTTAGTAGTGATAAAAGTTTTGCAATACAGAAATATTACGAAAAAATTGACTTCTAAAACTCATTCGTTTTCGATATCGTTTTCCATCACATGCCTGAATAAGTTGGTATTTACTTTTACAGCTCCTGAAATAAATTTGTACAACCGAGAATAATGCAATAATGTGGATCCAAACAGTTCTTCTGACAAATTTGACCATAGCATTTAGTGGCACATTTTTACGTCAGTCAAGATCATAAAAAAGTGTCCACTAATCATCAGAATCCCGGTTATTTCTACAAGTGATAATCGTAGGTCACCTGAGTTTTATATTTTTTAATACCCATTCATAAATCACACTCGTTAGAAATTTTAGAATAGAATGTTTCCCTATTTTTAGAAGCTGTATTGTAAAGATGTGCAAAATGGTCTTTTCGTTACCACATCCTATGAGCATACGAAGGCAGTGCTCGATGTATAGGTATCATGCGAGGTAGACAATTAACGTCCGCCCCGTTTCAGTTGCTTTCCTTCAGACAACTGCGTCTTACATGATCTTTGCTGTTTTAATACCAATTTACACGAAACAAGTCTTTAAAATAAGCTGATTACATTTTAGTCATAGGAGTGAGGAAAAGATAAGACAAGTACACCCTTGATTGTACGAACAATTCGTAGATATGTGTATGCAATTGTGTGTATACTCTCAAAAAAAAAAAAATTAAGCGATACGAATTGTGCTGTGTGAACACCAAAGAAATTTCAAGAAAGAAATTGTAGCAATCTTTTCAATAAAAATTGCTTCGTGTAAAAATGGACGATAGGGGTGATTATGAAATTTTTGTCGCTGCGATTCTTGTCGTATATTCTTTAAAATTGTATTTGCTTCTACATTGTGAGATTTTTGTTGCAGAGATTTTTTGTGCATGTGTACCTACATGTTTTTATATATTTTGTAGCTAGCACATACATACATGTATGAAAATAAATAACAACGAATGAGGGAACAAATCGTGTCTCACGAGTACATGCATATGTGTACCCCTTTTTATACGACTCACCGCTCTCGCCTACAAAGCGAGAATCGCAGCGACAAACATTTCATAATGTAAACCGGGACTAATAGATGAAAATGACCCAAACAGCACAAATAATGCTGGCAAAGCTCGTAACTTATTAGAATTTCATAAAATCCTCAATCACTCTGTAGGGTGCATTTGTAAATGTAAGCACACATATCCAAATATCTTTATTTGTGATATTTTTTTGGGTTCATTAGCAATATTTAAAATCGTCTTTATCATAATCATCATCACTGTCATTATGATCATCTTAATCATTCAACATAATTAATTTGTCAGTTATAATGTTTTCAAATATTTCTCATAATTTAACTTCTGTCTTTCTGTCTTTCTTTCTTTCTTTTTAAGAAATTCTTCGGTTTTTTTTCTGATTTGTATTTCGATTTTTTGTTTGTGCTCTAAACTCCAGATTATCAGAATTTGATAACTTTATTATTAATAATAATCATCTTTTTATTCGTAGTGGTTGTATTTTTTATTTCTGTTTGTTATTTGATAATTAATATTGTCTGTGGGTTTTCGTGTTCTCCAAAATGTCTACAAATTATGATTTGATTAAGATTTTTGTCACTATATTTATGTTTATTTCTTAATATAGCTTCGTTTTTTTTTTTTTTTTTTTTTTGGGTATGATGGCATTCGTTTAGTTCCCAGGAACTCTGCATGTGTTTTTAATTTGCTGCTCGTAACGTGATTTAATTTTTTTTATATTTTGTTAATGCAATTAAATTTGGTTGGTTGTGTTTTCAAGACAAATTATATCGTTTGGCTCGTTATCAAAGTTTGAATATCAAAATATTTTTTATTTTTGTTTCAGGCGTTTAGACATGTGGCATATTTATTTAAAATGTTTGAAAAATTTAGAGGGAAATAAAAAACTTAAATTAAGTTGTTATTATACATATCTATATGTACTCGTATTGTGTTTAAGGTTCCAGGAAGTAAAAGACAAACAAATATTAAACATTTAGCTGGAACATATCAATATTTAAAATCTTCAAATGAAAATTAGTTGTTATCAATAATAAAATCAAATCCAAAGTTGCAGTTAGAAGCACTTCCAAGAAGTTGAGTCGTAAATGAGGAAGCTTCCACTGGACTATATTAATTGAAGTTACATTCTATAATCCTGTAATATACAAAATCAATTCAGAACAACTTGTTAAGTCAGATTCGCCATTTCCTAAAAGTTCTTCTAAAATGTAAACAGTAAAATGTTTATGTCGCTTTAGCATTTTATTATTAATATGTGGGTAGTATGTAGTATGTTTGTTCATTTGTTATCAAAAATCTTAAAAAATACTTTGCATTTTTATTATAAACAAATTAATCACACCTAACAAATTTGTCTACGCCAATAAAAAACACACAACAACTACAAAAAAAAAAAAAAAAACATAAAAATAAATAAATAAAGAAAAATTATTAATTAAGCTAAAAAAAAGCAAACAGCACGAAAAACATTCAAACCGTAAAGAAATGAAACAATACTCGTTCAAAGTCAAAAAAACGTATAAACACAAATTCGTTTTGTGGTTCTCAAATCATTTCTTATTTTTTTTAATTTTTTATTTATTTATTTATATTTTTGTATTGTTTGCACGATTATAAATTCATTGCTGTTTGAGTATTTTTATTTGCATGCAAATTGTAATCAAAATTAATTAGTGAACATTTTTATTGTTTAACAAATGATGATGATGATGGCGACGATGACGTTGTTTAAGTGGAGCGTGGAGTTGCCTTAACTCGAACTTAAACTCAAAGTTGTTGGTAAAATAGTGTTTAGTTTGGTTGCAAATGACTACAACCAAACGACTGTCACACTATATGACTATCTAGTTTAGTTTAACTTACATGAATAAGTATATTAATTTGCATGAATAATAAATATTGTTGTTAATAATCATTTAGCAAAAAATCTACTGAGCCAATAAATAATAAAAAAATATATTTGTGTTTAAATAAAATATTTAAATTCACAAAACAATTTGCATAAATTTCATCATCACCACCACCAACCACAAAATGAGAACAAACCGTACAAGGCAACAATAAACAATAAACAACAAGTTCTGCTATTGCAAAATCCGAATTTATTAACTTTAATAACTGAATTAGTTAAACAAATAAACACGAAATTAATCGATTAATATAATTTTAATAATTTTTCGTTCAAGTTGACAGTTTGTGAAACTATTCCAACGAGTTTATATCACAGCATCACACTTATTTTGTCGAGTATTTGTGCAATGGGAAATTACTTTAATTCATATAGTTTGTGCGATTAATAAAACGCATGTGGAAAAATACACCTGTTGTTCGAAACAAATTCCACAAATTCACCACAGTTCAGAACCATGGTCATCAATAGCCATGGTTACGCCTGGTATCGTTGATTTTCGAAAGAAGTACATTCGGGCTTCTTCTTTTGTCTGTTCATCCATTTTGATACTTATCCATTTATGGCATAATTTCTCTTCGATTGCAAGTAATACTTCAGACAGAAGTTTTGAAAAAGTTGACTGGGAAATATTAATATGCCAATCCTTGCCGACTCCATGTTGGTAATTTCCTTCAGCGAAGAAAAGAAGGGCTGCTGCCAGCTTGTCAACAGGCCCTAAGCATCCAAGCCGTTATTGCTGTTTGATTTTGTCTTCCAATTCAGATAAAATATATTTAAATGACTCTTTGTTGATTCTAAAATTTTTCCTAAAACTTCTTTTGGTATTGTAAATTTTTAATAAACATACATAACTGGCATCATTAATTTTAAATATATCCGGCGTGTTATCTCTTTTTTATTTAATTACTTTAAGATTTTCAGGTTGTGCATTAATTAAAAATGCACTCGAATCCATCTCAATTTTTATTTTTAAATTATATTTTTGTTTTTTTTTTTTATTATTTTTCTTTGTATTAATTAGACAGCTGTTTTCAATGTTTATGTTTTTCATAAGAGATTACAAAAAATCGATTACTGCAAACGATAATTCTTCACTCGTATTTTAGAATATGTCGAAGACGAAATGTCGAAAGTGAACGTTCGACGACGGAGAAGTGAAGGGCGTATTCCCGAATAGACCTGATTAATTTATTTTTGCTTGTAACTAGTGATGGCACGATTAATCGAAAAACTAGTAATAATCGATTATTTTTCCTAATCCGAAACCAAAACGTTTTATAAAGGAAAACATATGTAAAGGGTGTCCCAACTAGAATGCAATTTTTAAATTTTAAATAAAACACAGATATTTAAAAAAAAAATCGTGAAAATAAGGTTATGTATGGAACAAGATATCGTGCAGATGGCCGCCGCGGCACATAAATGCTGCGGTATTTCATTAATACAGCGTCCAATTTCCTCTTTTAAGGCTTGAGTCGTCGTCGGCTTATTCGCGTAAACCATCGACTTCAAAAAACCCCAAAGAAAAAAATCTAAAGGTGTTAAATCGCACGATCTAGGCGGCCAATTCTGGTCTCCAAAACGCGAAATAACACGACCGGGAAATGACTGATGCAGCAATTGAATTGTTTCTCTGGCTGTATGACATGTGGCGCCGTCTTGTTGAAACCACATGCCCTCCACATTCATTTCTTCAATTCTAGGCAAGAAAAAACTGGTTATCATTTCACGATACCGAACACCATTGACTGTTTGCGCTTGACCTGCCTCATTTTTATAAGAAAAAAAGGTCCAATGATTCCTCCAACCCAAAAACCACACCACACAGGTCGATCGACCTGGTCGAAGGCGCGTTGTTGTCTTTACATCACTAACAGACCCAGTTTAGGCAAATTTATACATTAATCTCTTTACAGTTGACTCTTTTGGAGCAGTATTGTGACCCTAAATTGTTCGCAATTTGCGAACTGTAGATGCAAAACTTTCACCATTTTGGTAAAACAATTTCACAATGAGAATGCGTTGTTCATTCGTGTAGCGCTCCATTTTTACTAACCTCGTACCTTCTACTAGCAAACAACAACAATTGTTCAAATGCCAAACAATGACATTTCGAATGGCGCGGAATTTAATCATTATTGTTTGAACTTGAAGTGAATTTCAAACTATTGCGCAAAGAATGGAACCGACTTCTTGACATCATACAGTAATGCAAAGAAGGAATCTGTGTAGCTTTCGACCAGTACATTTTTAGGCGCGGATAACCAATTGTACCGATTATTATTTCCAGAGCAATAAATTGCATTAACTCTTCACTAGTTAAATTTATAGGTGTTCCTGTGCTAATGAGCGATGCTTGATTTGTTGATGTGACGATTTCAGTAAGAAACTCCTGCTTAAAAAACTCCAAAAAAATATTGTTGCTTAAAGTGCGATTCTGGGGCGGACCAATCAACCTTCTTCCATTTAAAACAGTCAAACTTCTTAAATGGTTCCAACACTACTTCCTCATTTACGAATTATTTTTGTGCATCATTGTTGTCATAGCTCTTCTTGAACAAAATAATTATTTTTTCCAAGGCTCCCATTAAGTCGTCTAAAATGTCGTTATCATCATCAGAAAAATCCGACTCATCAAAATTACTTAAAATCTTTTCAATTTCCGAGCCCTTAATAAGTCTTTTGTTAAAAGCCGTTACTTTCTGTTATGTATTTTAACTTCTTTGAGTACGTTTTGATGAAAAACACATACAAATTTAAAAACCCATGATACCATATGGCATCAAAAACACCGAAAGGGTTAATTGAATGAATTATGAAATGAGTTAATTCTGAATTTTGTTAACAAGTACAAAAATTAAATAAGATTATATTTCAACCATTGCCAAACTACTTCCAAGTAATGCAGATGGCATAAAGTAGTCATTGAAAAGTAATTACTAGTCGTTAACAAGTTTTTGCTGGGTACTTATACATATGTATATGTATATTTGTTTCAGATCTACAAACGTTTGTTAATCTTTAATTAACATATCATTTTAAAAGATCCTATAAC
Organism: Bellardia bayeri; assembly: GCA_950370525.1. Lineage (NCBI taxonomy): Eukaryota > Metazoa > Arthropoda > Insecta > Diptera > Calliphoridae > Bellardia > Bellardia bayeri. Next base: position 132,682,832 of record OX493264.1, read on the forward strand.
AATTGTATTTAAAGCTTTTCTTGTATCTTAAAGTTGCGTGTTGTTAAACATTTAATTTTCTCTTTTTATTTTGGTATTTTAATAATATCGTCTAATAGACTATATTATTTTTTATTCGCACTGTTAATTTCGAATCGTCTATAGTTAATTAAATTAATCAAATTTAACTATAAACAATTATACGAGTATAAACAAATGAAATTGGTATTCTAAACGTTTGCCATTAATTACATATTTATTTATTTGTATTTGTTTGTTAAAAAATTTATCAAGTTTATTAATTAAGAAACAAATGTATTTATTTGTAATTAACTATAAATATTGGTGGAGGGAAAAGTAATATTCTTAACAATCTATATTATTTTAGTAACCAGTTCGTCATATTTTTGATTGTTGATAAGATGATTAAATTTGATTAAAATCTGTTAACTAGTTAATGAAGCCTTAAGAAAATTTCCTAAGTTTATTGCAACTGACAAAACGGTCATAGGAATGTAGGATGTAGGAATGATGATCTCCGTAACTATAGAAGAAATGTTGTATGTATATGAAAATAGGAAAAGGTATAGACATCTGTGATGTCTATTTACAACATAGTTTGGCATCCTATAGCACAATTGTGCAGAGAGCACTTCACACATACACTTAATCTCTTTCCTTCAGTCGTCATTGAGACAGCAATGTGTGTACATGCGGCGGATGCTTTTATATTTTTTACAGAAATACTTCCCAACAAACATTTCAAATTAATAATGAATTACGAAAAATATTTTATGATTGATAATGCATTTGAAGTTCCGTTTATACATATATTCAATCTCGTTGTGAATTTCTTATACATATATTACGGAAAATATATTGTGAGTGTATGTTTCCTATCTAAGTTGTTTTGTATAATTTATAAAATTATGTTTATGTTTGCTGGGTAGTTCGCTCACATACCCAACCTCATTTTATGCTTTGCCTACCTCTGATTTACAAGTACTTATTAACCAGTTAACCAGTTCAGCTAAAATATTTTTCCTCCTACCCAATACCATACACAAACTTAGTTGCTAATAGTAATAGATAATAATAATAAATAACAAAACAATTCGTACATTTTATTTTTCTAATTAAATTTCGTAAATTTGTCAGAAAAAATGTTAAAATTATTTTAAAACGATCCTAAAATAGTTGACAAAAAAATTAAACAAAACTAAACGAAACAAAACAAAACAACATTTAACATTCCTTATTTGTTGCAAATTATAAAACATTTACAAAGTTTTTGTACGAGTATTTTCGCTGGGCCTAAAATGGTCATAAACTATTTACTCACACACATTTTGTGGCTCGTATGAGACGACAAAATGTTTTCAACTATAAAACACACACCTTATACGATGATCGTCTTTGGAACTGTTTGTAGGTAGGTATCTAGGTACGAGTATAATACGGGTATATGTATGTATGTATGTAGTATATCTGTAGGTTAGTGTTTGCTGGTTTGTGTATCGAAGAGATCGTACAAGTTAATACACTAACTACTTGTCTATGTATGTATGTACGAATATGTATGTATATCGCATTAAATGTTAGTGCTGTGTTGTTGGTGGTTGCATGAATTACCAAAAGTTTTGTAGCACGGCGACTACGACAATGGCGATGTTTACGATGGGACTCCAACAAACTTTTGGCAGAACAATAAAAAACCAACAACAACAACGAACAGATAAACCAAAAAGCAAAAAAAAAAACAAGTATTAAGCAATTACAAATTAACTTAATTGCCAACATTTTATTTGCTATTTTCTAATGCAAAATATTTTAATTTAGACTAGATCGTGACATTAATTGTTTTCAACTGCACACAGCTACACACACACTCACATACACAGTTTAACTGAGCAGGACTTTCATTGTATTGGTGTGGCAAGAGCAGAAGTTTATATTTGTTGCCCGTTAAATTTAGTTTGTGGCAGTTTAATTGTATTATATGTGCTAGTAGTAGTTGTTGTTGTTTTATATTGTTGTGTTGTGGTAGCAGAGCCAGAGATCAGTAGCATTACAACCACATAAACTTTGTTAATAGTTGGCTTTGCATGTTGCACATGCGCATACGAGTAACCAACACAAATATTTACTACTACTTTACCAACAAGCATAAATACTCCTTCCTCTCTTGCAAACAAACATATTTCTGCCCCAGTGATGTAGTTAGTATTGTTGCAGTAGTATTTTTTTTGGTACAATTTGTGTTTAAATGTTGCAATTCTGTCTTTAAATTCCCTGATCTGTTTGATCAGGCAGGCTGTTTATTTAGGATGGTATTTGTGGTACTTAACACTAAGCGAAAATTAGTGATAATTTAATAATTATAATAATGTTCCTCACTTTTTTGGTACCATTTTAAAAACTTCAATTTCAAACGTGTTTTCCCAAAAGGCAATATAGTCTATCCGCTGTTTTGGAATCTTAGCATCAACACACTTCTGAAAATAATAGAAAAAAAAAACGTATTGCAACACAACCGTTTATGCGGAAGAGGTGGCACCTACGGGCAAATATCCCAAAATACTATGCATGAACAAAATTCTTCCGAAGAAAACTATTCTGAAAATGGTGTCAGCAGTATGAGTTAGGACTAAACCACACAAGAGCATGGAAACTTAATAACTATGGGTAGGCAATGTATTCGTATATCACAATGAAAATTGTTCAATAATGCCGGCTGTTTCTGAAAGATAAGGAAGTACTTGGAATTACCGGATCGAATAAGTCAAGTTCTGATGTGATATTCCTCTCACTAGAGGTAATCTAACTATTCCCTCATTAAATTTATTATATATTTGCCTAAGAAAGATGAGTAAGTGTACTTCATAATATAACTGCTGGCTGCACGGATGTACATATATTTCTCTATCTGTCTGTTACTCTCTGAAATTGTGTAAATTAAAAGTTTACGAGCATTGCATTGGTTGCAAATTTAAATAAATTGCTTTTGATTTGTAGACACCGTAACGAAAATTCACTGTAAAATATTCATGATGATGTTAAAGTATCAATTTGCATTAGCGAAAAAATAATATCAAATAACTAAAAGTAAAATTTTAATATCGGAATTTCGTAGAATTTCATTATACAAATAAATTGTTTTCATAATAATTGAGCAGTTGGTCATCATTTAGTTTTGAGTTTAATTTGTTGTTAGTTTCTATTAGAACAACACAAAATGTGAAGAGGAAAAAACGGATTTGATTTTAACAAAAACATTTCTATTTGTTAAATAGTTTAACATTAATCGTGTTGCAACGTTTTTTTTTTTTTTTTTTTGTTCGTTGTTGTTTTCTGTTTTTGTTTTCTTTAACAACATCATCCCCACGTAGGCTCAGTAGCTGGAGTGGAGCTTATCTTTCGTCTGCATCAGTGTGTGCAACTTGCTATTTAGTGGTGCCATTAACTGCTGCCTTTTTCTAACTAACTAGACGCAGTTTCTTAGCAGCTGTAGCAGATAATGCTGTTGTTGTTGTCGTTGTATGTAGTTGTTGCTGCTGTTGTTTGTGGCAAATATGTAGATTATCGCTTGCACTTGTAAGTATTTGGCTTTCAAAGGTGTCAACACCTTTTTCTCACAAATCTGTTAAATTAATTTGTTCTTTTTTCGTTGTGTGTTCTATGTGTGTGTGTAACTATGTATTTCGTTTAGATTTATTTTAATTGCAAACGTCTATGATCCTAGTCATGAGAATTTACTGCACACTTGCTGACTGGCTGGCTGGCTGACTGGCTGGCTGTGGTAAGAAAAAAAGCATAAAATAGAAGTGAACAAGTTAATTCAAATGCCTGGTTTTCTTTAATACTGGTATATTTATCATACATTTTAACATGTTTAAGCAATTCCCCTCTAATTGTTTGTTAAGTATTACAATTTAACAAATTCAAAACTTCAACCAAGACTGCTGCAGCATTGAAATGTCAATAACCTACCAACTATCTGCAACATTTTTCTCGTATCTGTATGAAGAAATAACACAAACATAAAATACAAATTTCAACAAGAAATGAATGAAATGCATCACGAAAACCAATTAAGAATTTAAACAATATGTTTAAAAAAAAAAGGAAACTGTGCAACAAATAAAATAAAATAAAAACAACTCAACTTGTTATTAATTAGGGAGAACAGTAGCCGGATTAAATGAATACAGGAGGCAAAGAAGAAATAAAAAGTTGCATACAACATTGAGGAATTATACCACTAATTTGGCAGTATTAACGTTTGAATGAATTTAAATTGATACGAATACGAAAACAAACAAGCTGTTAAAAAGGCATCAATAGTTAGTTCTTAATATATGGCATGAAAATGAAAACAAAAGTTTGTGCACGAAATAAAATGTATGGTTGGTTATAATTAATAAGAGCAAAATAAAATAAATGCCATAAATATACTAAGAAAACATAAATAACAAATTTGTATTATTCCATGATATATTTCTATGTATTTACATATTTAATTTAACTTTCTTAAATAGCAACTGGTGGAAAAGTCACTTGATACCCAGCGAAAGGGAAGGAACCAGTCATGTCAACACTTCCTTCCAATCATCTATATCTTTGTCTAGTTTTGAACACTACTGACGACTTCAGACAGAATTGAGATTATTGGCCTACTCTTTTCATTTACGTATAACCAAGTGCAACTTGGATTTATTTGCACATGAATTTATCGCTGATTAGTTCCTCTCTAAAGGCTCTCTCATGTTAGACAAACTCAGAAGTATATTGAAGCAAATCTGCTAATTTTAATTGAATTCTTTAACCCTTTCATGCACCTGTTGTTTGTATACAACAACACTATTTGAGAGCATATTCCACATATTAAAAGAAATACAAAAGGACATCGTATGCATTTTCTTTAGTTTTGCTTGTACTTGGCGAAAAATAAAATAATTTTCTGTCTCATATTAAATTTTTCGTTCGGTGAAGTCGGTAAATTATTTTGAAACAATTTTCGTCAGTGTACAAGCGTGTTAATTTTTGTGAAAATATTGAGTTAATTATTATTTTTTTTTAAATTTTAATTCAGTGACAATTTTTTTCCAGTTTCAGTATTCAAAACAGAAATTAATTTAAACAATTAAAAGGTAAAAATGTTATTCAGACAATATTTTGGGGCTATAATTCAGCTGTTGTACATATACAGCACCGTGCATCAATGGCTTTTATTTTTTTATATTTCTTTTTGTTGCTCTTCCATAATTTTTTAGCACTTGTTTACTTCTTTATAAAATATCTATATTAAATAAAAGAAATTCTGGAGTTCGATTGGGATGGCTCGGATGCTGAAGTAGAACCAGAAATTTCATCAACACAAATTAATGCTGATGAAGCGATAATTTTTACTCATATATGTCAAGATATAACGACTGCAGACCTACAGAGTGCTGAGTTCCCCGAAGAAATATAACTTCAAGACTTAGAGCTGAAGGAAACAGTTAATACAATTTCTGAGGATAATGGGATGCAGACGGAAAATCTAAAAGTGGACATAAAAAACTTAAGATGGAGAAAAATTAATATACCATCTTGTGACAAAGTATGGAACGGCTCTATTAACGAGGATGCTGAAGTATGTTCTCCCTTGGAATACTTTAAAATGTTTTGCGACAATGACATGATACAAAAAATTATGGAAGGGACTAATTTGTATTCAGTAAAGAATAGTGGATTTTCGGTGAATGCCACTTTTAAAGAAATGGAACAATATATCGGAATCCTCCTTAACATGATAATCGTTAAATACCCTGAAATATGAATGTTGTGGCAGGCAGAGTTCAGAATTCCTTTAATGATTGAAAACAAAATTTACCTTCTTACTCCGTTTATACGCCATGTTGTATGTGTACAACATTTTCTAAAAACTACACTTCAAATGTAAATTTAATTTTTGTTCCTTTTTTATCTTATTTGACACTGATGCAGTTAGAAACAAAGTAAAAAAAAAAATATCGCTGTCCAACAAAGTTTGGTGCATGAGAGGGTTAACATAAGCAAGCAGTCAATTTCATAGTAAATGGGCATCAGTCTTCGGGAGTTAACTTTAGTTGTATCAGAACTTTATCTGAGCTTTGTGAATCTTTAAGAAAACTATTTACCTTCACGAAGGAATGCAATCATACTTTTTCAAATTAAACGTACTACCCAACTGGTATCTAAAGTGTGTTCTTTTTAGAGATCCATATTGCAAGAATCTAGAGATCTACAAGAATACATATTACCTAAGTGGGAGTTTTGTGCTTAAAATATTACTTTTGACACGTGTTCTTACAGTTTAAAGTTGTATAATTAATTACATTACTTTATAACTTCTTAAATCACCACAAATTATAACAGTCACTTTTTCTAGCTAACCCATAGTGCGCTCATTCATATATAATGCTAATGTTTCGCATACAATTTCAATATAAAATCAAATGACTTTATAATTTATCATTACCATAGTAAAACAATTGAGCTTAAAGGAAATAATTGTTAATTATAGAAATAAAAGAAAACTCTAAGATTAATTGCTTTTAGGATTTCCTGGAAGTCAATTTCAAAGGAGTAGAAGAAAAGTTTTCAAAACATGAAAACTAAAACATTAGAGCAGAATACGAGCAAATTATATAACTAGAGAAATTGAAATGATAAATAATCTCTTATTTGTAATTTTTGGCAAGCGAGCATCTGTAGCATCTTGTACAACAGCAAGTGTTTCATTGTTTGGTTGACAGTCAGCGTGTTTTTTTTTTAGCAAAAACTAATTTGTGGAATTTAATTAGTTTCCTTTCAAATTTGTGTAGCTATATTTTGCTGTAATATAGAGACATGATAATAACAACAATTATCATTGTATTTTTAAGTTGTTACAAATACAATAAAAAAAAAATAGTTGGTTGAATTGTGAAAAGCAGTTTTATTTTATTGCTTCTTGTGAGTTGGGAATATCCACTTCATTTGAAGTTGGATTATGGTATAAAAACTACATCACTACAAAACTTAGCTGCTGTCATTTCAACACTTAATAATAAAAAATAAATAAATTAATGTTTCGTTTATAGAAGTATGTATGTACTCGAATTTACACGACAAGTGTAAATTAAAGTACATACATATGTATGTATGTGTTTATTTTATTAATTAATTCACATTTTTTTTTGGTACTACTATTTCATTATTTATTACATATTTATATTGATAGATTTAACACAAAATCATTTACAATCACAATATGTAGTTGTTTATACATATTTACATTATAGATACTGTTACTGCATACTTTCCCAAGCTGATTATCATCATCTTGGGATCATCTTGTAAAAGTATCTAAATTATATTTCCCAAATCATAAGACCTGTTTCTGGCTGAGGCTTTGTTTGTCGTCTTTTTACATCAACTTAATTGTAAACTACCATCATTGGTTTTATTGACAACATCTAGATTCCATTGAAAAGAAAACAAAATCAACTCCAATATTGTAAATTCACTCTCAAAACTATTTGTAGCAGCTACACCACAAATATCGAGTCATACAATTCACATCTTGTAATTTTTTTTTTTTTTTTAATTCATTCATACATATGTATGTATTACTACATATATTATAATGTAGTTTTGTGGGTTCTCTTTCTTACACATGCTCTTGTTCTTAATGATTTAGTAATAACTTTACACCATTTCCAAAAGTAGTATAGAACCGTCACACATAGGGGTTTTTTTGCCAATCTAGCCGGGCATTACTTTTTGTTTTAGCTTAAATTGCTTCTTAAAAGTTATTGAGTGCCCCTAGATCGATGAAACTTGGCAGAAATGTGTGTTATTGTCATAGGCAGGTACTCCTTAAAATTAAATAAAATCGGACCAAGAAGAAAAAAGTTCCCCCTAGAAGAACTAATCCAACCTCTGAAAAATGCAATTTTTTTTCAAGTTTTTCCATATGTACTTTTGTTTGGCAAATTCAATTTTTAATGTCGGCGAAAGTTAAAAAACCTAAAATTAGACCCAGGAGATCGTAAAATTACACTTTTCGACCTCGCCCTATTTTGTGGGCGGTTACATAAAATAATATTTAAAAAAATTAAATTATTTAAAAAATATATATTACTAACGCCTTAATACTATAAAAATTAAATTTTTTAACTTTTATGGGCAGGGGAAGGTATTATTCCAAGCCCACCCCCCGGAATTGTCTTGTCAAAAAAAATTTTTAAGATTTTATGTGACTTTTATGTATTTCATAGTATTTAATTTATCTGAAAATAATAAATTTATTCGTAATTATAACTTATTTATAATAGTAACAACAAATTTTATTTAAAATAATAACAACTAATTAATTTAAAATAGCTTCTCTTTTGAACTAAGATGATGAGTGCCATGGTTCTTCTTCGTCTGTTTCTTCAAAATTCTCTTCCGAATCTAAACTCTCTTCAGATCCAAGTACAGGTGGAAGCATACAAGAAATTGTTTCTTTCGTTAAGTTTCAACGAGTTTAGCATTACATTCTTGTATAATTTCGAATAACTCTAATTTCGTATGAATTTTTTCCATTTTACTCTCGAGGATTCAAAATGGTTCTGATAACAATTTTATCTTTAAATTTGGCGCATAGTACGGTCCAAACTGTTAGCAAAAGATTAGATTTAACTTACAAAGCTACAACAAATGGACGACCCAGAGTGCTCACTGACACGGATGCACGGCATATTGAAAGACTGATGATAAATAAGGACACAAAAACACCAAAATTAGCAGCTAGAGCAATAAATAAAACTGTTAGTAAATGGACTATCAGAAGAGCATTGCGTAGAATTGGACTAGTTTCGGCAGTCAAGCAAAAAAAAAGCCGGCTTTATCAAATAAAAATGTGAAGGTACGTCTGCAATTTTGTAAAGAATATGGACGAAACAAAAATTAATCGGTTTCAGTTAGACGGAAAAGAATATTATTGACATCGCCCACATGAAAATCTCCAACGGCATCAAGCTAAGCAAACGCCGAAACATGCTGGTGATGGTTTAATGGTATGGGATTATTTCACATGGTGGAACGTTGGTCCTTTGGTTAAAATAGATGGTATAATGAAAAAGGTAGATTACTTAAATATTCTTTAGACAAATTTGCCAGACTTTATGGAAAAAACCCCATATCCAGAGGATAATACATAGTTCCAACAAGATGGAGATCAAAAACACACCACCAAAATTGTAAAAAAAAATTATCTTTTGAATAAAAACTTCAAATTGATAAAGTGACCAGCACAAAGCCCGGATCTAAATCCCATTGAAAATTTGTGAGCACTTTTAAAAAGAAGATTGACAGTTTAAGAAAGATCTCCAACTAATACGGATGAACTTTGGCAAAGAATACAAGAAGAATGGAATAATATTCCGGACGAAACTATTCAGAATCTGGTCGAAAGTATGCCAAAGCGTGTGTCAAAGTGTCAAAAAGAATAAATGATTGTGGACAAAATATTAGAAATATCTTATTACGTTTATATTTAAAGAAACGTGCAAAAGTGTTCAATTGAAGTAATTTTATGTTTGCATCTAATAAAAGGATAAAATATTATATATTTTCTTATTTAGTTATTTTATGATAAAATGTAATAAATAAACAAAAGTAAAATTATACTGTTGAATTTTACTATAACAAATAATTAAGCAATAATTGATGAGTCTATCAACATTCATACACTTTTGCTCGCCACTGTATATATATTACTTTATATTAAAGATACAAATTTAAATAAAACGCAAAATTTTATAAATTATTCTTAGGCTTTAAAGAGATATAACATTTAGGCTTAACATTACGAAATAAATGAAATAAATAAATATAAATGTTTCTTTTATAAAAATAACTTGGTTCAAATTGACTTGAATCGCTCAATAAAATTGGAAGAAATGCTTTTTGAAACGGCAAAGCTTTGGAATTCAATTTGAATTCATGAGCAAATTAATGCATTTTCCAAAAAAAAAAAAAAAATTCGGCTACACTGCAGAAGCTTTTTGAAAAGCCTTGCTTGCCAACAGGCTGGATCCCTCAAAATTCGGTATTCACGTTCAATTAATAAAAAAAGGCCTACTAAGCTTTCAAAAACCACTTGTTGATGTTTAAAAGGGTACAAGCAAACAAAAACGTTTTAAAAATAATCCAGGCACTTTCAATGAAAATAATACGCTCAATAAAGCATAATCCGGCCCTCTCTGACAATGAAGGTGAATGCAGTTGCTATAAACGGTGTTGGTGTTGCTTTACAACAAATTTTTACCAAAATTCAACATCTATTATTTTATAGATGATGGACCATATGTATGTAAAACTGGATCTCCAACAGCTACCGGAACCAAATATTGCAGCGAAACGAATGGACGCTGATCCAAAATATAACTATGCCTTTACAAAAATAAACAAATTTTGTAAAATAACAATGGTTCCGCAAGCAATTTTCGTGGCGGTGAAGAGTAGTTTTTTCTTACCTCTGCAACTATGACTTCAGATACTTATACATATGAAATAATGCCTACAGATACGTCGCCACTATTTACTAATATTTTGGTCCAATTTAGCTATCTGGCATTATTCAAAATAGAAGATTATCCGAAACCGCCTAATTGACTACTAATTGGCTTCGGCCAATTAAACAATATTGGGCTATTGTCAAAGAAAAGTTAAAACGTTGCGGTAATGTAGATATTGACGATTAGGACACGGATTTTTTTAAAAGGAAATTAATTTTAGTTTCTTTCGGAAAGTTTTCAAATCCATGTCAAAATCCTTTCTACTATAAATGAGTATTTATGACAGCAGAATAACTTATCTACAAATTCTTTTTTGTCCATCAGCTCCCGTTTTTTTTAGAAGCTAAGTATCATCATTTCAGAGATTTCAACTTCCGAAAAATTTAAATTCCATATCAAAATTCGTTCTGCTTTGTTTTACCTTTAATTGCAACTTAGATTCATCATATCAAAAACATTTAATTCCGGAAAAATTGTAAAATTGTTATTAAAACTCTGCTCTATAAATTCCGAAATACAATCCGTAGGTTTTCGGTATTTATAGATGTCAAAAGTGCAGGAAAAGCCCAATAATATTCCAAAATATTCATTTAAAAAAAAAAAACGATCTTAAATACATAATTGTTACCCAATGTATATTGTTAAATTTGTCTCTGATCTTCAGGTGATGATAACTTTATGCTGCCGAGCTGTTTCAATTTCCCTTTTATTATGAGCTTTTCAAATAAAATATCGAATGAGTGCCTTTATTTTCCGCTTTCTACTTGTTCATTCGGGTCCTTAGTTCACGTGAAAAAAATATTAATTTGATTTTTTTTTTCTTTTTGGAAATTTGGTTTTCGAATTTTTCAACATTTTGTGTTTTTTATTTTGGTCTTCGATATAAAAAATACCAATGCCTTGGGAAACTGTGTAATTTAATAAAAACTCAAATTGATTGGCTTTCGTTCGGTTGTCATACATTTTAAATTGAAAACATTTTCATAGATTTCTTTTATTTTATGTTTATTACATGTCATGTCATATGTTGTCAAGTCATAGACTACTCATTCATACATTCATGTTCACTTGTGGTATGAATTGGCAATTATTGCTAGATGGTGTAAAATGTTGTTGTCTATGATGTTGATTGTGATTTTAATGTTACTGTTGGCGATAATGAAGACTTAGTTGTCTCGAATGCGTTACGATGGCATGTAGAGCATTTATTTGTTTTTTATTATGCCAACAAACATGTGTAGAGGACATGAGAAAATTTGTAACAAATTTTTAAATTTATGAATGACAGAAGCTGTGGGGAGCTGTAAGAAAAACATATTTTTGCAATTTTATTAACTTTACAAATTAAAATAAAACCAACCTGTAGTGTAGTTTTTAAACATGGTAATGCCAAACAAACGTGTTTCATCAGTTCAGTTTGGTTTCTGATACCTTAAGATTAAATTTGTGATAAATTTTAAACATTTGTCTGATACAATTTGCTTGCATCCTAAGTTATTTATGCTCTAATTTAGGACTTGTTAAAATGTAAATTTTCCTTGTAAAATTGCAAAAAAATCCATATGTATTAAAATGTTTACTATACTTTCCGGTTGCTACCATTAATGTGTATTTAGCCTAAATTTAATTTAAATGTAATTTCTAATTTTATTATACCCTACACCACAAATGTTCTATGACGTAAAAAAAAAAGTTCTAAGATATGTAACGTAATACAAAAATATTTTTAACTTTAATGTTTGGGCAGAAGTGGGGGGTTTTTTTAAGGACATAAAGTTTTTTTATATAAATATCTCCTATCTTTTAGATGTATATTTGGGAATTTTTCTTTCGCCATAAGATTTCTAGATTAAGTAAGGCCTAAAGGCCTTAGGCTTGTAATCTCTGAATTTAATAAATAAATAAATAAATAAAAAAATAAATAAAATAAATAGTGGGGAGGGTATATTGGATTTGTACTGGGGCCAAATCACCGCATTCGATATCGAGTAAAAATTATCGTAATTTTCTTATTTGAGATTATGGCATTCGATATCGAGCAAGAAATTTAGTACATTTTATCATAATTTCGATATCGAAATCATTTTTCGATACGATAGCTCATTCGATCACGAATGCGGTGATTTGGCCCCTGATGTTTATTACGCTCACCAATATTTGTCCAACACTCACCTTAAAGTATACCTCTCAACGCAGAATCACTTTCTGAGTCGATTTAACGTTGTCCGTCCGTCCGTCTGGCTGGCTGGCTGTCCATGTAAAGCTTGCGCGCAGAGTACAGGTCGCAATTTTGAAGATATTTCGATAAAATTTGGTGCGTGATATTTTTTTCGGCCCAAGGATGATGGGATTGAAACTGGTGGAAATCGGTCCATTATTTCACCTGGCCCCCATACAAATGTCCTCCCGAAATTGGGGTTTACCGCTCGTAAATGTTTGAATTATGCAAGTATCCAAACAAATTTTATCACAAATGAGTGGTAAATGAAGCCAAATCACATATATAAGGCCCACTTCCGAAAATCACTTTAAAGAGCATACTCTCTCAAAAATGTTGGTATCCAAATAATATTGAACACAAATATGTTTCGTGCATATACATATATACATATAATATAGTAGAATTTTATGATGATCGGCCCATAACTAGTCGGACCACTTCCCGAAATCGTTTTAAGGACCATATATCTCTTAAAAATGTTGTTATCCGAATAAAATTTAACAAAAATGAGTTTCTTATGTACAAATAGGATGACAACTAATTTTATAATAGTCAGTTCATAATTAGTCGAAACTCCCATATAAATCTTTTAAAAGTATTTATATCGAGATAAAGTTTAATATATACTACATAATATTTATATTCACGGAAGTCATGGCACTAAATTTTTGGATGATCGGTCCATAATAGGTAATATCTCCCATATAGCGACCATATCTGAAAATCTGTTTTATTGATATACTGGGTGTAGGGTGACCGACTATACTTTCTTACTTGTTTTTCTCCAAATTGTGCAAATAAAAACAAACAAGTGTTTATTAGAACAAAAGACGGACGCAAATAAATTCTTCTATTTAACGTTGTTAAGTACAAATAAAAAAACTAAGAGAAGCCCAAGTTTAGAATATAAAGTAACAATTCAAAATGGCTTAAAGTTTGAATGTTGTAGTTTAATACGATTTTGAATGGCAAATATTTACGTTGGCATGAAACCACTCTCATTTAAATAATGAGGGGTTTCCAATTAATTTGTCCACAAATTTAATTGTAATTTATATTAAATTAATTTAAATCCGAAAGATATTTAATGGTTTTCTGTTTATAAATCATACTCTAAATCGATATTTATAATTACTGTTTAGTAGATTATTTTAAATTCTTTTCATTAATTCTAACAATGCACCAGTACTGTAAATTTATTTTAAATATTTGACACTTTTTATTGTCAATAACCCCATAATGGCCAACGAAGCTGGCTGGGGTCAATAAGGGTTTGTCGAACTGATTAGTTCGATACCAATACATTACAACTTTTTGCAGCAAACGTTTCTGCAGATATTCTAATTATCCAAAGTTATAGTTGAAGCGTTGTCAAGAAGGATGCTCTTCAGAACTCAATTTATCGATTGTTGTAGTTCTCTATTTTGGATCGACATCAGCTCGTTTCGCTGCAACATCAAATGTATGGTCCCTTTAAAAGTTTGAGGTCAATTTTTAAAGTGATTATTAAATTTCTTTAAAACCTTGTTGTAATTAATTACGATAGGTTTGGAAACCAACATCCAAGCTGAGTTTTCTTACGGTACTTACACTAATTTTCTTCGTAAGTTTCTTTTAATATTCTTATTTTTTCTTGTTGCTGAAAATCTGTGCTTAAGCTTTGATTGTAGCTGATTGTAACTTACAGAACTCTGTGGATCTCTGTGCAATCATTTTACCCGACATTGTTGGAATTTTTGATATTCCTAGAACTACTGAAACTAACGAAAATTATGTCACCGAGTTTTAAAAAAAAAGGCTTCTAACTGAATTTATGTGAACAGAAACTCACTAAATAATGGAAAATAAATTCGGTTGACATAGTGACATAGTAAATTCTCATCTGCACTTCTTTCCGTACAATTGTGGGCTTTTAGCAAAAAATGTGAGGAGCATTTCTACGAAGACATTGATGAAACGTTGAAAACATGCTTTTAATGCCATCAAAAGTAGGACATAGACATATGAAATGATCCAATGTCTGAGCAGAAAGTCCTATCAACAGTTACTATTGATATGTTCTACAAAAAAAAAAAAAGAATACATTTAATGATGACTTCATAATATTCTTAATAAAGGCTTCAATGAAGCCAGGGGCCAAATTACCGCATTCATGAATCGTATCGAAAAATGATTTCGATATCGAAATTATGATAAAATGTACTAAATTTCTTGCTCGATATCGAATGTCATAATCTCAAATAAGAAAATTACGATCAATTTTACTCGATATCGAATGCGGTAATTTGGCCCCAGTTTAAAAATAATTTTGTGTCAGTAAACTTTAAAGAAAACATACTGTTTTAATTAAGTTTGAATTAATTTCTTTATTTTAACGAACTACTAAATATTCCAGCAAAAACATATACGATTTAACGTGACTAACAGAAATATCATTAGCATTGAAAATAGTTTCAGTATAACGATACATACATGGACCAGGTAACGGGTTGGTTTCGTACTTCAGAATAACTATAGCGAAGTAGTATAGAGAATTAGTATAGAAGGAAATATTCAATAAATTGTAATAATAATATGAAGAATACTACACACACATTCTAAACGTATGTATGTAAATTTCGTTCTAACTGATAACATGTAAAAAGAAATATGATTAATTCCCGAAATCTACTTCTCAATAATGGTCAGTTTAATAGGATGATGTTGACAAGTAGATCTCGGACAACAAACATTGCTGATGAGGCCCTTAGCAGAGCAAAAAATTCATTCCAATGTGTCAATTGTCTAAAAAATATTACTTCATTCTTTTTTTATTTTAATGTTTTTTATTTTTATTCATTCAAAATTATTATTGAGACTTCGTTAGCAAAATGATTACAAATTATTTATCTTTTTTTTTTATTATATCTAAAATTAAAAAAAGAATAGAGTACTACAAATTACCGAAGTATTCTATTCTTTGTTTAGTGATTTCTAGACGACAGCTAGGAATTCTTAAATTTGAATTATTTCTTGTTTTAAAAACAATTTGGTTCACAGCTAAACTGATCGTGTGATGTCCAATTTTATGTATGGTTTCATAACTATATATATCAATAACTGCTGTTTATAAATAAACGATATAATGGTAAAACATTTTTATCAATATCCTTAGAAGCAGCAAAGTGGGGTATAATGGCGGCAATTTAAAAACAGCTTTTAGCGATTTGTTTTGTATAACCTGTAAACTTTTTAGGTCAGCATTTCTTTTAAATCCATATACTCGTACCAGTGCAAGATAATTAAGATGACTTATTAGAAGAGCTTGAAAAATTAAATATTTACCCCCTTATTCATAAAAACTTACAACAGGTTTATAAGAGGTTTATAAAGCAAAGATTGTATGGAAAGTTTTATGAATAAGTTCATTAGTTTATGTCGTAGTTTGAATAAAACACCAAGTGCGGGAGATATTTTTTGCCGAACATATTTAATGTGATGATGCCAGGTTAAATTGTTTTGCAAGATAATTCCCAAATATTTTATAGAATCTTCTTCAGTAATTTGTTTTCCATCTACGACTATATAAAATGAACGTTCTTCTGAAAAACGACTTGGTTGGGATCTAAAACGTACGAGTTTTGTTTTATTATGATTTAGCACTAATTTATTAATTCTTGCAAATTCTGCAATTAGTGATGCATCTCTTTCTATAAATATTTTAAAAACTAAAATTTCCTTATAAGGATAAAGTAGGCATAAGTCATCAGCATACATTACATTTTATCCATGCAGTCCCAAGTTATTGATATCGTTAACATAAATATTAAACAATAAAGGGCCTATAGCACACTCTCTTGGGGAACTTCATGTTTAATAACAACCATTGAGCTTATACTTTTATTTATTTCCACATATTGCCTGCGATTTTCTAAATAACTTTAAAAAAAACTTTTCAGCCAGAATTGAATGATTAGCTAGATCGAAAGCTTTGGAAAAAATCACAAAAAATAGCACCAACTCCAGTGAAACCTCTATCCAAACCATCACAAATATAATTTATATATAATATAAGATGAAGCCGGTGGTGCTTCATCTGTACCGCAACCCTTTCGAAAACCATATTCATTAAATCTTCGTTGTGCAAATATGTTGATAATTAATTATGTAAAATTTTTTCAAAAATTTTATCAACGACAGACAAGACTGCAATAGGTCTAAACTGATCCAGTGTATTTGCATTTACTTCTTTGGGAATAGGAATAATCTTGTGAATTTTAAGTTTGTCGGGATATGTTGAATGATTCTTCGAATTATTAAATTCATGAACTTAAGCGAAGTAAAATTTCCTCTAATAATAACATTACAGTTTTGGCATTTTACTTGTTGGCATATCAGTAGTAAAAGCTTTTAAATGAATAAAAGTTTGCCTCAAAATCGCATTTAAATATTAAAAATTCACTATGACACAGACAGATGGATCTGTAAAAGCTTCATACATATTTTCTTTTCACACTAAGCCCAATTCATTTGACTGGATACGTCAACAAGCAAAATGGCGGCATTTGAGCTACTGAATATCCAAGAGTCTTTACATGCTTTTGTACATATATGAGTGCATGTATGTATGTATATGAGTTCGAGGTCATAAAAATTTCTTAGAAAACTATATTTCTCTTATGTATTATGATCAGTTATGTATATAAACGTATATAACGAATGGACTCGAAAACGGCTGGGCCGATTTTGATGAAATTTTCAGGGAATCTTCAGAATATTCAGGCACTGTGACACTGTGAACTCTAATTTTTGCTTTTCGGTCTGCGGGCAAAGGGGAGTGGAAATATCTATTTTTCATTTTGCTTTATTAATGACATATACATACATACATATGTATGTAATACATACATATATTTATTTTTTTTGCTTTTTTCATTTTATTTAATTTCTTTTTTTTTTTTTTGAAAGCCGTTGTCATGTTTTTCAAAACGAGATATCAAACTATTATCTCGAAGATATTTACAAAAAAACCTATGTTAATAATGATCCAATATCAAAATTTTAAAACGTTCGAAATGTTGCATTCAAAAATCCGAGTTTTCGATTTATTTACAAAATATTTACATCATTCGATAACACAAGATATATTTTAATATTATATATGTATTAAAGTCTTGCCTTTGCTATTACCATCAATAAAGCACAAGGCCAATCATTGACTATTGCTGGCTTAATTTTGGAAAATTCATGTTTTCACACGGCCAGTTGTATGTGGCTTGCTCCCGAGTTGGCACGCCAAAAAATTTATACGTTTTTACACCAAATGAAAAAAAAAAAACAAAAAACATTGTCTATCCGCTTGCCTTAAGATGAAGTAATTAATAAATATAATTTCCAATTTGCCTTAAATACATGCGTTTCTTTTTTGATTGAGCCAATATCTACTCCATATGTAAGTTATTCTGTAAAAAAAAAACTTTATGGTGGGTATTCCACGGATTTTTATTTAAAGGCTGTAAATTTCATTAAAAGCTCAGTTTAAATCGTGTGGTAATAAAACACCAATGTTTGCTTAGGGCCAGCTAGTTTCATATAAATTTATTTAAACTATTTTCTTAGCACATGAATCAATAAAATATAGTTTGCCAGTTTTGAAAACTAACAATAAAATTTGTTCGTCTATTATTAAATTAAAGGCATTATTCTAAAAATAAATGTTTAATTAAAAATTGCAAGTTGCTTAAATTAAGAAATAACCAATAATATGGTAAAGCATGAAACTGCTGATATATGTATGTATGACGGCCATGCTTTTTATTATAGCTTTTAAAACGTTTGTATTATAAAATATACTTAATTTTTTTTTAAGTAAATTAATATGTAACACGTTTTTCATTAAAACCGGCGGTAAACAAATTAATAAATAAATGGACTGTAGTAAAATCATCAATACATTAAAATACAACTTCATTTAAACATCTCAATACAATTGAAATAGCTGTTAATACAACGACGTTCCGTTAAAGCATTTTTAAGATACGCTGCGTTTTTATCCGATCGTTTAAAATCCCAAACAGCTGTATGGCGTGTGATAATAAAAACAACTGACAGTACAAACTTAAATTTATCATCTCTTGCCATTGTTGGAATTGTTTTTATTTTTAGTTTGTTATTGTTGTTTATAGCGGCTATTTTTCTGATAATTATGGTGGTTAAATAGAGTCTAGACCGGTAATCTCTCTCTCTTACTGTTGTATTATTCTCATGTTGGTAGTTTTTACTCTCGGTTCCAAACCGTGTTGAATTTCCCCTAATTGTATGTGTGATAAACTAGTTTTGAGCTTTAACCAAGTTAGCTAAAACTTTAAAGGCCTAAACTAGTTTTGGTCATGTTTGTAACGCCCCTGTTTGTGAATAGGAGGAGTCTACAACAGAAACTTGTAATTGCGGACAGCAAAAACATGTTTAATCACGTTTTTATTATTGTTATTTTTTTTTTTTGTGGTCGCATTTAGCCAAGATGGTGTCAAAACAGCCAGCGCAAAAATGGTGGACAGTTTGGATGTGGCAAGTTTATTAAAGATTGAATAGATTGAATGGAATTGCAGTGCAATGAATTGGATTTGGTGGTTTTGTTTGTGTTGAGTGGATGGAGTATGTGAATAAAGAATTATTGCATCATTCCTGGAAATTGAAACATATTTCAAACTGTGGCAGCCGATAGTTGGCTGCTGGCTAATAATACAAATACAGCAAACAATCAAAACACGAGAAAAGACATGCCACTTTTGAAACAGCGACAAAAAAATCCAAACATGCTTGTTGTAGACATTGTTGTTGTTGTTGTTGTTGCTGCTGTTGTTTTTTTGTTGAAAACATTTGTATTCATTTTGTTTTTATTGTTGTATTTCGCGTTTAATCCTTTCTGTATATTCGCAGTGATCATGATGGTTTCATTTCATACGAATTCGTAGAAATATCAATTGGTTTGATTATTTGGCATCGTTATTAAAAGGGAGTATACATACATAGATTGTATTTGTATGTTGTGGCATAGAGTGGCAATAATGGATGAAATTTTATGGTCGTCACATTGACAGCATAAAAGTATACAGCAGCAAACAACTACAATAACTGAGATATGTCAGATTTGACAGCTTCATTACTACAAAATCATTGGGGTATGTTGCGGTTGAAGTTGCTGTTTTCGTTTTATTTATTTATTTAATGATTGCTAAAAATAAACAATATTTCCCACATATTAAATAACGTTTATCTGCAAAAAAAAAGAACAATATTAAAGCTTAATTGGTATTTTTTCTCTTCATCATTAAAAACTAAAACAAAAACTATAAAATTTTATTTAGCAACGTTTCTAATAAACTCTGCTCTCGAATCCTTCAAAAACTCTGCACATACAGTAAGTGCGACTAAATTAAGTGTTTGTGGTTGCTCATTTCAAATTGCCTCACGCAAATTAAGCTTAAACATTGCAAAAACATTTATTTACCAAGGCTCATGTTGGAGCTACCACTCACTGCCACTCATAGCACTCGTAACAACTACCTACTGTCTTTGGTGTCTGTGCATCTTTGACTTTTCCATTCATTTATTGTCTGCTGCTCCTCTTTCTCTTGCTGGCGTTTTTAATACATCCTTAACATCAATGTCGATCATTAAATGCTTTAAAGAAAATTATCTTGTTAAAATTACAAATAACATGAACATGGGATGGCAGTAATAAAAAGACTTAAAAGATCTTAAATCTTAAAACGTATATAAAGGATTTGAAGGTTTTATTTTACAGTGGGTTGTGTATTAATCTTTCCCAGTAAAAAATTAATGTCCCCGTTGTAAATTAACAACTATCTAACTATTTTTTCTTATAAAGAAATACATATTTAAAATTGATAAGTAAGATTATATAACAGTGGTTTAGTGAAATTTTTAATCAATTAGAACTATAGTAAAAGAATTTAAGATATTTAGAACATTAGCTACAGCTAAAGAATCATAGAAGTGACAGTTTAAATAATATAGCTATCAAATGTAATGATCAAATGTGAATCTGTCATTATTGCATCTGTATTCCACCTAGCCTTTAAGTCCCCCTTTACACAGTCGAACATTTGGAAGAAAAACATCTGAAATTCTCCTTTGTTTTTTCATTCGCGGTCACACTGTCAAACAATGTTGTCAGTCACATTTCATTATTATTTGCTTTTTTGACATTTCTCTTATTCGTGCTGTATAATAATTTGTAGTAAATTCCATGTACCGAGTATCGAACACAAAATTGATTCTCTCTTCCCCGTCCGTAATTTTCTACCAAGCTAAATGTTTTTCTTCCAAATGTTCGACTGTGTAAACGGGGACTAAGTAGATCTGGATGGACAACTGCATTTAATCTCAATGGCGAATTCGCCAGAAAAGGTGGCAAATCCTCGATCAACACAATATTACGACAAGAGCATAAGTACAGAGCAATTAAATATCTATCTTTAATTCCGTTTATTTGTACCACTGTAACCACTGTATGTGATATTAACCTGCCTTTAGCACATTATCCATCAAACTCTAAAGAAAGAAAGTGATGCCAAATAGGAAGTATTCATACGTTTAAAAGCGCCTAAATGTTGATTTAAAAGTGTTTTTAATTAGAAACAATATTTACCATTGGATAAGTGATCAAGTTCCAATAATTATGTTACTGAAGAAAAGTAGGACGAATGATTTTAATAGATTGAATAGAAAAGTTTATGAGATTAATGCAATAGTAATGATGAGATACAAAGTCTCTGAAATTGACTAGTATTTTATGAACACCAGAGATGTGTATATTATGTTAAATTGAGCTTTGAAAATCTTCATCTAAATCAACAGAATTTGTATATCAATATGTAATCATGTTACGAAGGCGAAGAACCTGGATGATATAACATCGGATAAATGAATAGCATGAGTTATTGGCTTATAGCTACTTTTTACTCAAAGAGACTAATTGTTATATTGTGATACCAGATAAATAGAATTGCAAAATTTTCGTTTGCTATATTGTAGAATTCAAATCACACCTCTTGTATTTGCCATGAAATACTCGTATGTGTAATATCTTTTAAAAGGTCTAATTGTTTTAAAATGTAGACAATCACCCCTATCGCGAATAAAAATTCCACATGCAATTTGTTCCCTTTTCACATTTTTCTTATTTAAATTCAATGTTAAAAAAATAAAAGGGAACAAATTTCATGTGAAATTTTTATTCACGATAGGGGTGAATAACAACCAACGATTTTTTAATTTTGGTTAAAATTTGAAGGAAAATGTATAAACACAATCAAAAAAGCTGTCTAAATATCATTGAAATTGGAAATTCATTCCGCCATGCAAAGTATGTTTAAGATTCTTTGGAAAAAGTGCATTAATTATCTGAGATGACGTATTACTTGTGCATGAAAAATTTTTAAAAATCTCTTAAAAGATTTTGCAAATATTTTTTAAACGCTAAAATATCGCAATCACAAACATCAACTCCATTGTTATTTTTTTTTCATTTTATTACATGCATTTTAACTCCTTCTAAAAATGTATTTAGCTTCTATTAGGCCAACAGCTTTTACGATTTCTTGTTCGCTCTGACTATCTCTAATTTAGCAACCAACCAACTACTTACCAACCAGCATTTCAAATGATGTTCAGCACCCTCAAGTTAATTGCTGTCTGATTTGATGGGAAACTGTCAATATTTTAAAGTAAGATGGGACAGACGGACGCTTTATTACCTCTACTCCTTCATTTTTTATTTTCATTTTACTGCAGTTTATCGGCCTGTAGATGCAGCAGAAATTACCGAAAGCACCTTGGCTGCAAATTTAATGACTGATTCAGGTGAGTGTAGTATGTTGTCGGTGGGGGGGGAAGGCTGTGTGAGTGAGTGAGTTAAAGTAATCAATTCGAACAGTTTTGTTGAGTTGGCAGTTTTATGTTGAAAACATGATTTTTATGCCCACTTTATTAGCAAAAGTTAAAGAGAACCTCTGCAGCACTGTTGCAGCAAGTCAGCAAAGTTAAAGACGAATGCGATTTAATGTCTTAATTAATGTTTACAACAGAAAAGGCGTCTTAAATCAGTTTTTCATGACTTTTTTTTAAGTTTTATAGTTGTAAAAATTATTTAAACAAAATGGTGTTTAAGTTAAAATTTTGTAACAAATTTTAAGATTTCAAAGGGTGTTTCTTATAAAAGTGTTATTTAAGAAATCTTAAAACTTATATTGATTATTAGAACACCCTTTGTTGGCATTTATAGTTATTTGCTTAAACTAATTACAAGTACAAACTGCAATTGTAATAATGGCTTAAATATAAATTTATGTTCCTTTTGATGTCTACGTTATTTTGCTAGAAGAAAAAGGAGGTGGCTTTTTGCCACATTTCTTGTTTGTTGTCTTGTTTAATAGGAGTGGTCATTTTCTAAGTACTGTGTGACATTTAACAATAGTTTATGGTTACTTTGCCATTTTGAAACCAATTTCATTGTCTAATGTTATTTAGTGTCTGTTTCTCTTTTTATAAGCATTATCAGCTATTTACATCATTGGGGTATAATGGAACCGCCAAAAGTAAGCTGTCGCTTCACTATTGACTACTTCACTGGAAGAGCGAAACCCAAAGATGTTTGTTTTATTAGATTTATTTATGTATGTGCGTACATGTAACTAATTGGCAGAAAGTTATATCTTCATCTTTCTCCATCTCCATTTTGTGTCTGTGCAGCTCTTTGTAAATAAATAAAGTTGTTAAGCGCCTGTCAAAGTCACAACAGTCTTCTTGTATCTTGTCATTTGCCATTTAGAATGATGTATTTTACTTGCAGCCAAATCTGGTTGCAATTGTTTCTTTTTTATTTATTCAATTGAATTTCAATGATTTACATATTTTTTTTTTTATGTTTTTTCTTATAAAGTTGTACATATTTATTTTATAATGACGATTTTTAAAATAAATTGCAGAAAAAAAAATTAGAGTCTTTTATGAATAAATACAAATCTAAAGCTATGTATAGACGGTCGTCAGATATTACAACGTTGTCCGAAAATTGTTCAGAAAATGTCTAACAACCGTGTGAATTTAAATTTTTCAGTACATTGCAAGACAAAAATATTGTCAGACATCTAACAATCGTGTAAACGTGTAAACACAAATTTTTGTCATTGTCATTGTTTTAAGACAATTGTCAAACACTTTTCATTGTCATATGTGCAAAGTTAATGCATCTGCCAATGGCAGCATTGTCATAGAAATTAATTTTAAATGCAACTCTGTATATATGTACATAAATAAACAAACAAGTGTGTATTATAACATATTTGAAACACAATTTCGGTTGACAGATAAATTCATTGTGTGACAATTGTGTGCCATTGTTAGTTTTCTTACAGTTGTCTGAACTGACAATTTACCTTTAACTAACAATTTTTCAATGTCAGTACATTGCTAGCACATTGCTAGATCTGACAACGTTGTAATATCATAGCTTAACGGTTATATTTATATAACATCAGTTTCGAAATTTTGTTATTAGTTCTTGGCATAGTCAACAAAATCTTACGGACTTACTTCAATGTTAATAATTTGACTTGTAAGCACTGGTCGTTTATGGAGATTGTAAATAGTAAGAACAACATATTAAGTGGATTATTTTCTGCTCTTGACACTTGAGAAATGTATTTATTATACGCAAGTTGATATCGACATCAATCGAACGTTTCCATACCAATATTGCCACAATATTCTGATTGATATGTTTTACTTCATTACCCCAATTTGAGACAGGCTAGTCTAATGATTGAATGCATTTTAATGGACAATGTGACGTACAAGTCCATTTAAAAGAATAAGAAATATAAAAAGGCGAATAAACGGAGCTTTTCGGCACTACTAAATTGATATTGAATACATTTCATGAGATCCTATCTACAACAACTCGCACAGTGCGATCTCTGAGAAAGACCGGTGTAAATTTACCAACAACAAATCTATTAGTTTTGACAAAAGTGATAAAAAGATGATAGTTTATCATACTCTGCATGGTTTGTTTTTTTAAGATGAGTAATTTCACGGCAAAATCAGCATGATAACAAGCTGACAAGCCTCTATTGCTATATATCTAATTATGGAATCCTAAAATTCAAGAGTTAATAATGAATTACGGCTGAGATCCCGGCATATTAAAAAAAACTACTCAACCCAGTACCCGAATGTGCAATTCAGACTTGTTGTTTTCTGCAGACATGATATAAGACATTATCGTGAAACTACTGATGACGATAGATGCAACTGATTTCAAGAACTACTTTTCATGATTCTATAACGATTATCGTGCAGAGAATAATAAAACCATTGTCGAAATGCTGCACACAAAGCTGTAAACGAACTGAAGAAAAAAAAGCAGACTACATGTAAAATAAATTGAAAAAGAAAAATGATAATTACAGCAAATTTCGAACCACCAGTACCACTGATGTTTGACTGTTGGCTAGCAGGCACCGCAGTGGTGCAGAGGGTTAGAACGCAAAGAATTCTGATGAGAGAATGTGGTCATTCTCGAAACGTAAATTCAACCCAGGTTCGATCCCCAGCTCAGCCAAGAAAATTATCAATAAAAATTTTAATAAGCATTTTTTCATGTTGTAAAAACAATTCTTACCTTCAGTTAATTTAATGAAAATTTAATTTAATAAACTCATGCCTAACTAAATAAATATATCGTTGTGTAGACTTTTAGATTCGCTCAAAGAATAAACTAAATGTATGATGCATCAATTCAAATACCTGCTCTAAGTATTTAATAGAGTCAAGGGTACTTCTTTCCAAGAACAAACTACTGATAGTTGTTTGGAATCACATCATTACTAATGACCGTATCGAATCACTTTCAAAAGCCGATGACAAGTGTCAGCTCTCTCATGGACTTTGCTGTAAGTGGCTAAATTTGTTTCAAAATCCTTTGTAAGCATATATGCTAAATAGCAATAACTTAACATTAATTTATATTTATTTTCACTAAAAAAAAATTCTAATTAAAATCTCCACCAAGTGTAAAATTAATAAACCGGTTAACTTTGCAGACATTCAAAGTTCCAAATAGAAGATCCAAAAAACGTAATTATATTTCTCAACACCAACTAATTATTTAAAATTCTTCTTCTGCGAAAAGCACTCAAGTAATAAAAACCAACGAAAAACCATTCTGCAGAAACAAACTAAAGCGAGTTTAAGCCAAACAAACAAAAAAAAAAAAAACTTAATTGTTTTTACCAAATTAAAATACAATATTTTTACAGACAAAGAATAATTATTTCCGTTACAGAAATGTAAGACAAAAAGATGAAAAAATGAACGCGTCTTACAATGACGTTGGTAATAAAAACTATAGGTAAAAAAGACTGATGATCTTCAAACACTTTTTTTCCAACAAAACACTGGGGTTGGGAAACAAATGTTTCAATTAAAACGAAAATGTTTTAATTGTGGTGTTAGAAATGTTAATTTCTTTTTAACAAACTAAAACGCTTTAACAAAAATAAATACAAAAAAATAGAAAGCATAATTAAAGAGTGTTGTATGTAGTTGTCTGGAGTTGAGATTCCCTCTGCTTATTTAATGAGTTTACTTATTGTTTCAAGTCTTTTCTTTAGACATAGGATTATTTAATCACATTTGATACTTTTTAAAAATATGTACATTATTCCAACTTGCAGCGCAATTGCAATTGCAACTCTAATAACTACCATGTTGCCATAAAGATTGCTGTAATTGTGCCACAACTACTAAAAGGTGCTTATTGACTCGCATTAATGGCTTTATTATCGATTGGTACTCGTCAGTTCCCACCAGTGCAGAAATAATAAACAAAAACAGTTCTTTATATTTTACAACTTAATTCTGTTGAAAAGAAACCACGTACTCGTAATCACCATTCCCTCATTGCAACCATGAAACCAAAACAGTTTATGCCTTTGAGCCACTTTGTTTTTTTTTTTTTTAAGCAGAAAAGAACCCTATTATTTGGCTCAATAAAAATCTGATCAGTTTTCTTTATACTCAAATAGCGAGGATTATAGCATTCTTTCATTAATGACCTTTAGGCCAAAACGTAGCATGATTATAAAAGTAATTGCGCTTTAAATGAAGCATTTTATTACACAGTTTTGTTTTCAACGAAAATTATAGTTTTTTTTTACCCCCCCCGGTAATAGTGAAATGTGCGGTAGTATGAGCAAATTTAGTTTAATAAAAGTTTAGTGAAAATGTTTTTACGCTTTTTTTCTTTCCGCATTGAAATTAGAAATGCATTAATTTTGTAAATTGAAACTAGTTATTTTTCAAAATTTATTTGTTTGGTACAAAAGAGACAGCAAAAAAGGGAAGTGACATGAAATATAATCATGTTTTTATTAGGCAATGTTGAATTTTTGCAGCTCTACAGATGTTAAATGAATTAAGATGTTATATTGGTTATATATATGTAATAACGGGTCCGCCATCTAACGTTTTTTTTTTCAACTAGTTCTTATTTCATGAATGGTAACACTTAGCTCATATCTGATTTGACAGATAATTAGTTTTATCGTTCCGCTGAACGAATATGGTTGTGTATACGCTTGAACAACGCTGGGAAATATTGCGACATTACTTTGTAAATCATGGTAATGTTGCAGAATGTGTGCGAAAAATATCATCTTTTCAGATGACATTACAGTCAATGGCGATCATTATCGGGCCATGTTGAATGAATTTTTGTTCACAAAATTTGAAGAGGAGGATATTGGCAACATTTGGTTTCAACAGGAAGGCGCTACGTGCCATACAGCCGAAGCTACACTCGATGTTTTGCGCCCTGTTTTTGAAGATCGCTTTATCAACCGCAGAGCTGATGTCGTTTGGCCGCCTCGGAGCTGCGATTTGACACTGTCAAAGATAAGTGTTACGCCGACACGCCAGAGACAATTGACGCTTTAATGGACAATATTCGTGAAGCCATTGGTGAAATACAGCTGCACATAATCGATAATGTGCTTAAAAATTGGACCGATCGTGTAGGCTACTGCATGGCCAGCCGAGGCAGCCATTTAAATGAAATTACTTTCCATTATAAACTGGAAGGATTGTACTTTCAAATAAAAAAGAAATTTGAGAAAACATTCAGTAGTTTTTTTTATAGCATTTTCAAAAAAAAAAAAAAAAAAAGTTATTTGGCGGACCCTTTATATAATATATACGTATGTATGCAATACATTTTTTGAACAGCAAACAATCAAATATATGTTGTATGTATATTTGCAGCTTAATTTGGTCCAAGAACGTCCACATACAATTTTTAAGGTACGGTCACACATGACAAATATTTGATGAAAAGGACCTAAGAACAATAAAATTTATTTAAATTATTTTATTTGTTTCAAAAACTTGTTTTACTTAGGACATGTCAAACAAACAAATTTAGTTTAAATTTATTTGATACTGTTCGATCTCACAAAGCACTTGTAAAATCGCGTCAAACAAATGTGTTCTAAAAATCTGGTTACGCATTTTTGAGTAAATATTTGTCATGTGTGACCATACCTTTATAAACTCTTCAAAGTGTTGTAAAACTAAAGCTAGATTTACACGATTGAAATTTTCTTCAAAATTGCTCTTCAAAATGCTTCAAACTCGTGTAAACAGCAAAATTTCCTCAAAATTTATTTATTTAATAACTATTAATAACTAAATTTAAATAAATTTTGAAGAAACTTTGCTGTTTACACGAGTTTGAAACATTTTGAAGAGCAATTTTGAAGAAAATTTCCATCGTGTAAATCTAGCTTAAGCTGCAGCAGCCTGGAAAGTCTCAAGTGTGTGTTTGCTTCATTGAAACGATTGCCTTGAAGACAATATTTACAGCGCAGTCATCACGTGATGTTATCTTGATTATAAATGGGCTAACAAAGGTCCTAACAAATATATCTACTAATCACATATATACTTCTGCTGCTCAAAAATTGGAATGTTTACTTCTGGTTAATGGTCCTGCTACAGTCGGCCTGACTCTTTGAGCCCTAGATGCATTTGGTGAAGTTATCAATGGAATGCAGTATTTTACACATATACCAAAAAGACTTTATAAACAACAAGCATCTGCAAAGTAGTGTAGGGTGCATTATGAACATTATCAAAAATCGTTTAAAATGCAAACATTTTCAATTAAACATTGTCAACAACTTTTTATATTCAATTTTGTTCTCTTTGAAATTGTATTTATTGTTATTTTTACCTTTTAGCAGACATAAATACATACAAAACTCACACTTACAGTTGCAGCCAGTTACACACACCCAGCCTTCCTATAGTTGCCACTGTTAGCAATAATTTCCACCTTTTGCTTGATTATTTTTTTTTTTTGTTTGCTCGCAAACATCCTTGTTGTATTTTTTAACAACATCTCTCTGTATTCGTGCAAGTGTATTTAATAAACAATTTATTTGATAGAGTAACATTTTATATGGTTCTATGTATGTATGTATGTATGTATGAGTTTGATAAAAAAAAATCTGCGCATGAATGAATTTCGAAATGTTGTATTTTGTTGTGTGGAATACACAAAAAAGAAACAAGGTGGTTGTGGCAGCAACAAAAAAAGTGGCAATATTCCACAAACAACTGACAGGAAATTAGTTTCCATTTTTTGATGAATGCTTCGACAGGATAGCTCTTTTCTTTTTTTATTTATAAATTTTTTTTGTTGTGGCTGTTACTTATTGCTTTATGATGGAATACCCCCACCCAACAAAAAACCCTACTGGCTGCCGCAATTCTCTGTTACTGTGTGAATAAATTCATCACAATTTTTTTGTTCTTTTTGTTTGCGTACTTCCATCAACCATATTTTTACCATTAAACACAGCAGAATGACAAAAAATAGATTTTGCCTTCTTTTTCTCAATATGTACAATAAACTGATTTCTCTACCCCTACTCCCGCTGACTACCATTTGTGTATCCTTTTTTTTATTGCATATAAAGTGGCCAAACAACAAAATATTAGGAAGCGTTTTCAAGAGAATCTATAAATTATAAATAAATAAAAAATTCCCACTCTACCTCTTAAATTATCTCATTCCCTTTTTGTTTGCTATTTATGAATTTTACCACCCACCCTTTCTTTTCAGTTTTCTACACCTTGTCGTCAAGTTTTTTCTCGTTTCGTTCCGTTTTTTTTTAATGTCATCAAAAATGTGTTTGTTTTCATATCCTTTTTTTTATATTTGTTTATTTCTTTAATTTTTTATAATTTAAGGACTCAATTCAACCATCATTTTCAATCAAATCATTTCTCTTTTGCTTTTTTATTGTATTTTCATGATACCTTGACAAGATACAGGATGTTTTTCAATGTTTCTTTTTTTGATTATAAAGAAGAAAGTGTTTTCAATATTATTAATTAAAAGAGTACTAAAGAAAGTACTTTTTCAAATTTACAAATGCACTTTTTCATTATCATTTTACAATATTACAAACTTATTGAAAATAGTACTTTTTCGAATAGTAATATTTTCAATAATACTGTTTTACAATCACACTACTTAAAATAGTATTCTTTTTTAATGTTAATGAGAAAGTACTTGTTTTTTAATTGAAAAAGTACATTTTTGAAACAGCACTATTAATACTATTGGAAACAAGATTGTGCTATAGTACTACTTTCAAAAAGTAAAAATAGTGCAATTTGAAAAAGTATAAAAAGTACTATAATACTTTTTGAAATAATAATATTTTAGAAAAGTACTTTTTAATAATACCTATACATATACAATAATAATATTTGTTTTGCCAACTACCCAGCAAGCCATATGAGTCCAAAAAGAGTGTTTTGTGACACCTTTTCCGGAGCGTTCATGCTCTTTATGAGCCCAAAAAAAATCATTATTGCTCCGAAAACCTTCAGAAAAGAGGGGCATTACATTCGAAAATGGTCCGTCAGAAAGAGCTCTTAGATAATGTCAGAAAAGAGTCTTTTATGAGGGTATTTTTTTGGGCTCAGAAAGAGCTCTTAGATAATGTCAGAAAAGAGTCTTTTATGAGTTTTTTTTTGGGCTCAGAAAGAGCTCTTACATCATGTCAGAAAAGAGTCATTGCAATTTTAAATACAAAAAATTAAAAGTTCACATTTATTATTTTTTTTAATTGTTTTTACTTAAACAAAAAGGGAATTCAGTTACAAATAAACTAAATTAGAAATGAAAAAAAATTAAATAAATTGTATTTACAGTAAAAAAAAAAATAAAATGGAATTCATTTTGTATTGGTGTGTGGGTTGGACACCAATGGGAAATAGCCTACTTCTGGATAGAGGATAGGGGATGGCCGCTGATTGTAAAACGGTGGGCTATTTAGATGTAGATGTAATTGCTCCATAGGAGAAATAATAATAGATTGAGTGAATATAACAAGGATTTAATACGTTTTAAGTATGGATATATTGCAATTCAAGTTTCATTTCTTAAATTTGGTATGTGTATGCTTACGTACGTTATATTAAATTTGTAGCGCAAATAAAAAGGGGGACAAAATGGATGCTAAGATCTCGTAGATATAATGGAAGCTGCACGCACTGCTGGGCAACGTGTTTAGTGATCTCTTGTTAAAAAGCCAGTGTGTGCGCTCGCAAGAGTAACAATATACATATATTGCTTACAAACGTAATTACTTAACGAAAATTCGTTACCCATGACAAATGGAAAGACTATAGCGAGTTTTAGGGTTCAGTGTGGGTAACTTTTATAAAATCTACGAGATTAGGTGTGGTGAGTTTATATAAATTAAGTAAAGAATTCATTTAGATTCAAATACATAAATTGGACTCAATTCAATTCAATAGGTTAATTATTATGTAAGTACAGTAAGAGAAAATAAATGGATCAATAATTAAGATTTTTAGTAATAATTTATAGAGAGTGGACACAGCAAAAGTAAAAACAAATTTGTAGTAATACAAACATGTGTAATAATTTGTAAAAAACAAAAGTAAATTTGGTTCTAACTCATAACATGTAGTAAGAAATATGATAATTCCCAAACTCTATTTCTCAATACAAATGGTGAGTTAAATTGATGATGTTTGCAAGTAGATCTTGGACAATAAACATTGCTGATGAAGCCCTTGGCAGGGCAGAAAATGCATTTCTAGAAAAATATAGTTTTGTGAAAATGATATTCTTCGAGTTATTAATTATAAAACATGAACTCAAGCCTAATTAAAGAAATTTTCTCTAATATATAAATTTTTAGTAATATTTACATTTCCGAATTATTTTGTAATGTACAAATCCACTTTGTACACATTTAAATAAAATACATACATACATACATATATAAAAATTGGAAAAAATTAATTTTTTAGGGAAATTTTTTTTTTGCTCCGAAAATGCTTTTTAGTTGGACTCTTTTCTGACTCCTTTTTCGGAGCGCTCCGAAAATGCTCTTTAGTTGGACTCTTTTCTGACTCCTTTTTCGGAGCGCTCCTAGAATGGTATGCTGGGTAGTATAATTATTTTCTCGTAGTTGGACAATGCTCGAATTTTGTTGTGATAAATTGATTTAAAATCGCTTTCGTCACAAGACTAGTAATTGCCTGACGCCATACTCTTGCAATACGATGAAATACGTATTAAGAAACGAATAAAACTTAATGGTCGATAACTTCGTCAATTATGTTCCATTTTGATACGCCACAAAAAATCGCATAAATAAAAAATCGCACAATAAAAGACCGCACGCATCTGTAGGTTTAATAATTTCAATATTATATATTGTAAAGCTATGCTTGCATTAATCAAATATTGGACAAATACGAATATCCTTCCGGCGACCATATTCTTCCGATCTGAAGCCCAGCCACTACTAAAGAAAAAAATATTCCATAAATAAGGAATTCATAACAGATTTTGAAAGGTTCGACAAAATGTACTTTTGTAAAGGCTTAAATACAAATGTTAGAAGACTCTTAGACATTGAGCAATACTCTGGAAGGAAGGAAATTGTAGAATAGTTCTATATTCTAGATCCGCTAAGATAGACATGAGAATAAGCAGCATCTTGTTATTAGCCAATATCGTTTAACAAAATGAAAGGTAATGTTCTAGGGCATGTGTGTTGTTAACGCTTTTTTTTGGTCGGATAATTGAGCATGTCAACAACAGCAGGCTAAAATGAAAAAAAAACTGCTATTAAGACTCAAAATAAAAAACATTTACTTTAGCTGGCTTAATACATGATGTTTTTCAGTTGTATTCCTGCTGGTGTTCAATGTCAGAGACAATGTTTAAAATTTATCACTTTTTTGTTGTGGTAGTTCTTGGTGCAAGCTTAGCCAAATAGACAACTTAACTTTGGAAATTGTCGACTCCATTAGCCACCAACTACCACCACTCAACTTAAACACCATACATAAGTACTCGTACTGTAATATCAAAGCCTGTTCGTTGAATATAATGAATATACTAAAAGCAAATCTGTATAGAATCTACTTACTCGAACTATATGGGTTGCATTTGACTACTCACTCCTGTTGGTTAATGCTGGCGGTGTTGCTGGTGCAGTGCAACATGATTTAAGAAGCAAAACGTTGAATACAAATCGTGCTTAATGTTCACGATTTTCTTGAGCTGAAAGAGTAAAAACGCCAAAAAAGTTACAAATAATAAAAAAAAAAAAGCAACCAAATAATAGAATTATTGTAGGCGAATTAGGTGACGTCACTTCTTTTTTGTCTCTTTAGCTGGTTCAGTCGCCTGCTGCTGTTTGTTTGCATTTGTGCTGTATAGCTTGTTTGTTGGCTGGTTGGTTGTGTTTGTCAGTTTGTCATAAAAAACAATAATTTTTGCATATTGTTTTTGTGTACTGAACGGGAAAACATCTTAATTTTCATTTTATACGAGCAGCTTTGTTGTTGTTGGTTGCTTTTTAGAGAAATTTTGGAATAGTTTTGGATTGTTTTTACAGAAATTCATGTATCGGCTTTTTCAGTATTTAGCAGACAAAACGGTTACTGCCCTGGATGGGTGAGAAATGTTGATCTTAGATTTTGTCTGCGAATAATATTGATTTTCTCACTTTATTCTTTCGGATAACTTGATGCCACAACTTGAAAGAGCATCGCCAAGGAACCTAGTGTCTGTGTTAGAATTAGAAGTTTCCAACCAAAGTTATTTTTAAAATTTGAAACATGGGTTTATAAAGTCAATTTGCGATCGTATTAATTTTCGGGGTTTATGAATTAAAAAATTTTAGAACTTATCACACCACCTACTTATTTATGTATGTTTATTGTCCACAATGTAAATTGTCAATGGCTTTATAATGGATAAAGAAACGCTTTCTCACTATTTACGATTAGTCATGACTGGATTATGATTGTTTTAAGCATACTTGGGTTACGACACTGTCACAAAACAGGAGACGTTAACCTCAGAGACAAATCTCTTATTTACAAAATATCTCGAAATTACTTTCGAAATTAATTTCGAGTACATCTTAATTATAATTTCCATCAGAGATATAATTCTTCAGAATTTCTCTAGATTTCTTTCTGGGTTTATCAATTTTCGTTTCCTATATATTTCCTCAATCTGCTTAGACTATGATTTATAGTTGAGTCTATTGAAATCATGCTCGTATCATGCTGCATGAAGATACAAATGTGATTTTTAGCGATAATATTGAATTTAGGCATGATGATGATATTCCAAAAGCCATGGATTTGCATAGACTCAGCGATTTGGCAAAGATAATGTTTTAAAACAACAAGAACAATAGCATCAGCACAACAACACAACAGCATTCACTAACAGCAATTGTCCCCTCTTCCACTTCCACTGGCAATCACATGCAAGTCTTTAGAAGAGGATAATGGCTAGCTGGCTGGATGCCTGGATGGCTGGATTTAAAAAAATTGTTTTAGATTTTTTTCTGGGCAACTTTTACACTGATGGTTATCGCTGGAGCAAAGCATGACTACTCATGTAGAGAGCCAGTGGTGGTATGGTGTGCTGTTGGTGTTAAAGTCGGGACTCTTTTTAGACAGGGGATGGACGAAGGTTGCAGCAACTAGATCTATGTACACACAACAAGTACAACTGTTTAGTATAGTTTAAGTTGTTTTGCTCTTTGAAAGGAATGTTTATGATTATGTTGTTGAAATGTTATTGTATGTACGTTGTTGTATTAAGTTTCTCTAGTTAAAATTGTGTTGCAACAGTTTAACATTATCATTATCTTTCATGCAGCCACATAGACATATACCACCAAACTTAGATGAAAAAATGTCTGTGCAACAAATATGATTTACTAAGAAGAACACTGGTCGCCTGTTGATCCTTCATTGTTGCTTTGAAACTCTATTAAAATTTTCGAATTTAAATTCCATTTAAAACACTGTTCGTGCTGAAACTTATTGGCCTTACGCTCCTTAGACAAGTGAATGTGGAATGGAAATGAAGCATGCAGCATAATTATGTTGTAGAGCAATATGTTCATTTCATTTCATTATGGTCATGGTATTTGGTATGCGGCATTTCATACATGTATGTATGTAGCTTGTATGGCTGCATATGGTTGGGCCTCATTGAAAAAACAATTATGTATTGACAAGAATTTGTAACTTTTTAAATGGCAATAAAACGTGTAGGAGTCAACAGGGTCTTTTTCTCATAATCTAAAGAAATTATATGAATATAGACTCAACTCTAAACACATTCATCTGTGTTTTAGTTGAGAAGTAGATACGAGTATGAAAAAAACTTGAAAAAGAAAATAGTTCCAATAAAACATATTAAACATCATCATAACTTGTGATTTATTAACATAAATAATTTCAATGGAATCTTCTCTCCATGCATTTATGGCATTCGCTTGGCATTTTATAGTTTTTACACTTTTTCATGACTGCATTGTGTCTTTGAAAGAAGATTAATTTGTGCTTTCGGCTGCAGTTCGACTTATAAGAAAAGCTACAATATAAAATCCTCAACAGAACTTAATAGTAACGTAAATCTTAAACAAATGCTGTCAAATGCCTGCTTTGACAATGGAATCCAAATCCAATATGATCATTGGTACATTTCAGACATCAAAAAAAAAAAAACAGCAGTATTTTATAATGAAACTATATTTATTACTTTTTTTTTATTAGTTTTATTGCTTTGTCTGTGTTTATTAAATTTAAATTCATTTTTTATTAAGTGAAAACAAGAGGAACAGATTTGTTTTTCTTTTTCATTTTTTATGATCATAACCCAGCAAAGTTATTGGGAATTATTTGTTGAGCTGTCATTACAGATAACCATTGACAATCTTGCTTATTTTTACAGAAGCAACCTACTTCTGGGTACTATTGTTTTGTAATTCAACTAAAATCTATTCTATTCTTTTGGCTATAAAAACTCACAATTCTGAACAACTTCCAAAGTCCTACAGACTGATTAGTCTCAGTTTTTGTTTGAAAACGATGGAGAATCTTCTGGACAGTTACATTAGCGAAAACTACATATATTTCCATCAATCCAATATATTGTAGGAAATGTAGGAAAAACTAAATATTTTCCACTTCCGTACATATTGTTACTCAGGCATCCTTGCAAAATAGGTAACCAGGTGAGAAGACGTTGCAATTATCGGAAATGATGCAGCTTGCTTTCAGGGGTATTTATACCACCTATATTCGACCGAAAATGAAATACAACTCTCATGTATGGGCCGGTGCTTCGAAGTATAATTTGGAGTTACTTGATCGCGTACAAGAGAGGGCCAAGATGCTTATCGGGGACAGTAGAGTATCTAGCTCTACTTTTTCATTGGATCATCGTCGCAATGTGAGTTGTGTTTCACTGTTCTATCGATTCTATAATGGAATGTGTTCTTAGTGAACTTGTTCCCGAAATACGTAGTTTTTTACCTAATACACGTTCTTCAGTCAGGGCCAATTCATTCATGATCGACTGGACGGTGGATCGCACAACCAGCGTTGTCATCTTGGTGCGTTTCGCACCATTTTTGGTGCTTTTTTAAATTTGTTGTGCGAAAAATTTTATAGTTGGTGCGCGGTGCGCTTTTTTTTTTATTAATTTCGGTGCGTTTTTTAATTTTCTGATAATGTGATGAAATCTTTATTTTTACTAATTTTTAATTGCAGTTTTTTAATAAATCATTATCATGAAATCTATACGATGAAAAGGACCCAATTAAATGTATTTTAAATACGAATGTATAATATATGAATACATACTATTAAATTTGTCACATGAAGGTTATTGCTAAAGGTTAATTGAAAATTAATTTAAAATTTTAAATATGGAAATAAAAATTCGTGTATAGCCTGATGGTTTGGTGTACTGAACGGTTAAAGTCCCAGTGGAGCCTCAACAAATTTTATTGAAAGAATTCAAATGGAAGTACTTAAAATAGAAAACAAAAATAATTCAAAAAAGTACCAATAAAAATACTTAAATTAGCCCTTTTTATCAATTAGTACTTCATGACCTCTTTTTTAAAAGTTTTATATAGAATTTATGAAACTAAAAAAATATAAAATTAATTCAATAAACATTTTAAATAAAAAAGAAAATTTAAAGGTGGATTCTCCGATTCATTACGAAGAAAATATTGGTTCGGAAAAATTTTTTTTCATATGAATATTTTCTCTCTCTGAAAATGAGAGACGTCACTCTTTTTATGAAAAAAAAAACTATGTTCGAACAAATATTGGTGCGTTTATTTTTAAATGACGCGTTTTTTTCCCTGCATTTTGGTGCGTTTTGAAATTTTAAAGTTGACAACGCTGCGCACAACACACTACAGGGAAAATTCGTTCTTTAGCCGTACTGTCCGTATGTATATTAATATAGGAAATTTCAAATCAAATGTTCACAAACATCACTCCTATCCTCCCTCCCATAACCTATCTATCTAGTTCCAACACATTGCATTGTATGACTAGCGGTCGTCCCCTGAGTGCTGATCCAAGCAAAAACTATCAACTCGATAAAAGAGGTAAATTAAATCTAAAGCACATTTAACTGGCTTACAGCTGAATAGAAAAAACACGTCGCATTATGCTTTGTGACATGAAAATTTCTATACGGAGGTGTTCTCAGATATTTCTAAGCAGGTTAATAGCCATCCTCATTTTACGTTGTTGAATGTGATTTGTGATGTCAAATATCGCTAAGGGACTTTATCATTAACTGAGTTAGATCTACGAACAAACTTTTTTTTAACAAACCCAAACTGCGAAGCCTGTTGGCTTATCTGCAGAAAACAACCAGAGTCTTTGATGGGAATGGAAGCACACTTTCATTCGCCTAGTCTATCGGGGCACCTATAGACACATAATACTCGACATACAGGCATTTGGGCAAGTAACGAATGAAGAAACATTTCAAATTTACGACATTGAATAAATTGCATCAGAATTCACCGACACTGACGTAACTTATCAGCGTTCAGATAGGCCAAACAAAAAAAATCTTGACATGAATACGAACTGAAGAAAAGGAGGCAACATATAAATAGAAATTGAAAAATGATAATTACAGCAAATTTCGAACCACCAGGTAACACTGGTTAAAGGATTGATGTTTGTCTGTTGGCCAGCGGGCACCGCAGTGGTGCAGAGCGTTAGAATGCAAAGAATTCTAATGAGAGTATGTGGTTGTTCTCGAAACATGTAAATTCAACCCAGGTTAGAATCCCAGCCAAGAAAAATTATCAAATAAAAAATTTTTTCAAGTTGTAAAACAATTCCTACCTCAGTAAAAATAATTTATTGAAAATTAAATTTAAAGAACTTGAGCCTGACTAAAGAAATACCAAAAATTTAACTAAAAATAATAATTATTCACAACTGTTCATGAGTCTGAGCAGATTTTCCGAGATACACGATGCGATCTAACTTAGCTTAGTTTCCGATATTGGTCTTTATTTTTAATAACGTTTTAGATATGAACGAAAAATGTCGCTTGGTTTTGTAACAACTACTCGTACAGATAAATAGCATTTATCAATTGTGTCAACCCAACTTGTAAGAGTATGTTGCATACAATGTTTAACTGCTTTAAGTTGATTTTAATTCATTTACAAACCAATTTAGTTACAATTTCCTTTTTTTTTCTCTAGTGATTTCAAATGTTAGACACATGAATAGTTGTATTTAAATGTTTATTTATGTTCTTTTTTTTCTATTTAAGTTTAAATATGTATATGTATTTCAATGGCTTATTTATTCGTTCACTCATTCACTCATACAGGCCAACAGTCAGTCAGTAATTTAAACATTTTGTATGATTATACTCGTATTATTATTAACTCATAATGTTGACCAATAAATCATGGCGGCTTGAGTTTTTATTATGACATTTACCCGCATTCGAACGAGCGAACGTATGAATGTGGCTTGTATTTATGTAGCATGTAGCATGTAGCACGTATGTACGAGTATGTATTTATGTAGTTTATGTTTGTTATTTCGATCAAGCCACAAAACAATCTCTTTATTTTCCGAAAATTATTTTCGCATCATTAAAAACCACTGGGGTTTATTTCAGCGTTTTGTTTTCTCTCGTTTGGTGTTTTTGTGTTGGAGTTTCATTTCATTTTTTTCTTTTCGTTTTTTGTTAAATCATAAAACTTTAACATGTTAATTTATTAATTTTATTATGTTAATCATAAGTATAGTTTACACATATGAGTGTGTTTTGTATGTGTTTATGTTTTTATTATTTTTCATACATACATACATACATACATACATACTTATTTGAAAGCGAGTAGGTCGCTGAAGAAAATAAGACAAGATGATTTATTTGAAGAATATTTGGATTAGATGCATTAAATATTATTTTTGGTAGATATTTTCCTAATGAACTCTTTTTATGTGATTGGAAAGTTTTTAGTACATAGTTGAGTAATTTCGAATTGTTTTTATAGACATTATGATTTGACTTGTTAAAATATGAAACTCCTTCTAACCTTATCTTATGCAAAAACATTGTAAAGAGTGTTTTTTTTAGATGTTTAGAACTTTGAAATGGAACACAAAACAAAGATGATTTTTTTAAATTGGCATAAAATTGACTTTTTTCGAAGGATAATCTTCTGGCATTATAATTTAAATATGACTTCTTGCATATGACCGCCACGGCTGGCTCGGACGTCAAATTCTCGATGACTTTCCAACATTTGTGTCCTTATATCGGTCCTCCAAATGGTCAAACGTTTCTGGCTTATCGGCATAGTTAGACTAATGACTTCACATATGCCACAGAAAATAGTAAAGCGGCATTAAATCGCTCGATTTTTGTGGGCCCAAAACGTGAAACTATGCGGTTACCAAACATTTCCTTTAATAAATCAATTGTGTTGCGAGCTGTATGACATTTTGCGCTGTCTTGTTAAAACCCCAACTCCTGCACATTATGATTGTTGAACTGATGAACGAAATAGACAGTAATCATTGGTCTCTAGCGATCACCATTGACCATAACGTTCTGGCAGCTTAAAATTTAAACCAAAATTTCGAGAGATATTAATTA
Organism: Bellardia bayeri; assembly: GCA_950370525.1. Lineage (NCBI taxonomy): Eukaryota > Metazoa > Arthropoda > Insecta > Diptera > Calliphoridae > Bellardia > Bellardia bayeri. The sequence goes on from OX493264.1 coordinate 132,723,210, forward strand.
TTATTTTTTTTTAGCACAATAAAACACTCTTTTATAGTATCAACAATTATCACTAGATCAATTTCATTCATACAAATATCAATAAAAAAAACTTGAATTTCAATTCAATCTTCTTGAAGTAAAAATACAGCTCATTGTGATCTATTAAATTTGAAATGGTTTTCAATACCTTTCACATCACACATGATCCTGATTAATTAATAGATTGTTTGTCCTTTAAATGTTGTTGTCCCTTAAGAAAATTAAAAAACAAAAATCTTATTGACTGCCAGTTTTTTTTTTTTTTTCTTTGTAAAGGTAACAATATTGAATCAATATCAAAGGAGACCGTATGCTAACTATCATTAGCATACAAAGAAATACCCCTGCTACATTAAAGTTTTTTTTATTACTATTTATTTGAATTGAACAAGTGACAATAACCTAACGAGCCTCCACTTTGGCAGGGCAACAGTTTTTCAATTGTTTGTTTGATAAACTGCCAAGTAATCATGATTTTACAAAATGATTTTGTGTCAATAAAGCGAAGTGTTCAAGCCAAAGGAGAATAATGAATTCTGTAAAGCGGCTCCAATGTGTCTGGTTTGGATTTTTCTCTAATAAATCAGTGCGGACAAATGGATTAGCCATATTGATGATGAGTGTATGATCTGAATACACTACGATCTCTACATATACTCTTGTTCTCGTACTCACTCACGGTTATTTATTTATTTCGACGGCTTAGCTTTTGTTCTCTAGAGGGCGATCGTTCGTTGCGTTTGTTGGTAAATGAAATTGGTCATGCATTCATGACAATTACTACTCATTTTCTCTCTTTTGTTCGAAGGCCATACAAAATCAATTTTTAATTGTATTCATTGATTCATCATTCATTCATTCAATTCTTAATTCACTTGAGTTCAGTTCATTTACAATTTATTTGCTTTTGTAAAGTGTGTGTGTGTGTGTGTGTGAAGGTGTAATAAGTTAAATTTTGATGATCACTAATCATCATTTTTAAATTCTATATTTTTGTTCAACTGATTGATTTATTGTGATCCGCCAACCAAGCGGCCGCTTTACTAATCGTCATCATCATCGAAAGTAACACTTTTTTGTGTTTGTGTGAAAAAAAATTCAATGAAAACAATAAAAGTGTTCAGTTTGAATCTTTTATCTGTTTAAGAAAAAGTACAGAAGAAATGTTAATTTGAAAAATTTAAATGATGAAAAATTATTTATCTTCAATCATTTCAAAATTATTTGTTTGTTTAATCAATATTTAAGGTTTCTTTATTATTTTAATAATTATTTAAAATTTGATAAGAAAATCAATTGATTGGCTTTTATTTAAAATACTTGGGAAATTAATTGTGAAGAATAGAAGCTGTTTAAAGAATTTAATATTTAAAAATGTTTTGAACTTAAATTTTCAAAGTTGAACTGTTTATTTATATCAAGTATCAAAATCAACCTTAAATTTCTGCTGCCAAATTATAATCGAAGTTCTATAAAAAGTATAAATTACAGTATAAAAGGACTCTAGAAGAACATTTATGATTAATTTCTAGCATTCAATACAAAAATAAATTTTAAATTACATTATTTATGTCCGTATAAGTATTTGAATTTCAATGCACCAGATATTTACAATTTTATCAAATTATGGTAATTGTACATATGTGTCTTCTGTTCTGTTCTGTTTGGTTGTGTTGTGTTTGTCTGTCTGTCTGTCTGTATTACCATCCGTCCGGCTTAAATATGTCTGTTTTGTCTACCAGATGTCATCGCTTATATTTTTATTATGATTTCAATTACAACAGAAATTCATTTTAGTCAAAAGAGAGGAACAAAACGCTCAACAGAATGCAAGAAATGGAGAAAACCAGCAATAATTTTGCATTCATTCATTGAATTTACACAACTCTGATGGCAAGCAGAGGCCACCTACGCCTTTTTTCAACATACTCATGCACATTTGCACACACTTCTAAAAGTCAACATCATCAACAACAATAAAAATAATTGTATCAGAATTATTAAATATAATCGCATTTACCAGATTTACATCCTGCCTTCTGGAAACTTTAGCAAAAACCGCTGTGATGCGCTAAATTCATGGTCTTGGTTGCAGCTACACAGTCAGGGTCAGCAAGCAAACATTCTACATGCAACACAAAAATTTGCATTTATTATTTTCATTCTGGTGCACTCATGTTCAAACGATTAAGTGAATTTTGACAATTTAAGTGTGAATCAAATGAAATTAATCCTGGTTTATGAGCATCATTTTGTAGTTGTTGCTTTTGAATCCTGCTCCTTTTTTTTTATCCGGCACAACAATTGCCTGCTGCTCTTAGTTGTTGTATTTGTTGCCACAATAATTCCACTTTGTGTGGCAAAACAGATTTTAATATTGTAGTGATTGTCAACTATTGTTGCAGGTTTTTAGTTGAGAATGTGTGTTGGTTGCCTACTGCTGCTTAGTTTTATTCATGTAATTGTGTCCTTTTTTGTGTGAGTAGAGAGAGGCATTTGCTATTTTATTAGTTTTTTCTTACGTTTTTCGTTTTTTTTTTTTTACTAAACACTAATCTTTGATAAATTTTTTAAAATGATTTTTCTATTGTGGCTCAAAATATTATTTATGTTTGAGTTTTTTTTTTTTTTAATTTTCCTTTGATTTTTATGAGTATTTGTTTGTGGTGCTTAAAAATTTGTTTCATTCAAGAAGACTTTAATGATATTTTGGTCTGGTTTATTCGTAATTCCTAATCCTCTTAACTTTAAGTGGCTTTGATCATGAATAGAACTTAACTATATGACTAATCAGAGTTTAAGACCTTTCTTGGTATTTAAGAGCATCATTTGATTGATTCATTATTTCTGTCTTTTTAGGGATATTTTTGTGGGTGTAGTTAAAGATGGCTGCTATTAATTTTGTTCTAATGTGGGTTAAATTATGATGGCACAGGATTTTTCACTAAAGCTGAAATTTATATGCCCGTGATAAATGTTTCAGAACTATTTGCATAATAAGTAAAACATGTATTATAAATACATATGCATGTGATATCTAACTAACTAGATTTTGTTAAAATGTTATATTGTTATAGTAGAAACATATATTTTATAAAAATAGGCTGGGACATTCATCACAGATTTGTATTCAAAGATTTTAGGTCGCTCTAGGCCACCATATATTGTATATGGTTGTACATAATTAACACAGACATATAAATAATTACTACAATTAAACGTGACTCGTAACTACATATAACATAGGCATTGTGGTTGCTGCAATCATATACATAATTACAAAGGCCATAGCATTGTTAAAAAAATAACTTTGTAAATATGTGGAACGAGAAATTAAAATAGAACGAGAAATTTGGAAATTAAACAGAATTACAGTCTTATATGTAAATTCTATAAATTATTAATTCTATAAATTCTGATCTACATAAATGAATGGAACTGCGCTAGAAACGGATGTGTGTGAAAACTTTAACTTGCAGATTTGTTACAAAAGTGTTGAAATTTTTATATGTCCACCAAACGCTTTTCTTTTTGTATTAAAAATTTCACAAAATCTCGCTTGATAAAATAAAAGACATTTAATTAAATTAAATCTTTTTTCAAACATAATCTTCAGAAAAAGTTGTTACTAAATGCCAACACATATTTTGTCATACATATATTTCCTGTCAAATTCAATCTCAAACAAAGTTATAAATTTGATTTATAGGCCATTTTATTACACGAAACACTTGCATACAGTCAGAGTCAAAATTACAAAATTACAGCGAACAATAATTTCTGTGATAAATAATATCTTTAAAAAAAACTCTATATTTTTTAAATTTATTTATACAAAAATGCTTCGGATAGCCTCATTTTTATTAAAAAGTTATCTTTTTCTCTTACTGAAAGAAATATTATAAGTTTTATTTAACAAAAGAGAAATTGCTCTTAAAAATGCAGTCAAAAGAGACAGAACATTAATTAGAGAATAAGAAATAGTGAGCTGCTTCCACAGAACCTTAGCGCTACAGTAAAATACGGCGGTGGGTCTTTGATGGTTTGGGGTTGAAGGTCAGCTGCACGACAGGTAATCTTGTATTCATTGAAAGTACAATGAATAGCCGAGACTACTTACAAACTTTAAAGAACAATTTGAAAGTAAGTGTTGAAAATTTAGGTCTTGAAACGCCATGGGTCTTTCAGCAAGACGAAGAAGCAAAACACGCCGCCAGAATTGTCACCTCCGCAATTTCCAGAGCTTAACCCCATCTGTGGGAAATTTTAGCATTTCATCAAAAAACGAACTCCGAACAGCTTTAACTGAAGAGTGGGGTAAGATTACTAGATATATGTATGACTGAACCTCTTGTAAATTCCATGAATGGCTGAATGGAGAACCAACAAAATATCTTTATATTTTTGGATTTTGGTAATACTCGTATATACATATGTAGGTCAAATAGGGTCTTAACTTTCAACTGTATACTTATATTTGATTGTTTCTTCTTCCAGCAAAATTTCAATGAAATCAATTTTAATTTCAAAAATGTTTTGAAATAAAAAAACATTAAACCTAAAATTAAATTTTAATTCAATTCAAACTTACATACGAGTATTTCATCTATATATATAAACTTGAATGTGTGTTTATTTGTTTGTGGGTACCTTATAGGAGACCAAACCTCTGGACCGATATTTTTGAAATGTTCACAGCATTTAACTGGGACTCTGGTATGATTAATAGGGTACTTTTTTACCACGCCCACTTTTAAGCCCACTTTTTTAAAATATTGTAATTGTAGACCAAACCTCTGCACCGATATGCCTGAAATTTGCACAGCATGTTACTGTGACTCTGGAAGGAATGATAGGCTATATGAAGTTTTCATTGCATAAACGGGGGTGGCACCGCCCATATAACCCAAAAATTTAAATTGCCATATTTTGGGCATTTTTTGACCTACGTCAATGATATGTGGTACATATGGTATTGGCATAATTGGGAATATGTACCAGTAGAAAAGTGTGTGGGACCACGCCCCTTTTTAGGGAAATTAAAAATCGTTAACTACTGGACCGATCGGCATTAAATATTCACAATAGGATATTCTTACGAAATAATAAATTCTTGACTATGTAAGTGGACAAAGGGGCATGGCCTCGCCCACTGAAATGCATCGCTCATATGATGCGCTTCAGTATCCTATTAATTTTCCATATGGATAAGATGGATATCACTTTGAAATGCGTCAAATCAATCAAGCAACCCGTAGGGCCGTTAATTATCCTGTTGAGTTCTTAAATCACTCGATGTACCAGGCTTTCCACCACATGTCCTACAACTTAAAATTGGAGTGCCAATTATTTTACTGTCGATCACCACGGCTTTGCAATGGCACTCGATTTGCAGTAAAAAAAAAACTGAGAACTAATTTAATAGAAGCAACCATTATAACAGGAAAACATAAAGGTACAGATGTACCAATGCTACCAACAGATTTACCATTCGATTGTAAACAATTTTCCTGTTCGGTTAGCGTTTGCGATGACTGTTAACAAAGCTCAAGGTTAATATCCCGTGTATATGTATGTGTACGCTCCTGATGGGCGAACTAAACCTAAAGCATTGCAATAAATACATTAAAATTAAATAAATAAATGTTTGTAAATATATAAATACGTTTTATTTTATCTTATAACGAGGGGGTTAGCGAAAAAGCGTGCTGTATACTAAATGTTTACTCTTACTGTATGCATTAGAAAAAAAAAACACTGTAATAAATTGAATGTCTAAATTAATGACTAAAAACTTGAATGAATCACTGAAATTAATAATAAATTCGACTGTTGTCTATTAAGAAAAAAAAAACATATTTAAGCGTATCACATACTTAAAACTGGCAATTTGTAATGCTTTTTGTTCAGTTTCACACTTACACTTCAGTTTGACATTTGAAGTTCATCTGAAAACTAGCAAATGTTAACAGTGCCTGCAGTTGTTACACAAAGTCTAGGAGTTTAGTTGTTAAATTGGTGATAAATATTCAATAATGATAATGACGTGGCTGCTGATTTTTTGTATTTTATACAGACAACCATTAAACATGGCCATCATTGTCTTTAATGTGTGATCTTTGTTTGCAATCTTTCTTTCTCTCGCTCACTCTTTATCTTTCTTTAATTATGTCAAATGTGTAATCGTGTGTTAATAATCGCTTATTTATAAGCATCGTATTAAATAGAAATAAATACTCGTACATACCCTGTCATCTTAATTCATTGAACCATATTGACATTTGTTACAGATTTTGGTCTACAAAATGTCAAATGAAGTTGTATAAAAACAAAATAGATTTGTAGCTTTTGTTGTTGTTGTTGTCTTCATATCATTATTAAAACATTGTGGTGTTTTTTATGTGATTATTGTATTATTACTGGCTGCTAATAATAATGAAGTTGTACAAATTCTCTTGATGTGTGTGTGTGTGTGTTTTTTTGTTTTTCATAAAAAAGATAAAAAATGTTCTTGACTGTCACTCATTGTGACACATTCATAATTAAAATGATTTCAAGTTGTTTGTGTGTGTTTGTGTTGAATTGTTCTCGGATTGGGTTGTGTAAAATGTTACATTGCGGTATGTTCAATTTAGTTTTATTCTTGTCACTATTGTTTTTCTAACTATTTATTGATATTGTTTTTAAATTTATTGTATTTTTTTTTTTTAATTAATGAGATTTTCTTATAATTACGTTTGTTAGTGTTTATTTCCTCAGCAACAGCAGCAACAGTGTTTAAATATTAATTTGTATTGTGGTGCATTTTTAAGGACGAAAATGTCACTGTACTTCACTGTGTTCAATTCAACACTTGAAAAATCAAACATAAAATCTTAATCATTTAATGCTACTTCGAAATTTTTTTATATTTCTATTTGTTCATGTGAGTTCTTTGTTTGGAGCTCTGATATACATACATACATATACATATGTACTTTTTCATTATTGACTTTAATATAATTAAGGAGTTGTTTGGTGTTTTAGAAGACATTTTTTATACCTTCGAAAGAGCGATATAGACTGCCTGTAGGTTTTTCATTACGATTCTATAAAGTGTAAGGGAGTCGATCTCTAAATAACTTAAGAACATGCATGAACAGCAATATACTCGTACATGGCGAATGGATATGTGACGGGTATATTGGGTTTGTCCTGATGTTTGTAACGCACAAAAATATTAGTCCAACACCCACCTTAAAGTGGGTATACCGATCGATTTAGAAACATTTGTTGATGTCCGTCCGTCTGGCTGACTGGTTGTCCATGTAAAGCTTGTACAGGTACAAAAGATATTTTTATAAAATTTGGCACATGATATTCTTTTGGCCCAAGGACGATTGTGATTGCATTTATTTTACCTAGCCCCAATACAAATGTCCTCCCGATAATAGCGCATTATTGGTCATGAATTTTATGTTTATAAACCTATCCAAACAAATAAATTATATATAAAACCATATCACACCTACAAATTTTGTGCAGATCAGTCCATAATTGACCATAGCTCCCATATAAGGCCCACTTTCGGAAATCACTTTAAAGAGCATAACTAACTTAAAAACTTTGGTATCCAAATAGTATTCAACACATATAAATATAAATATACAAATCATTCGGTCAAATTTTATGATGATCGGTCCACAATAAGTCATAGCTGTCATATAAGGTAAACTTCCAAAAATCACTTTAACATGCATAAATCTTTAAAAAGTGATTATATCGAGATAAAATCGAACACAAACAATACTGATATGCTCAGAAGTCGTGCCACAAAATGTTTGGATTATCGGTTCATAATAGGTCATAGCTACCATATAGTGATGATTTCTAAAAAACAGTATGTAAACTGGGTGTAGGGTATTCTATTCACCGACTATACTTTCTTACTTGTTTTAAAATAGATCTGGCATTTCTAAATGACTTTTCGATCAGGTCGCTGTGGGGCTCAAAGTAGGGCATCTTTGACATGGACCTTTTCAGTTTTGTTATTATTGAGTAAAGTTGGCAGGAACTATTAGTATATATCTAAAACAGTAGAAATAGAGAGAGAGACAATAGAAAGCTTGGCACACATTTTCCAACAATAAAACAATATTTCCTTAAGCAATTTTTCTATAAATACCCATGACACCTTCATTAACTTTATAAATAATCCAACATGTGGCCTCCTCATAAACAAAGTCTTTCAACCAAAAGTGTAAATTCGTTCAATTAATATTTTCTCCTTTTTTTTTTTTTTTGTAGGAAAATAAAGATATTTATATAAAATAAAACAATTTATGAAAATTATACTTATTTTATGAAAACAATAAAATTTAATGAGTCAATCAACGAAAACAATTTTTTTTATGAATTTCATCCGCACAGCACAAGATAAAATTTACTGGATTTTTTTATTCTCATTTTTATAATGTTTGGTGTGCTGATGATGATTTTGTTTGATGACCCATCATCATACTAATCGTAATCATTCAGCAACACCTCTCAACAAGATAAAATGTATTTTTGATTGCTACAAACAATGATGATCATCCTCATCTCTAGCGTGGTTATTTTCAATGGCCAGTATGCAATAACATGTACATGGTAGGGTGTGTTTTGCTTTGGCTTTTGGTGTAGTTTGAAATTATGATTTTGATTATAATGTATGTGATTTTGTTTTAAAAACAGGCATTCAATCAGAACTACTTATATTCAACAAGCACTTTCAGAAATTAACTTGGACAAATTTTATAACACTTTTTACTTATTTCTGTGGCAGCAATCATCGACAGCCGTTAAAAGCTGAAAATTAAAAGACAGTTTAAGAAAGCAATCAACGGTTAACAAATGATTTAAACTGGCTTCGCTCGCATTCATGCCACAATCTCTTCAAGACTATAAAACGAAATATGCTTACAGTGAAAATGTAAAGTGTTCCACTAAATACAAATCTTTTAAATATTTGATGAATTTTTACACATAGCTTTATTTTAGCACACTTTGTATGATTGGTTTTATTTTTTTTTATTTTATTTTGTTTTGTTTTATATAAAACACACATTTTTGTAAAATATTAAAAAAAAAAAATACGAATTATTTTGCGTTTTACTGCAGCGTATATAATTTACACTCACCTTGCTGGAGTATTTACATGCAAACACTTGTATCCGCATGCTGTGGAGCAGATTAAAATTCCAATTATATTTAACAATAAACTAAATTAAGCCTCATTTCTGTTATTTTATATTAAACATAAAAAACCTCTTTATTTTCACATTGAATGTTGCGGCAACATTAAGATGTTGCTAGTTAGTGTTTCGTTATTATCAGCTAAATAAAGTAATACTCATTGAAGCACGTTTAAGCAAAGAGCTACATAAGATACATCGTCATCCACTCGAAACAATTACTTGTGTTGTTTTCAGGGAAAATTCTTGTGGAAAATCCTTTAGGACCTCATTAACATAAACTAAACGATGATAAATTTAGATTTATATCTGGAGGTGTTTTCTTTAGAAAACCTCCAACCACCGGTCATAGACATACACATACAAAGGAGCAACATTAGTGAGTGAGTGACGGATTCATCTTCATCCAGTCCAAAACACTAAACTGGGGATAATCAATTTGGACTGCACGTCCTTTATATATACACTAAGTAAGTTCGATTCGACCTTTTGAAAATTCGTTTAGAAGATTAAAACTCTTTGCATCTTATAAACAAAATAAAATTAAATTAAATTTTATAAAAAATTTTTATACACGTATTTGTATATTTATTAGATACTTTTTTTAGATATTTTTTCTGAGTGAATCGATAGTTGCCTAAAAATTTACTGAAATATTCTATTAAATTAATTAACGATTTTGTTTGTTATACCCTACACCACCATAGTGGGGAGGGTATATTGGATTTGTGCTGATGTTTGTAACGCCCAGAAATATTGATCCAACACCCACCTTAAAGTATACCGATCGACTCAGAAAGTGATTCTACACCACTTTCTGAGTCGATTTAACGATGTCCGTCCGTCTGGCTGTCCATGTAAAGCTTGTGCGCAGAGTACAGGTCGCAATTTTGAAGATATTGCTCTAAAATTTGGTACGTGATATTTTTTCAGCCCAAGGATGGAAGGGATTGAAACTGGTGGAAATCGGTCCATTATTTCTCCCGGGCCACATACAAATGTCCTCCTGAAATTGGGGTTTACAGATCATAAATCTTTGAATTATGCAAGTATCCAAACAAATTTCATCACAAGTGAGTGGTAAATAAAGGCAAATCACATCTAAGAATTTTGTGCCGATCGGTCCATAATTACTCGTAGTTCACATATAAGGCCCACTTCCGAAAATCACTTTAAAGAGAATAACTCTCTAAATGATGACACCTAATTTTATAATGGTCGGCCCATAATTAGTCGAAACTTCCATATAAGATCCTCACTTTAAGCTCCATAAATGGGTTAAAAGTATTTATATCGAGATAAAGTTTAACACATATAATATTTGATTTTCAATTAAAATATTCGTATATTTAATTAAAGATTTAATTGAAAGTGGACCGATGAAGGAATTTGTAGTATCAATTAAAATATTTTGTAAAAATTTAATTAAAAGTAGTTTTAATTAAAAAAAATATTATATTATTTAATTGAAAATTGTTTTTCAATTAAGAATTTAATTGATATGATTAAAAGTTTAATTACAAATCAATTAAGACTCAATTAAAAGTTTAATTAAAATTTGTCGGGCAATAATTTTTTCTGTGTAATTTGTATGCCTTGAATGAACCCAACGGCAAATAACTATAGGATCTGGATTCTGCGAATCATTTTCGATTCTTAAATAATCGACAACTCCTTTGTCTGAAACCTAAGAAAGCTCCATTCTAATTCGGAAAATTTCATACAACTTGTCCAACATTTATTTATGTTAAACCTCCAAATGTCAATCCCTTTTGTAATTATGTATTCGGTATTTGTATCATCTTTAAATGAATTTCAATCTGGTACAACAACATCTGTTGTTGTTGTTGTTGGCTGTTATTTATTATAACGTTGCTGTTGTACGATGTTGCCTTATGGTGCGTCTGGTATAATTTACAATTTGTGGCAGAAGTAGTTGTGGCAGCGACAACAGCAGCTTTTAGCAACCAATTAACAATTCATTATAAAGGCATTAATATAATGAATAATCATTGACTTTACTGGCATTGCGCCATAAATTTGTCCCCATGTCACATGCTATAAAAAGCTAAAAATGAAACAGCACGGACGGCACACAACTACAGCCACTGCCACAGTTGCAGCAACGGCTACAGCAGAACAATATTCGCACAATATTCAAACAATAATAAACCGGTGGTAGAATAGTAAGTAGATGTCCCTGATTCCAGACGTCTGTTGTTTTGCTGGTCTCCCCGCTTCTAAATATTGCAGCTATGCTTGTTAGTTTGTATGATTATGGTTTGTATGTATGTATGTATGAGTTTAATACTAAATAAAACATTGATTTATTTTAATATGTTGCGGTATTTTATTTGTTCATTACAACAACAACAGCCATAATAAAAACACAGTTTAACTGTGACTGAGCTGTGACTATCGAAAGCCATTTAAAACTACACAACCAAACAACTTGGCCGGCCAAACATTCGAGTATCAGTTGGTAAACCAGCCTCAACTACTACAGATTTACACCCAAATTATAACTCAATAAATCTTAAAGAAAACAAATCGTACATTTAATTTAAAAAAAAAAAAAATATGAACAAAAAAACAACAAAAGCTTTAGCAATGATTAAACAAAATGTTTTTCATTTGGGGCTGCTGCAGAACCAAACAAACAGTAGAGGCTTGTGCCGCAGTCCAATGCAATAATTGTGCTGGTGTAGAGGAAGGAGTTTAATCCACACATGTTATCAACAGCAGCATGTGAACGCGTTAATTTGTTTGGTAGCAATCATTGGAGTTGAGAGGCGGGCGTTGAAAAGTTGTTTGTTCCCTTTCCACAGGCGCAACGTTGCTAAAGTTTATAAGCTCAATTTTAATCTTATTTCACGCTGATCTTTAAACTAAATTTAAGTAGAAGATCAGCAACAACATCAACATTGGAAACAAATTCCTCCTGTTATGATTCCACTTACCACCTTCAAGTCATTCCTGTATTTTTTTGTAGTTTAATATTTTTTTTTTGTGATTTAAGGCTCAGCAAAAGGGAGCTCCTTCAACTTGTGAATATGTGAGATGAATGTTGGAGTGCATTCATCGCCTGGCTTATTTAAGCAACAATATGTTTTGTTTGCTAATCATAAACTAATTTCAGATACAATGTGCTTTGTATATTGCCCCCTGTTACCCGTCCTTAATACTAAACGTAGATTACTGTTGAAGCATCATTAATTTGCACAATTATGCCTGATTGCCTCATGGTTGCATACAACTTGGTCACAGAATGTAAGCGTTAATAAATATGATCTTGTTGCATTTATTATGCATTGAAAATTGGATTTAACTTGTAAATCGTCCTTTTAACCAGTTCAATTTTTTCAGATGAAAACTCAAATAAATATTCATTTGTATTTTATGATCAGTTATTGTGTCTAATTGCACTAAACGATGTCTTGCAGTTTTGTCCATCATTAACAAAGAACTTCATGTCGTGTAATCTGCAATATGGAATAGTTTTTTTTTTTTTTATTTTGCAGGACGTTGTTTGAAAAAGAAATTTCAGAAGAGAATGATTGCTATTTTTTTATACTAAATTATCAGCATCATAAACCCAACAGCTTAACAGTAGAATGAAGAGACTTAATTTAAAGTAACTTATGCTTTTCTTATTACACTTAAGGACTTTTTTAAACAAATATTTGTGTAAGAGTTTATATTCGGCTGTTCCAAATCTTATATACCCACCACTTACATATACATATGTATATCAGTGTGTGATCTATGCATCCTTGAAAGAAATTTATGTAACATTTTGTATCGGTAACGATGCTTAGACGAGTTATTTTATTTTTCAGATCCTTTATATTGGATCTATTACATGTTATGTGACGATATATTTGTATACAAATATTTTACTGTATTTGAGTCTTATGGTGAATTACTCAATAACGATATACAGTTTAGATTTTTTTTTGGAGTATTCCAGTTATTCTCGGAAATTGACATTATATGGAAACTGTGAGCAATTATGGACTGAACTTCACAAAATCCAATAGTAAATTTTTTGCTTATATATTTATAAATGATATGTTTGATATTGATAATAACGCTTATAAGATATTTCTGATTTTCGGAAGTGGACTTTATATGGGTGCTATAGTCAAATATTGATAGACTTGAACAAAATACTGTTTTGTGATTTATCTTTACATGAAACTAATATTTGATAATATGTACCATACAACCATATTCCGCGAAGGCATTTATATTGAGGCTATGATAAATCGTCGACCCATTCTTACCCTGTTCAATAGAACTAATCCCTCTATAATAAAAATAAAGTGTGCAAAATTTCATGATATTATCTGAATTATAGTTGAAGAAAATAGAAACAAATATCTGCAAAATATGAAGGTTGTCTGAAACTTTGGTATATAACTTGGGATCCTACTGGACTGATTTTGCCCATTTCCAATTTCTGTAAAACAAAGATTGTTCATTGTTCTAAGTTATTTCATTCGATGCTTTATCGTGCCTGGAACAAGTATTATATAAATTAACTCTTTGGTTCTATAACCAATATTTCAATGTGTCACAAACGGTGGTGGGTATAAAAATATTAAATAAATCGATATATTAAAATATGTTTATAATATATTTCAGTTCTTCTTAAAATTAACAAATATTTTCATTGTCACATATTGAAAATATTTGCAAATGATTGTTTTTTATTTGATATGTAGAACTTTTTGTTAAAAATAGTTTTACTTTTTACTTTATTAATTCGGCTTAAGGTCTCTTTTACTAAAAATATAAAAACTCTTGTTCGTTTTTAATTTTTATTATCTTTTATTAGTTTTAGGAAACTAATCAAAAACGAACAAGAGTTTTTATATTTTTAACAAAAGAGACCTCAAGCCGAATTAATAAAGTACAAAGATTTTTAACAATATTTGTAAATTTTGTTCCCTGAAATTGCTACACAATGAAGTAGCGCAATATTTCAAAAAATCATAAAAAATGTAAATGCTGACCTCAAGCTAATTAACATTAAAATCAATACAAAAGAGATTGAACAATTGGATTGTATAAATTTAATAAACAATTTTTAATAAATTACATTTAAATTTGTATATCCTACACCACCATAGTGGGGAGGGTATATTGGATTTGTGCTGATGTTTGTAACGCCGAGATATAATGGTCCAACACCCACCCTAAAGTATACCGATCGACTCAGAATCACTTTCTGAGTCGATTTAACGATGCCCGTGCGTCCGTCCGTCTGGCTGGCTGGCTATCCATGTAAAGCTGGTGTGCAGAGTACAGGTCGCAATTTTGAAGATATTGCGATAAAATTTGGTACATAATACTTTTTCGGCCCAAGGACGGACTGGTTGAAATCGGTTCATTATTTCACCTGGCACCCATACAAATGTCCTCCCGAAATTGGGGTTTACCGATCATAAATCTTTGAATTATGCAAATATGCAAACAAATTTCACCACAAATGAGTAATAAATGAAGCTAAATCACATTTACAAATTTTGTCAACATCGGCCCATAATTAATCGTAGCCTCCATATAAAATCACTTGAAAGAACATAGCTCTTTTAAAACTAGTAGTATCCAAATAATATTGAACATAAATATGTTTCGTACATATGCATATAATATGGTTGAATTTTATGATGATCGGTCCATAATTAGTCATAGCTCCCATATAAGGCCCACTTTCGAAAATAATTTTAACGACCATAAAGTTCTTAAAAATGTTGGTATCCAAATAAAATTCAATACAAATAAGTTTCATATATACAGAAATGATGACACCTAATTTTAAAATGATCGGTCCATAATTAGTCGAAACTCACATATAAGACCCTCTGCGTAATTCACTTTAACCTCCATAAATCTTTAAAAAGTATTTATATCGAGATAAAGTTTAACACATATAATATTTACATTCACAGAAATCGTGGCACTAAATTTTTGGATGATCGGTCCATAAAAGGTAACATCCCCATATAGCGCTCGTTTTTGAAAAACTGTTTTATACATATACTGGGTGTAGGGTATTATAGGCGACTATACTTTCTTACTTGTTACTTCTATGTTCCAATTTCTTATTGAAATCTTATTCTATTTGTGTTCTAAACATCAAATATTTCCACCATCAAGAGCAAACTAAAAAAATCCTTGTCATCTTTCCTCTTCTATAGTATCAATTACCCAAAATCCAACATCATTCGAACATGATAAATTATAAACAAAATATAAGTCTCACCTTACAACATACGAGTATATTGTACTTATTTCATATGTTTTTAATTTTAATCCGAAAGGGCGTAAAATTCTCAAAATATTTGACACCAACTTATGACACAATAAGAAGCCAAAATATACTTAAAAATCAAATAAATTAAACGACCATAACAGAAGTTCTAAGGAGTTGCTTGTGTATCCTTTTGCTAACAAAAGATCCGAGTCGGTGTGACTTTAATCTGCCGATGTTTTGTTCTCTGGCTGACTGTTTAAAGAGCGTCGAAGTAAATCAAATGAAATTTAATTCAATTTTAGGGATTGTGTCGTGTAAACGAAATATGAATCTCGTTTAATCATTATTCGAAGAAATCTGTAGTAAAGTTGATTAGTCGTTGCTACTGCAGCATTTCTGAGCACGAGACCCTTTATCTTTGATTCGAAATGATGCTTCAGTTTAAAGATGTTTTTTCTGAATGGCTGATTGCTGCTTATAACTATTAAATAAGTATCATGAATAAGAGGCCTAATAATGAATGGTGTTGCTGATGCTGCTGCAGCCTCTACTTTCTAGTTCATTAATTTTTGTAAACGCGTTTTTATCGTTTACAAATATTTTTACGTTTATTAGTAAATGTTGTATGGACATATGTATGTGTGAGTGTATTGTGTGCAAGTCCTTTACATTTGTCCATTTAATTATCCTTAAATGACGACAAACGGTGGTAGAGAGAATATAATCGTTTGTTATTTTTTACGAGTCTTTTGCTTTTGTTGTTGTTGTTGTTTTTTTTCTCTGAAAATCTCATAAAGGATTCATTAATAATGTCTAATAAAGGCCATTGATATCCTTTTGAATATGCAGTTGGAATTGTTTGTCTGCGAGTGTATAAATGTCAGTATTGAGAACTTGTTATATTCTCATATGTCTCGTATATAAGTGGCGATGCACAGTGGATACAAGTGCTTAAAGAAAGATAAAAAGTTTATGATTCACCAACACATCCAAAACGCATTTAACAGAGACATGAATCATTCACTAAAAAGGCATTTGGAAAATGAAATGTTTAGGCTAAAAACGGGTAAATTTTGTAATTCAAAGTTGTATATGGGCGGACTTCGTAATGTGTTTGGTACTTTTGAGTCATGTTTATGCCATACAAACATTTTCCAAAATTAAGTAGGTATGTTGAAAAATTCATTCTGTTAACCGGAAATTGGTACCTGTTTCTTCGAATAATTTCTAAACCACTGGATGAAACATAAAATATAAAGAGGAACATATTTAAAATATAAAATATTTTTAAAATATTCTTTGAAAATGTTTGGTACTTTATAGGTAAATTTAAAAACTTGTTTAAAAAAAAATACCAAAAATGTAATTGGTACTTTTTGGTACATTTGATACTGAATAAGTTTGAACATAATGTTACTTTTTTGTATTTGCAATAAAATAAACATAGACACAGGCAATTAAATTAATTATATTTAGAATGCTTTATTGTATATTTTTATTTCTAATTGTAAATTTTGTATTTTTGTTAATAATGTTCCTAAATGAATGAGAAGCTACAAAGAGGGAAAGTGGTAAAAATACCTTCTTCAAAAAGTAGTTTTTTTTAATAAATATGAATTACTTCAGACCCACTGTGCTTTATCTCCTTTCTATTAATTCCTTTTTTTGGCGGAAAATTTTCATGCTTCGTTGAATAGAAATTCATTTGAAATACATTTTTTCTACTTCTGCATTATGCTCATCATTCTGAAATTGGTTTTGTTGTTGTTTTTTTATTGTTATATGATGAAGTAAAGTTAATTTATTACACATTTATTTTATATATTATTGTACTTTCATTATTACATTTCACAATGGTGTGTTTGTGTGTGTGTGTATGTGTGTTTGTGCAGAGATGCTGCCAATGCTACCACTCGTACCATTATGAATGTCCTTATATTGTGTGTTTGGCTATAGAAAGTCTATTAAATAAATGTTTGTGTGTGTTTAAAAGTGAAGTGGTTTTTGAAGTGGCAATTTATTCACTCACTTTTGAAAATACACAGTCACATACGTACATATGTTTATCTTGTATTTTCTAAATGAACATTTATGTATTTTGTTTGTTTATTGTTAAGGACGATCAAAACGATCCTGCTGTTATGTTTTTGTGAAGCCATTTTTATTGTCCTTTCGATGATTTTTTAATCTTTGTTAATTGTGAAAATATTTATACTCATTTGTGAAAATGAGAAACTTCTTTCTGCATGTTCATGGCTGCTGCTGCAGCTAATTAAAAATTAAAATTCATCCCTATTTATTCGCTTTGTGCCAGCCAGCCAGCCAGCCAAACTGTACAACTTTTAACATTTTGTCCTTATTCGTGGCATTTTGTTGTTTAAATTATTTAGTCATAGCTTGTTTGAAGGACAGCCATACGGACAGACAGTAGAGGCAGTAAATACATAAGGCGCTCATTAGAGTTTAACTAAAGTGACGATGAATTTCAATTTTAAACTTGATTTATATTGAAATCGTGAAAACAATTTAGATAAAAACTACCACCACTTTTATAGCCATCATCATTATCAGCTTTATTATTGCTTGTTCTATTATTATTACCATTATTGTGATTATGGGAAGCTGGCATAGATTACAAAATGGTTTTCAATTCATTTCTTTTCTGTTTTAAATTAAAGTTGATTAAATGGTTGATTTTTTCCCTCAAATTAAGTGTAAATGATTTGTAGTTAAAAGTACATTATTTTAGAGGGGGAAATAATTATTGAATTTTCTAAGGTCAATTTTCGATAACTTGTTGGTTTTGGTTTCTTAAATTTTACAATATTTCGTTTAATTTTACGTTATTTGGTTAAATATCAATCTGGGAGTGTTTTTTATTTTCTATTAAGAAGTTATTTATTAGAATTTTAATGGCCAGCTACCGAACTCTTGAAAAGAAACCATAATGAAATGAAATTCAATAGGATTTAAACAGAAATGTTGGATTTAAGACTTAAAAATTTAAAAACAAATATTGATATTTACTATATTTTAATTCGATTTAGCTGCACGCATTCGATTGTGTGTGTAAATCATGCTCACATACAAAATACAGCACCGTGATTGATGAGATTTCTCAAAAATGTTTATCATTATCCTAAATGATTCGGTATTAAAAATTAGCCAAATCGGTTCAGTAGAAAAAATTTAATTTAAGGAAGACGAGTTTTCATTGTCGATATCCGGTTGCTATGAGTGGCGAACACTGATGGTGAAAATTATAGAAAATTAAAGGTTTAAAGTCATGCATCGGCATCGGCATTAATGTTGAGAGGAATGTTATTACGAGTATATTATCAGTTGGTAGGCATTTTATTGTGGGGAATGTTTTGTATAAGTCACTTCAAAATATCCAAATTTAGAATTATAGCAAATGAGAGATAAATATTGTAAAGCTAAATCTAAAGGAATACAAATATGTATGTAGTTAATTAAATATGTAGATCCTTAAAAATATTTTTATTATTTCTTATTAATCCGCTCATTAGTAGCACTATTGATTTGTAATTAACTCTAAAATAATAAATTTTAAAACTCACGCCATAACATTCCTCTAAAAGTTCAATAAACTTAAATTAATAAAACAAACAAATAGTTGTCTTATCAGCCCCAAAACCAAAAACAAGAAACAAAAATTAAAAATTTTCTAATTGTTATGACGGTCTGACAAAAAGATAATTAAGAAAAATTTCACAAAATAAAAACTACTTTCAAGTAAAGGTCATCATATTTTTTATCAATACAAATAGAAGCAAGGAAAAAACCAAAAAACACAAAAGATTTAAGGATAAGAGCATCATGAGCAATGCCAGTGGCATTCCATAAATGCTAAATTGACACTTAATGGCAGACAAGATTTTTATGGCACCTCAATTGCTAGTTAAGTTTAAATAATGAGGGGTACTTCTTACTACTTGCTCCAGCCAACAGGCAACAGCCAACACATACATACATACGTATGTATAGTATACATATTTCGGAAAATAAATTCTTATCTTTAATTTAAACGCAAAAGCAACTTCAACATTGAAAATTCAAAATAACCAAAACCCAAGTCCAATCTATCTATCTATCTATCTATATGCACTGGTAATTGATATTGTTTGAGTTGTTTGTTAATCAGCAGGCATAACGCTTCACTAAATTCAATATACAGCATACGACAACAACATTCTGCGCATCTTACAAAACGATGAAGTCAAAAGGAAAAGATTGCTTAGTTTAAGACCCCATAACACCCAACAACAACAACGACAACGACGACTTCAGCATCTATTGTGTACAGTGTACACACACACACACACACTCGCCTACTAGAGTACGTTTATAAAGTTTATGTTAATGCTTCATATTTTTTGATTTTGTTAATACTTAAACGAGTACTTACAGTTTCGTTTTTCGAGATTGATCTTACACCCAGCCACTCTCGTTTAAACATCCAACATGTATGTATTTATGTAGTTACTTATCTGTCCCTTTCTTTGTATACCTATACATACATACATACATGCATATTTTGTATCCAAATCTATAGTATGTTTGCAAGTGTATGCTTGTATTATGTGAACATTAGTTAAACACTGTAATTATTTTGGTTGCAGTCGAGTGTTAAGGAAGTATCGTTGGTTTGTCATTCGTTATGTACTCTGCAGTAAATGTGTGTCAATTGTTCCCCAACATCATTTATCTGCTTTTCAATGTTGGCAATTTATCAATAATTTTTACAATATATGAAAACCAAACACTTCAATTTGTTTGTTAAATGTTTTTGCCACATTTTTTCTATCATCTAATAAAGGTCGTGATACATTATCCTACATAATCGTACGATTCATTCAATGTAAAATCTGACCGATTACTATCACATTAAAAAAAAATCGCAACAAAGTCTGTCATAGGTGCCACACTATTACACAAAAAAGATGCAAAAACACATGTATGTTTTTGCTAATGTAAACAAATGCAGTTTTCCGCCATTTAAATTAATATTTGTGTTCAATTAATTATTTTGCATTGTACTCACCTTAATACTTTTATTCATTGTATTTTGTTGTTATATGTGAATTTAATAAATTCTATAAACTATACAAACAATTAAAAAATGTTAAACGTCTGTCCTTTAAAGAACAAATTATAAGTTCTTTAAATCAATGAAGCCGACATTGTTGTTTTCTTATCAGCTGTATTAGAAAATACAACTCTGATCGCATAGAAACTATCATTTTATGATTTTTTTTAAAAACTTTTACAAGTCGGATAGACTTGTCAAAAAAATCTATAATTTAGTTAAATTTTTAGGCCACACTATCATACTTTACACAGAAAAAAATAAAACTGAGTTTCAATTAAAATATTTGTGGAATCAATTAAAAATTTAATTGAAATCGGACCTGTAAACAAAATGATAGTATCAATTAAAAAAAATGTGAAATTTAATTGAAAATATCAGAAAAAGTAATTGAATCAATTAAAATTTTAATAGAAAATTATTTTAAAATCAATTAAAGGTTTAATTGAAAAAAAACATGATTTTTGTTTCTGTGTGTTATGAACACGCACGATTTTGACGACTAAATAGTAAAGCTGTGTCGTTCATGAACGAACGGGTTAAAATGAACGGATCACTTCATTGAACGAAATATGCCGGTCATTTAACTGGACGGTTTTCGTTCAATAGTGTACAGATCAATTTCCTTCAGCTGCTGTTTATCAAAAGATAAGAAGAAAATGACATGCAATAAGGGTTGTATTCATTCGTTCAAAGTGAACGATTGAACGAATCAGTCTTGAATAAATGAACGAAAATGACCAGTCACTGAAATGAACGACCGGACACAACTCTACTAAATAGGATAGTCAGCACTGATGGGATTTGTGGTACAATTGTAACAAATTTGGTACAAACAAAACTTTATTGGTACGCTGGTACAGTTCATCCCTTTTTGGTACAATTTTTTTTAAGGCGATTTCACTTTTCAGGTGTCGTTGAGAGCACAGCTGTTCTACTTTTTTTTTCTTAGAGAGAGAAATGTCAAAAGTTGCTTGTGTTTTTGACATATCGACCAACGAAAGCAACAAACAAAATTTTAAAAATTGTTTTACACGTTTTCTTTCTGTTATTTTGTTTTTATTGAATAAAAAGTGTTATGAATTCTTACTATATGCTTTTTTATTTAATACCGAAATTTAGGTACAATTTATGGCAATTTGGTACAAGTTTGCCATTGAGACGGTACAATTTAAGAATAGTACGATCCCAACAGTGATAGTCAGTAGTGACCTTAAAGGGTGATTTTTTTTAGCAACTTTATTTTTGGCAAGATTTTTTTTGGCAGCTCAGTTGTTTTAGTTTATCATGCTCATTTTGATCTAAATATAATTCAACCATAAATCGACTTACAAACGAACATCGCTTGCAGATTATTGAATTTTATTACAAAATTCATGCTCGGTTAAGAAAGTGCATCGTGTACTTCTTTCATTTAAAATTGTGTTCCGCGACGAAGCTCATTTCTGGATACGTAAACAAGCAAAATTCTTGTATTTGGTGTGAATAGCAGCCAATGCTTCTGCCGTACTCTTTCAAAGACGACGAAGGCAGGAAGGTTACTGTAAATGGCGATGGTTACAATTTGGTTTCAACTAGACGGTGCCACATGCAACACAGTTTATTTCACGTTTAATGGCCAGTTTTTAACTTGATATTTAAATACGAAATTAGTTAATTTTTTCTTAAACTTAAGTTGTATTTAAATACGGTTTCATGTTTTCAGTCTCAAATTAAGTTTGGTATTTAGTTATGATAAAAGTATGGTAGCACTATTAAATATCAAAAAAAATATAAACAACTTCTTCATTTAACAGCTGATTTACTATTTAGTTCACAAATTGTTGTAAACTGAATGGACAAAAGCTGCATCATTCATATCCTCTTCATCTAAATTCATTGTTTTAGTTGATATTGATAATAATAAGCACAATGTTTTTATTAGCGACGAGTTTATTTGTTGAATATTTTTATCAAAAAATAAAAAAACTTCAATGCGCAACTTTCATAATTTGCAGAACTGTCAATTCATATGGTAGTATGAAAAACTTAAGTTGTATTTAAATGGACGTAGTCAGTGATTTAAGTTGTATTTAAATATGATCTATAAAAATGAATTTGGTATTTAAACAGAACTTAAGTTTAAACACTTTAATTTTTAAGTTAAAAACTGGCCATAAGGCCGGTCAATTGGCCACTTAGATCATGCGATTGTGGGGTTATGTTATAGCTCGTGTCTACGAGTATTGGGACAAGTCCACAACGTTTGAAGCACTGGAAGCTTATATTAAAGAATTTATTCGTGATATACCGGCCGATATGCTGTAGAGAGTATGCCAGAATTGTAGCCGCATCCAACATTTACATGAAATCATCTTTAAACTTTGAATTATATACAGTGGGTGGCCAAATTATTAGTTACATTAGTTTTTCTTATTAATTAAGATTCAACCGCTTTTAATACGTATATAAATCTGTTTCTTGTACCAGATGTTTTCGTATTTTAATTCTGGTAATACTGTTAAATATTTTGTGCAGTGTCAACAATGATTGGTAACATTAGAGTGCAGTTGTAGATCATTCTGCTCTGAAGTGTGAAATATGCAATTTTGAGGTTATACTGTTATACAAACAAAATCTTATAGAGGCATTGATTAAACTCTGGCATCACGATGAAGAACTAAAGGAAAATGCATTCAGAGCATGCCAAAAAGGGTGCAAGCTGTAATTGATGCCAAAGGAGGTTCTACGAAATATTAAGATTTTTTTTCAAAAAATTTGTTTTCCTCAAATATATGTTTTTAAAACATATACCTAAAAGAACAAATAAAATGATAAATTTTCACTATTTTAAAATGTTATCGGCTTCAAACTAAACAATTTTGCATGTGTAACTAATAATTTGGCCACCCACTGTACATAGATTGTTCTATCGACTCAAATAAAGATTTCATAAATTTTTCTAAAATTTTCGGACAGCAGAGCTCCTTTTTTTTTATTAATTTCTCTGTATTATATTCCGGTCGAACCAATATTTAACTCGTATCGTATGAGTTTTTTTTGTTGTTGTTGTTCTTTTAAGTAGGGTATTCACAGAATTGGTTATTGCCTCATACAGCTTTAATACTTGAGTTTGTATTACAGGAAATTATTAACAGTTTACAAAACGCTTTCGTTTCACATTTTTTTTTTCTTTTTTTAATTTAATGATGAACGAACAAGCGATAACCTTTGGTGTGAACTGATTTCATTTAGTCGTACTTGGCTGGCTGTTTGGCTGGCTGACTTGACTAACTTGTGGACAAGTGGTTGAAGCGTTTAATTTTATATTTCTTCGTTTTTTTTTTTTTTAATTCTTTCACTTCATTTCGTTTTGGTTTATTAAATAAATATTTTTATTGATTACATGATGTGTTGTTTAGGAAAATTGTCAAGCGTTAAAAGATTTATGAGATTTTCTATAGCTATTAGTTAGTTGTAAATGATTAAAAATATGAACGATAACACTTGATGTGTCTTTTGCCCCCCCCAAAAAAAAGTTTTCTGAAGGAATTTTTTCTTTAGATAAGATTTTGTAATTCGATGCTGTTTGTATTCTTGTGCGAGTATTTTTTTTTATTAAATTTAAACATAAGCAGTGTCTATTAGTACTTAGATTTGTTATTGAAAATTGTTTTTGTTTTTTTTTTTTATTGAAATTAAAAATTTTTAATTTTAATTGTTTTTTGAGATTAAATAAATTTTTATTTGTAATACTGTTATTTTTGTTTTTTTAAATCCATTTATCAAACATTTGTTGAAGAGCAGACAGTGGTTAATGCTTGCTTGAATTTCCGACAGAGGCGTCTAAGGCTTTAAACACAACACGGCGCCAGGGGCGTCATAGTGTAACACACTTTTTTCACTTGAGCGTGAAAATATCGTCATCCATTGCAATCAATTCTCTTACTAAAAAGATCAAGTGACATTTTCCATTTGTTTCTTTACAAAAACGCTCATTAATAATGTTGAGCTACTGTTGCCACAAACAGGTTTCGTTGATGGTTAAGCCGCTCATATGTCGCTGGTGCTAAATTCATAGAAATGGTGTGAAAATTAACACAACATGTGTAAAATTAAACGTTGGTGTTTTAAGGACTTGGGGTTTAAAGTCGAAGTATTTATGTATAAATATTTTAAATTATTAATCATGTAATGCATACTGAATGTTGTTTTTAATATTTTGCTGTTTTTACAATGGCCAGAAGAGGTACAATGATGACCGAGGAGGCGACTGAAAACTTTACTGCAATTACTATTACCAGCCTAAAAATATACTTGCTCAGGCAAAGTGTTCGAACGAAATCACTTGTTCTATCGCGAGATCAATTTGGCTCGTAGGACGAATTTATTGTTTAGCTTTCGTCGTAACCAAATAAAGCTTATTGTTACTGTATCTACCAGAAGACCAGGTCTACGGTATAATGATAACTGTAGGAGCTGTCATAATGAGAAGGAAGAAAATGTCAAGGTCAATACTGTCCTAGCAATAATGAGGGAGCATTTACTTAGGGCACCCAGCTATCAAGGATGAATTTAAGCTACTTCTATACCTTCGCCAAGGAATCTGTATAATTTGAAATGGAAACAAACAGTGTTGAGTGATCGACCAGTTGTTTACCATAAGGGTATCATAATAGACCCAAGTTAGCTGTTTACTACGTCACAAATTTTGGGTCATCTTCATCAGCCTCAACGATTTAATTATAAACACGAATAAACAAAATCACTGAAGATTGTGTAAATTTGGTCGCGAAATTAATGGTAATTAATCTCATGCTGAATTCAAACAAGCCAGTTTTACGTTTTATTTTTAGATTCTGCAACATTTGAAGTCCAGTCTATTAAAAATAAAAAAATATTTCAAACCAAATAAAGTAGTAAAAATTTAAATATAACGAATTTTCATAGTTTCTTTTTACAAGCAATAAGGTCACTTGAATTTTATATAAAAATATTTAATTTTCTGTTTAAAAGTTTATTAACAATATCTTAACGACCACCATATTTCGACAGCCAAATGATTGGAAAAATTTTTTGCATATAAAAATCTCTTAAATTATTATAAATTGATGTCATTTAAATAACATGCCAACATAAAAATCCCAAAATTAAATTGAAAATTGATATTTTGGTTGTTTTTAAATGCGGGGGTTGTTAAAAATGTCGAATGACAATGAAATATTATGTACTTTTATAACTACCATTCTAATCTGCTCATAATTGGCATTTTTATTTGCTTGTTTGTGATTTTTTCGAAAATATTTGAAAATCATATAGAGTTTTTGTCATCATAAATACGAGTAATTGAAAAGAAAACATAGATAGGGGAGTTGTATTAAACCAATCATCCTGCACTTAGCAACCAAATAATGTTTTTTTTTGTTCCTTGTTCTTTCACAAATTAAAGAGTGTGGAAATGGTATAAAGGAACTAAATGATGTTTGTCATTGTAGGACCAAAAATAAAGCCAAACAAGGGGATTTGTTTTGTAAAAACAAACAAACAAACAAACAGACAACAGTTGTTAATAAATACTCAAAACATTAACGACATGGACAGACATACTCGTAGAAGATCAAATCAAATCAACAATAGCAAAAATCTTCATATCAAACAACAAAATTTGTTGATAAACATCTTTATAATGAGCGGATTTGAATTTTTGTAAATGTGAACGCATTTAAGACAAACCAGGGTGGTTGGTGCCACTTTAAAATAATAATAATCAAACATAAGTGGTTTATTGGCTTCACAGTAAAAGCAAAACAACAGCAAAACGTAAAAACAAAAAGTCACCCAAAACAAAAAATATGCGCCAAAAATATCTTTAATTAACCACAACAGGACATCTGCAGTCTGAATGATGCTTGCGAAAAATGTATCAAAGACAAATGCGGGTGAAAAATAAAATAAAGATCCTTTAAATTTGTCTTGGCATTGAATGTACATACATACATACTCGTATGTGTCAGCTAAGGGTATTTGTTTTAAGTTTTATTTATACTCGTATGTACTTAAAACAATTAATTTTAATTTGAAACAATAATAGACTGACAATTATAATTTATTTTTTAGTTAGACTTTGATTTCTGGCCTACTTTGTTTGGGAACATTTTTGAAAAAATGAAAAACTATTTGTGCAATTAGTTAAGCTTCACTTGAAATCATTTACAAAACAATTGAAATCTATTTAACCTTAAAATTTCCAATACAAATACCAGGCTGAGTGCATCAAACAGCGAGAAAGTGTAAAATTATTGCCACAAAACAATTGGTCTCATAATCAACTGCAGCCAGCAGCAACACCATGCGCCTCAAAGTCTCTAACGAAACAATGCACTAGTTTCACTAGAGATTTAGTTTTTGGCAATTTTCTCAAAAACACCCACTGTTACTAAACATAGTTTTGGTCAATCACAGCAACAACAACAACAACACCAAGAGTTTTAGCGCGAGTGTAAACACACCATGCAACAAAGGCATGAGGCTTATTCCCAAACAAATAGAACAAAACAAAACAAAAACAGAGAACATAAAACCTTCTACACGAAACTATTGTTAATTTAAGAGCCATACGAAAGTCATTGTTGCAACACAAAGTAGAAGAAGGCAGATTACTTTTGTTTTAACAAGCCAAACACTCAATTCTATTGTATTGCTCTTTGTTGTTAGTCGAGAAGTTGCTGCCGCCCACCTAAAGATTAACTTCACACTTTCCAACAATGCAATCACCTCAATAGGAAACTACCAAACGTATGTACTTATTTCAAGCAACCTGCATATTTTCGAAAACAGAAATACAAATCTGTATCAAAAGTGGAAATTGTAAAAATGGATTAGAAAAAATATAGAAAAATGCACATTTGAAACATTTTTCAAAAATATGTCAGTATTAGATTTTATTTTCTAGGAATTTTGTTAGTTTTACTTTGCGGCACCTAATGAATAGTTGCAGGCAGCAATTATCGAATTACATAAACTACATACATTTATACCTTGGTTATTTCATCAACACTATAATTAACGATTTAAAAGTCATTAAAATGGGTGATTAATTTGTGTAAATTGTTAAAAATTAAAACACTTTAGAATTTCCACTGAGGCTAAAATTAATATTTATCTGAAATTACATTACAATAACATATTTATGATTATGTGTTTGATAGACGAATGGGCATTGAAAGAGACAGACTGCTCTGGACCCATCTGGTAAAGAGGGTTCAAGAATTCCTAGTGACTCTAGTTAGGAATTTGAGTAGGCTTCTTACGGGTACAATTCCTGGGCAATGCATGATTGAACAGATGGTTTATGCAAGTAACAACTATTGCAGAAGTTGTTTAGATGCAGAAGTAAAAAATTCAGTCAACGCCTTCTATGTGACTGCCCATCTGTGCTGGAGCGTAGACTGAGTCTAAGATAACTAAGTACATGACTCTTTTTGAAATATCAGTATCAATGCGCATTTTTTGAATTTGCCGTTGGTTCTTACTGGACCACAGGAGTTTTAATGTCGGCATAGGCAGGAAGGTTTTCGCTATTTTGGAAGCAACCCACTAAAACATCAGAGTCTTAATTATTGCCAAATTATCGTTCTAACAAAATGTAATCAATAATTAAATCGGCTTTGGCCATTGTTATCTACTAAAATTTAAACAAACTTATTTTATTGCCAAACTTTGAAAATTATTAGTTTTACTGTTCGGAGCCTTTCAAGCACAACTTCAAAGAGTCTGAACTTACAATCATAAATAATGCAGATATTCTAAAATATACTAAGAATAGGATTCGGCACAGCTTGAAAACCGTTCTTTTATTTTGCCAACAATAGCTGAACTTGAATGACCAAAGTTGTTCTTGAACTCTCTCTCTCTCTCTTTTGGTTGAGAAGGGAAAAGAGAATAAAAGGGATACAAACTTGACGGTAGCATTGTCAACTTGGTGCGTTTCGCACCATTTTTGGTGCTTTTTTTAAATTTTTGTGCGAAAAATTCCATAGTTGGTGCGCGGTGTGCTTTTTTTGTCAATTTCGGTGCGTTTTTTAATTTTCGAAAAATGTGATGAAATCTGTATTTTTACTAATTTTTGATTGCATTTTTCCCACTAATTCAGTTTTAATTGTATTTTAAATACGAATGTGTGATAAATGAAAACATACTGTCAAATTCGTCACATGAAGATTATTGCTAAAGGTGGAAATCTCTGTTTGGAAATAAAATTAATATTTTAAACATGGAAATAAAAATGCTTGTGTAGTCTGCTGGTTTGGTCTACTGAACTGTAGACGAAAAACCAGGGTTAGAGCTCAAATTGTAGTATGTACTTAAAATAGAAAACAAAAACATTTCAAAAACGTACCATATATGTACTGAAATTAGCCAAAAAGTACTTCAGTTCCGAATCGCATATTGTGAGTTAAATTTTGAGTGGTTAAGGCCTTTTTTTATCTTTATTTGTTTGTTTATATAAAAAGTTTTTTATAGAATTTATGAAATTAAAAAATTTCAAATTAATTCAATAAATATTTGAAACAAAACAGAAATTCAAAACTTGGTAGGTTTTTTTTAATGGCGCGATTTTTTTCCATTTTGGTGCGTTTTGAAATTTCAAAGTTGACAACGCTGCTTGACGGTATTTTCTTATTTACTTGTGTGTTTTTTTTCTTTCCTGCGTGTTGGTATGCATTAAAATGTACGATAATTGAATTGACGTGTGTGAATGAAATGACAAGTTCAAAAGAAAATTGAACGAATACTGTTCGTCCAATTCACAAACTCACGAATGAACAATCCTGAATATCAGAATAAATTTTTTAATTCTCTTTAATAATACTTCAAAATTTATATGTATATTTTTTGTAGTAATTTAAAAAAATCTAATTCAAGTAGTACGCACAAATATTTCAAAAATAAAAACATGTTCAAAATATCGTATTGTGTGTGTTCTTGTAAATTCCAGAGCAGAACTCCAAAATTTTATTTAAAATTCTTTTGTTAAATGAACCATTTATCAATAAAAACAAGAAAAAGAGCAACTTGTAAGAGTATTACATTAAAATAGAACATTTTCCGCATACCGGTTTCTTACTGCACTCCCTCTTTTCACTCCTCCCGCAGCAGCAGAAGTGCAACTGACACTGAGATGATTTATTACAGCGGTCAAAACATGTGTTGGAAATGACAGCTACTTACAACATTTTTTACACCGACAAGCACTTTAGACGTATAACAGAGAATGTGTGTGTGTGTGATCATCAGCATCATTATTAAAACAACAACAACATTTTCTATTAAATGGAGAATAAAATAGAGAAAAAAAATAGAAGACGATTCCACGAAATTACGTTGTTACGGCAGCGCCCAACTTGTCTGCCGTTAACGATCCTTGAAGCGGCAACTTGTCTAACGATACTTTAAGGATCGGATATCATTTGGATTCACGTTTTTTTTTTTAAGAAGGGGAGGAATGTTCCTGCTAGTGCAGCAGCTATATGGAGGTGGTTAGAATAACATGTTTTGAGAAATGCTACATTTCCGTAATTCGTTGCGGTGAGAAGAGTCGTTTTAAATTATTTGTAATTGGATCGGTAAATTCATTTTAAATGAAATAAATGAAACAATTAAAAATTACTATTTTGTGGCTTAACTGCAAATAGTTGGAGTTTTTTTTTCTTTCTACAATGTAAAGAAATATGTTTCAAGTATAATTTTAAATTAAGCATATAAAAAGAAAATATTTCATATATTTGTTACTTTGTTTAAAATAAAAATAAAGCTGGGTTTTATTATAAAATTAGAAAAATTAATGATTTAGTTAATTTTATACAGGAAGTAGGAAGGGTGTTGTGAAAAACTGTAAAAATAGATATTTAAGGAAAACGTACTGCAATTGTACATTTTTGATCATGTTTGTTCTAAAACAGAAACAGTTTTTTTTAGTGAAAACATTTATTGGAAATGTGTTTTTCTAATTTTTTTAATGCATTAAAATATAATAAGACAAATATAAAATTTGATATCTACCACTCTTCAATTAAAATACACATTACTTTAATCGCCATTTTGAAAATCGCCACTCGAAAACAATGTTTATAATTTAACAAATATATTTATTCATTGGCAAAGCATTTCACCATTTATCTTTAATCCAATTGCCGTCCGAATAACAATAAAATACGTTATGCTTTTTGATAAATGCTCGACACATGCTATTGTATTTCAAATAAAACCATTAGAAATATTCATTCACTTACTGCATAAATAAATGAATGTGTGAAACGGTTTCATAATAAATATTAATTTTGCAATAATTACAATGCAAAGTGATAAGAGTAGTTTTTCCCATTTAGTCATTTAGTCAGGCTCACTCATTCTAACACGGCTTGTTAAATTTAAACAAAAGATGCAGCAGTCAAACACTTTCATTTGACATACATACATATATACATATCATTACGGTAAATGAAATGTTAGCAGCCAATATGTCACCCCAATTCTATTAAAATTTCGTACCCTCTTTGTACTCGTATGTAAATAAAAGTTCCCAAAATTATTTATTCTTCCTATTTATGTACATATGTATGTACATATGTACGAGTATGT
Source organism: Bellardia bayeri (assembly GCA_950370525.1). Taxonomy (NCBI): domain Eukaryota; kingdom Metazoa; phylum Arthropoda; class Insecta; order Diptera; family Calliphoridae; genus Bellardia; species Bellardia bayeri. The sequence continues at coordinate 132,754,435 of OX493264.1, forward strand.
AGTTGTAGGGCTGAAGTGATTGTGATTGTTTTCAATATGTATTTCACCAGCATTTTTGTTGCACAAAATTTTATTTGTTCACATGTGTTTGAAACATGAATTAAATTGTATTCAAATGGAAAATGGCAGCAAAGAGTATTCAATTAAAAACGTTGTTTTATCAATTTCCAAAACAATTAAGAGCAAAAATTGCACAAAAACTAAAATACACACAAACATATTTATTTAAATTTACTAGATATTGTATACATACAATTTATATTTGTTGTTTCATCTTACTCATACTAATGGACATGCAGCATGGACTTAATGATCCGATGACAGTTTTAAAACACAGGCTTACAGGGTGGCTATAAGTACTTGTACATACATGTAGTACGTTCGTACGTGGGAAGTGGGCACATTTCATTTCGTTTGATTTATTTAATTGTTATTTAAATGACTATTTTTACTTAAACACTCTCATTTTATGCTTAAGCTGTTAATGTTAAATTAAATGCATGTAGAAGTTGTAACAACAGACTTCCATTGTTTTATTATATAAAATAGTTAAAAGATTGGTTCTACAGGAAGAGAAATGTCTGAAATAATTAAAGTCATTAATATAAATTTACAAGTCTGAAACAAACTGTTCACCAAATATGTTAAATATCCAGCAGTGCTTTTAAAATGTTCAAGAATCCAGATCAGAATCCAAAATATCTAAGAGTAATACAGTTGTTCTATAATACATCCATATAGCCAGTACTCATTCTAGTTTAAAGTTTCGACCACTGATTTCTGTTTGTAATTTTCAAAACGAGAACTGGTAACGTTTCTGGAACCAGTTGTTTAATCAATGATTGTTTGAAATGATCATCATCGTATTTAGTTCTAGAGAAGCAGTTCTAAAACTAGTTCTTCTAAAAATAGTTGTAAGCTATGAGAAATTCTTATTGGTTCTTTGATTCATTTACAAAATTCGTCTAAGAAGACTAATATTTAACAGAAATATGCCTAATAGATCTTCAAATACATTGAGCAGCTCTCGATTTAGAACTAAATATAAATAATAGATAATTCTTTTAGAAAGATTATGATTATTAAAGTGACTTTTATCTGGGGCTATAAAGAGATTTTCGGGAATTTCGAGATTAAAGATTACCTTATGTGGAGGCCAGATTGAAACAGATATATATATTTATTGACTATTGTCACAAAATTTGGTAGAGGATTTTTCTTATTTTAGTCAAATTTTATTTCGAATGTTTTGCTTTAACGATGGTGCTTTTGGATGCACTCATGCGGCCTATGCCAATAGTACTCTTTTTCATCACTCTGGTATCGGTTGACTTTCGTTTCGTCGCTCCAAATAACTCGTTTCCAGTCATCTACTGTCCAATTTTCGTGGGTTTTACAGAAATGAAGGCGTTTTCACATTTCTTTTGGAAAGTTATGGTTGTTTCTTTTTCACACTAAACCAATTCTATTTAATGCGCGTCTAATCGTCCAGAAACTGACAACCTTAATAATACTTTTTGCAGCATTTTTTTTGGGTCTTGATGTCCTAATTATGTAACAAACGTTTAATCTGCAGGGCATCACCATCAGAAAGCAGTCTTGGTCGACCCCCTTGGTTATTATTGCAAGCTACATTACGTCGTTTTTTTGCATCATTTACCCTGGATTTCCTTAAGTTTAATTTTTAAGCTATTTTACGGCATGAATAATTAATTTCCAACAAATTTATCACATTGTTTTCAATATCAGTTGGCGTTTTTCTCTTTTCTTTTAATTATACCCTACACCACCATAGTGGGGAGAACTGATTACTGATCATAAATGTTTGAATTATGCAAGTATCCGAACAAATTTCATCACAACTGAGTGTTAAATAAAACCATATCACAACTACGAATTTTGTGCAGAACGGTCCATAATTACTTGTAGCTCCCATATAAGGCCGACTTCCGAAAATCACTGTAAAGAGCATAACTCTCTGAATAATGTTGGTATCCAAATAATATTGAACGCAAATATATTTCATATGTATGCAAATAATAAGGTACAATTTTATTATGATTGGTCCATAATTAGTCGTACCTCCCATATAAGGCCCACTTTCGAAATTCACTTTAACGATCATAAATTTCTTAAAAATGTTGGTATCCAAATAAAATTTGAGACAAATAAGTTTCTTATACACAAAAATAACGACACCTAATTTTATAATGGTCGGTCCATAATTAGTCGAAGCGCCCATATAAGACACTTTCCGTAATTCACTTTAAGCTCCAAAAATCTTTTAAACGTATTTATATCGAGATAAAGTTTAACACATATAATATTTATATTCACAGAAATCATGGAATGCAACATTTGGATGATTGTTCTACAATAGGTTATATCGCCCATTTCTGAAAAACATACACCCATGTTTTATACATATACTGGGTGTAGGTGTTCTTTTTATTTAAAAATCAAGTTAATCACTTCACAATAGAGCAATAGAGCAATAAAAACTTGATAAAAAGATCGCAACAAACAAACAAAAAAAAAAAAAAAAGCAACGGGTTAAATACGTGATATCAAACCGTGATAATGTTTATTTCTTGTACTGTGCAAAAATGTCCGAATAGTGAATTTTTTTTTAAAGCAATTTATGTGATTTTTGTGCTTTATAATTGAGAATAAAGTTCAAATAAATAAAAAAATACATATATATGATAATATATGTATCTATATTTGTATATGTACTTATATATATTACTTCCTTAATGTAAAACATCCGGACAGTTTTGCTTCCCACTGTACATATATAAAATATTTATAAGATTTTCTTCAAATTTTTTAATATAATTTTGTAGTTCTGCTTGTATTGAACTTAATCACGATTATGGTTAATAATAATATTTAACGTATTTATGAACGTAAGAACATTTATATGAAAGATTAGGCATATTTTTTTTTTAAAGAGAAGTAACACTCAGGCAATTAATATTAATATAATATATACTTGTGTTAATTTCTTGGGAAAGGGGATAGTTGAAGAAGTAAAGGTGGTAAAAGAAGAAAGCTTTTTATATCACAACTCTGCAATTGCGCATTATGTTTGTTTTTAGTGCAGAATTGCAGCGCCTCTGGTGGTGAGTAGGTGCATTTATGTTAAAGCTTCATTTTATAGCCTTTATTTAATTATTATACTTCGATGGCGTTTGAATGCTATACCACCGAAGGAGGGCGCTGTGATAAATATTAGTTATGATGGATAGAAAAGAAAACTAATAATTATCAGAAACTGATGTTGTTTGAGTGGCAACGGCTGGGGATCGAACCCGGGCTACAAATACCAACTCATGCTTAATGATCAAATGCGCTAACCAATTAAGCTGCAGCACCCTACGGTCGACCATTGTTAAATCGATTTAGGAAAATATGTTTGGTAATGCGGTATTCCCTGGACCTTTAATTTTAAACGTAAAGGTGAAATATGCTATAATGACACTAATTTCATAACAATACAAGACTGACTAATTTCTCAAAAATACAAATATGCAATTCAAGTCATTTCTCCTATTTAACTTTTCTGACATCTGACACGTGATTTGATGATTTTGGAAAAGTAGGCCTGATATTTGCACAACTAAACATTTTTTCGCATGCAATTTTAAACAATAGAATTTTAGAATTTACACATTACACATTTTGCATACATATGCATGTAAATCGAAATTGGTCAATAACCAATTATGTTCAAAGAATGGCAAAATGATGAAGTGTAGATGTGCTTGAGCTGCATTGTTTTCCACATGGTTTTAGCCACGTAATCCTATTTAGAAATAATCAATTGTTAAATTATTAGATTGAAATTCTTGCAAAATCATTCTCATCATCTAATATGAAAATCAGATTGTTCATTTAAGAAGATTTTCATTTATTGTTCTGTCATTTTTTCTTTTCTAAATCTCTGACACGTACTCATCTCTCGGGGTCTTCTGGGAGAAGAAAGGAGACAGCAAACAAACAAACAAACAAACATGACTCTGGTTAAACAATTGACTTGCAATTGAACTCAATTACGAAGAGGTGAGTTGATGAGGATGAGTTGAGCATTGGTGGTCGACGACAAGCGGATTAATAGGATTAAGAGTATAATTCCAAAAATGAGCACTGCTTGTCGTCTACTCGTATGTACATATGTATAAATGAATGAATCCAGTCTTAAAGACTTAACAGTTAGTGTTTAAATATTATTTTTGTGTAAGTGTGAGTGTGTTACTAGTTTGTGGTAACATACATACATATGTACACATATAGTTATATACATGTAGTATATGTTTATGAATCAGTTTGTTTGAATTATATTTGGTACGGGTCAACATTATTTGCTGGCTGAAATGCAGTTATTTAAAAAGTAATTTTAGTGTTTCAAACATCTGCTGTTTGTTTCTTCTTTTTTTATATAAATTGATGTAATAAATAGTTGTTCATTAGAAAAATTCCTTTGACACATAAAATGTCCTTGTTTGTTGTTGTTGTTGTTGTTTTTTTCTATCTTTTGGTTACATTTATACCCATGCAACATGCAAACATATTGCATACAGTTTATATGAACGATTGGTGTTAAATACCAACAAACGATCCTTGACAAACAAAACAATAACTACCACATCTTGAAGATAAAAGCCAATAACATTTAACAAACAGATAGAGAGAAGGGAAGGGAAGGAAACCGAAGTAAGCAAGCAAGCTGTCCTCTTCAAAACCCCGAGTAGGCCAATCAACGTTGAGTGGTTGTTACTCCGTTGTTACTAATGATCATTGTGTAGTCCTGGCATTCTGTCTGCTTTATTGTTTTTGTTTCTTTCGTTTTAGTACTTTGTACAAGATGTTGTTGTAGTTGTTTGAAATAATAATAATAATAATAATAAATAGATGAAGTTAAAAAATACCTTTTGATTGTATTCAAGTGATATGATGATGATGATGTTTATTCCTTCATATCTCTACCACATACACAACACTAATCAGATCTTTAACTGCATTTCGAGTGGCCCATATGCAGCAGATGTGCTTTAGATGTTGCACCCATAGAATAAAGAAATCTTTAAGAAATTATATGCGTTTATGGTGAGCGCCGTACGCATTTGTGTTTTGATGTTCATTTCTTAATGAATTTATATTGAAAACAAAACATTTTATTTCGTTTTTAAAGAAAATTTATGGCGTATTTTGATCTGCACTTCGGTTTATTAGTAAAGGTTTGATATATGATTCCTGTTAAGTAGATAAAATTCATTTGTTGGAGAAAGTTATATAAAATTGATCAAAAATACGAAAAGATAAATATTTCAATGAATAACTTAATTAGTGTTTAAGAAATAGTTTGAAATTTTTGAAAAAAACTAATTTTATGATGAACATTTCTGTTGTAACTTCTATTTCGTAACATAAATGAAAATCTTTGTATGTTTGTTTCATGATTTTTAACTTTATATTAGTTTGATATGAAATTCAGTTTAATATGGTATAAACCATATATTGTATATTTTACAATTGTAAATATAACTCTACTCTATAATTATAACACTACGGATCATTGTAATATGTTTCGATCTTTATACTATAATCGCAATCAATTTGCTTTTTGCCATATCAATGAAAATCAAGTTAATGAATTTATTAATGCATTTGGATATCAATAAAAGTCCAGGAAGTGATGGAATAACGTCAAAGTGTATGTTTGGATGTAAAGAGATTGTAACACCTTTATTAACTAAGATTTTTAATTCATGTATTAATCATACAATATATCCCCACAAACTTAAAATTCACAAGATTATTCCTATTCCCAAAGAAGTAAATGGAAATACACTGGCTCAATTTATTGCAGTTTTATCTGTCTATGATACAATTTTTTAAAAAATTTTACATAATCAACATATTTGCACAACGAAGACTTAATATATCCCAATCAATATGGTTTTCGAAAGGGTTGCGGTACAGATGAAGCTCCACCGCTTCATTTTATATATAAATTATATTTGTGATAGTTTGGATAGAGGTTTCACTGGAGTTGGTGCTATTTTTTGTGATTTTTTCCAAACCTTTCGATCTAGCTAATCATTCAATTCTGGCTGAAAAGTTTTTTTAAAAGTTATTTAGAAAATCGCAGGCAATATGTGGAAATAAATAAAAGTATAAGCTCAATGGTTGTTATTAAACATGAAGTTCCCCAAGAGAGTGTTATTGTTTAATATTTATGTTAACGATATCAATAACTTGGGACTGCATGGATAAAATATAATGTATGCTGATGACTTATGCCTACTTTATCCTTATAAGGAAATTTTAGTTTTTAAAATATTTGGAGAAAGAGATGCATCACTAATTGCAGAATTTGCAAGAATTAATAAATTAGTGCTAAATCATAATAAAACAAAACTCGTACGTTTTAGATCCCAACCAAGTCGTTTTTCAGAAGAACATCCATTATATATAGTCGTTGATGGAAAACAAATTACTGAAGAAGATTCTATAAAATATTTGGGAATTATCTTGCAAAACAATTTAACCTGGCATCATCACAAAAAATATCTCCCGCACTTGGTGTTTTATTCAAACTACGTCATAAACTAATGAACTTATTCATAAAACTTTCCATACAAACTTTGCTTTATAAACCTTTTATAAACCTGTTGTAAGTTTTTATGAATAAGGGGGTAAATATTTAATTTTTCAACCTCTTCTAATAGGTCATCTTAATTATCTTGCACTGCTGACCTAAAAAGTTTACAGGTTATACAAAACAAATCGCTAAAAGCTGTTTTTAAATTGCCGCCATTATACCCCACTTTGCTGCTTTCTAAGGATATTGATAAAAATGTTTTACCAATATATCGTTTATTTATAAACAGCAGTTATTGATATATATAGTTATGAAACCATACATAAAATTGGACATCAGACGATCAGTTTAGCTGTGAAGCAAATTGTTTTTAAAACAAGAAATAATTCAAATTTAAGGATTCCTACACTCAAAAAATTCTGTACGTAAAATTAACTGAAATTGTAATATAAAATAAGTGAATATTCAGTTAAAAACCGGTCTACTTATATTCATTTAATTTTAACGAAAAGTTCATTTAATTTTAAATGTCAAAAATTCAACTCCGAATTCCGTAAATTCAACAGAATTTTCAAAAAATTAACCACAAATTCCGTAAAATCAACAGTTATTTTATTTTAGTTAATAACTAAAATACATAAAATTTTATTTCATTTATTATTTATTTTATTTATTATTTATTTATTAAATAACTAATAACTTTATTAACTTTAGTTATTAACTAAAATAAATAACTAATAACTAAAGTTAATAACTAAATAACTAAAATAAAATTTTATGTATTTTAGTTATTAACTAAAATAAAATAACTGAAAATAACTTTAAATAATTTTCTAAGGGTCGGTCTATACATAGTCATAGCTTCTGAATAATATCTACATATATATATATATATGTATATCTTATATTAAAATTCACATTGACTGTTTGAGAATTATAACATTTAAAATTAAAGGAACTTTTTGTTAAAATGAAATGAAAAATTAATAGATCGGTTTTTAAATAAATTTTCAGTTATTTTAAATTACAGTTTCATTTAATTTTACATACAAAATAATTTAACGTAAACAACTGTCAATATCAAATGCAACTGAAAATCCGTATTAGTTTTTTGAATAAATGTTAGATTCAGTTCAAAATAAATTTTCTTAGAATTTTAAATGTTTATTTAGTTAAAAACAACTGCACGGAATACTTCCTGAATAAACTACATTCCGTTACTGTAATAATATTGTGAGTGTAGCTGTCGTCTAGAAATCACTAAACCAAGAATAGAGTATTTCGGTTGTTTGGAATACAATATTTTGCCCCAATTTCTAAAACATTGCACATCAATATCATTCTTTAAGAAAAAGCTAAAAGATTTTTATCTTAATAATATTGAAATGCTTCTAATGTAGTATAATTTAACTATTCTATTGTATTTTTTTTTTAAATTTATAAATAATTAAAATAAACATAAATAATTTGTAATCATTTTGCCAACGAAGTCTCAATAATGCCGTAGGGGTGCTGATGTTAAATTGTAATTTTGAATTAATAAAAATAAAAAAATAAATATCAAAAACTAAAAAAATAATTATTATTTTTTATTCGAACTGTTAATTTAAAATTTTTGATATTTATTTATTTATTTAGTCGGGCTCGAGTTCATTAAATTTAATTTTCATTAAATTATTTTTACTGAAGGAATTGTTTTACAACATGAAATCTGTATTAAATTTTTTTTTTTATTGATAATTTTTCTGGCTGAGCTGGGGATTAAACTTGGGTTGAATTTACATGTTTCGAGAATCACCACATTCTCTCACAAAAAAAAAAAAAAATGATAATTACAGCAAATTTCGAACCACCGGTAACACTGGTTAAAAGATTGATGTTTGACTGTTGGCTAGCAGGCACCGCAGTGGTGTAGAGGTTAGAATGCAAAGAATTCTGATGAGAAAAAAAATATGAAAGTTATATAATTTTAGTGATAAGAATTTGATTTCATAAAAAGTACCAAAACTTTTGGAAAAAGAATTTCATTATATTACATAATGTTATATACTATGAGCCTCAAAAGTAAGTAAACACAACAAATTATTTGATTTTTTTAAGATAATGAACATCCTAAAATCTATCCATCGATTGAAATTTAAAAGTTTCGTTTTGTTGGATATTTGGTTGAATAATAGATTCGGTTATGAAAAAAAAATTTAAGTTGAACTATAATGCTTTTCATACTCTTAAAAAAATCAAAAAATTCACTGGTGCTTACACACTTTTGAAGCTGTGTGTATATATATATATATTGCTTATTTATTTCGATAGATTTTAGTGACAAGCTCGTTAAAGAAAAATATCAATGCCTGTTTTTTGGGAGCTCATGATAAGTAAGAACAGGTTAAGAAAGAGAAAGACAACAAATTTTCTCCTAACAAGGTCCTATTTAAAAAAAGTGCCAATAGCTTGACAACACAGACTTTGATTCAATTAAAAAATAAAATAATTGATATTTTTCGCATGAAAAACAAAAACAATGTTGTCCAGTGTTTGTAATAACTGTAGCAATTTTTATGGAAAGTTACGGTCAATTCGTTGGCTCCTGAAAATTTGATGATTTGAAACACATACAAGCAGAGCAGGGTTGTGTCGTTCTAATTGATGATGTGTCATGTAGTTCCTTAATTTATTGTAATCTCAAGTACTTTCATCCTTTATAAATTATCATATTTGTTCAGTACAAGACTAGTGCTTGCTGGTGGTAGTTCCATTTGATTTTATTTTATTCAAGCACTAAATATTTTAGTTAATATTTCAGATTATGGCAACACCCACTTAAACAATCAGTATTAGCTCTTAAAACACTTAAATACTGTCTCCGAGATATTGCTGAATCTGGCCAAAGGCTACTCCTACATTTGCAGAGAAGAGTTTAATAGACTGCTCGAAATATATTTTTTTTTGTGCATATTTTTCAGTTTCTTTCCTTGTTTCTGTGATACGTTTTTGAAATGCATTGTTTAAAAGAAACATATTTTTATAATCAATATTATTTTACATTATTTTCTTAATTTTCTTGACTCCGATATGTCTGCCAATGTTTTACCTAGTAAAAAGGGATTTCTGTTGTTTTGCAAACCTCATTATGCATATTGTAATTTTGATTGAATTTTACAATAATCTTAAAGAAATTATCTGATTGATCGCCCAGGGAATGTGTTTGTATGTGCAATTATTTTCTAGTTTGTTTTTATGACTTTTTCCTTTTCATAAAACTCTTTTGTTTCCCTGACAAAAGGCCGGTAATAAATGTCCTGTGGTTTTGACTTTGGTCATCTACTGTCAAACATTAGAAAAGGAAAACTCAAAACAACAAACCATGTACTTGAATTTTGAGGTACGAGTGAGTGCACAAGATCATGATCATATTTCTCAGTCTCCCACTGATAAATACTTAAGAAAACATAAACCCTCAGACAAACACATACATACGTACATACAAACGGTCGCAATTACAGCTGCAGATAGACACTAACTAAATGTTATATCGTTGTTAAGTGTTGCATCCCGGTGGGTCATATCTGTCTGTCTGTCTGTCTGTCTTTGTATCTAGTGGATGAGTTAAGACTGAGTAAGTAATTGAGTGTTGAGGTTTAGAGTTTGTTTGTTTGTTTGTTTGTTTGTTTTTTTTCCAAGATTGCAAAAGTGGTTACATAATTATTGTAGAGTCTATACAAACACTTCAAATAAAAAACGTGCTCTTTATAGTGCTTCTTTAATTTTTTGTAATACTTCAATATTTATTGAGCTCTTTTTGTAAATTTCAAGTATGTACTTCCATCCGTCATAAATCATCATTAATTTAATTCAAGTACTAAATATTTAAGATTAAGTCAACACCTACTAAAATTATCACTCTGTAAGTCTTTTTTGTTAATTAATGTTTTTCTTTTAAGTCTTTTAAGTTGTTTAAAATTATTATTAACTAAATTATTACTTTCATAATGAGTTTGTAGTGTTTTTGTTGAAAATACTTGAAGCGGATTGTTTCAAACTGCAACTCTTTCGGAGTTTCTTTTCGTTTCTTCCGATAATATCAATATTTGCTTTTTAAGATCCACTTAATATTCATTTAGATTTTTCATTTTTCAAAATCTTCAACAACGTTTTCTTGACAATTATTTTGTTTGTTTTCAATATTTATATTTGATTAACTTATGTTTTGCTTCTTAGTTGGTAGTACAGTCTGGGCAAAAAGTTATGCACATAACGTTTGCTTGTTTAAACATTTGGAACAATACAATGCTACAGCATCGTGCCTTGTAAAAAATATAATCAGTAAAAATCAGATTTTTTGTCCCAACGATTCTGAAAAAATTCTTGGTTGAGAGATGTTTCGTTTTACGGTTTTATTTATTTTTATAATTTTTGCTGTGTAATTGTAACGCAAACCTTTATCAACCCACTGTATAAACACAAATATTTGTATTTATTTGATTTTTAAGTTAACCTACGGCCAACAACTTGAAAATAATTATCAACTGTGTGACTTCTGTGCAAATCTGTTGCAACTACTTTTTACCTGCCCCCACAACAACAATCTCTCATCCATACAGCCCTTAAAACTTTGACCACTGTCAGTCAAGTCAGTGAATCTTTTACTCTGAGCTGCTAAATTGTTTCATACAATTTGGTATTTGTTTAAGTAAAAATATTAAACAAATAAAAATTGAAACTTTTTCGTTCACGTATGACTTGTAAATTGTTGTTTATTGATTTTTTTCTTTCTTCATCGTTGTCATCATTCAGTTTTTGTCACCTGAAGTTACTCAGATTTCAGTCAGTCCAATATTTACATTTCAATTCAGTAATCAATTTGGAAAATAAATGGCTTTGTTTGTGATAATTTTAAGAGACCCCACGACTTATCCATGAAACAATTATAAAGGTAATTTTAAGATGTGCTGGCTATAATATGTTTAAACATTTTTAGCAGAAATTGTATTTTGCACAGTGGTTAGACGACCGCCCAATAAAGGTGCACTGTTTCAGTTACATTTTTGCAGAATAAAATTTGAAAACTTACATTTTGAAATTTGACATTTAAAAGCAAAAGGCAACATTTTTAAAAGTCAAAGCAAATCCTCTTAGTTTAAATAAAGTATGTAGCCTAAACCCAAGTCGTTTCGATCTCTCATTTGATGTCATTATTTTACACTATTATATCCATTAAAACTCAAAACAATAGACTTATACTCGTATAAATTTAAAAGCCCAACAGTAAGAACAACAACAACGCCAGAAAAAGTTAAGACACAAGCCCAAGCAAGTAATAGTGATTTTATTTTACTGTCAAAGTTAAGAGAGGAGTCAGTCGTAAAGTTACAACAAGTATGTGATATTTGTTGGCATTGTATACAATGCCAATTAGCAGCTGCAAAACGACACTTAATGTGCGTCACCAAAAGCACAATAATACAATAATAAAATAAAGTGAAATAAAAATAATAAAACTTGAAAATAATCCCCAAAGTAAACCGAAGACAAACCAAGCCGTAGGGCCCTAAAACCCAATACTGCATGACCGCACTGCAAACACACACACTTACTTATCCAGATGAGGTTGTCCAATATTTTTCAATATGTGGCCAAAAACATACATGCTCGTACATACATACGTACATTCATAGAAGGTGCTGATAAACTCCAAAACTCATTTCTGCTAAAATACAAACAACCCAACCAACCAACCGATCGACCGTCAGACCAAAGAACAAATAAACAAAGAAGGCTGAATTGGATGGATGCAGAGGAAGAACAATTGTCGCACAATGTACATACAAATGTATATATGTATACCTATATATGTATATACAGCTACGTGCAACTAATTAAGGACACTGTGAGTCATATAATTAAGGACATACCACAAATTTTACAAAAAAAAAAAATAAGAGAATTTATTTAAATATAAATCAATTTTCTGTTTTAAATCCATTGTTATCGATAACAACTTGACATCTGTGAGGCATTAGGTCACCAAATTTTTGCATACACTACTTGGAATGACTTCCCAAACTTTCATTGTTTCGGCAAAGAGATTAATAAAATTGCTTATTCTTGCATTGCTTAGATTTCTTGCATACTAGTTCCCTCATTTTTGAGCAGCGGCCCAACACCAAGTGATGACATAGCACCCCAAAGCATTATAGAACCTCATACATGCTTCAAAGTGGCGCGGGTGTACTTTGGTTCAAATTCTATCAATTATGGCCGGCAAACATAGTTTTTTCCATCTGTTTCGTCCGCAAATAATACTCTTTTCCATTCTACATCCGTCCACAGCAGGTACTTGTCTTCTCTCGGTTACATTCATACAATAATGGCTTCTTTAGTGAAATTCTTGCAAACAGTCTAATTTCTCACTTTCGACGTTTTAGTGTATCTAGAGACGTATTTGCCATAATTTAGCTAAAGACTGCAATCTAAATAATACGGCTTCTTTTTTACGGGCCAACTTTTTTTTGTAGCGAGTAATTTTGAAAACATTGATCATGAAAACATGATTTTTGTAACATTCAAGGCTGTTGTGATTTTCCAATAAGTGTTTCCAACCTGATGCATTTGTACAATCAACTTTCGAGTACTGACATCACAGGAGTTGCTTTTACCCATGTTAAGCAAATACTGTAAAACACTCTGTTTAGTCATAATTAATTTATTTTAATTTTTAAAAATTATCTCAATTTTAAAATGTTAAAAAATTCATCACTGTCCTTAATTTAGTGCACGATAAACTTATTTAATGTTTATTATAAAAATAATACCTTTAACATAACATACATATTGAATACGCCTGTCCTTAATTAGTAGCACGCAGCTATATATAATATAATATTGGCATCGACTGTGTAGTCTTTTCTCTGCCTAAAGCCGCCTGCAGCCTGCTGACTGCCTAGACAACAAACCTGAACGATTGTTGTGTTAAAGCTTCCGTTAAGTGGTCTTAAATAAACTTCAGTGCTTTTCAAGCATTCAACGATCAGTAGTTTGTTTTTAAATTGAAACTGTGTGTAAACGCAGGGATTTAAAAGAATTATTTATTGTATTTGATTTTGTGTAAAATTTGCACAGACTTCATGGCAAATAAGTAGATTTATATCAAATCGTATCATGAGTTTCTACAAAGATTTCTTACACACATCTTAGTATCAATTTTATCTTCAATAGCTCTATATAAGCATTAATATGTAACCTTATTCACTACATAATGCATTACATACTATAGATCATGCAACAACTTTAAGGTAATAAATTGATTCAACAAGGGTTAAAAGTTCGTGGCTGGTTTCACCGATTCCTGTTTCAACATTTTATAACATTCAAAGGTGTAATTGACATCACTCTGTAGTTAAATTCCAGGATTGCCAGTTGTATTTGGTGTAGCTGCATTTGAATAATAGTGCCAAATTTCTTTAAACTCAAACATAAGTACATATTGACTTTCAGTCGTGTCCCTATTAATTGGTTATGATAGCTATGAAAAAGTTATGTTATATTGACATACAGGACATGATCATAAATACTCTGTAATATGGTCATGAAGCTACAACAATATTCATATTATAATTGAGTTAAAATCATAATATGTTTGGACTCAACCATAATATGATTGTTATCAATAATAATAATAATATGGTGGGACACAAACATAATATGATTGGGCATAACCATAATAATGTGATTGTGCTAAAACTATCATGTTTTTACCAAATCATATTACGGTTTAGGTAAAAAAAAAATACGGTTGGATATGATCACTTTTATAATTTTATAATATTATGGTGAATTAGGATGATATTACGATATTTACAAACATGTTGTGATGATTTTTATAAATTGCAATAAAAACAAACCGGAAAGATAAAAATATAAGCAACAATATCATTTAAATTTAATTGTTTTTTAGTTTGTTTATATTTAAAATTTTCCGTTTTATTAAAATAATCTTAATGTTATTAAACAAATTAAAAAAAAAAATTAAAGAATCAATTCCTTTAGAACCCACACTGAAGAGTGTGTGTTACATGCAATACTGAGTCAGGTTTTGACACTATCTAAACGATAAAGCGAGAGCATTACAAATAGTAGGCGCTGTTTGCTGTTAACTACAACAATAACTACTACTGAAACTGTTCAAAAAAAAAAAAAATAGAAAAAGGAAAAAGGAAACGTCGCTGCTGATGTTGGTGTTAAAATTGTTTTATAAAATAAATAAAAATCACTTTTCTTTCAATTCAATTTGGAGTTTAACTAATGAACTCTTTAAAGGATTTTTTCGTTTTGTTTTGCACTAATCCTGCTGTAGCATTTGTTGGTATTTGCAAATTGACAAAATAAATAATGTTCCAAGTCTGTCTGCCATCCATTTGGCGGTGACTACTGTTTTCTTTATTTGTTTATATCATTTTGAAGCCACAACACAACAGCCACAGGCTTCTATCAAGTGAAGGCTGACTGTTCTTGCTGGCTTTTTCAACTGACTGTTGCTAATTTCTGTTTGTCTATCAGTAAAATTTCAATGTTAAAAGCTTCATTGAAACAGTTTGAGTTCACAGAGTTTGGTTAAACAATAATAAGACATTGACATCAAGAACAGTAGCAGGCAGCATCAGCATCAGTATCATCATCAGTATTAAGAAATAAAACCTAATTCATCTCCAGACATGAGATATGGAGCTGACAAAAGACATTGTAATTTCAGAGAACAAACATACAACAAGACAACAAGCAAATTCTCAAATTTGTTAGGCAAACAATTAATACTTACTTGGGATGCGACTGGCAGGCACAACATAGAGTTTGGAGTCATTGTACAAACAAAAACTCTTTTTTGCTTTGCTTTTTTCATGATGACAAACGTTTAGCTAAATCGTTAAATAATTAAATGAAAGTAAATGTTAGTAAAGTCAACAACCATCACTCTTATCATCAGTATGTCTCAATGTGTCTGGTTTCCCTGCTCCCCCTTCATAAACCAGCACAACTACTGCCAGCCAGCCAACAATTGTTAACGCTTTAACACCCATTAGACAAGCAAATATTTTCCAAATCTATGCTCCCCACTCCCTGATGAAACACAAAACAAGCAATGAAATGCTAGACTTGTACAATCAAAATTCATTACAGCCATTAATTTGGAACTGTAAATAATTTTCTTTCCCCCTATTACCTTTTTACAACCCCTCAGTATTTTTCAATTCACCCAAAGGATTTCCAGCGATGGCAAACATACGTTTAGTGTGTAATGCCGTTAGCAACACTGCCAAACCTTAAAAATATTTCCTTTTTATCACTTTTGTTAACACCCCTGCCCCGCTCGTCTTTTGGGACCATTTAACTTAATAACCATCTCACCCCAACCTCACCCCAAACCTTGTTTAAGTAGCAAACTTTCTTACTGCTGATTTGAATTTCGAAATGTTGGAAAAAAATTGCAAATTGAATTAATCTAAAGTTGACATGCGAAACGATTTTAAATGCCAAAAACCAGAGAGAGAGTGTGCCAAGACCGACTGAAGAGAGGGGAGCGAACAAAAAAGTTTATTGGTTTAAATTGTGGTTTCATGGATATTTTTAAGGACCTGTCTCTTCTCCCTTTTAAGTTTATTCATAATGTTTATTCTCTCTCTCACTCTCTCTCTCTCTCTGTATACATACATACGTACATATATGTATGTATGTAGTGTATGTATGTAGTGTTGGTTTTAGTGCTCAAGTACTGTGTTAAACAAACAAAATTATTTAACATTTATTATCCTTGTTGAAGTTGTTCATGCTATTCATTCTTGGCTGTGTTGGTTTAACATTTTATGGGGAGTATCTATGTCTAAATGGCTCTGTGCCATTTTCGTGTAGTGTCTTCCTCGTCTATTACCCAAACAAAAATTATAGAAATTTGATATTGGCTTCCAAAAATTATTCATTATTATTCGTTTGAATTTTATTATTATTTTGCTTTTTGTCAGTGATTTAGTTTTCCTTGAGTTTGTCAAGGGTGGTTTTTTATTTGTTTGGTGAGTGTGTTGTATGTGTATCTGTAAATTGTTTAACAAGCTTATCAGTATCATGAAGTTGGCTTATTTTATATTTGACTTTTTTTGCTTGGTTCAGTTTTCCTTTAATGGGATTATTTGGGATTTTGTATGTGATTCCCTTTAAATGAGTAGATTTATGTATATGGAGATCATTGATGAAAAAATGTAAGATAAGGCACCGATACCTTCAATACATTCTTTTTTTTTTTATTTAACTAGGTTTTCAATCAAATCGTTAGTAACATAGGTAGTTAAGAATGCATTTGAAAAGGAAAGTTTATTTTATAATTCATTGTATCTAAGTCTATATCCCTCTAGTTAAGCACAGAAGCTGAGTTAAACACATATTGTCTCCACATTCTGACATTGATTTTTGAAGTCGTTAAAGGATTGTTCGATGCATCAACTGTAAACTATATTCTGTACACCTAAGAAAAAGATGGGGGTATATTAAGTTTCTCATTCCGTAGAACCAAAAAGTCTACATTTTCTGAGTCCTTATAAGATTCTAACACGATCTAGACATGTCCGTCCGTCTGTCTGTCTGTTGAATGCACGATCGAAAAAAAAAGACATAGACCAGTTAAACTTTTACCAAACATTCTTTGATCCACCGAAATGCTTGGTATTGAAAATTGGCAAAATCGGTCAAGTAGAATCCGCGTTATAGAACAAAGTTTCAGACCAACACGACATTTTTCAGATATATTTTGCTATTTTCTTCAAATATAATGCAGATAATATCATGCAATTTTGTACATATTATTATTATTATTATTATAGAAGGACAAGTTGAGAATGGCAGAAATCGGTCTACGATTTCTCATGGCCCCATACAAATGTCTTCCCGGAATATAGTTTTATGGTACATTAATGTCTATAGGAAATCTGAATCCATAAAAAATTCTGCGAAAACAAGTTTCATGCAACGATAAATCTCAAAACGATTCTTTTTTCATCGGTTAATATTTTAATATAGCCATATAAAGTCCACTTCCGGAAATTTCTTAAATGCGCATAAATCTCTGCCTAAAATCACTATCCCATTGAAAGTCAACACAAATAATCCAAATATGTATTTAAGTTTTCATACGTAAATTTCACAATGATCGGCTCATAATGTGTCATATTTCCCTTATGGGAACTACACCCAAAAATTCATTAACCTACATAAACATTTATATCGCACCGACATTTTACACAGATCAGTTATAAGTACGTGGAAATTATACCATATGCTTTTGTGAAAGTTGGTACGTAATTGGCTATAGCTCCCATACAAGCTACACTTCCGAGAATAACTACAGAGTATACAGAGGTGACAATTTTGACGATTAAAAAAGCCAAAATCAGTTTCCTAGAGCTTTTTGGTACCTAATTTATTGTGTGTTTAAGTAAATCATAAAGTTACGTGCTGCATAAATATAAAGAAAGCTCAATTCTGGAAGAAATAGACAAATATAAATTTTTGATTATAACTGGAATATTTACTTGTAATAACTCTGAATTTTGATCTAACAGATTATATCAGTTAATGAAGCAGGACATCTTAGGAACTTCCATAGACAAGACATCCCCGAAGATGATCTTTTAGTATCTCATAATATCATAATAATATGACATAATATCAAACAAAATCGCATATTTACCTTAATATGATAAATATATGCCAACTATCGATATCACTCATATCCTTATTTCACAAGGGCAATGTAGGCTAAACTTATAAAATCTAAAATGGAACTTATAAAATCTAAATCTAGAAGAGATATTCATATTAGAGAGATAATTATATTAGAATATTTCCGGTAAAAGAAACTGTTGCCAAAATTGCATGATGATCTATCCCATTAGGAAGGGTTGTACACCATGTGCACTTCCAATCGGAGACCCTGTGGTCCATTGTGATTGATCTATCCCATTACTTTCGGTACTATTTTCTTTACATTTTTAAAAATACTGGGCAAATTCGATGGCGAAATGTAAATTTTTTTAAAAAATATCATTATAATTAGAAAGTTAAAAAAGAATGGACACAAAGTTAATTACTAATTAGATTATCAAAACAAAAAACTCGCAGATTTTGTAAAGTATCTATCTAACTATCCAGTGTATAGTATAAATTAAAGAGAAAAAAAAAACTAGAAAAACTAATAATACAAAAATTCACACGCATTATCAACAAGGAAAGCAAATTTAACTAAACAAACTGCTTTGCTGGAAAACTTTTCTTCTATTTTTACTTTATTATATTATCATCAACAAATAATCTTGAACGTTCTCATCCTCGACGTAGTCATCATTATAATAATATTATTGCTTGATATCAAACATAATCATCCCTCTAAATAAATATTGTTATTGTGCGAATGTTTATTTGCTCGCTCGCAAGTCTGCCATTTAGTCAAGGAAAAGCTAAAAAATAATCTCGACAACACAACAAAAAATATTAAATTATATTTATTTTATTGTTTGGCAAACAGCATTAAAACCCATAAAGCCACAAAATATTGCTATGTAGTAACAGCAGCAGTAAACAGTACTATCGCTGCTGCTGCTGCTGCTGCTGCTGTTGCTGTTAAACTCTGCTCACAGGTTAAAGCCTAGTACGCATTTCATACTTTTCATGCTGGAAACCAACGCTGGCTGATTGTAAACATTTCCACAACTTCTTGAATGTTCAGTCATGCAGCCATTTATTAAAATGAAGAAAAGTGAACCAACCAACCAACCAACAAAAAAAGTAAAATTATAATTGAATAAACGCGCCATAGCCATACTTATTCGCTTGCTGGTTTTTATTTCTTTATCATCGTCATCATTGTCATCCTCATCAAGTGGCAGGCTGAATTGCTGACACCACTGCCACACCATCATGGACCAGTGTGAGTTAACAAAGTTATTATTATCATCGTTTCGTCATTTAAAGCTTGTTTGCGTTTTATTCTTTTTATTTCGTTATTTTTACCACCACCACACCAACTCTTCTGCTAACAAGAATATCCTCTGCCACTCTTACACTCTCACACTAAAAAATCACTAATACAAACAAGTAACTTGATTGTTGGTTTATTTGTAAAAAGAAGGGTGTTTTATTTACTGATGTGGTTGCAAAAAAATACATCAACAGTTTGGCAACCCCTATGCAACATCATTAACCAACAACAACAATAACAATAACTGAATGATAAACAAGGATTTTATTTATTTTGCACACACACACACACACACACACAATCTCGCATACATACAGCACGTATTATGCATTGTGTCAAATCGAATTGTTGGGATGAAGCTTTTTAGCGTTTTTTTGTTTTTGTTTTTAGCAGAGATTTTTATCTTTTTACACCTTTCAAATTGAAAATCGTTTATTTTTGGACCTAGAAAAGATATTGCTTGAAAGTATTTTGTATCTGATAGAAATTTTATTGTTGAGGAAAATCGTTTAAAAATTTACACCGATATATTTTTTAAATTCAAATTTTCAAATGCGTAAAACTCGAAACCCAAAGCATTTTTTTAAAGATCTAGCCGAGAACTTGCACAAAATATAAAAATCTTGGAATTTGGATGAATAAGAAAATGAAAAACACGCATTTAAACAGATTACATGTGAAAGGTGCCCTATTTTGAGGCTCCACAGATTCGTATTTGGAAGGTTTAATCTTAAACTCAAATACTCTAGACCTATGTAACCAGTTTTGTTTTTTGATTTCATAAATGTATATGTATGTATGTAGGTACATATATTTGAAATTTTATATCAAATTGGATAACCAAAAGCGCTATATTCTTCGTTTTTGTATTTAGAAACTCTTATACCTTTGTTATGAAAAACACAATAAATTTTCTTCATTTAACATCACTGTTGAGAGGGAATACGTGAGAATCAAATATTTATTTATTTATGGTATAATGGTGATAATGAGTATCAGGATGATATTTGTTCGTATTTTATTATTCGTGTAACAGAATGTCGATGAATTTTAGTTGTTTTTTATTTGCCCGTTGCGCGAGGGATGTACATATGTTTGTCTGTATAATACATGCATATAAAATCATGTACCCTTCAGTTTTAAATGTAGAAAATGTTTAATAATTTATTCTTGCTGTTACTTTTCTTTTACAATATATAGTTTTGTAAAGAACAGCAACAAAAGCTTTAGTTCGGTAACTTCCTGAGTGTCTCTAACAACATTATTCAACAGTAGGATTGATTACATGTACGATTTTGGTTTCGGGAATTCCCAGGAGCGAAATAATGGAAATGTGGAGAAAAAATTTTAAATTTTCCGGGAAAACGAGAAAATTCGTTCTTTAGCCGTACTGTCCGTATGTGCAATAAAAATATAGGAAAATTAAAATCAAATGTTCACAAGCATTACTCCTATCCTCCCTCCCATAACCTATCTTGCTAGTTCCAACACAATGCATTGCATGTGTAGGGGCATCCCCTGAGTGCTGGTCCAAGCAAAAAAAAAAAAACAGTTAAATATTTTTTAGTTTGCCACAGTTTTTTTTTTTAATTGTAATTTTGATGTCATTGACAAATTACTTAAAAACTTTCAAAGATACAATTAAAGCAAGTGCGAATCGGGCAAAATATATTTATAATAGAAAGACTGGAAACTTTGCCAGTAAAATAACAAATTGGACGTCAGATGACTTATTAAATGCATTAGTTATTTTAAAAGCACATTAAAACAATTTTCTTAGACGAAAAATTAGTTTTTATTTCTATAAAATTTAATTTCATTTTTATAAATAGTAATTAATGATCGTAAAATGTGTATCCCTCTTAATGCGTTGTTGGTCTTTAATAAACTGAAACAATTTTATAAAATACTGTAGACCTAAGGTAGATTTAAGGTAGTAGATTAATACACTAAGGGCTATTATTACAACTTGCCTCTAGTGTTCTTAATAGTAAAAGGTAACTTTAATTAAAGTGAGGAATAAAGTGACCTTTAAAATTTTTCGTTATTACAACTTCCTTGTAAAATAAAATAATTTTTTTTCTAAAATATGGCAATACCAGTGAAAAACCGATTACTTTTGACAAATTACTGACAAGAAACAGTAAACTGTTTGTGTTTGTAAAAATATTTGTTTGTGAAAAAAATATAAATCAAACGTCTGCTTTCCATTTTTGTTTATCAAATTATTTATTGAGAAAACAAAAATAAAATTAATTTATTTTTCATGAAGTTGACATTTTTTCCAGAACATATGGCAACTTCATACATAAACCTTACTATAAAATTTAAAGGCAAGATGATCTTCCCTTTAGCTTATCGGTTGGTTTTAGATTAAAGTAAACTTATAATAACCAAATACTTCTTAGCTGTCCGATAACATCACACCTTTAACTATTGCCAAGTTGTAATAATGGGCCTAATTGTGTTTTCTTTTCTGAAATAAAATGTACATTTTTATAATGTTTACCCCACATTTTAAAGATGTCGCATTTTTAATAGTCTGAATAGAACATAAAATCACAACAGTGTAACACTTTTTTTCATTGCAGCTGTTTTTTTTTTTTAAAGAAGAAGCAGATAGCTCCCTGGTAAGATCGCTTGAAAGAAGACAATGAATTTCTGTCAAAAAGACCAATGGTATCTTCCCGACTAATACGCAAATTCTTTTTAAACTATAAAAATTATATACATATATAAACATACATTACATATATAGTATAAGAAGTAGGAGATATTGTCCTATGAAATTTGACATACATCAACTTCAGAGTATTCATTAATTACGTTCTCTACAAAGCCTTTCACTCGCGATTGTGGATTTCTTTCCATAATCATATCAAATATTTCATCATCATCAGATGATGAAGATGAATCCAACAAGTCATTCAAAATTTTTTCAGCACATAAAAAGGTAGTAATATTTTCCATTTTGTATATTTTTGTTTGGTTCTTAACACAAATACACATTCATAAACAAAACAAATGTCAGCTGTATTATCGTGCGATTCTCGCCCTCTAAAAATACAAAGTGTGAAAGGTGTAACATTTTTTAAATTTATAGTGTGACAAAAGAACACACTACACTTTAGCAGTGTTGACATATTTTTGAGAAAAGAACACAAAAAATTTAAAAAAGGTGCGAAATGGGAAAAACGTGTAACATTTTTGACAGCAAAGAAAACGCCAAAATTGTTAAGTTCTTATTATTTCTCTAGGTGTAATAAACAGTATTTCAAATTATAATTTCATAACTAAATAAGATAGATATATACAGTATAAGTTATTAATAAGGAAATATGTGTGGAACAAATGTAATTAGAATAAAGCTAGATTCACACAATTGAAATTGCTCTTCAAAATTGCTCTTCAAAATTGCTCTTCAAAATGCTTCAAACTCGTGTAAACAGCTCAATTTCTTCAAAATTTATTTATTTAATAATTATTAATAGTTGATGATCGTCCAACGACTGACTTTATTTTTCTTTTTTACAATCTCAGTTAAGCTAGATTTACACGATTGAAATTCTTTAAAGACCAATGTTGAAGAAAATTTCAATCGTGTAAATCTAGCTTAACTGAGATTGTAAAAAAGAAAAATAAAGTCAGTCGTTGGACGATCATCAAACACTAGAATACTTAAGCTTTATACTTATTTGAAAATCCCAAACCCTATTAAAATACATGAGATGGAAATAAATAAAAAAAAAAAAAAAACTTTAAAATCAGCAATCATTTCGCAAGTTAGACATTCTGAAGGATGTCGTGCAACCACTGATAGTTTATTGTGGTTTTACAATTTAACCCCCATTTTAACCTTAAATTATACTGTTTGTTAAAATATTGTTTATACCTACATGATTGTTAACTTTGGCTTAAAAATAACAAGATCTGGTAAAGATAGGGGCAAGTAACAGATACTTAGTTTCAAGAACTGCAGGGTATTTATAATGTATAAGAACATATGTATATGTAGTGACTTAAGGTTTATAAATATAAAACAGTATATTATTATACATACATACATATGTATAAATATGTATAAATATGTATATATATGTAGGTGTAATCATATAGAGTTTAGAATTATATAGAGAAAAAAACACTGTCAACACGTCTGACATCAGTTAAGGCGAAATTGTTTAACGCAGCGTACGAGTATCTCTAAACGACTGAATGCATCATGGGGAGAAAAATGTCTGTCTATTAATTTTTTCTATAAGATATAATAAATTTGATAGCTCTTCAAAATATACATTGTTTTAGACTAAACTAATTGTCAAATGTAATTCAACGTTTTTTGTTTAATTAATTATAAAAAAGAGCAGAATTTGTTATTTATTTGTTTTAATGGCCTTTATGTACGCATATGATTGATATTTAAGTTTGTTATTATCTCTTTTTATTTACCCTTAGGGGTTAAATAGCTTATAGTTGTTGTTATTTTCAAAGCGTTTACTTTTATTATGAATTGTGTGGAACCCTTTTTTCTCTGTTCTGTTCTGTTTTTTTTTGCCATTAATGAATCATTATTTAATTAAATTTAAAACCAAATTGTGCAAGTAGAAAAAGGGTTGTTGTTTGGGTTGTGTGATGCCTGGGTCTGTGAGAGTGTGTAGGTTTGTTTCCTCCTTGATCTTTTGTATTTAAAGAGTTAATTTGTAAAATAAAAAATTTATAATTATTTACAATTGTTATCTCTGCGAACATCCTTAAGTTAATTTGGGTATTACACAAAAAATACATATTGTACAAAAAATTGCTAATTAGTGCAAAATGAAACCAGAAATATTTAAAAAAAAATTACATGAACGGAAAAATTTACGAATATAATAAAAATGTTAAAATTTCTTTGTAATATTATCCTTACAAATTGTATTTTAATAAATACAAGAAATTCTAGATTTAGCAATTTATTACAAAGTAAATGGCAATAAATATGAAATTTCCAAACTTGCAATTAGATTTCATTGAAATTTGGAAATTTTATAGAGAAGAAGTTGAATTTTCAGAATATTGTGTTTGAGGGCCAATATTGGCCACCTAAAATACATATGAACATTTTTGATCTTGTATCTTTCGCATGATTTTATTTACCCATTTATTTTTTTTATTTCTTGAATGTAGCGGCTAGTGCTCTTTAATTTATTAATCTGAGGAATTGTGATAAAGTCCTCGCGAATAATTTTATTTTTTAATTTGCGTCCTGCAAATTCAATTTTAAGTGTCCTCAATGTAGTCTGAGAAATAAACAATTAGGAGAAGTCGTTCCTCATGTAACGAGTAAATAGTATTTCGTAATTAATATTTAGTTCGTTTATTTGACCTTTTTTTAATATTTAATAGTTTCTTCTTCTTTCAAGCAATAAGGTCAATTGAATTTTATATAAAAATATTGGAAATTAATATATATAAATAAATTAAATATTTTTATATAAAATTAAATTTCGTAATTAAAATTTATTTGTCAAATTCAATACAATAGAAATCTTTAAATTCCTTTTCTCATTTTCAAATGCCTTGTAAATGTACTTATGTACATATATATGTACCTATATGCAAAATAAAAGCCAGCAATCAATAATTCCATCATTGCAATCAATCACACCGGTTGAATAAAGAATTATTTTTACTCTTTTATATCTCCGGCCCTGGCAATCATCAACTTCATCATCATCATCACCGGCAGACAATTCTGATACTGATGATGTTCATCATTTAAACACACCGTCGCTAACTGAAAAAGCTTATCAGTCGAATAAAATCTCTGTATTATCCCCGCAGGATAAAAAAAAAACGTAAAAAAACGTTAAAGAATACGGTGTAGAATAACGGAAATTATATTTGGTTTTTTCGAGCAACGTTGCCGTGGAAAATTGAAAACAATTTAAATGGTTAGAGCAGCGAAATATAGAAAAATAACTCAAAAATAGTCAGGAGTAGAGGAAATATTTTAAGAGTTTTTAAATGTTAAATGAATTGCATCTTTTTCCTTTTTTTTAAATTTTTTACGCAAAAAAATTATACTAAATGAGAATTTTTGTTCCTCTTACGAGTAAAAAATTGTTATGTAAAATTCTAGAAGGCAACTTCGAATAAAAGAATTTTGCAAAAAAATTATCAAATTTGTTGAAACGTTCTAAAAGAAACTACAGCTTATATTAAAATAAACGAAAAACCTAATATTGGTTGCTTTAACAGAAAAATATTCTTTGAGTGGCATAAAATTCATCTACCTACCGTAATGATATTTTGCTTTTGCATTTATTATTTACTCTTTCTCAGACTCATTTATGTTATAAACTTTCAATATTTAATTAATTTTCATACAAAAAAGAAATAAAACAAAAAAAAAAAAAAATTCTACAATTATGCCAATTAATAATGCTGCTTAATTGAATTTGGACATGATAGAAACACATTTCGCTAATGAGACCACAAAACAAATTATTTTTATTTTTATTCGTTTTTTGTTTCAGCAACTTTTTGTTGTTTGATGTGAGAACTGAATGAATGAATGTCTCTCTGAACGACTCACTTAATACAGAATTAAAAAGCCATAGCGGAACAGACAGACAGACAGACAGACAGATAAACACAGACAAACGTTTCAACAAACCAACGAGCAAATAAACGATTATTGTCGTGTCTGTATAGTATATACACCTGATACTAATTTAACGGTGAAATTGGTAATTAAAATTTATATACATTTACCTTAAAACACAATTGTTTGGAACACAAATAATACATAAAAAAAACTCATAACTTAAAACTCAAATATTTCCAACACTACAGTCATAGCTGCCAGATTTGACGATTTTTTGTTATCAAAATAGCAACGTGACAATTTGACGATTTTTTCATTGAAGGTGCGATTTTCAGAATTATTAAACTTTCCTGTCATTTCTTTTTTTATTAAAGTTTTTGTTACCAAATTCTCTCTTTTTTTGGGACAACAATTATTTTTCTCATTTAATATCATAAATATTAAGAAGAACATGACATATTTCAATAACAAAATCAAGTAATAGTAGTGTTTTCTTAATTATTGACAATTGTTAATTTTAATTTTAGGTATTGAGTCAGGATAATAGAAATTACTTATTTATCTGTAAACATAAAAAAGAAATTTTAAATGATGAATTCCATGAAATTCTACAAAAACTTCTCCTATTTGAACAAAACGACGAAAGAATATTTAGTAAAATAAATTTAAATAACAAAAAAAAAACAGAATTCTTTGAAATTAAGTACCTGTATATGATGGATTAATGTGTTTCTATACTCAAAATGTTATTTAAAACTTAATAAACTATATTGCTTTGACATTGTAATTTACCGGAATTAATTAAATATGCTAAATTCAGATATTTATTTATAAAATACTGTAAGCAGCGTTGTCAACTTGGTGCGTTTCGCACAATTTTTGGTGCTTTTTTAAATTTTTGGCGCGAAAAATTCTTTAGTTGGTGCGCGGTGCGCTTTTTAATTTTTGGTGGCACCAAGCAAATTCAACACATCTTTTTGTTTCAGTGTGAGAAAAAATCTTTCTACAATAAAATACACCTGTTTGAGTACCATTTCATTCAACACTGCAACATTTGTTTTGTGTAAATAAAAATTCTTGTATAACCTAATGGTTTGGTCAACTGAAATGTAGACGAACAACCAGGGTTAGAGTACCAGTGGAATCCTAACAAATTTTATTGGAAAAAATCAAATAGAAATACTTTAACTAGAAAACAAAATTATATAAAAAAAAGTACCAAATATGTACTGAAATTAGCTTTTTTACCAATTAGTACTTTAGTTCCGAATATCATATTGTGAGTTAAATTTTGAGTGGTTAAATGATTATTTTATCCTTATTACTTTTACTAATAATCGTTGATAAAAAGTTTTTTATAGAATTTATGATGACTATTAAAAATTTTCAAATATAAATATTTGAAACAAAAACGAAATTTTTAATTTGGTGCGTTTTTTGTAAATGGTGCGCTTTTTCTCCATTTTGGTGCGTTTTGAAATTTCAAAGTTGACAACGCTGACTGTAAGCCTTATTTCACACTCTTCAGTTTTAGCTGACCAGTTTTTGTACAATTCTCGTTTGAACTTGCCATTTCATTCACACATGTCAATTTAATTTTCGTACTTTTTAATGCAAATATACTACATCTATGAAAGAAAAGAACAAAAGAATATAAGATAAATTGACTAGTACCATCAAGTTTGTTCCCCTTTTGTTCTCTTTTCTCTTCTCAACCAAAAATACTTGCCTTGAGGGGTCAGAATTGAAGAGAGTGAAAGCGGACTAAGATATTATAAAAATAATACACAAGTTGTGTTTAACATTATATATTTTCTGATTTTTTATATAAAAAAGTTAATATTTATGTATGTATTTTGATATGTATTGTACAAGAGACTATATAAACTTGAATTTTTATGTTTTCGTTTAAATAAAAATTTCAAAATACTATTAGGAATAGTGACTTTTTTAAAAATTCGAAATAACGATTTTTTTCTTTGTATCGGGATTTTAACGATTTTTTCCGAAATTCATCTGGCAGCCCTGACTACAGTAAATAGCGAAAAGAATGAAACGTTGACAAGATGCAACAAAAATCATAACAAACAAATAATCGATTTTTCATGTGGAAACCATAAATGAACCTACATTTTCGATGTATAAAAGTTTTTCTCTTTGAACATTCAGGCCTTAGTGTTAATTCATGCATCGAAATTTATATAAAATCACATACAGACAAATAAATAAATATGTATGTATGTATATGTGTAAGTAAATATGTATATGTAGTACTTTGCTTGGTTTAGGGAGTAGGGGAAATGAAAATGGATGTACGAGTTGGTTGGTATTATTTAACTTTTACACGCCAACACACTGAACTTTTTTTTATTGTTGGTCGTCATTATTATTTTTTGTTTTGGCCGTTTGTTTTCAAACTTTTTATTATTATTTCTGTGATTTTGATGCCAAAGCGGCTTGACATCCAACAAAATCAAAAGATACTTCAAATAGAAATAGAAAATAAAATAAAACAAAAAGCGTCTTAACAAACTAAATTTTGATAAATGAGCACACAGCGTGTGAAACATTTAAATGTTTAAATATTTTGATAGTTTTTAATCAAGCAAAAAAAAAAAAAAAAAAAATATGGAAGAAAAAGAACAATCGTATATAAATTTTAATTAATAGATTAATTTATAATCAAATGATCTATTGCTTAAACAAAATGTTTATTTTACCATCTTATGGGAAATAATAATTAATAAACTTATTTATATAATTAAATTAAATATAATAATTATTGTTGATAATAAATAAATATGTAAATATAAAATATGCATTTGTTTCAAACTCAACAAGTTCAAAATGTTAATAATACTAGAAAATGTGTTTGTTCTCTTTTTTTATTAACAAATAAATCATCACTTTTTGTTTTGTTTAAATTTTTTTTAAATATGTAATATTTACGGCCTGCATTGTCCGCATAAATTTGTTCTGTTTTGTATTTAATAATAAATTTAAACAATTATTATTATTATTTGTATTTGACGGTTGTTGTGTCCCCTTGTTTGTGAGATTGAATGTTTTTTTTTTTTAGTTTTTAATTAAATACAAATTCAATTTATTTAATTTATTTTTTTATTTATACTTATACATACGTATAAATGAATGTACATACATACATATGTACATATGCCTTTTTATAAACAATTCCATATGACATAATAAAATATTAAACAATTATTGTTGCTTATTATTATTATATTGTTCATTGTTCTCACTCATTACTTACTTACAGTAAAGGAAGAAACAAAGCAAGCATTTTGTGATGGATTTTAATGAGACTTCAGAATAGCATTTCACGTCATTGTTAAATTATATTAAACTGTGAAAATTAACCCCCTTATTCAAAAAAGATTATTAAATTTAACAAACGTTTATTAAGACAGATTTGCATATAAAAATTTGCTTAATAAACGTTTGTTAAATTTAATAATCGTTTTTGAATAAGGGGGTAAAACTTTTATCCAAAATCAAATTTTTAACCAAGTAGATAAATTTAAAATTTTTATTTTGTTAATTTTTCAAATTCTTTTGTTATTTTGTCCTCAAGTGACATAATTTTTAATAAAATTTAATCCTCTGATATATTGAAATATTTTTTATACAAGTTACATCAAAATCCTCTAATAAGTACTTTGATACGTTTTCATGAAAATTCGAAATTTTTAAAATTTTTTTAGTTGATCTCGGTGTTGAAAGTTTACCGATCTCAGTACTCGTACAATCTTTTAGACAAGTGTCACATAAAAGTTGAATTCTAGTGTTTCTTGGGACTGTGAAACTCCAATGTAATGCGCTAAAGAAATGGTGAAAAGTAACTGGCCCCTTTTAATATAAGAGGGGTGAATTTACAGGATCGACTTAATTTTATTATCATTCAAAGCAGGTCTTTTCTAGAACAATCATTTTCAGGGTATATCGCCAGAGTTTTTGTTAATTTAGAGTACGCAATTGGTTTCGTGCAAGCATTGGAAACAATTTTCAAATGACTATTTCTACTTCATACCAAAAATGGTTTTATAATACATTTGCCATTCTTTCTGAAATCGAAACCGCAAAACATCGCCAACTTGCAGCAAAATTTGATTTCTTTACGCCCACAATTGCGTCATACAATGTCGTGATAGATAATATCGTTTTTCTGCCCTTATTTGTCTGGAGACTTTCGAAAAACAAATGGTATTGTTTTCCGAATTGATCATTTTAAATTATTCTGCTGTCAAAGTTTAGTTATGCCTGGGGACAAATTACCGCATTCGATATCGAGTAAAATTTATCGTAATTTTCTTATTTGAGATTATGGCATTCGATATCGAGCAAGAAATTTAGTACATTTTATCATAATTTCGATGTCGAAATCATTTTTCGATACGATAGCTCATTCGATCACGAATGCGGTAATTTGGTCCCTGGTTTATTCATCTAAACAGTCGACATTTGGTTCAATGCAGGGTGTTTGCAGACCAGGCTGATTTTGGTTAATTCTAAAATTATTTAGAGTTTATATTTAAGAAAAAAAATGACTTAAAGAATAATCCCTAATTTTACTATTTATAATAAATATAATAACCATGTAAACCATGTTGCTCGTTTTCTGCCACAAAAACCAACGATATACGGTGGCCACCAGAAAAGGCTTAAGTAAGTTGATTGAATCTTAAATGTAATTTGTATTTCCTTTATCGAAATTAATTTAAAATTATCTGTAATTAATGCTAATATCTTTTTATCATTAATTAAAAAATAATATTTGTTGAATTTTAATTCAACTTTTCTGAAATGTTAACTTTTTTTTTAAAACTTTCAATCGGCATTGTCTGCCACTGTACAAGCGCACATACATATGAGAAATACATGCATGTGTATGTACATATGTTTGTATATGAGTTTTATTATTAAATTCTCTATCAGTTGGTATTTTTCTCTGTCATTAAACCAATTCACCACCCTAAACAGACAGACATTTCTTTATTTAAATTTATTTATTTATTTATGTCCCTATAGTATTTATTAATTATGTTTTTCCATTATATTTTTATTTTTTTGTGTAGTTCATTGTGATAACCTTTTGCTACTTTTTAGTTGTATTAAAATACAAATTAGAATTCTAATAAATTTCCAATTAAATTTGTTTTTACTTTTTTTGCTGCTGCTTGAATTAAACCATTATAAGCGGAGTGATTAAAAACTGACTATTTAAATGAAACAAATGAATAAATTTGATAATTCTCCGAATTGTTAAAACGATTTTAATAGATATAAAAAACAGCATTGTTATGAAATTAATCATTCTCAAATCATACATAACTACATAAATACGATTAAATATATTCTTGTAATATCTTGAATATGTCTTTCTTAGAATTAAAAATATTTTAATCAAGAATATTTAGTATTTATTTTCTTCCTTTTGGATCCGCGCTCTATTGTAGTTGCATTAAATTCTATTTTACTTTAATTACAATAATATTATAACTACTTGTATTAATCTGCTTCCAAGTAAGTAGGTAAGTAGGTACATAGTTGATTATGTGATATTTTTAGTAACCCATAGGGTTACTAAGAAGTAATCAAATATATTTTTATCGCCACTAACCATGGGTTAATTATTAATCTAAGTACCTACATGGTGCACTAAAAACAAATTGTGCTAATGATATTTTCGTTTCTTTTTTTTAAATTATTTAAAAAGAGAACATTCTCTTTTATTCCAAGTGCTTGCGAAGCATGTTTTAACATTTGTTTTGTTGATTAATAAACAATAAGAAAAACAGACGGAACTACAAAAAAAAATAGGGTTAAACACGACAAAAACAATTATTATCGACAAAACTTTAACAACAAGATTGACATAAATTGGAATTGTTCAAAATAGTTGTTGGTCTAAAGTTTTTTTGTTTAATAATTACTAAAGAAAATAGTAGTTTAAAGCGGGAGGGAGGCAGGTTGTTGTGACGCTTTTAAAAACTACAAATATAGTTTACGTAATACTCGTACAATATATGTGAACAACTAATTAAGAGGTTTAGTTACTACTAATGTCTTGACATATGAAAACAGCAGTGTCTACTTACATATTCTACTACTTTGGTGTACTTGGAATATTTGCGTGCAATTACTCATTCATCATCTTGAAAAATTTCAACAACAACTTCCTAATCAACTGGCCTGAACTTTTGGCGATAAAATTTCATACCGTTCCGCCATGTTCCACTCACTGACTTTCGGAATTAAATGGCGATGAATTCCGAAAATCATAAAATATTATCCAATAATTATTGTCGGATGTTTTATTTAACTTTGAAGTACCTACTTCGGATGAAGTCAAACTGCAGTTCTTTAAAACGCTGGATAATAAATTTTTGAATTATGGATTGTTTGGAAAAGAAAACTAAATAATTAATTAAGTTCATGCACAAGGGCTTAAAATATTTTTCGGTTAATTCTGGTTCCAAACTCATTATTTAAAATTTCGTCGTAAGTTAATGATAAATCCCAAATATTCTACAATTTTTCCAGTTGTTGAAAGATTTAACGTTTCTCGATTTCACTAAAATCTTTAGGATTAAGTAAAAATATTTTAAATTCAAAATATACCTACCTACCTACTTTTTACAAGTATTTTTATAAATAAACAACATTAAATTTCAAAATTATAACAATATACCTACATATGTATGTATGTAGGTATATAATATTTTTTATAAATTAAAAACAAAAAACCTCAATAATACAATTTGTTAAATTAAAGCAAAGACATTGAATATGGAAAATAGCTATTTTTTAATATTTGCAGGTTGTATAGGTACCTATTTTTAATTATTTATTTACAGCATGACACACATTTTTTAATTTATTTCAATAGAAAACCAAAAATTTACACACTAAAAATAAATAATGGTAATTCACTTGAGCCCAACTTGTTTGCATAAAAATTTTCTTATTGATTTTTAACAATTTCAATTTGTTATCGGCCTCCACTCTGTACATTGTCTTCCATTATTATTTCATTTAATTTGTATTTAATTGTTTTTATAGCTTAATTAGTTTTTCAATTAATCCTTCCACTGATAGGTATGACAACAAAATTGTGAACTTTTTTGCTTGTTATTTTTATTTGTGTACATTTATTTACCTACACATACATACAAATGTACTCTCTCTCTCTCACTATCTCTCAGCAAATGAAACTGGGGGAAAAAAGCACAGACACAGACTTACTGGCCCCAAAAACAAACAATACGTCAGTAACTAAGAGAGAGTGACAGAGAGAGGAAGAGTTTGGGGATAAAATTATTACAAGAACAATAACAATAATTACATACCTACATACCCGTAAGTACATACATATCTATGTACGTACTATATAAAACCGACTGTCTAACAGACTGACAACTAACTCATATCCGCACGTATCTAAAATTGTAAACGAAAAAATAATTAAAAACAAAACTTTATTAACAATAATAAGAGAAAGAGACAACAATTGTTTTTTTTTTTTGTTAGAAGAAAAGCAGCATTTTGCTATAAAAACAGCTGAGAAATTTTTATTTCTTTGATAAGAATAAAACAAAAAAAT
The DNA here is from genome assembly GCA_950370525.1 of Bellardia bayeri. NCBI lineage: Eukaryota > Metazoa > Arthropoda > Insecta > Diptera > Calliphoridae > Bellardia > Bellardia bayeri. The sequence continues at coordinate 132,788,273 of OX493264.1, forward strand.
AAAAAAACATCTAGGTACCTACATTATTGTTAGAAACACACAACAATTACTATGACAATAATTAAATTTCTTTCTCCGAGCTGTAGGTACCTATAAAAAATTGTTTAAAAAATACCTAAATAAAAAGCATGACACGGAACCGTAACAAAAAGGTGACAAAATTATATGAACTAGGTATTTAACCTTAAGAAACGACAGAAAAAAAAAACGGCCAGAAAAACAACAACTAAGTACCACCACTAGCAACCAACAACCAAAAAATTAAGTAGTAGGTACCTATGTAGTAGTTTTTTAGTTTTATTTATTGTGTATCTTTTATACTACGTACATGCATATGTTTATGTATGGATGGATGTAGGTACATACATACGGATTTGTAATTCAAACAAACAATACACTTTAACACTTTTTTTCAACTACTACCTATTTGAAATTATTAAAAACCACAATGGCTGTTAAAAGTAATAGAGTTTAAATTTTCTGTGTTTATCTCTTATGTTGTTGCTGTTAAGCAATACAAAAAAATCAACAGCAAAAAGGAGCAACAATTATGTTGTAGTTAAAAAGAGATAAAATGATAATACATGCTTCTTATTCTTTAGCACAATACTGTTACACATGGTGTTGTAAATAAATTTGATGTAGTTGTTGTCTGTCCATCACCCATTAATAAAATTACCCCTCTCTCTGATAAATCAATAGTGAATATCATACAAATTGTATGGGAAAACTCATCGTGGTGAATAGTTAAGGGGCGTTGCTTTTCATTCTTAAAAGGAGAACCACTTAATTGTGTTCACCTCTCCATATGGTTAAACTATATTAGGATAGAATAAGAGCAATAGTCGACAGTAAGAAAGAGATGGTGGTAGTTTAACCACAAAAAGCAGAGTATAAACAAATATAAAAATGGTGTTTGGTTAGACTAGCACCAGCAAGAGTAAAAGAGTAATATATACAGCCATTTCGTTCGGTGTTTTTTTTCATAGTCCGCCTAATGTTTTTATTTTATGTATGTTTTTGTTGTTGTTTTCAACCACCTTGTTTGGGACTTGCACACACACTGGCACAAATTGGGGAGAATAATTGAGTATCTGTGAGCAGTGAGTGCAGTGTGTGCTGTATCTGTTAGGTTTTAAGTGAATGAACCGAGATTTCATATGAATACTTAACAGTTCAGTTGTTAAACAGTCGTGATCTAAGAAAGACGTGTCTGATGTCAACGAACGCTTACAATTTTATTTGACTTAAAAGAAGAAAGAAACAAAATACATAATTATAGAATACCTATATTACAAGTGTTTTATTTTTGGCCTTTGAATAACATGACAAGCAAAAGAGAGAGCAAACAATTTAAAAATTAGCAAAAATTAATCAGGCAATCATTTAATTAAAAACAAATTTTCCAATTACTATTTGGAAAAACACTTTATAATAAGTAATCAATCAATCAAGTGCTACGGAATTAAAACAAACAAATCAATAATAAAAAACAAACATAATAAAATAGGTACAAACAAGGAAACCTATTAACTAAAAATAAAAGTGCAATGTTTTAAATAAAATTAAAGAAACAACAAAGAAGTTCTTAGTTGTGAAAAAAAATCAAGAAATTAATAGAAACAAAAAATATTTTAACAGTGTTGTTTGAAAATACAAAAAGACTGTTAAAAGCATTAATTACATTTTAAAACTACAAACTTTATGTTGAAATTGTCATCTTCAGGAATGACAGTCACTGGTTTACGTGCGAATATGACTAGCCCGACGGTACCGCCGCAAACAGCTATGAACACTACTACCAGCTCCACCACAGTTGTTGTTGCACCACTCAACACAACTACTACAGCTTCATCACTGGGGGCCACCACACCCACCTCGCCCTCAGCCTTAATTATGGCCCATCAACAGCATTTAAGGAATTTACAGCATTCCCATCATGCCATCAACAAAACCACATCGAGACTTAGTAATTTTAGCGTAGCTTCTTTGCTGGCCGATACAAGGCCCCGTACACCTACCTGCAGCGGAGACAATGGCTCACAAACGCTACCCACAAATCTATCAAGTACACCTTCGGCCGCTACTTCACCCGTATCACATGAATCGACCTCATCACCTGCCTCACCAAATCATCATCAACATCACCACAGCCAACACAATCAGCCACAGCAACATCCCCAGTTCCATTCCGTAGCCATGGCTCACCATGCCAATTTACTGCATGCCGCCGCGGCGGCTCATGCCCAACATCAGCATGCGGCTGCCATGGCAGCGGCGGCAGCTGCTGTCGGTGCCAGCAATCCCAACGGACCACATTTAACACATCATTTGCCTAATCACTTAAGACATCCGCTAAATCCCAGTGGTATGCCACCAGCGGCTTCCCTGCTCATACAAACCAACACCTCTCCCTCACCAAATAGCAACAATCCCTCGACCACCACACCACCCGCTTCCTCGGCCAGTTCCACGGGCAACACCGAGTGCAATGTGAATTCAACTACCTCCACACTACCGACGGCGAAAAGTGAACGTCACTCGCCCATAGGTTCCTCCATAGACTCTGAGCTGGAATACGATGACGAGTTGAACGAACACGATCTCGAACATGATGAGGAGGAAGATTCGATAGTCGATATCGAAGACATGAATGCTGATGATTCACCGCGTTCAACACCTGATGGCTTGGACTCGAGTAAGTCGCCCGATGGCAACGGCTCTCTGCCGAATTCACCTCATTTATTGTCATCCGCCGCTTTAGCAGCTTCCGGTCATGTACCCATACGACCTACACCATTTAGTGCTTTAGCAGCCGCAGCTGTAGCCTGGGGTGGTATTGGTGGTGCCGGTGTACCTTGGCCAGGGGCCAGACAAATGCCACCATTCGGACCACCAGGTTTATTTCCCGGTCAAGGTTTTGGCGGAGGAGGTAAGTGTCACTTTATTTTTCCAAATTATAATTTTTTTGTTTAAACAAAAGCAATCTATGAACAATATATTAAATATACAATAATTTTGCAAATGGTTTCTTCCTCATTAATCTCTTAATTAATGAATTACTCATAAATTAAGCTGCCATTGGGAGAAAGAAATGCTGGTTTGATTATATTCAAGAAGCTCAACACAAACACCCTCTTAAAACAATGACAATTTAGGGAGCATTTTTATTGTTACTTATTTTAAACACTGCCATCCTAATTGTTATTATTATGATTACAACAAAAACAGTTTTGTACAAAAATAACCACAACAATATTGTCTCGTTCATAAATTGCAAATTTATGGCTCTTTAGGCAGCCATGAGTTGCTTTTTTTTATTGTTTTCATGTGTTTAACAGTTTATTTAGTCTGCTACTCTAGCAATAAAAATCTGACAATTATTTTATTAAATTCATTTAAACAGGGAAAAAGTGTTTTAGGTATAAAACCATTAAATTCTTTTTATTTTTTGTTATTTTTGACGCTGACTTTTTACGTTTAACAAAATGCACAATTCACACTTGAGCAAAACAAGTACATACGTCTGAATACAAAAAACTTGGAAAATTTTACATTTTGCATATGATTAAAGAGAGCTAAGCAAAAAAAAAATAGTGTTTTTCAAACAGTTCTCACATTAAAAGGGTCAGGTTAACATTCTTTATACCTATATGTAGTTTTTGCAGCCTGTGGTCAAAGTAGAGGAACCTATTGAAAAAAAAAACGACACTTTGTCAGTGTTCATTTTGAAAGTGTGGCTACACTGATAACGAACCCTTTACACAAGAATTTCCGGAGTTTTTTCTTCGTTCAGTTTGGCAAAAAAGAACTTCATGGTGTTTTATGTGGTCGGAAGAAGTAACTTGTAATTCATATGAAAGTTGGTTTATAAACTAAGATTGTTTGGCTTTTTTTTTTTTTTTTTTGATTGTAAAACAGTGAGAGTATGTAGGTATTTGAAATTCATGGATATTGTGTACTAAAAGTGTACTAAATTAACTATAAATTCATTTTATGAATGTTTGCTACACGTTTGTTAAGTTTAAATTAAAGAATATTTTTAGTTTTAAAAGTTCCGTAAATATGAACTTTCTTTTGACAGATTTTAGATTTGTTTTAGTTTATCGCTCTTCCTTTAACAAAATCTTTCCTATTTTTTTTTTGGTTACTAGCTTCCTAACTTACCTTGTGTTTTTGAACGCCTTGTACGTCTATGCAAGACGTACCTATTTAACTCGCCTTACAAAAACAGGTGACAATTTTCTTATTAGTTTATGTTGTAACACATTTTTTAAAGAGTGTCTCTTTGTTGTTTCGTCTGCTTTACAAGTTCATATGTATGTATTTGTTTTTGTAACTAAAGAGACTTTTACCTGTCACATTATTTTCTTTTATCGATACGATAGTCGAGTGTTTTGTCACACAGCAGGTTATCGCTGTCAACAGTTCGTCTTCTTTAAACACGTATGATACGTACGATAAAATAAAAAAAAACACCAGCCAGAGCAGCAAACAACAACAACAACAACTGAAACACTGTGTGCAACATTTTAGTGAAACTTTAAAGAGACAGAGTTTTATTGTATGATGAGTAAGTAAGTAGTGTTCGTTCGAGTCATAGTGTGTGAAGTATTTAAAGCCATTTTGCTGTTATTTTTGTGTGTTTTGTTGAAACAAAAGGATACTTGAGGAGTTTTGAAGCCCAACAAATACTGTCAGATTTTTCATTATGATAAAATGAGACAAGACAAACAAAACAAACACTCTTTTAGACAGAACCAACCACTTACATAAAAAGATATATTTGACAAGCGGCACAAGTCGGTCATTTACTTTCAAGTCTTAGTATTTTATTAACTAGGTATGTACATGTAGCAAGCAGTACATTGGTCTACCCCGACTACCGTTTGTGCATGAACGTTTGGGACAATCGGACGGACTTGACATATTACACCTGATTATTAACATTATTGCTGTGTTGTCTTTTTCTTTTTTTTTTTTTTTTTTGTTACACTTAATTAGCTGGCAGAGTAAAGAATTTAACTTTGCTACGATTTCGTTTAAGAAACCCAGCTTTTGTTTTATTAGATAAGACATTTTACCACACACTTACTTACTATCTTTTACACTTTCTCACACGCGCTGTTTTTCTCAAATTTAATTACTTTTTTCTCCAGTTCCTAATGTACTCGTATAGAGGTAAAGCCGTAAACTACCATAAATTTTTATATCTCTAACTGTGATAAATTGTCTAGAAATGCAGCTTTTTTTCAAGAAATTTTCATTCATTCCTTCTTCATTGTTGTGCTGTTGTTGGTTGTTTTTTGCCTTTAAGTTGCAAGTTGTTTAATTTTTTTTTTTCGTTATACATACTTTACTTCATGGTGTTGGTGTTGGTGTTGGTGTGTGCAATTATAACAACAATTAATTGTTTGGAAAAACTAGTAGGTGTGTCTTGTTGGTTTTTGTTGTTTTTAGTTTCCTATTTACAACACTTTTGCTTAAAAGTTACAAAAAACAACCCACCTTTAAAACACGCAATTTTGTGCAGCAAATACCAGCAACAACAAAAAAAAAAACAAAAAAAAACCAAAAAGAGTGAAGAAACAAAACAAATACTTAAAGTCTTGACATGCATAACTTTTAACACCATTTGTTAAAGCCATGCAACTGCTACAGTAAAACCTCTTTAAACGGTCTGCTAGAAATTGCAATTTCTACTTTACATTTGATATAACGTTTAAACCGTTAAACCAGTGACAGCTACCTTTATATAAGCCTTCCTATCTGCAACATTTTTATGTAACTTTCCTGTAATATAGCCACAATTTTGTCATGTTTAATTTAAAGGTTTCTAAAGCTTCTGCATTTTACAAAAAAAAAAATCATTTAAAAACAAAACAAACAACGATATTGCAATTTTGCACGCCATTCTTTAGCTTGAAACTATGGTTTAAAAATTTAATTCAATTTGAAGTGAATTCTTTTAGAAATGATTTGTTTGCAGTATTTTCTTTATGAAGGCCATACTCGTAAATTAGAGAAGAGAAAAGTAAAAACTAAGGAAAAGAAATATTGTTAGTCATTTGTTGTCAACATTGTTAAATTCGCGGTAATTTGTTAATATGTATTAGCCAAGTTGTTGCACTTTTATTTGCAAACTTTTTTTTCTATGGTTTTCTATTTACATATAGATGCCAGCTTGTCAATGTTTAAAGTAATTTACATGTACATACACACATACATACTCGTATGCACGTATGACTAGGTACTCCCCAGCATACCATTCTAGGAGCGCTTCGAAAAAACAGTCAGAAAAGAGTCCAACAAAAGAGCATTTTCGGAGCGAAAGAAAAATTTGCTTGTTACTGTCAGTATGTCTTAGAAATTCCACTTAATTATGTGTGTAGTAAAGCGTTGTTGTCCTGTTATTTGTACCACACAAGAATGATAAAAACAATATTACACAGAGCCCAAGATTACACAAAACCCCTCATAAAAGACTCTTTACTGACATTATCTAAGAGCTCTTTCTGACGAACCATGTTCGAATGTAATGACCCTCTTTTCTGAAGGTTTTCGGAGCAATTTTTATTGTTTTTTGGGCTTATAAAGAGCGTTAACGCTCCGAAAAAAGTGTCAGAAAAGACTCTTTTCGGACTCATTTGGCTTGCTGGGTCATGGCATATTCACTCATAGCCACATTATACTTCTACAGTAAATTACTATTGATATTTATTATATTTGTATTTGTCTACATATCTACATATCTTGTCAAAGCAATTAGCAATATTATAATTATTATTAATAAACATTGATGACATTTATATGGCATTTATAGACTAATCACTTGTTAAGTTTGTGTTTTTTTTTTTTGTTGCAAAAAAATCAATGAAACAACTACTGAAACTAAAAAGAAAATATTAATTAACAAACACCTTTTAAATGGCCATGAATAGAAAATAAATAAATTTGTATGTATGTATGTATGTAGGTGTTTACTATTATTATTATAAATATGTTTGAAATTCATATTCATAATTTCGAAATGAAAGTTTAGTTAGTTGCTTTACGGTCAAGTGTTTGAAATGGTCGGATTTATATTTGTATGGTTTCTGAATTTATTTGTTTAGGTTTTAATTAAATAAAGCTGAGATTCAGATTAAAGTATTCAAAAGACCGATATTTTTCGGGTTATTCGAAAAATTTCATTTTTAAAAACCCCGTTTTTGAATACGGTTGCAACTGGAAAAACCGCTTAACCGCGTTTTCATTCGATATTTACGTAATATATAAGTTTTTCTTTATGTTGTGCACGCGATAAACAAATAAAAAATATATTAATATTATTTATAAAATTGCTTTATGGAAGATAAAACGTCATAATATAGTACACGTCACAAATATGTGGAAACGTCCTTAGAACCGAAAACTTTTTATTTCTTACAAACGTTCTCTGTTCAGTTATACATTTGCAAGTTTTTACAGCATATTTTAAATAGCGGTAGATTCATGATTACAAAATTAAAAATTATCAAAAAAAAAAAACCGTCGAATAATTCGAAAACATAAAATATTCGAAACCGGTAGATTTTTTGTATGGAAAAAAAATCGGTTAACCAGTATTAGGTTTCGGTTTCTGAATACTCCAGTTCAGATCTTAAATTAACAAATCTTAATAAATGAAGTTAAACTTTTTAAATTCTCAACTGCAAGTAGAAAATGTTGTTCTAATTTAATTTATATTTCGGTTTTATTTTATTAGGTTTTAAGTTTTAACTCCAGTTTTATTAAAATAAATCAATTTAAATATAGTTTATTACAAGTTTTATTAAACTCTTAGGCCTGTTTTCTCAATGTGTCGACAAACTGCCTGTTACTAAATGTCGACATAAATTTATTAGACTGATAATATGTCCGTTAACAATTTTGGTTTTCTCAATATACCGACAGAAACATTATTTTCATTTGGCAATACCTCTCAAAATTTATGTGAAAATTGGGAACTCTGTCTTCAAGTGACAAGTTGTTGACATAAATCAGCTGTTTTCTAAATGTGAAAAAATAACAAGAAAATAAAAAAAAAAAACAAATATTTTAAAAGAGAAAGAGTTTATCTGGCATGATAAACTCTTTCAACATTCACTTGGAATTCATGTTCTTCGAGTTCATCCTCTATCAAATTAATGTTTATTCCACTATTAAACATTTTTTCTAAAATCTATTTAATTTTTTTTTACAAAAACTCAAGGTATTGCCACATAAAAAATATGAACAGCAGTCAGCTGATTGAATTTATCTGTACAACAAATAAATAATCGGCAGATGAGGGCTGGTTAGTTTTGCGGCAGAATAGAAGCAACTGAGACATTAAGAAAACCAAATTTCTTTAATCGGCAGTTTTTTTTTGGGGGGGAAAAAGATAATCGCCTAATGAGAAAACCGCCCTTAAAGCTTGTTTTATTAAACTCTGTGCCCGTAAATGGCAAAACAAATCCATGAAACAAAATAATTTTGAAAAAAGTGTTTGTTTTTAAGGTTTAGTTAATCTTAACATACGATTTTTACCAGACTTGAGTTTTGTTCATTAGTGTAATTTATAATTACTACAAACAAATATATATTTATTTCTCTTGCTATTTTTTTTTATAAATGCTTTTTGTAAGTCACGCATACTTTTAGGCCACTATTAGCGAGTAAGGCTTTTTCCCCTCTGGCCTGTCCCCTCTATATCTTTCTCTCGGTGATTTTTTTGTTTGTCAACTAAATTGGTTTATGCGATTTGCTGCATTTCTTTTTACCTTTTTTTTTATAAAAAGGCAAGAAAACATTTACCCAAACAAAAAAAGAAAGAAAAAAAAAACGTTGCCATGTCATTTCTACGGCAAACTGAAAACGTGAGTAGGTTGAAAATGGTATTTACAGCTGTATGTCTGTAAGTGTGTCTGTCCAGTTTTTTTCCTTACATTTTTTTTTCTGTTATAGTCAGTCATAATAAACATACACGCATTTTCAGCTCAAAGCCTAAACATCTTATCTTAACTTGGCTGGTTAAAACGAACATAAAACTCAAGTTAAATGATAAAATGAAATGGGAAACAACAACAGCAACATGGTCATTTGGCCCATACAAACATGTAAAGTGAGATACATAAGAAGGAAAGAAAAAAATTACAAAACAGCAACAGTAACAGTAACAAAAAAGAACTAGTTGAACAGCCATAATTACATACTAAATAGCGAGAGGAAAGTTAACTCAAGTTCGGTTAAGGAATGAAAATATATATATCAAGGAATTTTAATAACCACACACATCATATAACGCTTATTAATTAAAACTTTGTCCAACAGCAGCAGCGGCAGCAGCAGCAGCAATTACCTGCAAACCAACTACAAAAAATACTGGTAAATTCTAGGAAAAAATCAATAAATGTGCAAATTTACTTAAAGACTTTTCTTTAAGTTTTTTCTGCTTTTCCTTTTTTTTTTTTTGTTTTTTTTTTTTGTAATTTAGGCTTTTGATTGTACGTTTGTAGCTGATTTGTGTTTTTGTAGTTTGTTGTCAATTAGGAGTTTGCATTAGTTTGTTATGTTATGATATATTTTTACCTTAAATTGTTACAGCAATTTTCTTCCATAAACAAACATTTATTAGCAACAACAACAACAACATGTTGTCCACATTGCTGTGGTTGTGTTGTATCCAAAGGTATTTTCGTATTGTTGGTTTCAATTAATTTGCAATCTCTCTAAGGTATTGTAACACAAAATAAGCCCCACAATAAACCAACCATCATCCATTATTGGCGGAGTGATGAAATGTCTGCGATCATCAACATTATCATTATTATTATCATCATCAGCCATTATTGGTTAAAAGCTATAAAATGTTGTTAAACTTAAGTTTAGTTTGGTTTTCTTCATTTTATTTCTCAAGTCTGGTTTTGATATTTGAACAGAAAAACCCCCCTTTTGTTTATTTTATTTCTTTTTTTAAGTTTATTGTGAGAGAGTATTGTGGCAACAACGCGTTGCAAATTGCTTTGCAATTAGTTTTTCATTAAATTAAAACGCGTTGCAATTTTTGTAACCATATTAAGATTTTTAATTGCAAAAAAAAAAAAAAAACTTTTTTTCTTATTTTTTATTTTGTTGATATTTGTTGTAATTTTTTTTTCTTGCTGCAATTTGATGTCTTGTAAAGTGATCAGTTTTTCGCCTTAAAGTGAAAACGATTTCACAATACATTTTCAACTACAGAGACAGGCCAAGATTTTGTTGTTTTATTTCGTTTGGTTGGGCTTTTATCTAACGATCTTACAATCTATCTGGTTGTATGACTGTCGATCACTAAGTATTTGACAGGTCGCCTCTTTATTTTTGCTAGAGAAACAACTATGTAGTAGTAAAAACAAAACAAAACAAAACAATAACAAAATGCTTTAATGTAATTATACGCCTGAGTATAGGCAATTGTTGAGTTATTTTTTCTATCGTTTTTTTTTCTTATGTAATGGATTTCATAACAATTTTGTTGTTGTTTGTCATTTAATTAATACCAAATTAGTTAAATTCTAAATTAAATAAAAAAAAAAAAAAAATATTATAACAAGTGTTATTTTATTTATTGCAAATAAAACATGTTCAAGTTGCAAAACGCCCCCAGACCTCACACGAATCTATTTGAACGTTTTAAAATTTCAACAATTCTCACTAAAACAGCAACATTGTAGGTATCTGTGGCAATTAAATTAACCAATTAACACCTTCTTAAATAATACATTGAAACAAAACATATCTAAAGGGGAGTTATTTTCTTAATCTCTTAACTTAACTTAATTGAATTTCTCAAATTGAAAAATTTCCTAAATATTTAAATTTTTCTTGTTTCCAATAAGCTTTTTTAAATTAGCTTAATACATATTAATTTGATTACTAAGTTTCTTTGAATTGTGTTTTGTTTATTGATTTGTCAAAACAAACAAACGCTCTAAACGCTTGTTATCAAAAATATTTTATTTTATTTTAAGCCACGTTAACTAACAACAAACTTTTAAACCCAAAAAAACCAGTTGTTACAGTTTTATTTACATAATCTATTAAAATTTCAATTTTTATCATAATATTTTTTATTGTAGGGCTTATTTCTACAGTATATTAAATTGAAATTAATCGCTTATAAAAATGTTTAAACAAAAACAAATACTTGTTAATAAATAAACACTTTTCTCTATTCAGTTGAGTTGCTATTAATATACAGAAATAAAAATCAACAAAAATGTCACACTAATTACTTAATGATCGAGAAAACAGCTAAAACAAAACTATAAAAAAAAACTCTCCAAATATTAAACTACCTGACTTACTGGTTGACATACAAATGAAATAAAAAATGTAGCTAGCTGACTTAAAAAACGCACTAAGTTCAATGAATTCAATGCGAATGAAAATAGCTCCACAACACTATGTTTTTACTACTATAATGGGAACCAAACATTTGTAAGTCCCGGATCACACAATGCAACTTTTGCTGCTCAACTTTTGAGTTTTTGGGTGAGTGGGAAAAAAGAGAGAGAGAGGGGACCACTCTTCTTTCCCGTATCACCAACAAACTCAAAAGTTGAGCAGCAAAAGTTGCATTTTGTGATCCGGGACTAAGCGTTTAAAAGCGTTTGCTTTTGATTTTTGGATGTATAGTTTAACTTTTATAGTTTCAATTCAAAATCATAAAAAGCCAGTTAGAACAGTTTACCTCGAAAAGGCTAATGTTACTCTATTTGATACATTTCTTAAAATCTAAAAAATTTAGTTAAGCTTTTTTACCATTCAATCGAAACTAAATAAATCAGGCACTCAAATTGATTTGCTAAAACTACATTTTTGTTTCAAGGCAAATTTTAAATAATTTATCTATAAAATTTATTTAAAATAGACAGACATTTAAATTGTTTTTAATATCTGAATGATACAACTACAACTTTACAGTGGTATTCTTTGAGTTATTAATTAAAAATGAACTCAAGCCAAAATAATAAGAAATCTTCTCTTTTAGCATCTCCTGGCCAATTTCTTTCTTTCTTCTTCTTAATAGTTTTCTTTCCGAAGTTTACTAAATATTGTATGTTTTTAGTCTCAAATAATGTTTAATCTTTCCTTAAATACCAAATCTTGTAAAACTACTTATGGCCGAATTTTCGGTCATTAGTTAACCATTGGTAAACTAAAATACTAACTATTGTTTAACTATTATGTACTTGGTATTCTTATGGCAAACTAAAGGTACAGATACACTGTTGTCAGATCTTACAACGTTGTCAGAAAAATGTTCAGAAAATGTCTAACAACCGTGTAAACTTGATATTTTTGTCTTCCAACGTTGTAAGAAATAGCATTGACAAGTTATTGCTAGCACATTGCTAGATCTGACAATGTTGTAAGATCTGACAACCGTGTGTACAAAGCTTAAGCATTGCGAATAAAGAATCATTAGTTAAGCCTTTGCCATTAGCTAACTAAAGACTATGAATTTGGCCAATAAACTCTTTTACCTTGCAACATTAAAGCAAAAGCTATTAATTTATGATAATGATATTTACTAGATTAATTTATAGTTATGGCAATAGTAAAGCAATAATTAAAGTTCCATAAATATTTTAAAAATTTTAAGCTGCCATAAGAAGGATTTTGTAAATTATCAATCAGTTTAAATTAATTTTAAAATGTTTAAATGTCAAACAATGAATTTTCATAATTAAAAAACCAGCACACGCTTATTCCTAATTAACCGAAAGAAATTAAAACGAAAAGCAAAACAATTCAATTGAATTGAATTGAGTTAAATTAATTGTTTAATTAATTGTGAAATTAAAATTTGTGTTAATGCGACTGTCGCTTTTTCCGTCTTCAGCTTCCATCAGTTCAGTTTGTCAGGTTGTTTTTTCTTGGTGAAATTGAATTTTTATTCATTGTTTGTTGATTTAATACTTTTGTTAATTTTAAGAATGCCTTTGTTTCATGCATTTACAAATGATGCAATAAATTATGGTTGTCTCTTCTTCATTTTCATCTACTCATTCTTGTTGCTGTTCTTCCACTGCCACAACAGTTAATGCAGCATAGTGTTGCATGGCTGGCAAATAGCAGCAGCAGCAGCAGCAAGCTGGCTGTAATAATGCTGCTGCATCATTGTAAGCTGTGTAGCACTTGTGTGTCTGTGTGTGTGTGTGTGTGTGTTTTCGGTTGCAAGCCATGTGACCTTATTATTTATATAAATTTATACATACATGCATACATATATTTTGTTGCATTGTTTTTCTGGTTTTTGTGTCATTGTCTGTTTGTCAAGTGTTTTAAATTGTCTTTTATTGTTGTTAAACACTTGAAATTTCAATTTAAATCTTTGTGGTTTTGTGAGGAGGGGAGCCACGTCTCACCAGCCCATATACACTTGTTTCTTTGACTTTTCCCCAGAAAATAAAAAGGAACTGCTTTAACATGACGCAAATCAAAATTCCAGAGGCTGTACTATGGTCCAATAGTTTGCTAAATAAATATTTTTTGGTTTTTATAGGCTCTCGCAGAAAATAATTTAAATTTAATTACTTTATCGATTAAAAGCTATAAAAAAGAATTTACTTTTTTTAATTGTCTTTAATGTTAATGGCTGGCTGTTGGCTGGTGGCTGGTGACCGAATGTGTTTTAAAATTGTCATTTGTATTGCGAGTCTATTTTTGCAATTCGCTGTGTTCTGTGAAATAAATGACGATGATGGAAATCATTTGTTAATGGTGTCAAATGGTTTTGCAATGTCAACACATTTTAAATTTAATTAATTGATTGCCTTTTGTTAAACAACAAAACAAAACCCCCGAAAAAAAACAAAACAAAACAACACACGCTAAATTAATTAATTTTTTTCTCTTGGTTTTTTGTGCTCAGTATAAAAATAATACTAATTTACTCACTTTTTATGTATTTTTAGATAATAATGAACCTCCTCGCATTAAGTGTAATTTGCGCAAGCATAAGCCAAATCGCAAGCCCCGCACCCCCTTCACCACCCAGCAGTTGCTGTCGCTGGAAAAGAAATTCCGCGAGAAACAGTATTTGAGTATAGCGGAGAGAGCTGAATTCTCCTCCTCGCTAAGATTGACTGAAACCCAAGTGAAAATTTGGTTCCAAAATCGTCGGGCCAAGGCGAAACGTTTGCAGGAAGCTGAAATTGAAAAAATCAAAATGGCTGCTTTGGGGCGTGGTGGTCCAGGGGCTCAATGGGCCATGGCTGGCTATTTCCATCCCAGTTTAATGCATTTGGGTTAGGAGATACTAAAATCTTAAACCCATACAAAACACACACACAGAAAACACCAAAGTTATTCCTTCCCCAGACCACTGCTATATATTTTTTTTTTTTTTTTATTTATTTAGGAGACACCCAACCCCACAAGAAAACGAAATCTTTCAAAGAGTAAACACAAAACTTGCGCCCATATAATTTATATTATAATAAACTAAACCCCAAATTGCTGTGATGTAAGCGCATTTTAATTGTAAATATTTTATTTAAAAAAAAAAAATCACAAATCTGTAAAATATTGTAAATTAATCACCAGAATTAAATCTAAAAAAGAAAAGCACTAAACATGATTCCTAAATTGTAAAATATAAAAAATAAACCAACATAAATGAATACAAATTTATGTTAATTGTACATACTAAATAATATTTAGTCTTTTTTTTTTTATATAATTAATTTCAAAAAAAAAAAAACTAAATTAAATTATTCCTCTTTTGTACATTATTAATCTAGACTCATGTTTTATGTTTTCAGTTTATTTTATTTTTTTTTTTTTTGCTTTTGATTTTATTGAAAAAAAGAAAAAGAATTGTTTTTCATTGTAATATAAATTGTGTTTATAAGTACAACCCTTTTGTAAGTATGTATTAATTATAATTAATTATTAAATTAATAATAAAACAAAACTCTAGTGTTTAATTATTAACAACAATTAAATAAGTTAAAATTATGAGCAGCATTTTGCTGCTGCTACTGCTGCTGCTAAGCAAAATAAAACAAAAACAAAAACAAATGCAAATAAATCACAGTGAATTCAAAAAATTATTATAGAATTTATAATTTAATTTATAGTTATTATCATTATTAATTAATGAATGAATGAATGATTGAATAACTGAAGTATGCATTAATTCATTATTTTATTATTATAATGCTGAATTTAGTTCATAAGTAAACAGTATCTGTACGTATTAAATTAAATTAAAAACAAAACAAAACAAAAAAAAACACAAAAAATCTAAACAAAAAAAAATATATAAAATTATAAAAAACAAAAAACAAATACAAAGAAATAATTTTTGAAAAAAAAAAACACAAAATTCTTTTTTATTCGTGTTGCTTCGTTACTTTGCAATACATCTGCAAATTTATTCTCAGTATTATTTAATTAGTCCTTTAAATTAATGCTCGTGTTCTTAATGGATTAAAAAAAATCTGACTGACTGACTGACTGACATATAAATTTGTATACTGAATTACTTTTTGAAACTTTTGAAAGAACAAATCACAATTGAGGTTGGCAATTTTGGGACCAAATATTTTTCGAAAATCATTTAAAAACAATTTTCATTTTGGCTGGGTTAAGTTTAATAACTAACAAGTATAACTGAGGGTGCTGTAGCTTAATTGGTTAGCGCATTTGATCATTAAGCTTGAGTTGGTAATTGTAGCCCGTGTTCGATTCCCAGCCAGTGCCACTCAAAAACCAACATCAGTTTCTGATAATTATTAGTTTTCTTCTATCTATCATAACTAATATTTATCACAGCGCCCTCCTTCGGTGGTATAGCATTCAAACGCCACCGAAGTAAAATAATTAAATAATGGCTACAAAATCAAACTTTAACCTTAATGCGCCTACTCACCGCCAGAGGCGCTGCAATGCTGCACTAAAAACAAACATAATGCGCAATTGCAGAGTTGTGATATAAAAGAAAAGCTTTCTTCTTTCACCACCTTTACTTCTCCAACCTATCCCCTTTCCACGGAAAGTAATTGCCTGAGTGTTACTTCTTTTTTTTTAAAATAAAAAAAATTAAACAGTGCTATGGATTTTACGTGGGTTTACACATTTTAAAACTTTTCTTGTTTTTACTGTAGCGCCAATTTGAAATCAAATTGTTTTTAATATGACATCCTTTTTATTATTTTTATGTTTCGATTCCAAATTACACTTTCGAATTATAATGTCAAAAAAGTATTTTTGGCAAACGAATGATCTGATGTGAAAAACTTGGACAAATTGGTCGTTTTTGTTCGAATATTTTTGAGAAATATATAAAACGCTACAAATAAGTGACTATTGGTTATTATAAATAAATTCGACTTTAGGTCCCTATTTGGCACAAATTGTTTCTTTTTACTCCTTCGCGCGTATTAAAAATAATTTGAAAAATTAACACTTTATTAATGCCTGCATGCATCCTAAAGGCCATTTTCGAAGAGAACAATTTTTTGGAAAGCATGCATAGCTTCAATTATTAGGTAGTTAGTATGGCAATTTGTAAGACATTTGTAAGACATTTACATGAGAATAGTGTTTTAGCAGTGGAAGGCCAATGTAAGCGGCATGCAGCTTAAATAAACGTTTATTAATGTGTACATTGTGTAAAAAGAATTAGGAAAATGGAAATAAATTTTAATTTTTAACTAAACTCATATGTCACATATTATATATGTGCATGTGTATGGCAACATCGTTTTAAGCGGCAAAGTTGAAAAAATTCTGCCGTCCGCTGCCGCATGCCGCTTACATTGGCTTTCCACTATAATACTGAAAAGGAAAAGCAGACCTTATTCTGTGGTGTTCCAGAACAACAATAGCACGTTGACAGTTGCATCCATAGAATCAAAATGTTATCTGATTACCAACAAGTTCCCCAGCATACCATTCTAGGAGCGCTCGAAAAAAGGAGTCAGAAAAGAGTCCAACTAAAAAGCATTTTCGGAGCGAAAGAAAAATTTGCTTAAAAAATTATTTCTTTTCCATTTTTATATATTTTATATAAATGAATTGGATTTTATTTTTTTTACTGTAAATACAATTTATTTAATTTTTTACCATTTCTAATTATTTTATTTGTAAATGAATTCCCTTTTTGTTTAAGTAAAAACAATATAAAAAAATAATAAATGTGAACTTTTAATGTTTTGTATTTAAAATTGCAATGACTCTTTTCTGACATGATGTAAGAGCTCTTTCTGACGGACCATTTTCGAATGTAATGCCGCTCTTTTCTGAAGGTTTTCGGAGCAATAATGATTGTTTTTTGGGCTCATAAAGAGCACATAGTGTTGCTTGAACTGGTCGGACGTGTTATTTTTAGTGCGGCTGAATTTTCGTAATAGGTGAAAAAAAAAAAATAAACAAAAAAAAAAAAAAAACTTGTAATAAGTGAAAAAAAAAATATATATATATATAAAAAAAAGATATCGTAATAGGTGGAAAAATATCTATAGTGGTTTTTCGGTAATTTAAAAATCGCATAACAACTGCATGAGTGTCCCGCTCAGATGTAATTCTGAGAAAGAGCTAAGCTACAGTAGAAAAAATTTATGGATCTCTGAAGAAGAATCCTTAAGAAAATCCGTGGAGTCTCTTCTCACTACAAAAGCCGAAATACGGCGCCGTTCCTGTTCGCCCAATATAGTTATCTCATCCGATGAGAAATCATCATCTTCATTAAATAGTGCAGTCAAACCAAAAAAACAAGTAGGCATGGATAAGTACATCACCGTTCTCAAGCGACAGAGGAGCCCGACATCTCCTCAAATGTCTTCCAATTCTAAAGTTCCTAAGACCGTCAGCAGTGATAAGCCAAATGATCAAAACAGATTTGCTCTACTTCAGACGGATGACCCAGAAATACCGAAAAAGACGTTTAAGCCACCACCAATTTACCTGAGAGAGCCCACTTCCAATAAACTGGTACAAGGAATTGTTGCTGTAATAGGTGAGAACATGTTTAGCGTAACCTCAATTAAACATGGAAAAATCAGCGAGACAAAGATCCAAGTGAATAGGGAAGATGATTTTCGAAAATTGTCCAACCAGTTGGAGAGGGAGACCAGGGATTTCTATACCTATCAGCTCAAAAGCGCAAAAGGACTCCAAGTCGTTCTAAAGGGTATAGACCCATGTGTTGATCCTGCGGAGATAAAGAACGGATTAATGGACAAAGGGTTCAAAATCAAGAGCGTAGTGAATATTAGAAACCGTGAAAAGATTCCTCAGCCCATGTTCAGGGTAGAATTGGAACCTGGAGATGTTGCCTTAAAGAAAAACGAGTCCCATCCAATTTACAATCTTATTTATCTTCTGCATCGTAGAATTACCGTGGAGGAACCGCATAAGCGTGTTGGACCCGTCCAGTGTCTTAATTGTCAAGAATTTGGTCACACCAAAGCGTATTGTAAATTGCCGTCTGTTTGTGTTGCATGTGGGGAACTACATGCAACTGCTCAATGTAATAAGTCCAAAACGGACGTAAAAATAAAAAAATGCAGTAACTGTGGAGGAAATCATACCGCTAATTATAGAGGTTGTCCAGTTTATACTTATTTGAAGGGCATAAGGACCAATAAGTCGCCAGTATTACCTGACCATCCTCAACAACCTAATTTCACGTCGAGTAAGAATTTTCCTCAAATTGTACGACCAACTACTCACGTAAACGCTCCTAATTCTAGACAAGTTTCTTACGCAAACGTGGTCAAATCTAATATGCCAGGTCTGGAGCAGGAACCTATATCGCAATATTCTGAGCCACATATCAACAATCTAGAGACAACATTGCAGACACTTGTCCAAACTATGAACACTTTTACGACCACCATGACATCCATGATGCAGGAAATGCTGAAAATGCAATCCACTATCTTGCAAGCCATTTTAAAGAAATGATTTATTTAAAAATTTGTTTTTGGAACGCGAACGGCCTCCGCCAACATAAAAACGAACTGGAATACTTCCTGATGGATAAGCAGATTGATGTTATGATGATTGCTGAAACTCACTTGACGTCGACAGGGTACTTCAAAATTAATGGCTACGTGTTGTACGATACTAAAGATCCCCGCGGAAGAGCTTGTGGAGGTTCGGCAATTCTTATAAAGAACAGAATAAAACATTATCTAATGAATAACATAAGTGAGGATTACCTCCAAGCAACAAACATTTGCATTGAATTCTGTCAATACAAATTTGTTTTATCATCGATTTATTCTCCGCCTCGATTCTCAATAAAAGAACACCAATACCATAACTTCTTTAATTCCCTTGGAGCTAGATTTTTAGTTGCTGGCGACTTTAACGCCAAACACACATTTTGGGGTTCACGTCTGGTAACCCCAAAGGGTCGCGTACTCTTCAACACCATTGCTCAAATGGGCTTAGATGTACTCTCAAGCGGACATCCCACCTACTGGCCGACGGACCGACGGAAGATTCCCGATGTTATTGACTTTGGAGTAGTGAAAAATATCCCTGTAGAATGGATGCAAGTGGATCCTTCATTAGACTTGTCCTCAGATCACTCTCCTACTATCATTTCAATGCATTTCCCTCAAGTGTGTGGCTCTCCATTTAGAAACATGACTAAGACCCGAGTAAGCTGGATAAAATACAAAAAGTATTTAAGTTCTCATTGCACGGAAAATATTGTGTTGAGAACTACCGACGATATCGATCAGTCGATTGGCAACTTTACCGAGGACCTTCGACGAGCTGTGCATCACGCTTCCACTTATCACGTTGAATGTAGAAATAGGACAAACAGAACTTATTTATCTGAACTCGAACATCTCCTATCAGAAAAAAGAAGAATGAGAAGAGAGTGGCAACTTCACAGGTCTCCTGAACTGAAAGCTAGGCTACGGGTATGCAGAGATATACTAAGACATTTCTTAGAAACCCAAAGAACGGCTTCACTTAGATGCTACTTGGAGGGTCTTGATAGTACCCCACAATCTGACTACTCGTTATGGAGGGCGGCAAGAGGTTTAAAAAGACCAGTGAGAGGAAAACCTCCTTTGCGAAATCCGACTGGTGACTGGGCTAGAAACGATTCCGAGAAGGGGACTTTATTTGTTAACCATTTGAGAAATGTGTTTACTATAAACAACTCAAATAATGCAACTGATTTGCCACCACTCGTTATTAGACCTCCTGTACCTCTAAGACTTAGCTTTAATGATATTCAAAGCGCTATTGGTACTCTGAACCTTAAAAAAGCTCCAGGTATGGATAAAATCAGCAATAAAATGCTTGTGGAGTTACCTCGTGTAGCTAGAAGAATTATCCTCTTTATCTTCAACGCTATTTTACGCCTAGAATACTATCCTGCAGATTGGAAGGTGTCTATGATCACTATGATTCCTAAGTCAGGGAAGGATCACACCAAAGTAGAGTCATATAGGCCAATTAGCCTACTGCCGACAATTTCTAAACTGTTCGAAAAATTGTTAATGACTAAGTTGATTCCAATTCTGAACGACACTGAATGCATTCCTAATCATCAATTCGGCTTCAGAGCTAAACACAGCACCATCGAACAAACACACAGATTGGTAAATGTGATAAGAGGGTCGTTTGAAGACAAAAAATACTGCTCCGCCCTTTTCATTGATGTGTCCCAAGCGTTCGACAAAGTTTGGCATGACGGTTTAATGCACAAAATAAAATTAACTCTGCCTGCTAACACCCATAAACTTATGGAAAGCTATTTATACGGTCGCAAATTTAAAATCAAAGAAGGCAATTTTTTAAGCCCCGCTCAGCCAATTGAAACAGGTGTGCCACAGGGTAGCATACTGGGTCCTACTTTATATTTGATTTATGCCTCCGACATGCCGTCAGACCCCAAAATCCACACGTCAACTTTCGCAGACGATACAGCCTTTATCAGCGTTCACAAGGACCACCAAGTAGCATCACAGAATTTGCAGAATTATGTTTATAAACTAGAGAATTGGCTAGAGCTTTGGAAAATCAGGGTTAATGAACAGAAATGTATTCATATCACTTTCACATTGCGAAAAGAAACTTGCTCGTTCATCAAAATAAATAATCAAATTATTCCTCAACATAATGAAGTCAAATACCTCGGCATTCACCTCGACCGCCGTTTAACTTGGAAGTCTCATATTGAAGCGAAACTTACACAGATGAGATTAAAAGCAGTGCAACTTAATTGGCTAATTGGCAGAAATTCTTCACTAAAGTTGGACTGCAAACTATTGTTGTACAATGCAATTCTAAAGCCAATCTGGTGCTATGGAATTCAATTATGGGGTACTGCCTCAGCATCAAACATTGAAAAAATTCAAAGGGGTCAAAATAAAATTCTACGTATAATTACTGCAGCTCCATGGTATGTTAAAAATTCTCGAATTCACAAAGATCTATGCGTGCCATTAGTAAAAGTTGAATTTACAAAACACGCGTCAAAGTATGTCAGCAAACTTGAACACCACCCAAACCCACTTGCACGAGACATCCTTAACTTTAGTGGCCATAATCGGTTGAGAAGGAGGGATACCCTTGCTTTAACTCAAGCGCAAAATAGATGACTGGATCAATTGATGTGAAATTTTTTTAGTATCATAAAATTTTTGTCTAGCACTGGCTGGGCTTATTATTTTCTTTTTAGTATTAAGATTTGAATACTTATTGTCATTTCATTATATGAAGATTCAATAAATAAATAAAGGCTAAAAAAAAAAAAAAAAAAAAAAAATAAAGAGCATGAACGCTCCGAAAAAGGTGTCAGAAAAGATTCTTTTCGGGCTCATATGGCTTGCTGCGTCGTTACCTATATGCAGGCATGACAGTAGCATACTGTCTAGTGGTTTAAGTACTCGTATCAATACACAACAATGAAGTGCGTTAGAATTAAATGAAATCAACATTCCATTTGGATATTGTCGTGACATCATGATTAACTTAGTATTTATATTCATAATTAAGATTATAATCCTAGAAATATCTGAACCATGGTCAAGTGAAACAAGAGTCACAAAGATTAGTGACAGTCGTGAAAGAATAAATTTGTTTTGAATTGATTCATGAACATTTTATAAAGAAAATAGGAGAAATAACAGAACCCTGGACAGTTCCAGAGTTCAATATAAACCCTATATATAATTGTTATCCGTTACGAAGGAAACTCTAAATAATACGTGATCATTTAGATCTCTAGTAGAACGATCACTGCGGCATCCAGATTTTCTATAGTTGAAAATAATTGACAAGATAATTTGTAGTTTTATATGCTGTCAAAATAAATTGTGTTTGTGCGAAATCTATCCGGGTTGGAGAGTCAACTATTTTGGCAATTTTCAGCAATTTTCAATAAGGATAAGCAACGATAAAGAAGACTTTCTTTGAAGAAGTGCAAAAATATATTCATTTCAGAACGAGGTACATTTTTTGTCTATTAAGCATTTATGAAAACTATTACCGACAAATATGGGCATATTAGTGTTTTTATGAACAAAACATCCGAACTGCTGATGCAATTATTATTAGTAATAGATTGATTCTCCTTTCTCACCCTAGCAAAATACTATTGTAGAAATTTCAAACAGAATGAGACATTAGCGCAATTCACAATCTTGTGCAAATGCTAATGCATCATTGCATTTGCAAAAAGGTTTAGCATATTTTTGCTCTACACTAACAAAATACACCGCTAGAACAATAATATGCTAAACCTTTTTGCAAATGCAATGATGCAATACCATTTGCACAAGATTGTGCATTGCGCTAATAAAAGCTAAGATTATGCACAAGTGTGTCATTCAGTTTGCAATGTTTACAAACTGAAGGGTATAAAAAATTAAAAAAAAAAAACCAATAACAGGCCGGTGAATTAATCTTCTTCACAATACGGGTTTGGGAAAAAATATACAAGTCTCATGTAGCATATTTCATATATGTATGTATGTATGTATAGAAATTAAACAAATAAGCCAAATTTGTAAAAATCATTTTAAGTCTATAAATGACAATTTAAGAAAAGTATTAAAGTCAAAATTTAAGTTGTTCTTACCTTAAACCCCAGTACATTGTTACGGCTGGTTTTCTCTACGACGCGTCGGGACGTACAAGTACATGTTTGATGAATTGATTTTTGCAATTGATACAAAGTATTTCCTACAAGTTAGTGATTTTTTTGTTCATTTGTTTGTTTAGTATGATATGAGGAGACTGACTGACTTTTGTAGCAATTTTTATGCCGTAGTTGTAAATGCATTTACTATGTAGTAATTACAACCAATTTAGTAGTTTAGTTAGAGTAACATTATGGTTCTGCCTTTTGTTTTTATTTCATTGCTGTTGTCTTTGTTTCTATTATTTTGCAATGTACGAGTATGTACATATGTATGTATGTACATATGTATGTATGTACATATGTAGCAGCAGTACAAATAGTTTAACAAATGTAAATTAAAATTAGTTAACATTACGTCAATAATTGGTATTTGTTACAAATGTTGGAATAACTTATTACGACTACATACATATGTATGTACATACTTTTGTACATTAACTTTAATTTAATAATTACACAAACTATGCTCGTAATAAGTTGGGAATTTAACAAGATATCAGTGAACTATACCAATACTTAGTCTGGTATCAAATTGTATTGATCCAAATAAAACAAGAGACTACAAAAAGAATTAAATAAAATAAATGTGTAGCAGAGTTTTGATATTGATGACATTCAATAACAACCAATTTATGTACGAGTATGTTCAACCATTAGAGACATCAATATGATGATGATGATGATGATGATGATGAATGTATGAATTCTATGTGTTTTCATAATTTTTTTCCTCTTTTTCATTTTGTAAAGATGTACATATGTGCATATGTACATATGTATTTATTAATATCAGCTAGAGTATGTGTGGATTTGTGTATGTGTAATTGTTTTAAAAAGGAGAACCAACCATACAAAATGAATTATTCATTTTATTTATTTTCTTGTGGTTGTTGTGGTTGTTGTTGTCGTTATTAGCTGTTTGATTTTTATATACGAAAAGTTTGTTGGCTGACTGAATGACTTGGTTTGGTTTGGTTTGGTTTGGTTTCTTGACTTGACTGGATTTTTCTCTTGGTTAACTTGTCAGCAGTCTCTTGTTACTTTTGTTTTACAATAATTATAGAGTAAATGTTCTCATGATATCAGCAAATTCGTTATACGAGTATATACAACTAAACTAAACAAACTACTTATACATAAGTAGATACTAAACAGAACTTTAAAGATGTTCAATCAATTTAAAAAGTGGAAACTAACATTAAATGGCATGAAGAATATGATCCCGATTGCTTTTTACTGAGAAAAACTCGCTGGCGTTCTCTTACTGAATATGATTCATAATTTTTATTAAATGTTTTGTATAAAGTTGCTTCAACCTAAATGATGAAAATGTCAAAAAAAGACATTCTTTTACTTCGCTGCTTAGAACAATTGTTTGCTTGTTCGTTTGTTTCTACATGCATAGATCTTGTTGAGTTTATAACAATGATCTGGCTCAAAATCAGAATCGATCTATCTATCTTTAAAATGATCAATTGTTATGGTTTATTTACAAAATAAAAAATTCTATCCTTTTCCTCTATAGTTTCATTTCAGATTTTGATTGGCAGTCTGGTGAGCTCGTACTTGTTAAGATATTTTAATTGAGACATCAACAAAAATTACACATGTATACTCGTACATAATTAGATACAATCTCAACTGAACTGAATTGAAAGTTTATTTTATTTGCTGTTTTTTTTTTTCCACAAAAGAAACTGCAATTCAAGAAGACCACAGCAATGATTGTCCAAGTTCAAATGGAATAATGAGGGAAACAAATCATCATAGTTGTCTAAACTATAGGATAATAATTGCATACTATATGTACATATGTGTGTAGTATCTTATCTAGAGAATTAAAACAATCAATAGATTTTGAAATATGCACATGTACGAGTATGTTAGTGTGTAAGTGTTGTATACATAATTTTGTTTGTTAACATTGTATGTACATGCTAATGTAAAGACTTTAAATTAGTAATAACATACATATTTCGATTCTAATGAATGCATAAACACATTTCATTTGACACTCGCTAAATGGCCAAGACCAAGTCCATGTTTTATTTCATGCCTTTGTAAAATGTATTCCTCAGTTGATTACTTCTGTCAAGATGAGATTAAACGTTTGACAAGTATTTAAACTTGACAATTATTAAGTACTTGTTCACACCATTATTATCAGCAAACGAACGAAGGCTGAGCATTTATTGCATGAATGCATGCAATTCTCTATTAAAAAACAATTAAGTTTTAATTAATTGAGTAATCGAAATGATATTTTTTTTTTGAAACATTTTGTATTTATTAATATTTACTAATAAGTGTGATTATACAATTGTTTTTGTGTTTTTTTCTTTTTTTAAACTAAAATTCTAGTTCTTCATATTTTATTTATTTTAATTTAAAGTTCACTGTTTGTTGTTTCAACTATGAAACGTTTTAGTAGTTGTTGTTGTTGTTTTTTTGTTCGTGAAGATAATAAAAATAATCGAGCTTAGTCCCAATTTACACGAAGCAATTTTTATTGAAATTTTCTTCGGTGTTCACACAGCACAATTCTTATTGCTTAAATCGCTCGTATTTCCATTTGAGAGTATGCACCCATTTGTATACACATACATATGTATGTAATACGAATAAGAGAGTCTAGTCTTATCTTCTCCTGGCTAACAAACCATAAAGCTGGAGGTCCACAACTCGCGTTTTAGCGTCAACGCGTTTTTAGCTTTTTAAACGTTTTAAGCGTCAAGTATTTCAAGTTACATGTGAAGATTTTTCGCCTCAATCATATGTGTTTTATATATATGTACTTTCGAAGGTGAGGCCGTAAGCCCAGCTAATTTTGTTTTTATATGAAGTTTTTATTATCGGTTTGTTTGTCAATTTTATATGCAAAACGTTTTTTCAACTGTCATTTTTTTTAGTGACCTTTAAAATAAATTTGCTTTGCATTTGTCAATGTCAGCTGTTCGACGCTTCCAAAAGTAGAAAGTAAACAAACTTTTCGCGTTCAACACGTTCTACGCTTTTAAGTGCGTAACTTAAAACATACGACTACATTGATGCTACTTTTTTGACAGTTGCTTCGAACGCGTGAAACGCGTAAACGGTTGGTATGGACCTCCAGCTCGAAAGTTTTTTAAGTTTTTATTAATTTTTCATTACAGTAAAAAAAACAATATTAGGTGCAAAATTAGTTCTAGAACAAATCTTATAGCCAGTACTGGTTCTACAGCATATCCAATTGAATTTCATAACTTTCTAATTGTATTTCAGAAAATTTAATCTGAATTTCTATTAGAAATGTCTAGTGTCCGGCCGAGTATTTGGTTTCGGTATCGGATTAAACCAAAAATTGGCCGAATACTAATATTCGATTCGGTTGGTTGGTTAATTGGTTTACGTGGTAGTTCACTACGTGTGAACACTTAAGTAGAGTCGAAGGGACCCCGTTTTAAAAGACCACACCACTCGTCAGATTTAATGTCAACATGCTGTAGCTAAGATGAGTACAAGAAAGTCGTGTCTTGCTAGACCCAACCTGTAGCCGTGAGATATCTCAGTAGGTCATTGAGTTTTGACCCAGCTACCTCACCAAGGTTGTTCAATGTATAGTTTCCCATGAATTTATGTCTCTTGACACTCAGGGCTGGGCATACGCAGAGAAGGTGGAAAATCGTTTCCTCTTTTTCCCTATCCTTACAGCTACGACAATGGCCGTTAAAAGGGAGTCCCAGGCGATTTGCGTGCTTGCCTAACGTCCAGAGTCCCATTAATACTGCCAGCAACCTTGATATATCCTTCCTATTCCAGGTTATCAGTTACATAGTACGTTTCTCGTTAAAAGATTGCCACACATCAACTTGGATATCCTACATGTGTCTAAAAGAAAAAACATAGATAATGGAAATTTTTAGGAAATACTCGTACGTTTTGAATACAATTGAAAGAATACAAAAATTTATATTTTATTGTAAAATAATTAAGAATACGAGAACTGTTGCTGTCAGTTCAAGATGAAAAAACAAGATTAAAGGTACTTTCTAGGCCACCTTAAAATTATCTAAACATGTTATAAAATTATTTTGTTTTTGCAAATTAATAGTATATTATACCAGTCGATTTTGTAGCCGAATATTAGTTTCAGTTCAGTTTCGACCTAAAAAATTCTAGAAATTTCTAAAATTCAATTAGAAAATTCCGTAATACAGTTGGAAATGGTGTAGTTTGGTCTTGCGATATTGTCATATTCAGAATACATTCTATGGTGTCTTAATGAAGTCCTACTCTCTTCAATAAAACTGTTCTGGAACCAATGCTATAATCAATAATTTCTGCTTGAAATTGGCACCCTTGGATTTAGTTCTTTAAACGATTATAGTTGTAGGTTTTTCATCAATGGATTTAATATGAAATTGCAATACACTTAATCTTGTTTTTGCAGGATTTGCGAAATAAGTTCATATTACAAATTTAGAGTAGTTACCTTCAATAGGTTTTAGAGATAAGGAACCAAGCACCTATTTTGCATACGATCAATGTCTTTTTTTTACAAGGGGTTGTCGTGTAAAATGAGAATTAGGTGTACATTGAACTAGTTTCGAAAATTTTCGCCTTTTTTCAAGACACACAAATTTTAAAATGCCGGTTATTGATTAATGGATCCATTTAGCGTTTTGTTGCAGTTGTTTTCATTAAGGCTTTAACTAGTAGAATTTCTTAAAAACTACAATATTGTTCCTCAGAAAGGGTTCTACAAGTAGTTGCGATATCACTAGTTCCATAGGTGTTATCAATAAATCTGAAGTGGTTCTGGATATATATGTACATAGCCGTTCTAGAACTAGTTTTTTTTTTTTTTTTAATTCTGGAAAGTTGTAAACATTTTCCTGAAATATTTTATAAAAAAAAAAAAAACTCGAAACATTAACATTAATCTAGTGAATTGTTTAATGCGCTAGTTTCTTTATCGTCTTTCCGTCGTCAGTCGGTTAAATATTTGTTTTATTTTTAAAATAATTATTGTTTTAATTGCTGTGTTTTTATTTTTCAAATGATAATGAAAACATAATGTTTGATTGCTAAATATTTTTTATACATATAAATACATATTCTAGCTGTTTATTTATATTTAATATAAATTTTTTTCTTTTTTTAATTTTTCATTAAAAATTTGTTTAGCCTTCATGGAATGACACTTTAATGACCTCTGTTATCGCTGAATTAAAATACAATTAATTAAATTACAAACAAGACAATAATAAAGACTTTCCACCATATGAATGTGTTAAACAGTAGTCGTATAGACGCGAAACAAATGAAAAAAAAAACTTTAAAAACAAATCAAAGTATTTGTTGTAAATTGCATTATTAATTTATAATTTATTAATATTTTTATTGTTGTTACTGTATCGCGAATTTATGTTATAGATTTCTTTTTTTTTTTTTTTTTGCGTTTAATTATAATAAGAATTATAAAAAGAAATTGATTTGTGTATTTAATTCAAAAGTCCATTCATTCACTTGGTTGAAAAGGCATCGATCGGTACGAAAACGTATTGTTCAACAATTTATTGTTAGTTTCAAGAAGGTCTTTAGCACTGAATTAACAACAAAATTATTAGAGCTCTGCAAAAAAGGCTGTTTTAGAGTCCATTGTCTGCTGATGCCGACAGAAAAATTAAATTTAAATCTACTGTTTTTAGTATTTGTATTCAAAACTTATTTCTTCTTTAGAATTCCATAACCTATGTACATATGTATGTACTTCTATATAAACATATGTATATGTATCGAAACCTGGAATGAAGTCGTGAGTAAGGGGATTTTGTGGTTCTTTTTTCATCTAATGGTACCTTTAATAATTATTCCATTGTAAATACAAACATGCAATTAAACATATACATACATACATACATACATATGATGGTGAATTAATGAACTTGTGAATCCTATTCATTTAAGATTAATTGCCGATAGCTGATACAAACACTGATACTGATGACAAAATACAATCAGGTGGCTGCTTTAAACTGTGAACAGTTTACACTCACATTCTCTACTGGCAATTCAACAAAATTTCTTAAGATTTTAAAGGTTAAATGATAATTCATAATTTGTTAAATAAGTCAAAATAAATTGAAAGAAAACAAAAATTATTAATAATAATAAAAATAATTGTAAATAATTTGCCTCATTAAGAGATTATGAAATCAAATAAGCAAATTATAATAAATTAACAAAATAAATATGTAATCATGAAATTCATTTAAATATAAAACACACCAACAACAACAACAACAACTAACTGCAACAGCAAAAGCGAAACAAAGAAATCAAACAATATTACTGTTAGTTTTCATACTACTCGTTAGATTTAGTCAGGAAATTAAAAAACCCGTTACTAAAATATTGATTTTGTTTCTTAGTTTTACATACATACATACATACATATTTTCAAACCCACACAATTATGAACATGAATTATACATTTCTATGTATGTATGTAAATGTATATGGACATGCATAAATATAGGTATATAAAATTTTACATTTAT
Source organism: Bellardia bayeri (assembly GCA_950370525.1). NCBI lineage: Eukaryota > Metazoa > Arthropoda > Insecta > Diptera > Calliphoridae > Bellardia > Bellardia bayeri. Next base: position 132,817,988 of record OX493264.1, read on the forward strand.
TAGTAGATATTTGTTTTAACTCATATTTAAATGAACAGACTGTTAAACAAACATACATACAAGAAAACACCATCGTCTTCAACATCAGCCATGCCAACTTAAAAACAACAAAAACAGCAACAACATCGACATTTAAGTTAAAATATGTTAATAAAAACAATATTATTATGAGCGACACTAATTGAGCTCATTTTTCGCTTACGACTCCAGTCACGCCTTCTTTTTATTTATTTATTTTTTTTTTCGTTCGTCTTCGTCTTCGCCTTGTCGCATTTTTTGTTTAACAAGTTTCATTTCGAACTGAGAAAAAGTTAAAAATTTTCTTTTAATTTTTGTTTTTCAATTTAATAATTTTTGCTCTTTTCTGACTGTGTTTTCTGTTTGTGCTTGTATTTGTGTTTCTGTGCTGTGCTGTGTTTTGTTTAACATTAATAACTTTGACAACCTACTGTTTTCTGATCTGTTTGTTCGAGTTGAAACAAAAGTATTAAAAAATCATTTCGTTTTGTTTTTATTTTATTTTATTGTGTGGCGCCTGTTTATTGTGCATGCAGGTGTATTTAAGGAGAAAATACACAGTAAGAAACTAAGTTTTACTCCAAAAGTTGTGAATTGATATTGAACTAAAGCTATGTGTCCACGATCGTCAGCTATTACAACGTTGTCTGAGAAATGTTCAGAAAATGTCTAACAACCGTGTAAACTTAAAATTTTTGCCTTCCAACGTTGTAAGAAAAAGCATTTTCAGTACATTGGAAGATACAAATATTGTCAGACATCTAACAATCGTATAAACACACAATTTTGTCATTGTCATTGTTTGAAGACAATTGTCAAACAGTTTTCATTGTCATATGTGCAAAGTTTATGCATCTGCCAATGGCAGCATTGTCATAGAAATTATTTCTAAATGCAAATCTGTATATACATAAATAATCAAACAAGCAGTGATAAAATTTTTTTAAAAAAATGGAAGAAAATTAAAGAATTAAATTAAAGTGTGCATTAGGACATAAGCAGATAAAATGGTTCCAATTGCTCTTTTTTGTTCCATGACAATATTTAAAATTTTTCAACACACACACAGAGCTGCAAAACGAATTTGACAATGCCACACAACTGTCAACCGTGTGAACTGACAATTTTGGTTGACAGATAAATTCATTGTGTGACAATTGTGTGCAAATGAAATTGTTAGTTTTCTTACAGGCGTCAAAACTGACAATTTACCTTTTGCTAAAAATTGTTCAATGTCAGTACATTGCTAGCATATTGCTAGATATGACAACGTTGAACTGGAAAATAGCAGAATATTAGTTATATTAGAATATTAGTCAGACTATTAGTTATTGTGAGGTAAATATGTTCAAATCAACCATAAGTAGACTTCTAAAGAAATCCTAGACTATTAGTCAACAAAGTCTGGTCTTAGGCTACAAATTCGTTACAAAACTGCTAGACTTTCGCAATTTTGAAAATATTTCGATAATATTATGATGATCGGTCCATAATTAGTCATATCTCCCATATAAGGCCCACATTCAAAAATCACTTTAAAGATCAAGACTCACTTAAAAATGTTGGTATCCCATATAAGACCCTCTACGTAATTAAATTTAAGCTCCATAAATCTTTTAAAAGTATTTATATCGAGAAAAAGTTTAACACATATAATATTTATATTCACTGACATCATGACACTAAATTTTTCCACAATAGATTATATTTCCCATATAACGCCCATTTCTGAAAAACTTTTTTATACATATACTGGGTGTAGGGTAGTATATGGTCGGGCTTACTTGTTTGTTTAAAAAATGATTTTGGCCGATAAGAAAAAATTCAATCTTAATTGATCAGATTGTTTCGCAGCTATTGCAGAAACCTCGTATGCATGATCTTGCGTTTCCAAGCTCCAGAACTTAATTCATCTAATTGCACCAAATTACAAAATGAAAAATTAGTATCATTTTAAGAAAATAGGTGAAAATAAATAAAAAACAATTTATTTTGCAACAAGACAATTCAGGTTGAACAAAGGGATATTCACATGTTCTCCAGATCAGAACCCCATTGAGAATATTTGGGGAATATTAAGCCACTGAAAACATATATAACAACTAAAAGAAATTGTTATAGATGCCTGGAGATCTATATCTGAAGATATAAGAATGAATCTGGTGAATAATATGATTAATTGAATTTTTGAGTTGATTCAAAAAAAGGCACATTATTAAAGTCCTAATATTCTTTATTTTAGGTTATTTTAATTTCAGTGTATTTATTGTTATGAAACACGAATTAATTTCTTTATACGTTTTTAAGAGGTAAAATAAAAAATAATGTTTTTTTTTTGTGTAATAGTATTTGTAATTGTTTTTTTGTTCGTTACACATACATGTAGGTTAAACTGTTTTACCATTTACTTAACTTTCAAATTTAAGAAAACTTTTATGTATTTATAGTTATGCAACGCAATGTATTGCAATGTAAAGAAAAATCTTTTTTTAATGCTTTTCTAATCTCACAAACACCATTTATAGACAAGAGCAGTCATCCAAATGTCACATGCTAAGCATTTGAGATCATTTGAGCTGTGATATTGCAGCATTCATTCTTTGTTCCTTGACCACCGTCACTTTCCAGCTTTTCTATTGATTTAATGAAGAGAAGAGTCTCAATAAATGGTATTTGTGGATCAAACATTCTTTATCGTAAGTCTCCAAATGCCAGTACTTCCGAAAGTGTTTTTAAATCTTTTCCGCAGCTGTCTCAGCGTAAGATTTCTCTGTAAACAGGGAGTCAATGTTTCCTGAGCAATGGTGGATGTACACATCATTGTGGTGCATCCCCAAATACTCGAAAACCTTAATAGTTAAATGAAATAGCTACAGCTTCATTTAACTGATATCTGGTTCAGGCCAATCTGTAGAAAAACAACTACAGTGTATTCCTTATAGTTCAGGAATCTTGCTATATGCTTAAATCTACGGTGTGATAGATGATCAACTGTGGACATCAATGGTTCCATTCCATTTTTAGCGAGTTGCTTTTAAATCGTTTGTTTTGGTGAGATATGATTTTCCTCCTTAATAGATGCAAATAATTTTGTATGCTGTCCATTTTGAAGGGACATGAGACAGGCAAAGGACTCATTAATTAGGAAACATTTGCTTTGGTGTGATATGCTTTTGCTCCTTAATAGATGAATAAAATAATGAAAAGACAGGCGCAAACTGTTTTAAGAACAGTTAAGAGTAATGGCATGTTCTCCTGTAACTACAATGGAATCATGTAAATTCAAAGTGATATAAGCTTAGAACTGTCCATAGTAAGCGACGCTGGCATCTTTTTTACTGTTCCGGTTTTGCCAGGATTGCATTTTACCCTAGCGATTTACATTTAAACTCATAAAGCGTGGATATACTGAGAAAGCTAAGTTAGTGTAGTGTGTTTCGGCACAAATATCGTAGATGATAAATTAATTAGAAACTACTTTTTGTAGAGAATCAAAATTTAGTTTTTCCTCAAAACCTGTAAAACTAGAAACATTAATTTCTAGCATTTCTCGCCGTGTACTTAATTGGCATTTAAAACTGTAAGAAAAACAAACGAAACGCTTAAAATTAATAACAACAAATTATCACAAAAATTACCCGTGACTGATGTGAAAACACACTCCCTCCCCAGCACACACACTACATGATGTTAAATATTTACTTCACTGTCGTCTGGCTTTTAGTATTTTTTGGTTACAAAATTGAATATTTTTTAATATTAATATTTTGTTGCACGAATACAATCTACTTCTATAACTTTGTTTCTTTATGACTTTGACTTTGTTGTTTTACATACTAATTTTCGAAAATGTCCAATTGATTGTCTCGGCAATTAATAAAGTATAATATTTAATAATCAAAGTGACTTGATTATTAATTAGATCAAATATAAAGCAAACAAACCCAAAAGCCACAGGTGTCTAAAGCGCGCCACAAACTGGGCAATGATGAAAAAAGGGCTACGATTTCTTCGCACCATGACAATTAAAGCGAAAGATGAGGAAGAAGAAACGATAAATGACTCTGGCTGGCTTGGCGAGCCAGAGATGATGGTGATGATTTTAATAATCAAATCAAATTGTTACTTGAAGACTTGACTACAACAACAGCAACAACAACAACAACAACAATGTATATGTATATATGTAAATGTTTACTTTGCGTGGCGGCACATTGGGGGGGAAACAATTAAGCGTTATTTCCACTTAATGGCCAAAATGCCGCCTGTGTTGATTGTACGCATTTATTACAAGTTTACTATTACAAAAACAACAAAAGAAAAACTAACAAATAAAATGAACTAAAATACACAATATGCTCATACTCATAATAATCGAAACGAAACGAAATGAACTGAAATGAATCGTGCCATGTTTTCTGTATTGTGGTGGACTCAATTCTTTTTATATTTTTTTCCAAACACACGGTGCTTGGGTACGTATGAGTGCGCGTTTTTTGTTGTTGTGGTTGTTGTTCAATGTTAAACAAGAGAGAAACACGTAACAGCAACAAACACCCCTCAGTTATCATTATTATTGATATCGAAAGGCCATTAACTGTCCAATCAAATATGAATTTCTATGCAACACTGCATGTTGCCAACGCCCCCAACTGTGAGGCGGCGCACTCTAATCCTACGAACACACCAAACACAACACACTCAAACTTGGACACAACAAATATAAACACAGCAAACGTTGTTGCGGTCTACATCGTTAAACACTCATTCAGTTTCATGAATGAAGATATTTAAATTTTGCTTTGGCCGAGAACAGCAAACAGGGATCACAAGCTTGTTTCGCTTTACAGTTGCTGACGTTGTTTAAATGAATATCTACGAGTATGTTGTATATAAAATATCAGCGAGCTTGCGTTCTCTGCGGCTTCGAAAGAGCAACCAAAAAAGCTCTCGTTTAAGTTGATTGTGTAAGACAGAAATCATCATCATGATCATTATTATGTGAACCAGGCTCCTTCAAAAATCCAACAAGAACAACATCTTTAATTTCAGTATAAAGTTTATAATTCACACCACCACCAACATTTTAATGTTTATCAAACACATTCATGTACATACATACATATAAAAATTGTTAAATTACGAGTATGTATTACAAAAATTTACTTTCAAAATGTTACACCTGCCTTGTTTATTTGTTTTGTTTTTATACTCGTATGTATGTATGTATGTATGTATGTATGTATGTTTTGCTATCGAATAACGAATATAATTACAGCAGAAATGCCTGAGAAGGAAATTTTGTATCGAAGATATGTGCAAGTTAATAACAATAAACAAAACTTCATTAAAATCTTTCTCGGAAGCTACAACAATTTGCTACCACTAATTGACGAAGTTCATTTAGCAGAAGCACATTTTATAACCTGTATAAATTCTTCAAATAAATGTCATTTCCACGGCTGAACTATTGTTAATAGTTCTTATGTACATATTAGTTTTCCGCTGATATTTGATAATGAAAGCCCTTTCCATTTTAAAAGCAGTCGGGGATTTAGATCAAGAGTTTAGAGCATTTAGGAAAACATTTCTACGTTTATCCATTTTTGTAAGTCCCAATTTACACGAAACAATTTTTATTAAAACTATTGATACAATTTTTTCCTTGGTATTTCTTCTGTGTTTACACAGCACAATATAATTACTTAAATCACTCGTAGTTTTATTTGACATACACATACATATGTGATGTAATACGAATAAGAGAGTAACACGAGTTGCTAGTACAATCAAGTGTGTACTCGTTTTATCTTCCTCTCTCCCCGATGTCTGAAATATAATCACCTAAACTTAAAGAATTGCTTCGTGTAAATTCGGACTTAGTGCTTTTTATCCTCCTCTCTTGTTATATTATGTAGGAGGAATCCTAATCCTCACAAAAATTGGAAAATAACCATTATTTTCAAATTTCGTAAGTTACGTCTTGGCGATTTTCGATTTTTTTTTTCTAAGATGTCTGTTATATATGTTGATAATATCAGCCATTTTGGATTGTCAGTTTGTTTTTGACAGATAAAAAGGTTGGTGTGCTCTTCGATTTTTTACTATTCGAAAAAATTGATAAAAGAAACTGTATTCAGTTTTGTGTAAAAAATTAAATTAAATGCGCAAGGACATTTGAAATGTTGACTGTGGCGTTTGGCGAGTCTACTATGAGCAGAATACAAGTTCAATTGTGGTATAACCGGTTTAAGGAAGGCCGAGAAGATGTCAATGACTATGCTCATCCTGGTCGCCCGAGCATATCAACAACCGATGAAAACATTGAAGCAGTGAAGAAAATGATTTTGGATAATCGTCGAATCACTATCAGAGAGGTTGCTGATGATGTTGGTCTATCTTTCGGCTCATGCCAAGCAATTTTTACGGATATTTTAGGCATGAAACGTGCGGCAGCGAAGATTGTTCCAAAATTGCTAAATTTTGAACAAAAACAATGTCGCATGGACATCGCTCAGGAGCTGTTGAACATCGTCAACGACGATCCAGATTTCCTCAAAAAGAGCACATATCCGTATTTGTGCGTGAGTTTTTGGCCAAAAACAAAATCGTTATCTTGTCTCAATCACCGTATTAAGCGGACTTGGCCCCGCTGACTTTTTCCTCTTCCCAAAACTGAAGACACCGATGAAAGGAAGGCGTTTTGCTACCATTGGGGAGATAAAAGAAAAATCGAAACAGGAGCTGTTGGCGATACCAAAAAGCGCGTTTCAGAAGTGTTTCGAGGATTGGAAAAAACGCTGGCATAAGTGTATTATATCTGAAGGGGGATTACTTTGAAGGGTACAAGATAGTTATTGATGAATAAATAACTACTTTTTGCAAAAATTTAAAATAACTATTATTTTTTGACCAGAACTCGTATGATTTCCAGTTGTTTGAGTATTTCTATATTTACTTTTTGCCTTTGTAGGACTACTTTAACCTCTGCGCAGATATGGCTAAAAAATTCAAGGTTTTTAACGTCAGTTTCAAAAACTAATTTAAAAATTTTATTAAAAAAATTTAGTATTTTTATAACACTTTTATAGGATTTGTTAACGATATCTGATTCTGTTAATATCTTTCACAGAAATAGTCAACAATAGTTGAATTAATCATATTTATTTTACATATTGTGAGTTAGAACGATATTTACATACGTTTACCATGTGTGTGTATTCTTCTTATTATTATTACAAATTTGTATTATTACAAAGAAGTTATAGCCAGTTAAATATTTTAATTTCGAATTGGTTGAAATAAGCTGAGAGCCACTGTATATATTTAAATGTTTAATATTTTTGGGTCGCATTTTATGAAACTTGTGGAATATATGTACCTATATATCTTAAAGTCCAACAAATAAAATAACAGCAGAATATCGAAATAAATTTTAATAATTTTTATGTTGGACTAAACAATTGTTTCCCTGGTAAATGAATTATTTTACATGGTTAAAATGGACTAACGGGTAGATGGAAATAATGATTGATTTAAGTTGGTGTTACAAACATCACTACAAATGTAAAATAGACTGCCCTTTATGGGACTTATGAGTTGATAGAGGCTTTTTAATTCAAGTTGGGAATGTTTTCGATTGTTCTCTACAATAAAATACAACAGGGGCGTTACTCTCTATTGCGATTCGAAAGCAAATTCTGTGCGTAAGAGTATCAATTTGAACGCTTATCGCATCGAATTTGCTTTCGCCTCGCAATAAAGAGTAACCCCCCAGTAATTATCTGGTGTTTTTTATCTGGTGGTAACAAAACCAGTAGTGGTTACTTACGGACAATTATATAAATTATTCGTTGCGACCGAGGAATTTGCGGTATGGGAGAGAGAGAGAGAGAGAGAGAGCCTTCTATAATATATCACAATCAATACTTTCAATTAAACTAGTTAGTGCCTGTATGTTGGACTGTACTGCCTGTATGTTTAACTCAAAAAGTAATAACTTCAAATAGCTAAGAAGAGTTAAAACATATTGCATATATATTTTTAGTTAATTATTTGGCATAAATGTAATTTATATACTTGCACATATGTACACATACATACATATTTGAGGAATTACAGTTGAAACGTGCTGTTACAATCTAATTACTTATTTCCATATAATTTATGTAAACCACAACAATTTCATCGAATTAGAAAATTTACCGAGAAAAGAAAATTTGTGGTAATTGGGTAATAAAAGGCAAACGAAAAAAGTAATAATAATCATAAATGCAATTAAAAGCGATCATAATTAACATTTGGCCATACTCCACACAATGAAGTCATTAAAATTTCCAAAAAGGCATGTGAAATGAATGTGGAATGAAAGCGATTTGATCTTACGGAGAATGGAGAAACAACCACCTGATTATGTGAACAAATATGCGCGTGTATACATTATTACATTTCCATAATTCTTGGTAATGTTTTAATGTTTGTTTTTGTTTTATTTTTTAATTTTTTAATTTACATTTAACCCAATAAAAAAGAAGTAAGAAATGGAATAACTACGGAGCTAACAAGCACATTTGCATTGAATTTGTGGCAATTTGCGCACCATTTTTATCATTTGAAAAAAAACAAAAAAAAAAAAAAGAAAAAAAAACGCTAAAGTGTACGTCTTGAGGTATCAACTTTTTGGCCATTTGTATGCTCATGGGGGCCAGAGATAAAAAAATATGAGAGCATGAATTTTGTTTTTGCTTTCAGTGTGTTGGACTTGAAACCTGTGTGGACAACCTGCTTGAATGTAGAAACACTTTTTATTTTCTTACTAATCTCCACTACGTCTCTGGGTCTATTTGTCTGCCTGTCCGTCTGTTGGTTTTAAATTTTACACTTTCGTAACGTTTAATGTTCCTCCACAAGGTGTTCATTTCGAGTATTATAGATTTCTGTCTGGGAGTTTTGAGAAATAAAAAAATGCCAACAGACACACATTCGCTGCAGCGAGTGAAAGAAATACTAACAACATTCAATGTTTCATTTTATGCAAATGATTAATTTTCCGTGGAATTTTCAAGTCAATTAATTTTTTTCAATTTAAACAAACACGCACACAATTGCACTTACACTAATACATTAATATACGCACTTTATTTTTACTTGATTTGTTTGTGTGTGATTGTGGATTGAATCTATTCATAATTATTATTATTTCATCTAAATTCTTTTTTCATTTGAATTTTTGTTTAATGTTTTTGCCTAATAAAAGTCAACATAAAGAGGAAATAGTGATAGTGGGTTATTTTTATGTTTTTTGATTTTATTTTTGTATAATTGGCCTATTTAGTGGTTTAATGTTTTAATTTTAACCTAAACGAACTAGTAAATAAAATTTATAATTCAAACGTTAGTGGGTTGTTTTCTTTTCAAATAGTTTTAGGAACAATTTTAGTTTTGTCTTAAGACTATGCCTATGCCAGCCACCAAGATCCCCAAACTCACATTAGGATTAGTTTTTTGGTGTTGTTGTGAGACATGATATTATAGCCCAGTTGAGAAAATTTAAGACAACTCGTCAATAATAATCAGGCATGTGATGGAAATCGCAATCGAAAACGAATCAGTTTTGGAAATATATTTTAATGCATTTATAATCTAATTTTTAAAATATCGTTAGTAGCCCAATATCTTTATATTTCATGTGATAAAAGTTTTTCAATACTGAAATATTACGAAAAAATTGACTTCTAAAACGCATTCGTTTTCGTTTTTGATTTCCATCGCATGCCTGAATATTCAATATTTAGGAGAAAAATTTGATTGATTTTAGTTTCTGGGGAATTAAGTTTTAATTTTCGAATTTTGTTACAAAGGAATCATAATCTTCAGACCTGCCTAAAAGTTATAAAAACCCAAAATCGTTTGAAAAACTAAAAATTATTAAAAATTGTTTACCCAACAGGTGAATAAATCCAAACAAATTTCAATCATTTGGATAAATTTTGTAATTTAGTTTAATCTTCAATATTTAATTTATTAAGAATAGAAAAACTAATAAAAATAAAAATCTAAAATAATTATATCAATATTTAGCATAATTTTATAACGATACTATTTCAGAATATTATTACCTAATCCATGAAAAAGAAGTAAATACATATTGAAGATATTTAAAGAGAAACTGACTTAGGGTAATTTTGGTCCCAAGAGAATAAAATTGATAATTTTCCGTCATTAATTTCATAAAGTTAACCAAATGCATGAAATATTTAATTTTCAATTGTTACTGTAGGGTACTGTGTGGTCAAATTTGACAAACTATTAACTTATTATTTTGAAATTTGTTAAATCTGTTCAAACAACAATTTTACCTCGAAAATTTATAAAAATTTATGTTGCAAACATCCTGTCAACATTCCCATAAACAACGTTGTAACTTGCAACGCAACTAAACGCAATGCAACACATACCACGTACTCAACAGCCAAACATTGGCATACACGTTCGCTAATAGTATTTTTAATGTTCCAATTAAAACAAATTATGAATTTCGCCAAAAATTCTCAGAATTTGTAATCAGAACAGAAAAAAAAAATTTCATTTAATTTTGTTTTTTTTTTTTGCACAATCTTTAGTTTTTTACGTATTTTTCTAAATTAATTGTTTATGAGATTTACGATGTTGTGGCAGAGGCAGAGAGAAACAGAGTGGCTGGCATGTAAAGAAATACATTCATGGTTTTAGCCAATAATAAACAGAATAAACTTTGCAACACAGTGTCACTACATCAAGAACCTCATCATCGCATTTGCCTTTGTGATCATAGCAATGATCATCAAATTCATATAAAAACAATTTTCGCACTATTTTTTAATATGAATTAAATTGAAGAAAGAAAAAAAATGAAAAACAAGATCAACTGCAATTGCAGAAACAAAAAAAAAAAAAAAACAATAAATAGTAATAAGTTTATGTACGAGTATGTATGTATGTAATATAAATGTGGCTGCAACAAATGAAAAAAGAGATCTTCATGCGAACAATTTCAAGGAATTGCGCATATCAAGCGCGTCGGCACGCTCCGTTTCGGCTCACAATTAATTTTCCCTATGGGGCTGCACATAAAGACCAGTTGGCAATGATGATGATGACGATCATTATCATTGTTTTCTGAGTGTAATAAAAGAAATACTCGTGTAATTTTTTTCTTTTTACCTTAAACTTTATAGAAAAAAGACAAATGAAAGAATTTGTTTCAGTTTTTTTTTGTGTGCCACACAAAAACATCCGAAAAAACTGCAGAAATATTTGAATTTAAATTTACACACACTATCCTATAGATACATTCACAAGTGTACATTCATTTGTTGAGTGAGTAGACCTAATGCTGCAGAAAAAGATTTGTCTGAAGATCACAATCATGATTTAAAAGTGGTGGCACTACCACAACTCCTAGTTGCTGTTAAATGAATACAAAATAAAGTGACAATAGTATGTTAATGTAAGACTACATGGCAGATCTTTGAAATTATAACATTATGAAATATACATATACACATATATATATATATATATATCTATATATATATATATTTATTTTTTTAAAGAAGTAAAGCTAGATTTACACGATTGAAATTTTCTTCAAAATTGCTCTTCCAAATGCTTCAAACTCGTGTAAACAGCAAAAATTCTTCAAAATTTATTTATTTAATAAATATTAAAGAAATAACTATTGAAGAAAATTTTAATCGTGTAAATCTAGCTTAACACTCATGCAATTAATATGCCTATCAGCCATGCCACAAAATTTAATTCCGTTCGGAAATGGAATTAATTCCATATTTTGCTTCTATAGAAAAAGCAAAATGAAAAAGCTTTTCAAATCCTTAAAAACAATTCCACATAGCAAATTAAAAGTGGTTTCATTCCGAAAAAAATGTTCCTTCCACTTATTCTGTAGAAGCAAAATACGGAATTAATTCCATTTTCAAACGGAATTAAATTCTGTGACATGGCTGTAAATATACTTGCGTTACTTTCTTTGAAAAGGGGATTGTTGAAGAAGTAAAGTTGGTGAAAGAAGAAAGCTTTTTATATATCCCAACTCTGCAATTGCGCATTATGTTTGTTTTTAGTGCAGTATTGCAGCGCCTCTGGTGGTGAGTAGGCGCATTTATGTTAAAGCTTGATTTGTAGCCTTTATTTAATTATTTTACTTCGGTGGCGTTTGAATGCTATACCACCGAAGGAGGGCGCTGTGATAAATATTATAGGCCGATTATGTATAGCAACCAAACTGGAGTTTGGTTGCCAATAGGCAACGCAACTGACATGCAAGTTGTTATTATGTAAGGCAACTTTCGTGCTTAATCTGTTTTTCGAATTTTCGAGTGGAAAATAAACATTTATATGTTAAAAATATAAATAGTTTAACCACAAACTAACTAACATTTAAAATTTACCACTTAAAATAAAAATCAAAGCAATCACAAATTCTCGGTTGCCATGTTCGGCAACTGAAGTTAATAGCTTACAGTTGTCAGTTGCCATCTGTAATATGTTTTTGGCAACTGTAAACTCCACTAAGGTTCGGTGCCATCCGTAATCGCCCCATTAGTTCTGATAGATAGAAGAAATAATAATAATTATCAAAAACTGATGTTGTTTGAGTGTCAGCGGCTGGGAATCGAACCCGGGCTACAAGTACCAACTCATGCTTAATGATCAAATGCGCTAACCAATTAAGCTACAGCTATTAAGCTACACATATCGATAAAATTTCTTCTAATTCCATAAAACAGGACAAAATTCCAATTTTTACGCCCTTGAAGTTCAACTTCAGTTTTATTTTTAAAACTGCAGAAAGCGAACATAACTTAATTACTTTTTTGAACAAATAACAAAGAGAATTTCCAGAGACAAAATATTGTAGTACAGGATCACCGCATATTTGGAAAAGTTTTATTAGTTTTTTTTTTAACAATATCGGTCACTGATCACTGTAATTATTTATACGATTGCGGCGTTGACATGACTGTCACAAACATACGAGTACACAGAAAAAAATCATATTTTTTTCAATTAAACCTTTAATTGATTTTAAAATAATTTTCAATTAAAATTTTAATTGATTTAATTACTTTTTTCTGATTTTTCTGATATTTTCAATTAAATCTCAAATTTTTTTTTAATTGATATTATCATTTTGTTTACAGGTCCGATTTCAATTAAATTTTTAATTGATTCCACAAATATTTTAATTGTAACTCATTTTTTTTTTTTCTGTGTACATATAGTTACTCGTATTGTAATAACTACAGTCATGTGAATCGTAACTAAAATATAAACAATTATTAGTGGCAATAATATTGAGTACAGTGCAAAATTAGTTACTGCTTTGTATGAAGTTGATAATTTCATGTTTAAATACTTTGCCTTCACTGCATTTCCAAATGCTTGTGTGAAGTACAACGAAGGTATGGGTGGTGTTGCTAGTGATATATTTAGTTTGGCTTTTCTTCCCCAAGTTAGATTTTAATTCAATTGTATCTAGTGTTTTTATTATCGTTTGTTTATTTATTTACTTTGTTTTTTGTTGGTCCTTTCAATTGCGGCCTGTAAATAAAAACTTTTGCTTAAATAATGATGTTGTTTGTAATTTTTTTTTATCCGTTGTTTTTGTTTTTGGTTGTTTTTCTGCCACATACAGCAGCATCATTTACTGTAACAGTTTACAAGACAATTCACTTTTGTGCGAAATTAAGTAGCAGTTGTAGTCACGCGTGAATCAAATACAGATTTAAGATGAAAATTAAAAGGAATTAAATAAAACAAACTACAACAATTTAAAGAAGAAAAAAAAATCGCTTACATACATTTTAGTTTATTTGTGTTTGGTTTATTTCTTAATGATAGAAATAACAAGCGAACGAATGAGCATTCGTTGTTGCTGGCTGCCAGCCTGCCTGCCGATTTGCCACATTGTCAGTGCAAGTACAAATATTCATGGCAGTTGGTAATTGCAATTGCATTCAGTGTTGGAGCTGACAATGCGAGTACTGTGTGCCGTATGATCACCATTACAGCCACTGCCACTGGCACTCATTCTTAATACATACTTCTTCCTAAGGGCTATAACTAATTACATTCGCAATTATTTCATGTTTTGGCCAATTTAGTGGGACAAATTTATCTGTGCGGTGTCATCTACTTAGAATTGATGGTGCAGCTGTAGTTACAACTACATAAAGGCACCATAAACAGAAAAAAAAGAAAAAAAAAACATCAACAATACAAACGAATGCAACAACAACGTTTATAACAGTCAACAACAACAGCCTACACAAATTCAAACAAAAACATCAGCAACAGCAACAGCAGCAAACGACAAACAATACGATTTAGTACAACGTACATACAACTGAAAATAGAGAGCAAACAAAAAATGTAATGATTACAGTGAATGACATAAGATAACAAAATACTACTATTTTTCTAATTCTAATTTATGGCAATTTCTGAACGATTTTTTCGAATACATACTATTATTTTTGACTCCCAGAATAAGTGTCGGATTATTTGCATTCGTCTTTAATGGCTATTCGCAAAAACTTATTCACCCCTATCGTGAATAAAAATTCCACATGAAATTTGTTCCCTTTTATTTTTTTAACATTGAATTTCAATAGGAAAAATGTGAAAAGTGAACAAATTTTATGTGGAATTTTTATTCACGATAGGGTTGATTATCAGAATAACGAGACGATAACATCTCTGATCAAAATATTCGTTACAATGCCAAGAATGATCAATAATATCTAAATTTCTCACAAACCATAATGAGAAATATAGTCTTGATCACACTGGACCACATTGACAACTAAAAACATTTACTGCTGGAATGTCACTGGAGTCGTCGTCCCAGCTTTAACATTATATTTTCAATATTTCCCATCGAACGGTGACTTCTTTCATTCTTACATGAATGAAACTATCGTATTACTATGCAATATTTAATTCAAGACTTTTATTTTTGCCTTAAAAAATTAAAAGTTAAAAAATAACTTTTTTTTTTCTTGGCTTTTTCGATAAAAGTCATAACAGTTACGGTCCCTGTTAAATTTTGATTAAGTTAAGATTAAATAATCGATTGATTGCATTTCGTATTTTAAATTTCAACTTTTCACGTCCTTTTATTTACAATTTTCTGGCAGCATTTCTTCAACTGTTTCCCACTGTAACTTTTCAACTCCAACATAAACTCAAATAATTTTCATTAAAATCCAGTATTGTATAAAATAGCAACAAAAAAAAAATAAAAACTGGAAAATGAATGAAACTGATTGTTTATTACCACTCCATACAGTAGTCATACATTTTTGCAATGAATTTTTCTGCATCGCTTGAGATTTTGTTTTTCCTCTCTGCTGCCATTGCAACGCCTGCTGACAACATGGCAGCAACAACAACGGCAATAACGACAATGATGATGATCATTGTAATAATTGGTGATTTGAGTGTGAAGTTAAAAAAGTCATTAAGATTCTGGTATGTTGAATGTTTAGTCATTGAATTGCTTGTAGTTTGCAAATTTAGTATGCTGGGCCTGCCTGTTTGCCAAATTAGATCCATTAAGATTTTTTTCTAATTTGATTGCGGTATAAATAAATTACATGAAAAATGTGTGGCAAAAAACATCAGATACAATAATAATAATAACCAGTAACTGTAACTCAATAGTTGAGATTTTGCAAAATTCTTGTGCATTTTTCTTGCTCTCAAAAAAAAAAAAAAAAAATCAATAAAATGTTGCTTTTTCCCTTCGACGATATGAAAAAAATCTGTACTCTAGTAAATGTGTTTTATTTACATTCCTTTATTGCAATCCCTGTAGAGTTTTTACAGCCCTGTACAAAAAACAGCATCCTTTTTTATGCCAAGAAAAATAAAGAAAACATCTAAACGTTTAAGTTGAGTGTTCAAAGGCATGAAATTGCTAACAGCCATCTCTTTTTAGCACACGGGCGGGCATTTATTTAAACCACCCACCCAAACAACCTGATTCCGAGTAGTATTTACATGTATTTGAGTATGTGTTTGTGTTGCAATGTCTATGGCCCATAATTTAGTTTCAGTTTCTAACAGTTCAAGTACTTTTTAATTGGATTGCCTCTGCCTTGTTCGCCTGCTGCCACTGCCACACATTCGTATTCTGTTCAACTGTTTATTGTTCCTTTATATTTTAACTAAACTGACTTTCAGTCTGAATTGCAGGCTGGCTGGCTGGCAGTCTCACTGGCTGACTGGATGTTTGGATGTGAGACTATCTGTCTGCTGGAGAGTTGGCGAATGTTTGAGAGTGTGTGTATTTTATATTCTTAAAAGGAATTTATTGTAGTATACATATACTTTCCTATATACTTACATATATGTACTAGAATTTCCTTGGTATTTTGAACTTTCACCCAACACACAATTCAATTGTTTTGTTGCACCAACATTTTTACTCTGACAAACAATTATACATTTACGTTTAGTGTGAATAAATACACTTACACATATATTTATTGACGTTTTACATATGTATGAGTAGAGGTTATACAATAGTATCGTCCACAGACTAGTTCCACATTTAAGAAACAAAATCCAAAAACCTGTCTGATTTCTTTCGATTTTGTTGCAATTCTATTATTTATTAAATTCAGAATCAATTTCACGTTCAATTAAGATAATATAATAGAGGTGCTGTAGCTTAGCTTAATTGGTTAGCGCATTTGATCATTAAGCATGAGTTGGTACTTGTAGTCCGGGTCCGATTCCCAGCCGCTGCCACTCAAACAACATCAGTTTTTGATAATTATTATTATTTCTTCTATCTATCAGAACTTATATTTATCACAGCGCCCTCCTTCGGTTGTATAGCATTCAAACGCCACCGACGTAAAATAATTAAATAAAGGCTATAAAATCAAGCTTTAACATAAATGCGCCTACTCACCACCAGAGGCGCCGCGATGCTGCACTAAAAACAAACATAATGTGCAATTGCAGAGTTGGGATATAAAAAAAGCTTTCTTCTTTCACCACCTTTACTTCTTCAACTATCCCCTTTCCAAAGAAAGTAACGCAAGTATATGTAGGCATATTAATTGCCTGAAAAAAATATTGACAATAAAATAATAATTTTCATCATAGCCAATGTGTTTTAGTCCTATATTCTGTTAAAAGGCTACGTATGTTAAGTGTTAAGCCTTGGTAAACAGTTATATTTTCAATATTAAATAGAATTCTAAAATTGTGTTGGGTCTTAATTTTGGAATAGCCCAAATATATTTTTTTTTTTTTTTTGACAAATATTTGTGAATCTTTGTTTTCTTTATTTCTAAGCTCTTGACCATGGTGCAACTATACAAGGTGAGTGCAAATCGACAACAAATACAACACAAACCAGAAACAACAACAGGCATACTTGAAAAATCATTACTTTTGACATAAGTAAATTGTAAACAAAGTCAGTCAGCTGAGCTACTGCACTCACCTTGTATAGTTGCACCATGCTCTTGACTGATTATTTGTTCTACCATAAATCATTTTCTTGTTACTCAACAAATTATCGAACAAGTTTTTTTTCAAAGAAATTAAATTTATCACTACCGTTTTCCGGTAAGAAATAGTTCGAGACGTTCCAACACTAAATCTATATCATTGATAAAATAAACAATATTTATTCAAAACACGGCGCTTTTTTCAATGCATTTTTCCTCAAACGAATCTTTATTCCATGAATCACGGCTCTAATAAATACCCCAGCAAAGACGAGTATACGAGTATAAGGCCTTAGAAATTGGTAAATTTTTAGAAATTCAAAACCAAATTCAACAACAATTTTTCACCCAATTTTGTTTTTAACAAAAGTTTTTTTCTAAAACAATTGACTTTTGCCACCAACACTATTTTGAGATTGTATACGCCAAAATTTATGCACACTAAAATGCGTTCAGTAAATACAGATATTATGAAACTTTTTTTTGTTAATTTTTAGAGAATACTATATTTGAACTTTTTATACTATTTATTATTAGAGAAAATTTTTCATTCGGCTTGAATTAATAACTCGAAGAATACCATTGTGAAACTATATTTTTCTAGACAAATTGCACACTGAAATGCATTTTCTACCCTACCAAGGGTAAGATATTATGAAACTTAAATTTAAAATATATATTTGTTCATTTCACATGTGTATGTGTATGTATATAAACCAAAGTTCTCAGATGCAAAATGAACTAAATCATTCTATAGAGTTGTTACAGAAATTTTGTCTGTTCCACATTTATGTCATGACTTTGATTTAATAATTCCATAAAAACATCCTGAACTAAACTGTCAGCTGTTTTTTTTTTTTTTTTGTATGAATTTTAGGACATTCTTAAAGACTTCTATATAATGAAGCCCGTCTGCCCGTGTTTTAGTTGAAATAGTGGGACCATAAATGCTGAAGATGATAATGGGGTAAAATAAAACTTTTCACTGCATTTTCTTACCACAAACCCAAAAAGTACAGGAAAGGAAAATGTTAGCGGTCCAATTAAAATTTGTTGTTTTGAAGTGACCACGTTTGGTTTGAATAAAACATTAAGCTTAGTTTAGCATTGGACCATTTATTAATATGTAGCTTTAAACAAATTATTTGATGTGTCTTTTTATTAACTGGCGAGATTCGTCACTTTTTTCTGAAATTTATATATTTAAAAATCATTTCCCGCAGTGTTATATTATTGTCCATATTTGTTTTTGACAATACGTTAGTCAAATTAAACAATCCCATTTACATTTTATAATAATTATTATAAAAAAATCAATTTAAAATTGATGACGATTGTAAAGAAATGTTAAGTCCGTCATTAATTTCGCTCTCTGCTTTATAACATCTTTATTTATTACCATTTTCATATATACGACTACATATACAGTCTCTTATACATACTCGTACATATTCATAGAAAAGCTCTTGCAATTGTTATTATTTCTTATTTTATTTTGAACTTATTTTTTAATTTCTCCACTTTGTTCAAAATTAATTGAAATGAATTTATCAGAACTTTATTATCTATTTTGCTGTAGCAAAGAGGAAATAAAACAATAATAAAAAGAACACAATACAAAAGAACAGAAAAAAAAGAACAGAAAAACAACACCTTCGGAGAGGTTAATTAAAGTCTTTTATAAACCTTGTAAATTGAATGGCTACCCATTTTTACAGTCCATATACCGACTATGTATGTATGTAGTTAAAATACACAGCCAGTCACACAATATATTGGTGAATCGCGGCTGTGTGTATGTGTGTGTTAAACATATAATTTTATTTTATTTAACCCATTTTAAGGATAACTATACCAGCACTTACTCATACATGCATACTCTTACTAACACAGAGAACAACAATGACGACAACAACAACAACAACAAAAACAACAGCAGCAGCAAAAGCAACAACAATAACAACAATAACATCAACATCATCGCCAACCATCATCATTTTTATAAGTGAGTGGAAATTTGTTACATTATAATTATTTTCCACAATTGGACATATTGGTATGGTTACTGTGAATACACTGCAATGGCAATAATGCCAACAACAACAACAATAACTGGCAACAGCAGCCGAGTTTTCAACTGATATACACACACACACACTCTAGTACAATACAGAATATATTTGAATTTAATTCCTTGCTGCTGCTATTTATTGGAAAGAGGGAGGTGGGAGGAGAGAGATTTTATATTATTTCATGGGAGCTGCTCAAAAATCAGACGCCATTTTTAAGATTTTACATACGTTCAGGACATTTTTTGTGTTTATTTTTTTGGCTCTCGTTGTGTGTTTGTTTTTCCTCAAAAATTGTTCATTCTTTTTTAACGGGCTAAGTAGTTGTCCTTTTCTTTCTCTCTTTCAATATTCGGGCAACTTCTAAAGCGCATGTTTGCTGATTTTTTGTTTGGGAAATTCAACAAAATTCACATTTGTTTGGCATGCAAGTAAATTCCCCACACTTGAACTGGGCATGTCTAGAAACCATTGTACGTGCGAAATTTCAAATCAGGGGTATTTCATTGTTTAAATAAATTGTCGTAAATAAATATTGATTTTTTATAAAGTTGTTGTTTTTTTTTTTTTTGTTTTGAGGACAGGGGAAAAATTACATGCATCCTTGTTGTATGAAATATTACTTTCAAAGTTTTTATTTAGTGTTTCTTTTTTCTTCTTTTGTTGGTATATAAAACGTTTAAAGCAGATTTTAAAGGTATAAGTTAAACAAAACATCAGTTCTTATTTAAATTTAATTTTTAAGAATAAGTTTGAATAATTAGATAAAAAACCAAGTCAGATAATAATTTTATATACTCTTCAGTATTTGAAAAAATGCCCATTTTCAATTGAACCATTTAAGTTATTTTAATTCTACATACTTGTATGTATTACCTGACAGCCTTCAAACGTTAAATTAAAAATTGAAGTAGTCGTTAGGTATTGGTTAACGGTTGCAACTATACCGGGCCGATTATGCTGGTTTTCAGTACCAAAATTGCCAGATATATTTATCCACATGTGTGCCCGTAGGTTATAGCTTAATTGGCTCCGATATCTGTAACTTAAAATAGAACTGTATGTCGGAATCATTATAATTTCCCTAAAGAACAATCTACGAAATTCAAATTTTGCCCGCGACTACGCTATTACCAGAAACTCGCGGACTACGATTTTTTTTAATATTGCTACCGGTATCTCCAAATTAACGACTTTGCACTTCCATATATTTCTCACAGAACACTAAAAAACTAAAGAAGTTGATGCAGTATGATTCTTTCCATGATAAATTTTCAAATAATATTGAATAAAAATAAGGTGACAGTATGACACCAGTTCCGTGTGATCTGTAAAATAAACAAATGAAAAAAGGGATCCAGAAAATGCTATTTTTCACAAGTGATTAATAAAATCATAGCAGTATGCCACTTCCCTTTCATATAAAGTATAACAACTACAGCCAGTCCTCAATCTCCAAGGAAGCTGTGAATTTCATAAATTTCATAATTTTCTCTCTTATAATATGAAAGCACAAAATTCCTTCACAGCTCTGTTTGTTTTATATACTTTCACAAATACATATTTACACATTTACAAAATTGTGTTCATATACATACATACAATACAACTACATACATACTTACGTTTATTTGAATGCATTTATATCATGTACGAGTAAACGTTAAACGGAGAACTATAAATGTTGAAGTTTATTTTCAGTAATTTTTATTTCCGTTCAATTGTCTCCCCTTATACACACATATATCCCCTCCCTATATATTCTCCACATTTAGAAAGTAGTTTTTTTTTTTTTTGGTTTTTAGTCTTTTTTTTTGTGTTGGCTTTTGGACACGAAGGAAAAAAGCAGGGCACGTGTATATTGTTTGGCTAAATACAAAATTATAACGAGTTTTTCATTGTCTGCTTAAAACTTCTAATATTTTACAAATGACCCAACGTCATGATTGTTGGTGCTTCTTATTGTTGTTGTTGGTAATGCTATTGCTGCTGCTGCTGCTGCTGTTGTTGTTGTTTTTGCTATACGAATATTCAATTTAGCGCTAGACGGTCGGTCAAGTCATTTAGACGACATTTAGTAACGTGTCAATTTAGACTGAAAATTGGGGAAAAATTTATGTTGTCTGTATAATGTTTATTGTGCAGACTCTTGTTATACTTTTGTACATACACAAACATATAAAAATTGTTAAATACATATACATAAATATTTAGTGCTAAACGTTGTTTGTTTGTTTGTTATTGTGATGGTGTGTGGAAAAAGTCTGTATCTGTGTGTTTTGTGGTAATAAAACGCCCTTTCTACCAACAATTTATAGCTAGAGTTAAAATATATATCAACTGACTGGAATATGTGTGAGTGAGTGAATATTTCCACTTGTCTCTTGTTTATATATATATGTATGTATGTTTGTATGTATGTGTGTATATAAAGATGTGGTGTATTATTTTGTTATTGTTGCTATATATGTAACTATTTATAGGTACCTATATACATATGTATTAAATACATTTGTAGGTGTTAGTGTTTTTATAGCAGTAGTAGTAAGTGTTGTGTTAGTTGTATTTGAAATGAAATGGCAGGAGGAAATACTGCAATTAGAACCATATTAACCGTAATTAAATTTAATTGTTTAATTAAGCGCGAAAAACAAGTGGAAAAAATTCTGATGATGGTGACAATAAAATGAATTGTTTTTAATTATATATATAAAAATAACTAAATATGTACATACTTCTGTGCATAATTTAGTGATAATTATTTACAGAGATTTTAGGTGTATTTTGATGTTGTTTTAGAAAAACGTTTATAGATTTTGTTTAACTGATAATAAATTTAATTTTTTTTATTTTAAATTGAAATAAATGAAATAAACAATGGCTGTCAACAGGCCGCCTAGAATTAGCGCTTTTTTTTCTTTGTGCATAACAATGCTGGAAAGAGTAATCAAAAATTGGATCTTTCTAATGGACCACCTACAGTAGGGGCCAACATTTCGATTTTGTTGTTTTTAAAAAGTAAATCTCCAATATTGTTCCTTCGGGCAATAATAAAGATTCAGACTACTAATCCCAAAGCAATATAAAAGTATGGTATGACCATGCCGTAAGTCTCTTCTGCGTAGACAAAAAACATATTCAAAACTATCCTTTAGTTGATCCAAAAACGTGTTAGTTGCGCAATTACACATTAGAGCAAATAAGACATTTATTTCAACATGATAAGAATCACTTTTTACATTCCCATTTGGACATCTTTCCTCACAACTGTTGGGCTTTTGGCGAAGAATATGGAGAGCGTTTATACATACAATGTTTTTGTTGTCGCAGTTCTGCTGATGAATAGAGCAGTAAGAAATTTGTTTAAAGTCAACAGTTATTGGTTTTTATTCAACATTTTCGTTTGGTTTTCACTCGGTTTTAATAACTTGAGAATCTGTCTATTCGACTTTGGTATTTAAGTTATTGCATAGATGTAACTGTAATCGATATGCGACAGGTAGGGTGTTATAAAATGTGAGAACTATATCATGCCAATGATCTAGATAGTGGTAAATGAATATCTTTTAAATACCATTTGACAGGTCTCAAAACTAATGTCATATGCAATGAAAAATTGTCAACATTTTTAAACACATTCCTCCACATTCTTCAAGCTGAATCTAAATAATGCATATACCAGCACTGGCCTTGAAACAGTGTTCTTCGACGCTAGCTCGTCCATTAGCTAACCTTTTCAACACCTTATACCGTGCGGGTGAATTTCCCATGTGTTGGAAGGTTGCTAATGTAACGCCAATTCCAAAAAAGGGAGCAATCTGTTCTACACTTTCGAAAGTTATGGAAATATCTAGAGTCCAACAATTTACTTAGCGACCGCCAGTACGGCTTCCGTAGAGGACGCTCTACGGGTGATGTACTGGCCTTCCTATTGGAAAAATGGTGTCGTTCTATACATCGTTTTGGCGAAAGTAAAGTGGTGGCTCTAGATATTTCGCAAGAGTCTGACATGGTGCTCTTTTATCGAAACTCATTGTTTTTGGTGGCGGTGATAACTTCTCTCGATTTATATCGAGTTTCCTCAGAAATCGCACTATACGAGTTGTTTTAGATGGGATCTCATCAGACGAGTTCAAGATTAATTCAGGGGTACCGCAAGGCTCCGTTCTTTCTCGTACTTTATTTCTCATCTTTATAAATGTCAAACTTCAAACAATATCTATTCTTTTGCAGATGATAGCAACATTTGCCATTCATACTCATTTAACCATAGACCAAACCCTTTGGAGATTGGGGAAATGAGACAAAATATGAATAATACGCTGAGCCGTATTGTCTTGAGACAATCTCGGAATGGGGTTGTGCGAATAGAGTCGATTTTAACGCACGTAAGACTCAGTGTTGTTTATTAACGAACAAACGCACAACAGATAATGTTGCTTCATCTGTTTTTATGGGCGGTGTAAATATTAAGGAATCAGACGTTCTTGACGTTCTAGGCATGATAATCCAGTGTGATGTCCGCTGGACCAAACACATTTTTCAAGTGTCAAAAGAAGCGCTCAAGTGCCATGGTTTTTGTAAAACGGTGTAGAAAATACTTCACTTCATCTGATCTTCTTACGATACACCACCTACATATATTCGGTCGAAAATGGAATACAACTCTCATGTATGGGCCGGTGCTTCGAAGTCTATTTTGTAGTTACTCGACCGCGTACAGGAGACGGCGAAGATGTTTATCGTTGACAGTAGGGTATCCAACTCTATTGATTCATTGGAGCATCGTCGCAATGTGGGTTGTGTTTCACTGTTCTATCGATACTATAATGGAATGTGTTCTGCTGAAATCAGGGAACTTGTTCCTGAAACACGTAGTTTTTTACGCAATACACGTTCTTCAGTCATGGCTCACCCATTTGTGATCGCTTGGACAGTGGATCGCACAACACACTACAGGGAAAATTCGTTCTTTAGCCGTACTGTCCGTATGTGGAAGAAGTATTCCCTGCCACTTTCAATATGGGAAAATTCAAGTAAAATGTTCACAAACACTACTCCCTCTATCCTTCTTCCCATGACCTATTTTCCTAGTTCCAACACAATGCATTGCATAAGTAGGGGTCGTCCCCTGAGTGCTGGTCCAAGAAAAAAAAAAAAAAAGAAAAAGTTACATTAGTAATAAATTCTGTACGGTAACTATGGCTTGACCAAATGAAAATATCAAGAGAAACTGAGTAAGTGTACACTATTTAAATGCAGTTCCTGATGTGGACCGAACTTTCCAAGTATACAAATATGAGGAAATTCGCTCATCGCAATGAAACTAACAATTTAATTTGAAAAATCAGCTAACAAATAATTACTTGCACAACTCGTGTATGCATGTATGTACATAATCATTATTTGACAAATTCAAAGTAATGCTGGCGGTATGTAGTTGCTAGCATAAAGTAACTTAGTAACTAAGTAATGACATGTTATTACTAAGTTTTGGCTGAAATCGTTTTAATTCTTATGAGAATTTGCGATTATTTCATATTAAAACATATTTACGAACTGCAATACAAATGTTTACCACAATCATTTATCTGATTAATCTTAATGCAAATGTTAAACAAAATAAAATTTGTGTTTTTGCTAAATTCAATTACCACTGAAAATCACTAACAATTGTTTAATTAAAAAACGATAATGAAAAGCCAATTAAAAAAAAATCTTAAAACATACTCGTACATATTTTCCTCTTGTTGTCTTGTATGAAATGTGTTTTATGAAAAGAAAAACAAAAAAAAACAACATCATCATCAATTATCATAGAGAAAACAAAAGATGCTGGTATGGACAGACGGACATATAGAACCGACATTCACTCAACTCACCCAAGAGTTGTGTTTTTGAAAAAAAACAATACTAGTTGGTACATTTGCAATTGACATTTGTAAAAGTAGAAATTAAAACAAAAACAACTAACTACATATTCAATAAATACACACACATATACATACATTCATACATACATATTTATAAAATGATGTGGGAATTTCACCTCCATACTCTACATGTGAATATTTGAGATGTATTATCCCAGCAAGCCATATGAGTCCGAAAAGAGTCTTCTGACAACATTTTCGGAGCGTTAACGCTCTTTATGAGCCCAAAAAACAATCATAATTGATCCGAAAACCTTCAGCATTACATTCGAAAATGGTCCGCCAGAAAAAGCTCTTAGATAATGTCAGAAAAGAGTCTTTCATGACGGTTTTTTTTGGGCTCTTAAAAAGCCCTTAGATAATGTCAGAAAAGAGGCTTTTATGAGGTTTTTTTTTGGGCTCTGTGTAATATAATTTTTATCATTCTATCTATCATTCAGCTATTCATTCATAATTAAGTGGAATTTCTGAGTCCTACTGCGTGCCGACTCAGGACAGAAACAAGCAAATTTTTCTTTCGGTCCGAAAATGCTCTTTTGTGGAACCCTTTTCTGACTCCTCTTTCAGAACGCTCCGAAAATGCTCTTTAGTTAGACTCTTTTCTGACTCTTTTTTTTTTGGAGCGCTCCGAAAATTACTTTTGTTGGACTCTTTTCTGCCTCCTTTTTTCGGAGCGCTCCTAGAATTGTATGCTGGGATGTTTCTGTGTTTGTTACTGTTACTGTGTAATGTTGGCTAGTTGCTGTTGGTTGGTTGGTCTTTGTTTTTATCTCATAAAGACATCAACAACATTAAAATGGTCATAAAAACAAATTTAAAAATTAATTCATCATTATTAACATGTCACTAAAACTAGTTGACATTCTTGTCCCTGTTTGAATGAGTGTGTGTGTGTTTGTGTGTGTGTGTATTGTTTTATGGTTATTAAATGCATGTTAAACAGACAACTAACGACACTGCATACTGAACACTAAACATTCTGAACAACAGCGACAACAGACAGCAACTCACAGTACAAAAATGGGAAATTAAAAGTGACAGTTACAAGGACTTGTAGGAGTTTTTCTTTTCTGTTATTGTTGTTGTGTTGGTTTTATGTATACACCTGCAGAAAGTTCAAATACAAACGTACATTAATTAATATAAAATGGAATATTATTGATGAGGTTTAAATTCAAAATAAAATGATTTCAATTAAAATCATTCCTGGAATTTACGTTTTAATTAATAAAGAGTTGTTGTGTCCTAAGGGACTGTAACAGGACTGGTGGATGGTAAGAAAACAGTTTATACAATTTAAATGTGAAATTGAGAAAGTGATTAAATAAAGACATTCAATGAAATGAAATTTTCAAGTTCCTACAACCATATCTGATGTGATCAGAATACACTACTTGAAAAAAATGTAGCCAATATTATTTTCTTTTGCAAAGTTTCTTTCGAAAGTTTTCCAAAAAGGAAACAATTTGAAGAGTGTACATTAAAATAAGACAATTATAAAATTGCAGTACAGCTGTAAACCATGTCTAGACTTTTCACAATTTTTCATATAGGGTGGGAAACAAAGGTTGGTATATTTTAGTTTTCTGAAAATCTTTACGTTTAGGAGCAATAAATACTACCTCTCCCTTCTCATGGATCTTATGTTAAATGGTCATACACATCGAGGAGTTAATCAGCTACTATCCTCTTGCAAAATACAGGCGGGCAATGTAAGAGGAACACAAAAGGCCTCAAAAAGTGCGACCTTAAGCAAGATCAAACAAAGATCTGTCATGTAAAAGCTACCAATCAGAATGGTAACAAAACGGATGTTCGGTTTTTCTAGCTTCAATACGTCTCAGAAGCAATTCGTTTTTGTTTTCTGCTCATATTTATGGATCTTTTCTGCAACCAAGACACCAAGATATATTTAATCTTGCAAAATATTATCGAATAAATTTTGAATGAGCTGTCCTAAACAATTTGTATTTTAAATGTAACATCGTAAAATTTTAACAACGTCCTAATATTTTGTAGAACGTGTTTTTACAATCCAAGGAACCGTTCTACTCTTGCGATTTCTGGGCCAAATAATCATGGAGCACTTTAATGTATTTATTATTATTAATAACAAAGGATCAAAGAATTCTACAATAACATGAATAATCATTTGCCTTACAATTGAATTTTACCCATAGGCGATGCAAAGTATTTGGAGCCTCATATTAAGTCGTAAATCATAGAATTCATATAATTTTTAGCTTGAAATGAGCATGTCCCAAATTTTAGGAAGAATGTCATGTAATATTTACATCAGTCCTGCAGCACTATCCCTATTGGCGGATGTATTTGTCTGCTTAGTAATTGGTCAAAACAAAATCTTATGTCACAAATTCACAAGGAGCTGTCGTTTTCACAAGATTTAGATCTAGTTTCAATTGCAAGTTCTATTCTTTTTAATCTGTGACTGGCTCTTCGGTCGAAAAAAAAGTCTAAAGTGACAAATTCACAAGGAGTTGTCGTTTTCTTACGTTTTTGTCGAAGGTTTTCAGTGAAGTTTTCGTCTAAATCTTGATGATATAATTTCAGTTGCAAGTTCAATTCTTTTTAATCTTTAGATCTGACTCTGAAGAAAATATTTATATTTGTAGTGGTACACCATTGTTTTTGGGTCCATGTTATTGTAGTTGATTATTTGTAGAAACAATAACACTTACACACACACATTGTTGCATTCAAACATTTTATATGAATACGAAATTGTGTTTGTTGAAAATTTGAAAAATTTTAATTTAAAATTTTTGTTGTTGTTCATGCTAAATTGTTTACAATGGTTGGGTTTGTTGTTTGTTGTTGGTCGGTTGGTTGCTTCGTTTAGGTTGACTGAATGATTCCTTTTAAAGGCTTGGAATGGTTTGTTAAAGGAAAGTTTGGCTGGAGTCAGCAGACTGCCAGTAGAACATTGGTATGACAATGATGATAATAATAACGCTGTTGATGACGATGATGCTGCTGTTGCTGCTCATGATCTGGTTGACGATGGTGGACATTGAATAGTAGTTTTGAGCCTGTATTTGTATTTGTGTGAATATTGTCGTGTCTCTTGTTTGTTTCTACAGAAATTTCAAAATTCTCGCAATTTTATGTTCGTTAAACTTTTGTTGTTTGTTTTTATTTTGTGCACAAAATAAATTGAATTGTTAAACGTGCAATGTTTTTTTGAATGTTTAGAGTTGTCTTTTACCGCATATTTAAACAAATGATCAACAGATTTGGCTTTAAGCTCAAAGAAACATTTTCCTCGTTTCTTGTTACCAGCACCATCACAACAATAATAATAACAACAACAACAATAAAAATAACAAAACAATGCAGCAATGAGACAATAAACTCTGGCCATAACTTGCCAGACGCTCCGTGGATGGTTGGTTGTTGGCTGGCTTGTCTGACTTGTTCGTTTAAATACAATCATACATACAATATGACTACTACAACAACAACAACAACAACAGCGGCAGCAGTAGAAACAATTCCAATTTGACCGTCATCATTGTTCTCCTCATCAATTTCTGCATTAAAATGGTAAAATGTTTGTATTAAAGGTTTCAAAATTTTATTTGTCGTAGCGCCTGTATAAGTGAGTGAGAAAATTTGCTATTAAACCATCCATCCAACCGACCAGCCAGCCAGCCAGCCAGCCAACCATACATACACTCGGACAACACAGCGACCCACTGTATGGAACAAGAAAAATATTATTGCCTCAATGGTGAGCCAAGGCAGGACTATAAAGAGGAACGAAGCGAGCTGCAAACAAAAGGTGAATGTGAAGGATGACAAGTACAATTTATTATTGTCGCATTTCTCTCCAAACGTATGAATGACTGTATGTGTCTTCTTGGGTGTGTGAGTACATAGTTGTTGTTGTTCAAAAATGATTAGCAAAATGTATGCTTTTATGTAAATTTGTAGCAAGAATTTTGTCTCATTTGAATACCAACACACAGAGGCACAAACACACGCATCTGTACTGCATCTATCTACACATCCATCCCCATAAATAGTTGTACTTCATTCACTTGTCCTCAATTGTGATCGAAAACAAGTCATGATGTCTTAATCTATTTATTCTCTTCTTGTGCTGTTCATAAAAACGTTTCTTCCGCTTTCTGTAAGTGTGTGTGTGTGTGCGCTTAAGTGATTGTGAATGTTTGTGGTTTTTATCTACTACACACACATTCGCAGAGAAGCAGATCCTGTTCAATGCTGGTTTTTTTTTGTAGCTCATCTTTTTTATTGTTGTCTTGTTGTTGCTGTTACTACTTTTATTGCAATCATTAGTTTTGTTGCACTGGTCACTTAGACCAACAACTGCAACAACATCTAGCTATCTATCCATTGATTGTCATACAAATGCAAATTTCTTTTAAAGCTATACACACATATAAACGTCATTGTATCATTGTACCAAAACAACTAAGTGGTCTTTTGCAAAAATGAATTGATTCTGCTTTATTCTTCTTGTTTAATATTCTTAACAATATTTCTTGGGAATTGTTGTTCTTAACTGAAGCTATTGTAAAACTTATAACAAATTAATGCAAAAATGTCACATTATTTGGCAATCGACTTATTGAGTGCTGGTCATAAACCAGCTTACATCGATATACATACATGTACATGCTTACACACATACAATTCCAATTTCTGAACAATTCGTTTCAATTCATTTCATTTTTGTTTGAGGAAATATTTTGAGGTTTAATACAGCTTTACATAAGAACAGGGTAACCAAACATTTCTATTCAAATCGAAAACAACTAAATCGATAACCTTTTTAAAATATATTTTTTAAGTAAGACAAGGTTTGAAAGAATTAATTCAAAATTCAATTTTCAAAATAATTTTTTAATTACCACTTAAACAGATCTCCAAAAAAAGCGTTGGAGCTACATCATATCAGAAACATGGAGCATTCAAAAGATATCTAAATATTTATAATAACAAATATGTTGTTGTACGAGTATTGTAAAATTGTACTTCACATCGTAATCTGTTGGAAGCAGTCCTTGAACAGAACACTTTTATGTTTTTCATAAACAGTCTCTATTTGGTTAATAGTTAGAGAAAAAAATTAAGTAATAAAAATAAGTTAAAGACATCAAGCCAACAACGTTAGAGGAGCTCAAGAACAATATTAATCGCAAAATTGCCAAAGTTCCAATAAATATTATGTGCAAGAAAGAGTTTTGGGACATTATGAGTGGAAGGCCAATGTAAGCGGCATGCGGCCGCGGGCGGCAACAGTATTACCAATGAATAAAAGTTTTGTTTATTAACAAAATTATTCATACAAACATTTTTAAGTATCGCAATTTACTTAATCTGGCAATGCTGTGAGAAACGTTAGAGCGGCTAAGTAGAAATTTGTTAAAAATGAAAACAAAAATTAAAATCAATTTATTTGTTTGACATGCCGCGCACATTTGCCTACATACAAAAAGTATAAGCGGCAAAAAGAACAGCTGATTGCCGCCCACGGCCGCATGCCGCTTACATTGGCCTTCCACTATAACAAATATTACACATGTGGGATAAATTTCGGACCGACATTTGCTTGTTATGTTCTTGTAAACTTATTACAGCAATCTATATTTAAAGTTGCATTAAAGTTTTGATTTACTAATACTTGTTAACGGTTGCCCTGACCTTAAAATCCAACAACAATAGGATTTTCATAAAGACATAAGAACAAAGTGATAAAGAGGATTGAAAAATAAGATCTCTTCTTCGTTGCTTACTTAAAAATTTATTTAACATTTTATTATCGCTTTTGTTGCAGTTGCAAATACACGTAATGTATTTGATACAACTCTTTACTCTTGTTAGAGTTCAATGTCGTTTTGTTTGAAATTTATGGGTGTCATGGCACAATATAAATTGCACTCACAAATGGAGTTGTTACTTAAAACAGACAACAATAACAAAAGCAATAAACAGCAACAAAATATGTTTGTATGTATGTTTATTTAAGAATAAAAAGGTGTATTGATTGCATTCAAATAAATGTTAACAAATTTATTTTATTTCTTTTTTTTTCATTTCGTTTTTGGTAAAATGTTTCGGTTTCGTATTTGAATAGTTGCTTAAAGTTGCAATAGTTCTAGTTATTATTGGAGCAATTTAAAGAAGTTTTTTAGTTAATTATGTCGTACCTACTCGTACAAACAAACAAACATCTGTTGCATGTCAAATAATTCTAAAGGCTAAATTTAATGCATTTTATGTTTTGAATGAAATTATAAAACAATAAACGTATGCATGCATCTACATACTTTGTATATTAAAAGCGCACATGGCGCAAAGCTTCAATGCCACATGTGTACATTTAAATTATTTTGATTGACTTTAAATAATTAAATAATTTTAGTTTAAAGAGCATTACATCAAATCTGAGCTTTTATTAATATAAAACAATTACCTTTCTTTTATTTTCCGATTTAGTTTAGTTAATATGAGTTACATATTATTATTGCTTAGTTTTTATTGAAAAATTTATATATTTAAAGAAAATTAAAAAAAATAATTAGAAAATAATTAAGAAATCACATACATACAGTGGGTGGCCAAATTATTAGTTACACGCAAGTTTTTCTTATTAATTAAGATTCAACCGCTTTTAATACGTATATAAATCTGTTTCTTGTACCAGATGTTTTTGTATTTTAATTCTGGTAATGCTGTTAAATATTTTGTGCAGTGTCAACAATGATTGGTGGTAACATTAGAGTGCAGTTGTATATCATTCTGCTATGAAGTGTGAAATATGCAATTTTGAGGTTATACAAACAAAATCTTATAGAGGCATTGTTTAAAGTCTGGCATCACGATGAAGAACTAAAAAAATGTTCAAAAATGCATTCAGAGCATGCCAAAAAGGGTGCAAGCTGTAATTGATGCCAAAGGAGGTTCTACGAAATATTAAGATTTTTTTTCAAAAAATTTCTTTTCCTCAAATATATGTTTTTAAAACAAAAGAATTTATTTTTAATTGAAATAGAAACACTTAATTTACCTAAAAGAACAAATAAAATGATAAATTTTCACTATTTTAAAATATTATACGGCTTCAAACTAAACAATTTTGCATGTGTAACTAATAATTTGGCCACCCACTGTACATACATATGAAATTACATATGTAATTATTTATTATTATCAGCATTAGGTGACACCTCTCTCTCTCTCTCATTTTGTGCTAAAACCCCACATTAATAATCAGCGTTGTCAACTTTGAAATTTCAAAACGCACCAAAATGGAGAAAAAAAACGCGCCATTTGAAAAAAATCGCACCAAGTTTAGATTTTCTTTTTTATTTAAAATGTTTATTGAAATAATTTCACATAAAAAATACAATATTTTTCTATTATAAATATAACAATAAAACAGACTTCAAGTATTTTATAGAAAAAAATAAAACTTAACCAAAAATAAACAACCAATTTGTTTGTATTCCTTTTTACTAGATTAATTAATAGTAATTAATTTCTTCTATTTTTTAACTTTTTAAAAAGAGATCAACGATTAATAGTAATAATACTCACAATATGTTATTCGTAATTAATTGTTAAAAAAGTGCTAATTTCAGTACATATTTTTTAAATATTTTTGTTTTCTATTTTAAGTACTTCTAGTACTTCGTTGACCCTATTCAATAAAATTTTTTAAGGCTTCACTGGGACTCTAACCCTGATTGTTTGTCTACAGTTTAGTAGACCAATCAGGCTACATAAGAATTTTTATGTATTCCTTTATCATACATTCGTATTTAAAATACATTTAATGGGGTCCTTTTTCATCGTATTAATTTCATGATGAAACATTTAAAAAAAACTGCAATTAAAAAGTAGTAACAATGAAGATTTCAACACATTTTCGGAAAAATTAAAAAACGCACCGAAATTTAAAAAAATCAAAAATAAGTGCACCGCGCACCAACTAAGAAGTTTTTCACACCAAAAATTTAAAAAAGCACCAAAAATGGTGCGAAACACACCAAGTTGACAACGCTGTTAATAATCTATTAACATCTGAAAATATTTAAATTATCACTTTATTTGCAGCTGTGTGTTTCACTTGAAGTTTTTTCGTCATTCGTCTTGTTTTTATTCAATTTCATAAGAATGGAATTTCTTATTTCAACCTAATTCATCAAAAGGACACACAATCAACATAAGAATGACAGTTTAACATTTTGCAAGCAACTCGACATTAAAACATTTAAAATATTCACTCTGCTGCCTGCCACCACAGATTCTTCCTCTTCATTTTCTTTAAAGATGCAAAACAGTTTTGCTTGTTTCTCTTAAAGGAGGTATCTACAATATATAAAAAAAAACCAACAAACCCCTCAGAACTTATGACAAGTCTTTGTGGTTGGGTTTTTATTTTACTGTATTTCTTTACTGCTGTTTTTTTTTTTTGTTTGTTTGTATTTTTATGTTTTTAATTCACTACTTGAGTTGAATACACGTACATACATACTTACATATAAAAACAGAAAGAAACTCAAATATTCAAATGTTGCAAATGGTAGAAAAATTGACATTTTTTAACTAAAATTGAAAACAAACCAAGAAATGAATACAACACACACACACACACACACACATAACTAAACCAACAAACATGTCACTTAAAAGACACGTCAAACGCACCACGAAATGTACTTTTTAGTTGTTGTTTCTGTACCGTGAGCGAGTGAAACTTTAGATGAGTGCTTGGTTGGTTGGTTGGCTGGCTGGTTGTTTAGTTTCATTCAACTTCAACAGTTTCCTTTGCTGCTTTTCTTTTTCCTCATAACCATCGCCATCACCATCACCATCCTCTTCAACTCAGCTCCACTCAGTACATTCATCTAAAACTGAAATGCAAATTATATTGTTAAAAACCTTGCGTTATATCAACACATTCAACACGATCTTTGTTAAGATTGCATAAATTTATTAAAACCCACAACAACAAAAAACCAAGTGCAAAAAAAAAGAAAAAAAAAGTTGGGGAAAAAAATATGAAGAAAATAAAAACACTAAATCTGACTGACAACAATCGTGATTTGAAAATTTCTTCATTTGTTTTCAAAATGTTGTAAAAGAGAGAAATATTTTTGTATAAATATGATAAATTTTAATATGCATTTTTCAAATATATTTCAAAATATATTTTTATAAATGTAATACCAAGGTGTACTTTATTAAGGCGACCAGATTTTGGAAATGAAAAAAGATGACATTAAGAAAAATAGTAAAAAATTTATTTCAATTTAATCAATGTTTACATTTTTTTACATATTGTTACCATTTACTATTTTGAAAAGCGAAAGTTCAGTCAGTAAGAGTATGAACAGAACAAGCACGACACGACGTATGTGAAGTAAAATTTGTTTTATTTGTTAACCCTTTAACGCCTAAGTTGAATATTAAAAAAAAACCGGGTTTTTCCGTCTAGCTACTAAGACCGTCTACAGACTGTATTCCTTGTTTTTGTCCTGGAGCTTTCCAGGAGTATTTTTTTCTGAATTGGAACTTAACTGATTGGAACTGCCGTGCTTGTTCTGTTCATACTCTAAGCTCAATAAAAACAAATATTGATCATGCATTTAAAATTAAAGATGGCAAAAGATGACTAAGTATGAAAAAGATGACTGAAAGAGGACACACATTTTATAGATGACAGCGAGTTAAAATACATGATTGTCCTCCAAAATAGAGGACGTATGGTCACCTTAACTTTATCACAAACATTTAAATATGTATGTATTTATTAAAAAATATAATCCCAAATTGAGTATTTATCAATTTAGGATTCTACAAAGAAAAGTTCGAATATTTTAAACTTTTATTACAAACTTTTATTAAAAAATATATTTTATTAGTGGGGGGGTTTTTTTTGTGTAACTGATTTTTTTTTTACCGACATATTTGATATATTTGAAAATTTGAGTTTAATAAGAAGCAATTTTGGTAGCCATAACGGAATCATAATAAAAATAAAAGCATCGAACATTTTCTAACCTTCTGCCTTTTGCTGCATATTAAGAAAAAGCTTAACACGTTTTGAAAATTTATATTGACAAGATAGTACGTACCACTCCGCTATAACTTTCCTCTGACAATAGTCCAATTTGTTTAAATTGGACAATTTGGTGGTTCTTATAAGTCCCGATTTCTTCGATACCAATCCATTGTAGTTTTTGAATAATAACAAAGAGCTATATTGGGCCAACATGTCATTGAAGAGTGGTGACGTCTAGAGGCGTTTCTGCATAGTTGTAAAAGTGACGAAATGGGTACTTTTCAAACCACAATTTTTTTTTTAATTTGTAGTAAATAATGCTTAATTTAGATATTTAATTACACGATATTTTTCAAAACCAGATATTTACACTGATGTTGCATTTTTTGCTCGGCCATTGTCATAAATTTACCTTTTTACTTTTTAAGGATTTGATAATTTTGTAACTTGCCATTATTTTGTACTGTTTTAATAAATTTTAATAAAACAAATTCAGAGTATGAAGTTTATATTTTAAATCGAAAAAATATATTTAAAACTGTGGTAGTCACAAGTGTACGAGTACAGTGCTGTGCAAAATAATATACTTTTCTTTATTTCCTAAATATTTCCCATTATGAAAGATATTTCAATTTA
The DNA here is from genome assembly GCA_950370525.1 of Bellardia bayeri. NCBI lineage: Eukaryota > Metazoa > Arthropoda > Insecta > Diptera > Calliphoridae > Bellardia > Bellardia bayeri. Next base: position 132,854,232 of record OX493264.1, read on the forward strand.
TTTTTTATTTATTTAAGAATTGTACTAAATGATACACCAATCACAAATGTTTATGTTTTTTTATTACTTTATTTAACACAAAAATTAACAAAAAAAAACATTTTCCTATAATTCAAAATAAGAGACTTATTCAAGATTTCTTAAACAAATTACATTGTATACTAATATTAAATATTTTAATAATATGCCAGTTAATTCAATAACCTGAATGACCACCACTGTTGTTTAAAATGCACTGAACTCTTCTGGGCATTGATTTTTATTAATTTTTGGCATTTTTCTATAGAAATTGCCTCCCACTTCTTTCTAACTTATTCCCAAAGTTGATTTTTATTGCGGAATGTCTTCCCATCTAGGCCTCTCTTCAGTTCAACCCAAAGGTTCTCAATAGGATTGAGATCCGGTGACTGTGAAGGCCATTCTAAAACAGATACATTGTTAGCACTCAGCCAAGATTTAACTAATTTTGACGAGTGCTTAGGATCATTGTCCTGTTGAAAAGTCCATTCTGGTGGCATATTGTTCTCCGCATAGGGTAATAGCATAATATCTGTCAAAATATCACGATACATCTCTTTGTTCATTATTTCTGTGATCTGATAAAGAGGGCCAACACCATGTCAAGAAAATAAACCCCACACCATTATACTTGCTCCGCCGTGTTTTACAGTCTTTTTTGTATAGCAATCATCTAGTTCCTTTCACTTTGGTCTGCTAATATTTCTGCGACTATCTGAACCAAACAAATTGATTTTTGTCTCGTCGCTTCATAAAATGTTCTTAAAATCTGTTTTTAAATTTTGTGGCAAATTTCTTTCGAGCTGCTTTGTTTTTTTAGCTTAAAAATGGTACCTTACTGGCAATTCTACTTGGCAAACCTTTCTCTTAAAGTCTTCGTCGGACTGTTGAAGCAGTAATTATGTTGCCTATTTCTTCAGATTCCGTGGTAGCGGTTGTTTTGCGGGGTCTACCACAGGTTTCTTTTGAAGGCTTTCACTTGATGGCGTTTCTGACGAAATGATGAGATCTTCTAAGCAATACCGCAATAAAATAAAGTGTTTTTTCTTGGTCACGTAATTTTTTCACTATTCGCCTTTCTTCACGAGTGCAATATATATTACGACTAGGGATGCCAAACGGGACTGGTTTTTCAAATCCCTGGATTCGGGATTTCATAAATAAATTCCGGGATACCGAAATCGGGATTTTCGGGATTTTTGTTTCATATTAAAAAAAATTACAATATTAATATAAAAACTATGTATTTATTTAATTCATAAATTTAAATAAAAATATAACAAAAAAATTAGTTCATTGAATAAAAAGTAATAAAGAAACGAAAAAGTAACATATATTTAATATTAATTTGTTAATTTATTTAATTTTTTAAAAGTTTATAAACCTTTAATAATTTTAAAAACAAAATTACATTACATCGTTTTTTACACTGTACATACATATATGTATAAATTATTAGGTTGACAAAAATTATATGTCATTTGGCTTTTAATTTCTATATTCATAAATTGAAAAATAATAGAATATTAATGATCGTTCTTTAAAAAGCTTCTTAAAAATATTAAGGCATCTAAAGTGTCACAATCAACGCTTGTGGGCAAAATTATTAGCAAATTGTTGTATGCTGATTGCAAAAACAGTCCTCTCTCACCCCCGGAAATGAATAATTCAATTTCTTTTTCAATGTTTGATTCCATACCATTACGGACGTTATTAGGTGTTTTGTTTGGACTTTTGCACTTTTCAATTACATTATTTAATTTTTTATGATTGAAATATTAGAATCATCATTTGTTTCCTCAATCATTGTTAAATCCGAATCAGAATCATTTGAAGGTGAGCCACAGATCTTTCATTTCCTTTAAAATGAGCAATCAACGATTTTAACTCATTTCTAATAACAAACATTTCCAAGTTGTTATCAAATTCTGATTTCAATTTTGGGTTTTTCAAACAATTCAAGAGTGTTGAGTACATCGTTCTTCTTTCTTGGATTCTTTTAAGAAGAGCTTTCAGCAGTTCATCACTTAAAATTTGCAATCACTTTTCGATACCTCTTTTAGCATAAATGAAAGTGCAGCATTGGCTTTACAGAGATTCATATCACTGCGACAAAGGCCTTCAACTGTTACTTTAATCGGATTTAAAATTACAACTATTTGTTTAAGTAAAGCAAATTCATCATCTGTTATCTGTTGAGTTTTTAAATCAATTAAAGCTTTTTTATTGGAATTTCCAGTTCCAAAAGCCATTGACACATATCAAATAATGTGTTCCAGCGGGTTTGGCAATCCAAAATTAATTTTAATCGCAAAAATATTTATTTATTGAATAGCAACCATTCTGTTCACATTAATTTATGTTAAGTGTAGATGTTTAGTATTTGTGTATGCCAAAAAAGCAAGTGAAAACAATTGTCTGGATCTTTTACACAAATAAAAATCCTCGGGATTTTCGGGTTTGGAATCCCTAATTACGACCCATCTTTTCGTAAAAATAATATTATTTTATATTTTTTTAACAATAATATTTCATTTACCTTACATTTAATTATTTTCAGAAAATTTATCCAAATTATCAGGAAAATTAAAACAAAAAATATTTTCTTTTAAAATAGGTCTATTATTTTGCACAACAGTTTATTTTGACTTTTCTTACTCAAGTTATTTACTCAAGTTATTTAATAAAATACATTTTAGACAAGTAAGACTTCCAAGCCTGACACAGAAAAAAATCATGTTTTTTTTCAATTAAACCTTTAATTGATTTTAAAATAATTTTCAATTAAAATTTTAATTGATTCACTTACTTTTTCTGATATTTTCAATTAAATATCAAAATTTTTTTTAATTGATACTATCATTTTGTTTACAGGTCCGAATTCAATTAAATGTTTAATTGATTCCACAAATATTTTAATTGAAACTCATTTTTATTTTTTTCTGTGTATAATACCCTATATCCAGGGTATTATGTATATGGTCAGGCTTGTATAAAAACAGTTTTCAAGAAATGGGCGATATATGAAAGCTATGACCTATTATAGCCCAATCATACAAAAATTTTGTGGTATGACTTCTGAGCATATCATTATTGTTTGTGTTCGATTTTATCTTGATAAAATCATTTTTAAAAGATTTATCCATGTTAAAGGGATTTTTGAAATAGTTCTTATGTATATGAGAGCTATGAGTAATTATGTACCGATTGTCATAAAATTGGGTTGAATGATTTCTGTATATAGAGAACATATTTGTGTTAAATATTACTTGGATACCAACATTTTTAAGAGACTTCAGGACTTTAAAGTAATTTTTGAAAGTGTTCCTTATATGGGACCGAGCTGCACAAAATTTTAACATAACATAAATCAAACATTTATGAACGATAAACCCTATTTCGGGTTGTATGGGGGCCAATTTCAACCAATTTCAATCGCAATCGTTCTTGTTCCAAAAAAATATTATGTTCCAAATTTGATCAAATATCTGATCAAAATTACGACCTGTACTTTGCGCGCAAACTTTACATGGACAGCCAGCCAGCCAGTCAAACGGACAGACGGACATTGTTAAATCCAATCAGAAAGTAATTCTGAGTTGATCGGCATACTTTAAGGTGGGTGTTAGACTAATTTTTACGGGCGTTACAAACATCAACACAAATCCAACGTGCAGTGTAGGGTATAAATAGAAAACTTGTAAAATTTCTATGTTAAATTCATGGATCACACATGGCAAATATTTACTAAATTTAGCGGTAACCACTATTTTTAGCTTAAATTTGTTGTGAAATATTTATGGATTCTTTAAGTAACGTTTGCACAAACATCTTTCCGAATGGCATTGAGTTTTTTTTTCAAGGATATTTGTCTATCCCTTTAACTAGTTAATCCTTCTTATACGAGTACATATGTATGTATGTACATATTTACTGTAATATTCAGCACTTGTCATAAACTAAAAAAAAAACAGAAAAAAAAACAGAAAATCTAATTAAACCACCGCAGGCTTTTATTTAATAGCAATAAATAAATCAAATAAATAAATTCATTCATTGTGTTAAGTAAAGTAGCAACGCGTGTCCTAACAAACAAATACAAAAGTTCTCATAATTGTTGCCACCAAACACATTTTAAATCGTAACAAATCAAACAACATTTAACCCCTCAAGTAAAAAGGTACAAATTCAATTTGATTTCATGTTAAAATGTAAATGATATCTACGTACAGAGACTGAAACTCATACAATGCGAGGGATTAGTTGCCAAAGTTTCCCAGCATCATCATCAGCATCATCATCATCCTCCTCAGCACTGACAACAAAACAAGCAATTACAAAAATATACAATATTTCTGTTTTTTTTTTGTCTCTATTGTATTCGGAAAATCGAAAAAAGCTGAGAAAAAACAAGTACTAATCTGCTTAAAACCAACAACCAATCCATCTAAACATTCATCTTTTTGATGTTTGAAGTTGTACTTTGGCATTGTGCGCATGCCTTTTTGAAAAAACATCAAATAATCGGATTAGAACTGTTCACAAAGTATTGACTTTCTCAGGCCATTTAGGACAAACACCAGCCAAAAAAAAAAAAAATCATATTTTCTATCAGTCTGTGTGTGTGTGTTTATTTTTTTTTTTTTTGTTCAAGAATCAAGTTGAGGGTAGATTACAGTTCGTACCAATTGCTCCGACTTGACATCCTTCTATGTTTTTTGAATCTCTATTTAAGTCAGTAGCAACAAAAATCAGCCCTTAAAATCCTTCAGCCTTGATACTGGATATAATTATTATAGCTCTGATGGTGATTATGAGATTTTGTACCAACGTTTATTTATTTATTTATTTGTTTACCTTTATTTGTTTATATGAGTCAGTTTTTTCGCCTGTAATTCGCTTTTTATGTGTAAAAAGAAAATTACATGATTAGCACTTGTATGTGTGTGTGTGTGTTAAAGATTCATTTATCTAAATTAAAGAAAAACTACCCAGCAAGCCATATGAGTCCGAAAAGAGACTTTTCTGAGCGTTAACGCTCTTTATGAGCCCAAAAAACAATCATAATTGCTCCGAAAACCTTCAGAAAAGAGGGTCATTACATTCGAAAATGGTCCGCCAGAAAAAGCTCTTAGATAATGTCAGAAAAGAGTCTTTCATGAGGGTTTTTTTTGGGCTCTAAAAGAGCTCTTAGATAATGTCAGAAAAGAGTCTTTGATGAGTTTTTTTTTTGGTCTCTGTTTAATTTTGTCTTTATCATTCTTGTGTGGTACAGCTGTTTTTTTTTTTTTTTGTTCAAAGCACAAATAACAGGGCAACAACTCTTTGGTACACACATAATTAAGTGGAATTCTGAGTCATACTGCGTGCCGACTCAGGACAGTAATAAGCAAATTTTTCTTTCGCTCCAAAAATGCTCTTTTGTTCGACTCTTTTCTGACTCCTTTTTCGGAGCGCTCTTAGAATGGTATGCTGGGTATGTACATACATGCGTTTATGTATATTTATGGCAGTTTTGTATTGTGGGAAACGTAAACACGGCAAAATATACAAACATACTCGTATTAATATTCATTCATTAATGATCTAATAACAATTTTTTTTCCGCATTTAGCTGGCGTTGATGGGCGTTTTTTACAAGTAAAATACAAACAAATTCATGATGGTGCAAGTTGATGATGTTGATCATATGTTTGCTGTTGCATGCATACGCCTTTTGAAACTTAATTAAATATCTGACATGCACACTAAACTGTTTGTCATTTAGGGCAAATAAGAGATGAGAATAAATATGTTGAAATCAGAAAACTAATTTGTTGCTTAATACGGGCACTGTGGGCAAGGTGGATAATTGGAAATAAAAAAAATTGTATTTAGAATATTCCCACTGATTTTTTAACGGAATTGTTTTATCATTGTTAATAACATTCTGTTGCTGCTACAAAATAACATTTTTAAACAAGCTGCCCAAATTAAATAAAATCTGAGAACAATTTTAAAAATATTTTGTAATTAAATTCTAAATTTTTTGAATAATTTTGGTTAATTGGTCTATAGTTTTAGAAAACCAAATATATGACTATGTTGACTTATTGTGAATAAATACCATGTTCACATTTATAAAATTCATTTTAGCCTTTATATGAATTTTAATTTGAAAGATTTTCTCTTTATGATTTATTAAGGAAATTTTTATATGAAAATAAAACCAACAAGAGTATATGCGATTAGAAGACTTTAAGCATTTAAAAAAAAATCTAATTTAATAAATTTGATTAATATGCAAATACTAATAAATGATACTGTTAAGTTTCAATAAAACAAGTTCAGAATAATATGTTGGTATGATTAAAATCGAGAGACGAAGGTCAAAGAAACCAAGATTTTTCTGCTGACAAATATCTCATTAGTTTTAAAGATAAAATATTATTAATAATTAATGCCTTCAAAACACTTTCAGATTAATAATTTGAAAATTTTATTAGGAAAAATAAAAATCACATCTTTGATGTACTTTGGGGTCACAAAAGGACAAATGTATTAAAACGCTTAAAAATACTGTTTTCAAAATGAAAATTTTAAAATTTTATTGGGAATATTCAAAAATAAAATTTTTCCCAAAATGCATTAAAGTAGATATTAAATTACTTTTTGTAGGTTCTATAGCTTAATTTTATTAAAATAATTTCAATACATTTAATTCAATACAGTAAAAAATAGCAATAATAAATTAAATTGTTTTAATACAGAATAAGGTAAGAGATAGAAACAGAGCGAAAAAGACCACCCATCTCCTCCAATAAAAACTTGCGATTTTATCAGACGTATAAAAAATACACAAACACAAACTCATCCTCCATACATTCTCACTTAAAAACATTAAACAAAAACTTGATGATCAAATAAAATAATAATAAAAATGAAAGCAACAACAATAACAACAACATCAACGCCAAATAAAGAAAGAAAAAAAAATAACAAAAACAAAATCATAGAAGATTTACATTAATTTGCAATTATTCATGCTGTGCTTTATTGGTGCAAAACAAACACATTCTTTTATATTTTTTCTTGTTCTTGTTGCTGCTGCTATTCTCCTCCTCCTCCTCCACCACCCCACTTCCTAACCATTTTCATAAACATACAAACATTCCACTAACACAGGCCCCCCCATCAAAAACAGCAACCAAAGAGATTTATGAACAATTTTCATTGGGTGGTTGTAATAAAGTCTAATAAAAATTTTCAAATAAAAACGATATTCAGACTTTTTTTATACAAAAAACAAAAAAAAACAGTGCAGAAAGAAATAAAAATAACCGAGAAAAACAGCTAAAGATGAACCATAAAAAATAAGAGGAAATACAGCAAGCAACAACTTCGAAGTAGTGGATATAATGATAATGATAAAAGCGTTTTATGAATATTTTCTTTTGTATAAAAATTCATAAAGATTACTTGAGAAAATTTCTTTATTAATTTTACTATGTATGTATGTATGTATTATGGCATCTGTTAATGTACGACTGAGTAAATGTGTTAACACACAGGCGTAGAAGAATATTGGGGAAGAATCAGAAATGTTTAAATATATTAAATGTGAATATTTGTATTTCCCGATTACTTGACAAACTATTTTGAACGTAAAATAAGTACCTATGAGTAAAATTTAACAGACACTAAACAAAATGCAAAGAATTATCTTTTAAATAAATTATGAGTATTTTGCTTTAATTGACCCTGAAGCATACGAGTAAACATACGATTAATAAAATACATATAAAACAGATATAAGAGAGTCAAAATCTAAAAAAATCGGCAGAGTAAATGGAAATTAAAAAAAATAATTCATGCTTAAATTAAAAATTTTACTGTAATTATACCCTACACCACCATAGTGGGGAGAGTGCCTGATATTTGTAATGCCCAGAAATATTGGTCCAACACCCTTAAAGTATACCTATCGACTCAGAATCACTTCCTTAGTCGATTGAACTGTCCGTCTGTTTGACTGGTTGTCCATGTGAAGCTTGTGTACAAAGTACAGGTCGCAATTTTCTTTAAAGAGAATTAACACTATGTCAATTAAAATGCCTATATATTCTTGCGTTACTTTCTTTGGAAAGGGGACAGTTGAAGAAGTAAAGGTGGTGAAAGAAGAAAGCTTTTTATATCACAACTCTGCAATGGCGCATTATGTTTGTTTTTAGTGCAGTATTGCAGCGCCTCTGGTGGTGAGTAGGCGCATTTATGTTAAAGCTTGATTCTGTAGCCTTTATTTAATTATTTTACTTCGGTGGCGTTTGAATGCTGTGATAAATATTAGTTATGATGGATAGAAAAGAAAACTAATAATTATCAGAAACTGATGTTGTTTGAGTGGCAGCGTCTGGTAATCGAACCCGGGCTACAAATATCAACTCATGCTTAATGATCAAATGCGCTAAGCAATTAAGCTGCAGCATCCTGGCCCAAATACGGTTGGGATTATAACGTCCTCCCGAATTAGGGGGTAAGCGGTCATAAATATTTGTTCCAAACATGAAGCATGTGAAAATCGGTCCATAGTTGACCAAAGCTCCACTTCCGAAAATCTTTTAATAATGTTGGTATCCAAAAAATATTCGATTGACCTGTAATTAATCAAAGCTCCCATATAACGCCCCCTTCGAAAATCACTTCAATATGTATAAATCAGCGAAATATAATTTAACAAAAAAAATATTTCTATGCAGAGAAGACATGCGACTAAATTTTTGAAAGATCGGTCCATAATTTCTGAAAAAGAGTTTTTAAACATATACTGGGTGTAGGGTATTATAAAAATCCGGCAACACTACAGAAGCTTTTTTTAAAACCTGGAGGTTTTTCAATGATTTAATTTTTAAACATTCTTTCAAACAATTTTGTCCGTATGGAATATACACTCGTATGTATGTACGAGTGCTGAGCAATTGAAAATTAATACAGGACAATATGTCGAATACAATGTTTCTATAATGATGATGAAACATACAAATGAATAGCGCTATAAACCAGGAATGTCGACCCAAAACATAAAAAAATCAAAATTTAGTTACATATTAACGTAAAAAATTACTGCAGAAGAGTTATTAGACTACATCATTCTTTAGTAAAGTTCTTGCCCAATTTAGATCCGCTTCATTATTCAAAATTGGTCCTTTTCTTCTTGTAGCTTTTTCTTAGTAATAATAAAATCAATTAATCGTTTTTTATACCCTACACCACCTTAAAGTATACCGATCGACTCAGAATCACTTTCTGAGTCGATTTAACGATGTCCGTCCGTCTGGCTGGCTGGCTATCCATGTAAAGCTTGTGCGCAGAGTACTGGTCGGAATTTTGGAGATATTTCAATAAAATTTGGTACGTAATAGTTTTTCGGCCCAAGTATAGATGGGATTGAAACTGTTGGAAATCGGTTCATTATTTCACCTGACCCTCATGCAAATGTCCTCCCGAAATAGGAGTTTAAAGATTATAAACGTTTGAATTATGCAAGTATCAAAATAAATTTCACCACAAACGAGAAGTAACTGAAGCTAAATCACATCTATAAATTTTGTGAAGACCATAGCTCCCTTATAAGCCACACTTCCGAAAATCACTTTAAAGAGCCTAAAACCTCAGTTAGACGTAAAAATGTAAGGAAATTCTATTTCTTACATATTCATACATTACGGTGTTGCGTTACTTTACATCTCCATAACCATTTGCATTACTTTACGCATAACAATATCCATCAGCTGTTTCTTACTGTTGCAGTTACATTCCGGTACAGTCGGCTAACTGAGGCTTAACTCTCTTAAAAATGTCGGTACATATATAAATAATATTGCACAAAAATATGCTTTGAATTTTGTAAAGATCGGTCCATAATTCATCATAGCTACCATATAAGACCCACCTCCGAAAATCACTTTAACAACAATAAATCTCTAAAAAATGTTGGTATCCAAATAAAATTCAACAAAAATAAGTTTAATATGTATATACATAAATGATTACACCTAATTTTATAATGGTCGGTCCATAATTAGTCAAAACTCCCATATAGAACCCTCTCCGTAATTCACTTTTACCTCCATAAATCTTTTAAAAGTATTTATATCGAGATAAAGTTTAACACATATAATATTTATATGTACAGACATTATGACACTAAATTTTGGTCCAAAATAGGTGATATCTCCCATATAACGCCCATTTCGGAAAACCCGTTTTATACATGTACTGGGTGTAGGCTATTATATGGTCGGGCTTGACCGACTATACTTTCTTACTGGTTTTTTTGTTACATATGAACGAACGATTCTTTTTTTCAAAAGACTGCAAATAATTATATTTAAATCGTAAAATAAAATATGAAAAAACAATAAATGAAGATTTAGAGCATGATTTAAGATTCTGAAAATTCGAATATGGAACTTTTCGTTAATTAGTCATTATTTCTCTCTATATTAGTTTTCTGTTCTCGGCATTTAATCAATTCAAAACTTAACCCACCTGCAATTAAGGCAATAAACAAAAATCAAACAAAATAAATAATTTACCATAAATATTCCCAAATATTTGTCTATCCCCGATTACTACACTGAAGCCAACAACAATAACAACAACAACAACAACTCAACTGAGCCGTTTATTATTCAAATATTTGTAATTTGAATAAATCCATTAGCAATGAAGCCTCTTCCGACAACCAGCAGTTTGTGGCAACGGCAGCTGTACAATGATGTACAACATGAAACTCCTCTCAACAATTTCAGTCTTCTTTCCATATTTTCACATTTTTCCAATCGACTTTCAAATATTTGTGTAGGTGCTTCTGCAATTTAGATTTAAAACTCGGTATTAATACCTGTTTAAATATTAGAAACTTCTTCTTGACTTTAGATCAAATCACATTTTGTCAGCAATGTGGTGGTGGCGGTGAAAAAAAAAAACTGTTTTGTTTGGCTGGCTGTCTAAACATTATCAGTTCTGCATGGATGATGCGGATCTTTGTGGTTTTAATGAATACACATCACTGTGGTACATATTATTTTCTTCTAATAAGTTTACAAAGATTTTAGGCAAACAACACATTAGCATTAACATTAACAAGGTATTAACTATAAGTGAGTCAGTATTCAATACACAATACAAGCTCAAAGCAAACAAATACCAGAACAAACAACTATAAAATAGAAATTAATAAAAAAAAAGATGACTTGGCCCGACTTTAATTATTAATATGTATAAGAGTTGAAAAAGAAACCGTCGTTTGTTTAGAATTATTTTATTTCAAAAGGTATTGAATATTGAAATGTGTTGGGTTTTGTTTCTTTGTAGGAAGTGTCTACATAAAATTTCAAATTTAATCCTTTTAAAAAACATCGACTTATTTGACCATTAAATACCCCTCAACTCTTTTTTGTTACAAAACGATTTTTTCCGCACTAACAACGAACATAAAGAAAAACTCATTTCCGTTTTGCAATGTTGTAAAAAAAATTTAAATTAAACCGGAAATGTCATTTTCGTGTTTATTTTTTAATTTGAAATTTAAAATTTTTTTTTTTTACCAAAAAAAAAAAACAACAAACAGAAATGGGAAAATAAATTATTCCAAAGTGTTAACAATACGATTATGATTATAAAAATTCTATGACATGTCAATTGATTACAATCATCTCCAGCCTCCTCATCAGCAGCCGTGGCCGAGGGAGAGAGAGAAAGAGAGAGAAGCTACAAGAAAGAATTCCTTTGGCCACGTGACACACGTCACAGGAACGTCGTTTATTTTGCTGGTTTTCGGTTAATATTTTGTTCGTTTTTCGCTTATGTTCCCTTGCCAGCAAGTTGATGATCATTCATCAAGATAAATGTCATTGCGACATTGTATCACAATTGTTTGACAACGTAAACGGCGTCACTGTTGCCAAAACTTATTAGAGAACGAGACACCAACCATAACACCCAGTTATTGTTCTTCTCTGTATAATCGTGGTGGTTGCAACTTGCAACATTAAGCAGTTAAATAGAACTTACTACAGAGTTTGTGCTACCGGCTTAAGCCTCTTATAAAAGTTAAGAATGCCCATTAATTGAACACGAGTCATACAAGCACACATTGTGCAGTTGGGATTGTCCTTTTTTTTGGTATGTATTTATTTTCTTTAAATCTCAATGTATTTATTTCAAATGACTTTATAAATGACATTTATTGTTTGCATTTAGAAATGATTATTTAGTAAAATTCTTTAGCAATAACTGATTGATCTTTTGTTTGAGTTTTTACTTTTTTGTTTAGCAATTCCAAAATCTGGGAAAAAGTGTTTAGTTCTGTTCATGGAAGTTGTGAATTTAGCAAATTGAAATTGATTTAGATATAAATAATTTAAAACTTTTCAGTCGAGTGTGTGTGTGTGTGTGTGTGTGTGTATGTAAAATTATATTTTATAAGAGCTAGCACAAACTCTGTAGTAAATTCTATTAAACTGCTGAATGTTTCAGCCACTCATTGAAACTGCGACAACCAACACGGTTATACAGAGAAGAAAAATAACATGTTGTTAGCAACACAATTCTTTAACAACTTTTGTATCTAGCTTCATTATTCTTCAGCTACATGTTACTAGCAGCATATTTCTAGCAGAATCTTTCATTATCAATATGTTTTCTAGTATAGCCTAGTACTCTGTTCAAAATTTCAAGTGGAATGCTGTCAAAATACATGTTAAAAAAATTCACATGAAATTTTCATGAAACAATGTTGCAGAAGTAGTACTCTGTTTATTTTGTAAAAAACATGTGAAATGTATCTGGCAACATTATTTTTCACAGCTTTTTAATCAAAGTAGCAATTGTTTCACGTGGAATTTTCATCCAAAAGCTCTTCTGTCGCAACAACATTATCTATTACTTGTTGTGCTGCTGCACAAGCGGCCAGTAATATTTGTTTATTCATTTTTATTTAAAGATTTCGATCCAACACAGATTTTTTAATATTTTAAAAGCAAAACATATGTGTTTTGTTTACAAAAGTACATTAGCTACACGTCAAATTTTCCGTATGAAAAAATTAATGTTGCTCAACATTTTTCCCAAATTTGATCAGAGTACTAGGCTTTACACTAGTCTCTGGCAACATGTTGGTGGCAACGATAATCTTTAGAAATATGTTTTTAGCAATATTATATTGCAATAACATACTGCTGAACATTAGTCTCTAGTAACGTTGTTCTTTAGCAATTTGTTGCTAGCAATCGTTATACTACTATTCGTCACTATTCTTCAGTAACTTGTAAGTTAGCAATATTATTCTTCTGCAACATGTTGTTAGTAACATTATTCTTTAGCAACATGGTTATTTATATTAAACAAATTTAAACTTAAAAAGTAAATCATTAGACCGTATATATGCAGAATATTTGTAAAAAGTATATTGACATCATTATTATTTGAGATTCATTTCATATTTATGTGAATTTCTATACATATACATACACACACGATTGTTCAATATCATAAGAAAGCGGAAATATCACATATTGTAGGTGTAAATACGGCAAATAACAATGACAAAAACAAAGTCATACACAATTTTTACATCATCGTCATTGAATGTTTGTGTTGCTGTGGTTTTATTTGAACATAACAACATGTTGTAACAGCAATCATGTAAGTATTTAAATATGTAGTTTATTTATTGTTCGTTGTTTGACGTACTCGTACATATTTGTAGAGAAAAAAAATATTGTGCACATAGGAGGTCTGATCAAAAAATAACCGTTATTTTCAATTTTTTTTTTCAAAAAGTATTTAATTATTCATCAATAACTATCTTGTCCCCTTCAAAGTAATCCCCCTGCAGATATAATACACTTATGCCAGCGTTTTTTCCAATCCTCGAAACACTTCTGAAACACGCTTTTTGGTATCGCCAACAGCTCTTGTTGCGATTTTTCCTTTATCTCCTCAATCGTAGCAAAACACTTTCCTTTCATCGGTGTCTGCAGTTTTGGGAAGAGGAAAAAGTCAGTGGGGGCCAAGTCCGATGAATACGGTGATTGAGGCATGATAACGAATTTGTTTTTTTTCCAAAAACTCACGCACAAACATCGCTGTGTGAGCTGGTGCGTTATCATGGTGCAAAATCCAATTTTCACAATTCTGTGCGTTTCTGACGAATTTTTTCGCGCAAACGGCGCATAACTTCAAGGTAGTATTCCTTATTGACCGTACGACCTTGTGGCAAGAATTCATGATGCACCACGCCATTGCAGTCGAAGAAAACAGTGAGCAAAACCTTCACATTTGACCGAACTTGATGTGCTTTTTTCAGTCATGGCTCTTCTAGACGTTTCCATTGGGATGATTGGACTTTGGTTTCAATGTCATAGCCATGCACCCATGATTCGTCATCAGTTATGACCTTTTTGAGAAAATCTGGATCGTCGTTGACGATGTTCAACATCTCCTGAGCGATGTCCATGCGACTTTTTTTTTGCTCAAAATTTAGCAATTTTAGACAATCTTCGCGGACGCACGTTTAATGCCTAAATTGCTTGCGAAAATCAAACATACGTAACTCATGAAATTTTAAAATAACAGTTATTTTTGAGCAGACCTCGTACATACATATGTACATAAATATGAAAATATGAAAATATTTTCAATACTCGTATCTAATAAATAATTCGTATGCTAGTTTTCCGCTGCAATCGCAAAATGATTTGTTTATTCAATGACAAAAGTTTGTTGTTTCGAATTGTTGTTTGTTGTTGTGATTGCTTCTGTTGTTGTCATATTTCGCATGATGATGCTATTGACAACTGAATACACTGAATATAAAGCCCAGCAACCAATTTGCTTAGTTAATAAATTATAAAAATTATAAAACAAATTTAAAATTTTTTATAAACATTTTCTTCAGATGCATTTCGAGTAGATATGATTTTTGGAATTTTCTATTTTCTAAATAATTTTGTTTGTTATACTATTGAAAACTTTGACTGGGTTTTTAGTGTTTAATGCAAATTCCAATAGAAGACATAACTATGTATATTGACATGATTTTGTAAAGTTTTGATTTATTCAAATGTCATGATTTGTACAACAATGTAATCGTCTATGAAACAATAAAACTATGGGACAGCAAAAGTTTTATAACAACAATACACACTCATATTTGCTAGTGAAATACTTTGATTTTTAATGTTAAATCCTTAAAAATTGAAATTTAATCGTAACTAGTCGTTCGAATGTACTGGTGTATTTGCATTCAATTTATATGCAAATTTTTGTTAAATGAGAAAATCGAAAAGTCTAAAAATAAAACATTTTTATTTCCAAAATCTGTATTTAATCGATCTTAGGGGAATTATTTTATAACAATTTTATTTTATAATTTCATTTCAAGTTATCGCCAAATTAACATCGTTAAAATCCTAGAAAAATACGTTTGGCCATAAACTTGTTAGCATGAACAAAATGTGATTTGCATATGTATGTTTGTATCCATTCGTATTCATGCCAATCGTACTCATAGTTCCGCATGTATTCTTTTCGATATTTGAAATTTAATTTTTATATTTGTATCTTTCATCTAAATGTCTCAATTTGATTGTGCAACAAAACAGTTGCCAATCAAAATTCTTGATATTAAGAGAAATTCTCAAACATGTTTGCATATTGTGGAGGAAATTTCACACTTTGGCGTATTTCGAAATGTTTATTTTTTATGCAAATTCAATTTTCAATTTCATTGAATAAAGCTGAAAAGCAGGAGAGAGGGGGGTATAGCCAGCTACAAAAAGGAATCTCACGTAGAATCGCGTTTTTACTGCCAACGTTTTTCTTGTTGTTTGCTTTCGAAGAAGAAAAGAATTTAAACATTTATTTAAATGACATTTTATGTGTTTCGTACATCAGAATATAAACTCAACACATCACATGACTTTAATATATCCTTTGGGTATAATACTACACATGCATTTTCTATCTCTTGCTTTCTCTCTCTCTCGCTCTCTCTGTCACACAAATGCATAGATATGCTTTTGTATTCTCATATATAGGCCCTGCAGTTTTAAAGGCAGCAATTGTCAGATTTTCATAAGACAGACATAAAACAGGTTGTTTTGTTACTAAACCTAATACTATTTATTGTTGCCTTATCTTAAGAAACTGTATCAGCTTTCAGCAATAAAACCGTTTGTCTCAGTCTCATTACACATAACCAGTTCCATGAAATGCAGGGTACTTAAATTTAAAT
Source organism: Bellardia bayeri (assembly GCA_950370525.1). NCBI lineage: Eukaryota > Metazoa > Arthropoda > Insecta > Diptera > Calliphoridae > Bellardia > Bellardia bayeri. The sequence continues at coordinate 132,870,529 of OX493264.1, forward strand.
ATTTACTATTGTACAGGGAAGCAAAATGAACGCTACAAATTGTACTAACTGAAACGTATTATTTTTGTACTAAAAAGTACATTAATTCTATATATATTTTCTTATAAGGATTTGTGAGTCTAGAGTTTCCGGAATTGTTTTTGATCTGTTACATATGGACTTTGTTACTCTACATATCACAGATATATATAGTGGTATATCTTCACTTTGTTTTAATTAACCCCATCGAAAAATAAGGATACCAATACATATTACTAAAAAATTTCTATATCTTACTTACGATCGGGTTAAATGTGTGAAGCCACTTTGACACATTCTACTATGTAGCAGCACTGGCCGTGTCGTATCTGGTCTTATCTGTGGTACATATGCTGGGTCCTAATTTACATGAAGCAATTTTTATTTTTTCCTTGAAATTTCTTCGGTGTTCACACAGCACAATACAATTGCTTGAATCACTCGTATTTTTATTTGAGAGTATACACACATTTGTATACACATTCTTATGTATGTAATAGAAATAAGAAGGTAACACGAATTGCTCGTACAAGCAAGTCTGTACTCGTCTTGTCTTCCCTTAACCTTGCTGTTGAAAAAATAATCAGCTCAGCTTAATGAATTGCTTCTTGTAAATTGGAAAGGCAGCAGGGCTTTAAGCAAACATTTGTTGTTATTTCGTTAACGATCATTTAAATGTTAATGAAGTTTGCACTAATTAAAAATAAGCTGACAAAAGTGCAATTATTGAAAACCAAAAATTTATATTTTCATAATTTATAATTATTAAAAAAAATAAAACGGTAATAGTAATTACAGTCATTTCGGTAACGTTAACGGTAGTCGTGCACAAAGTGCATTTTAGGGGTAAACTTGCTTTTTTATACAAAATTTATTAGAATTTTACATAATATCCGATCTCAGATCCATTACACGATTAGTGCATATAAATAAAAGTAGTGCATAAGTTTGTAATTCCTAATGTCGGTAGAAATAGAACCGAATAATACAACATAAAGTTTTTGATGAACTTGTTTAATGGTGTACCATTGTACTGTCAATTGTACTAAAACGCTGTACAAATGTAGCATCTCTTCCATCCCTACTGTGTAGTACGACGGGGAAAAAAACAACAACAACATTTTGATCATTGTATTTATTTTAAATGGTTTACGAGCCAATCTGAAATTGTATTTTAAATTAAAATATTTTTCATTCTTTTTTTATTTGAAAAAAAAAAAAAAAATAATATAAACAGAAAAATACTTGTACAAATGCAAGTACAGTTTATTTATTTTTTTGTTTGTTTTGTTTTCCCAACATTTTATTATGCACAAAATAAACTTGAACATTTTATTTTTGGTTTGTTTCTTTCATTGTCAGTTAGTTAGTCAGTCATTCCAACTCTCAGTTAGTTAGTGAGTCAGTTAGTTATTTATTAAAGAAGGAAGGGAGAAACAAACACCAAGTATCCCTGATCGAAAGTTTGACATTACATACGACTGTATTGGATTCGATTGGGCTGGATTCGATTGGATTGCATACGGTGATGGCTTTATTACAATGTGGACATAAATCCAATTGCATAAAAATTCAAAACTTCACTTACACACACTGATTGGCAATATTATGCTGAAATCAATTGATGCCATATACAGTCATGACGCAGCGCCCAATTCTAGATGAAATGTTTGTGGCAAGAGAAAAATTTCTTCAAAAAAAAAAAAAAAAAGAAAAAAAAAACGACAACTAAGAATTATCCACTTACATATACGCCCAGAAATATTACTGGTTCATCACTGGCACAAACAGTAGTTTCTAAGTAGGAAACAATTCTCAGTTTCTAAAATGTTCTGGAACCACCATAGTGGGGAGTGTATATTGGATTAGTGCCACCCACCTTCAAATATACCGATCGATTTAACGATGTCCGTCCGTCCGTCCGTCTGGCTGGCTTGTGCGCAGAGTACTGTTCGCACTTTTAAAGATATTTCGATAAAATTTGCTACATGATATTTTTTTTACTCAAGGACGGATGGGATTGGAACTGGTGGAAATCGATCCATTATTTCACCTGACCACAATACAAATGTGCTCCCGAAATTGGAGTTTAACGAACATAAATGTTTGAATTATGCAACTATCCTAGCAAATTTCACCACAAAACACATCTACAAATTTTGTGCAGAACGGTCCATAATTAGTCATAGCTCCCATATAAGGTACACTTCCAAAAATCACTTTAAAGAGCACAACTCTCTCAAAAATCTTGGTATCTCAATAATATTGAACGCAAATACATTTCATATATATACAAATAATGCAACGCAATTTTATGATGATCGGTCTACAATTAGTCATAGCTCCCATATAAGGTACACTTCCAAAAATCACTTTAAAGACCGTAACTTACTTAAAAATGTCCAAATAATATTGAACACAAATAAGTTTCATATACATATACTGAAATTATGACAACTACTTTTATAATGGTCGGTCCATAATTAGTCAAAACTCCCATATTAGACCCTCTTCGTAATTCACTTGAACCTCTATAAATGTTTTAAAAGTATTTATATCAAGATAAAGTTTAACATATATAATATTTATATTCACAGAAATCATGACACTAAATTTTTTAATGATTGGTCCATAATAAGTAATATCTCCAACATAGCGCCCATTTCTGAAAAATTGTTTTATGCATATGCTGAGTGTAGGGTATTATATGGTCGGTCTCGACCGACTATACTTTCTTGCTTGTTTTTTTTTTTAATAAATGAGTTCAGATTGTTTAAACACTACACCTAATTCTGTTTTTACACGGTGTAAAAAAAGATCGTATGCAAAATAGGTGATTGGTTCCTTATTTCTTAACCCTATTGAAATTAGTGAAAAGCAAGGATTTTTTAAGAACAACTATTAAATCACATAAACAAAAGATACGCACACTCTAAACTTAAAAGTAAAAAATGTATGTATGAAAAGTTCATTTGATTGTACTATTGTACTAAAAGGGAATTCCCCTAAATTTGTGATATGAACATATTTCGCAAAAATTAAATTTAACTAAAAAAAAATTAAATCAATCTAATTTAAGACAAATTTAGAAAAAATTGTTATTGCCATTTTAATTTATGCCAATTTTGTAACAAGTTCCAGTGGTATAACATTTTACTCCCTCATAGGTCAACTTCATGTTAGAGCTTTCGAACCAATATAAAGTGTTAGAACTAGAAAAACCGGTCATTCTAGGGTTTTTACTTCATCAATACATTACCTCCTTTGTATAAAAATCTGTAATAAAGAAATTTAATTTAAGTTCTAAAATCAAAATAACACACATATTTTTTAAACATTTATGGCCGAATTCTCGGTCATTAGTTAACCATTGGTAAAGTAAAATACTAACTATGGTTTAACTATTACTATTAAGACTGTGAATTTAGCCATTATTCAAATTCGTAAGACATATTTACAATTTGTCGCCAAAAACAATTGTAAGCTTTGTTTTCATAGCAACAGCTGTTATTTGACTAATAGTTAACCAACGACGTTTGGTGGTATAACTAATGACAAACTAATCATTGCGAATAAAGAATCATTAGTTAAGCCTTTGCCATTAGCTAACTAGACTGTGAATTTAGCCATTAGAATAATAGTTTTTCCTGTTGTATGAATTTAAACGAAAGTTTTGTTATTACCAAAAGTCATGAAACATTTAGATATTTGTGCAGACCACTGTGCAGGATTCTTAAACTTTCAACAACACATACCAGTTTTTAGTGACATTCTCACACACTTTTACATTGGCTATTTTTGTTATCATTGCTGCAATTGTTGCTGCACTGTGTAGTAGTATATTAAGTGTATACTGCTGATACATTTCGATAATAGTTAAAAATCAATGACGATGATTTTCTGTTGCAACAGCAGACAACTGTGAAAAGCAGAAGAAGCTGTTGTGCAACGGCAGCGAAAGCCTCAAAACTGAAACAGTTTAGACTCAGGAAATTGAATTTAAATTCTCAATTCAAAAATTGCAATTGTTTGAAAAACAAGCCTGTAAAAGGAGTTCGTTATTTGTGAGAATAAATATGAATGTGTGAATATAAACGACCATTGACAAACATCATGTAACCAAAATGAAATGAGACCAAAAACAAAAGTAACGCAACGAAATAAAATGAAATTAAATCAACCCAGTCAGTCAGTCAGTTAACAAACCATCAAAAATCAAGCAAATGAACTTCAGATAGAGACAGATACTCGTATATAGATTGAAGGATATTCATTCAGTCAGTTCATTCGGTTTGCCTGTCAGTCCGAATGTCAGTTAGTTGGTCATTTAGTCAGCCTTATTGTAAAACATTAAAGTTGTAGCATCATTCATGGCTTGTTTGTAGTTTTTATAATTTTATGCCACTTAAAAACACTGACGAATGCACATCTATAATGATGAACGAGATATATATTGAAATACATATGTATGAATATCGCTTAATCGGTGATAATTAATACACTCAAAAAAATAGTATTCCGAACTTAAATTAATCCGTGGCAATGTCAAACTTGCCGTACGTACGTAGAGTACGGACTCTCTTAATTCAAGTATATTGTATATACATACATATATAATGGTTCATGAACGGAATCAAAATTTACTTGCTCTTAGGATTTCAGCCTGATGGCAATTTAAAATAAGACTAATTTAAGAATGAACTGAATTAAACTTAATATGTGAAAAATACGTTTGGTTTTGTATTAATTTAAATAAAATCCCAGAAGAGTCATGGATATCGGTAGGGAAAATAAAGACGACCACAAAAAATATATATAAATTTAATATACATATTTGTGTATTTGTGTATTCCTTTTGCGCACTTTTTGAAATTTATTTATTCACTTTATAAATTTGCAGTTACAAATGAACGTCACATACTAATTTATTTCAATGCATTCAACTATTTATTCTACTCATGGTGCCACCTTTAAACCAGACACCCCTTTTTTACACTATGTATGTTTGTTTGTATTATTTTGTATTCCTTCGTCCCAAACAAGAAACAACCCAAAAATATATGTCAAATGTATATTTCGTTTGTTACACAGACATATTTGTAAAAGTTTCTCCGAAAAAGTGAGTGAGAGAGAGAGAGACGAGAAAATAACAAGAAGAACAGCAACAACAAAGTGTCATTTACTGGTATAAGTATCAAATTACACTTCCGCCGGAAAACGACGTTCAATGCTCGTTAAACTATTTTTTTAATACATGAATATTTTCATAAAGAAGAAAGATTCAATATCGTAAATTATATTGCAATGACTTGTGTTCGTTTAGTTTGCTAATGTTTTGAGTACGAAATACATCCATACATGAACACCATAGATACGTAGAAAGACTTTTCGAAAATTGTTGGAAGATTTTAGATAATGACAGCAACAATATAAAGAAAGGAGGACAGATTATGGTAGAATGTATAAATTGGATTATAATATTCGATATAATAAATTACTGTGTTAGAGAATGGGAAAAGTAAGGATTTCGAGTAGACAATATTTAAATATCAAAAAGGAAAAGCAATGCAAATATTTTTGTTATCTAACAATAAGTAATTGTTTACAATTCTTTAAGACCAGCGTTGGTCTTAAAGAATTTATTTAGCGACCTACACTATGGCTTTTCGCCAGCCTTCTTATCGAAAGGACGTGAGTCCACAAGATTGACCAATAGGATCTTGCAGTAAAATATATTGCTTGTATTATAAAGCTGTTTTTTTTTTTTGAGAGTTTGACTGAGTATTTGGTTTTTGGTAATCGGCCATATTTTGAGCGAATACCGAAACTTTTACAAAAGAAAAACATAGTTTTCGTTTCAGTTTCGGCCTGCAAAACCCATCTTTGGTCGGACACAATTTACAATGCCGAATACAATTTTCAATTTAGTATTTTTTAAATTTTTTTTCACTATTTGTCCCTCTTTTGCTCTGACTATCTATCTATCTCTATATATAGTATATGTATGTATACATATATATTCATAAATTTTACCATAAAAATAATCCTGTGCAAATACAAATGTAAGTTAGGCAAATCCCTTTGGGAAATTATAATATATAATCGAATATAAAATTGTAATAAAATTTATTCTCGATTTGAAACATATTGAGGGCGTTAAAATTTAATAACAATGATAGTGATACTTGTTTCTCTCATTTATTTTTTGTTTTCTTTCAATTTATGACACAAGTAAATAAAAATATGTAGCATTACCAGCAGCATCAGTGCCGCACCATAGACATTTAACACAAGTTGTGTGAGTGAGTGTGTCTGTGTATGACGGCCAAATTGAAAGCTACCCAACCAACCACTAAATGACAATAAAGTAGCAACTTCCGATGGTGTTAAGTGAAAATCATTCAATTTCCGCTTTTTCTTATTTTCTCATTCACAGTTGGAAAATACATACAATAAGCTTTATGTTCGTAAACATACACACGCATACATACTCGGACATACATACATACATACACACAAATGTACATTTGTAAGTAAAAATGTTGAATAACAGAGAAAATTTTAGTTGAATGTGTTTTCAAACTAATACATGTAAATGATATTTTTTGCAATCTCATCATATTTATTTTTCCACAAAAATAAAAAACAATCTAAAGAAACAGCAAGATTCGTAATCGTCCTTTAGCATCCTTATCACCCAGCTCTGCCCCTTCCTTCTCCAACATTAGCACCATAGTTGTCATCATCATAATAAAAATATTGTAATAAACTGTCTTTGTTTTCTTTATTTTATAAGCTTTTTTTGTCACGTTTCTTCTACTTACTGGCTGCTCGTATTGCTGCAAATACAATTTATTCACATTTATTATTTTTTGTTTGACTTACGCCTAGTATTAGTTACATGAAGGGTGTGATTTGTTATTGTTGTTGTTCTTTTTTTTTTTTGTCGTCTTCCTTTTATTAGTTGTTGCACAGAGTGTGAGTGCGTTAGTGAGTGTGAGTGTGAGTGTAAATGTGGCATGTCTAACATTACCACAAAACTGTTCTAGTGTAATTGTATCTTTTTTTCATATTCTTCATGCAAGTGAGTGAGTGTGTTGTTACACCATCCATCCCTTCTGCTACTTTTCTTTGGCCAATGTCTTGTTCTTGTTGTTGTTCTTATTATTGTTATTATTATATGGCTGTTTATTTTTCGTCGTTTATTATTCATACATGATGATCCTTTTTTTCATATTGTTGTTGTTGTTGTCGTTGATGTAAATTCGAATAATTTTTATTAGAAGCCAACAGTAAGAATTTTAGATGAGCATCATCATCATCATCATAATCATCGTCGTCAGCTTCTCTCCATGTGAAATTGTTGCTTAAGGTTTTTGCTCTTGATTTAGCTCTTTGGTCGGTGAGTGAACGTGTGTCGTCTAAGCCATGTGACAAACGTTTAAAATTTATTAATATTTTTCTTTGCTTCGCTCTTAAGCTTAGGAGTGTTTGCAGCTCTGGTGGGTGTCGGAGTTCTAAAGGTATTCATTCATTCACTAGAAACAATTTTATAGTTTGAAATCAGTAGAGATTCAAAATCAGCATATTGGGTCAATTTTGAAGTGTAATTATTAATATTACATAAATAGTTAAAACTGTCTAGTTGTTTTTCACTTTCGAAGCCAAAACACCAACAACTTTCAGTTCTGCTTAGATAGTTTTAAGTAAAGAGATATAGAAGACACACCGGCGTATATCCAATGTACCTGACAGTTGTTGGTTTATAGAAAAGTTATGATGGCTAGCGCATCCTTATTCTGTGTTTTCTATTCAGTCTTATTGCAAATTTTATTATTATTTTATATATTGTTTGAAAGACAATTTTACGACCAACATAATTTATTTTAAATGTTTTGAAATTTTATCTAATTTTGACCATTTATAATTGATGTAATTACCGATTCTGACCATAATTTACAGAGTTTGTCTGATATTCATTAATATCGTGATTGTAATTTAACAATTTATGAAATTAAAAGAACATTTTTCCATATTCACAAAAAGTTAAGAAACAGAGTAAAAAAAGGGATAAGGTGAGGTTTCTTTTGGTTGAATTTGATCTCAATAATATTATATACAAGAGATTTATGGCTGGCATAGCAGAAGTGGACCAGTTATGGAATTATAGCTTCTAAATCCAGTATCCACTAATGTGGTTTCTACGTATTTGAGGCTTATTTTGGTTGAATTTCATCTCAATAACGTTATTTATTATATGGTATGCTCGGAAGTGGACATAATTCGGGAGCTATTGCCAATTATTGGCTGACTGCTACAAAGTCCAGTAGCATAATTGCCGTATAACCGATATTAGTACGATTTCTGGAATAAAATTACTGATCTATATAAAAGTTGGTTTGATGTCGATATTTATTAGACATTTTTGTGGGTTTATTTGTTTTTCGGAAATGATTTTTAGCTATGACAAATTATCCGCCGATCTTCTTAAATTTTGAAACAGTGATTTTTATGCATATGAGGATATTTCACGTCGAATTTCAATATAAGAATGGTATATTTAAGATATATATTAGTATTAACGTAGATTTCGGAAGTGGACCTTGTATGGGGTATATGGGGTATAATATGGACCGATATTCTCAAAATCCAGCAGTTTGATTTTGGTATGTATGTCAATGATCCGTGTACAATTTTGTATCGGTGCTGTTATTTATAAGATATTTTTGAGTATTGAAGTGATTTTTGGAAGAGGGCTTTATATGGGGAATACGGTTAAAAATAGACCGAAATTCACAAAATTTTATGGGATGATTTTTGTATATACATATGTAAATGATCTGTGCAAAGTTTTGAGTCGGTACCGATATTTATACGATATATATAAAGATAAATGGCTTTTTCGAATGTGGTCCTTGTATGAGAGCTATGACCAATTATGAGCCGACCACCATAAAATTTAGTACAACAATTTATTTACCTATAAGGATTATTTATGTCAAATTTTAGCCGTTTAACATTATTTATGTCAGTTTTATACATATTTAAGTGAAGTTTGAAAGTGGACTTTGTAGGGTCAAACATGAACCGAACTAAAAAAAAAATCGCTTTACGATTTCGTTTTGCATGAAACGAATTCCTACTGAATTTTGTATTGATATTCTAATTTAGGTATAATTGAGCAATATTTCGGGAAGATTTTTGTATGGGGGCTATGAGAAATCATGGATCTAATCCTATTAGTTCACTCACACTTTCTTCTTTTAGCATAAAAACAACGTATAGAAATTTTCATGGTGTTATCTGCAATATATTTAAAAATATAGCCAGATAAATGCTTAAATATATCAATTTTTTATGGAGGTTGTCTTACATTTTGATCCATAACTCTGGTTCTACTATACCGATGTTGGTGATTTTCAGTACCAAACTGCTTAAAACGTTTTTTTTTTTAACTTTGTTGATTTCTGTTGTGTTCTTTCGACGTGGGAGTGTTTTACACAGACAGACGGACATGGATCAATCGACTTAGAATTCCATAAGAACCAAGAATATACTATATATACTTTGTTGGGTCTCAGATGAGTATTTCTCAGTGTTACACACGGAATGACAAACTTATATATAACCTCATTCACTACTTATGGTGGTGGAGAGTATAAAAAAATCACTTTTTACCAAAAAAAAAAAATGAATTCATACTTTTAAGCTCTCTGCCTATGACAGTGAATAAAAGTTACATGCACAGAAAATATTAATAAAAATTAAAAAAAAAAGTGGGATGAATAAAGTCTTTAAACAACGACCGGGAATAAAGCACGCGTTTATTCAGTGCAATTATTCTCCGACTATATGACTGCCTGTCTGCCCTGCTCTTCATCAGTTGCTCTTCCTGCCATATAACAACGTACTTTCATACACATCATTTTCCTCTTTAAGGTGGTAATATTGTACTCGCATAAAGAACAGAGCAATTTTGTATTTATTAACATTCTACACGTATGTAAGTCGAAATTTGCATTTATATTGCGTCTAACTTGTAATCCCATAATTTTTTAATTAAATCAAATAGTCCATCATCAACACCACATACGTTTTGTCGGTAATTTTACATACATACATACATACATACATACATACATTTGACGCAGTTTACATTGTGAAAATATTTATGAAGAGGGTTTCTTTAATGCATTCTGCCTTTTTTGCTCATTATACTTTTAGTTATAATTAAAATATTGCTAATGAAAGAGAGGGTTGAAGGGAAAAGCAAAATAAATACAAAATAATTTACAACTATGATCAATTATAAAAAAAGAAGCAAAGAGAGAAACAACACAAATCGGTTTTCACGATTTTGCATAAATTTGTTTATTAAAATTATGCAAATTATCTGGTTACATGGTTACGAGTGAGTAGTTATAATTAAATTCGATTAAATGCATATTAAATATCATCAATTTGTTTTAATGGAATGTTTAGACGTCACTCAATTTTTTTAATTACTAATTAAATATATATGTACATATTTTTGTTGTAACACTATTATTACACTTGTTAAATATTTCATTGTGACAGTTTGTTTTAATTTAAACATTGATTTTGCCTCTATATACCCCCACTATATATGTACATATGTATACATATTCCCACCACAACACAAAATTATTAGAATGCATAAAAAATTGTCTGTAGCATTGTTAAAATTCAATTAAAGTGTAAACAGTAAAATGACACTCCCTTAACCCATAACCTCATTATACTGGTCACCCATGTATGACAATGAACTAAATGTAATCAATTCCAAGCGATTAAGTGATTTTATGTGGCCCCAGTTGTAATTGGATTAATAATGCGCATACATCAGCAAAAATCAACAGGAATATTTAATATATACATAAATACACACAAAAATGTAACTACATATATACATATGTATACATATACTAAATAGACAGATACATACAGATTCTTACATACATGTACATTTATTTCCAATAAACATACAAAAATATACATTTAGATTTATAAAGCAACAAATATTAGATACACTTGGAAAATATCAATAAATTTGTCAATCATTCAAGCTTTCAAGCAAACTCTGCTAATTTTCTAAATATACGATTATCTGCTTAGTTCCCTGAATTGTATAATCGTTTATGCCGAAGGGTTTTATTTGGAATATATAGTAGAGAGAATGTATAAAGAGTAATCAGTAGTTGGTGGAATTTTTGTAGATATCAACAGAAAATCATCTCTACTTCTGTATATATACATACGAGTATATATCACATATAATATATATTATTTTCATTCCTTTTAAGTGCGAAACCGAAGCACAATAATTTTGACTTAATTAGGTAAGTGTTTTTCGTTAATACAAATAAAAAACTATAAATTTATGAGACAACGAAAGTTTTGGTTTTAACGCTTAATAAAAACAAGTAAGAAAGTATAGTCGGTCAAGCCCGACCATATAATACCCTACACCCAGTATATAAGTATAAAACAATTTTTCAGAAATGGGCGTTATATGGGAGATATAACCTATTGTGGACCGATCATCCAAAAATTTAGTGTCATGATGTCTATGAATATAAGTATTATGTAAGTTATACTTTATTTTGATATAAATACTTTTAAAAGATTTATGGTCGTTTTGAGAGAGTTATGCTCTTTTAAGTGATTTTCGGAAGTGGGCCTTATATGGGAGCTACGTTTAATTATGGACCGATCTTCACGAAATTTGTAGATGTGATTTAGCTTCATTTACCACTCATTTGTGCTGAAATTTGTTTGGATATTTGCATAATTCAAAGATTTATGACCAGTAAACCTCAATTTCGGGAGGACATTTGTATGGGGGCTAGGTGAAATAATGGACCGATTTCCACCAGTTTCAATCCCATCCATCCTTGGGCCGAAAAAATATCACGTACCAAATTTTATCGAAATAAATTGCGACCTGAGGCCAAATTACCGCATTCGTGATCGAATGAGCTATCGTATCGAAATTATGATAAAATGTACTAAATTTCTTGCTCGATATCGAATGCCATAATCTCAAATAAGAAAATTACGATCAATTTTACTCGATAATCGAATGCGGTAATTTGGCCCCTGTACTCTGCGCACAAGCTTTACATGGATAGCCAGCCAGCCAGACGAATGGACGGACGGACATCGTTAGATCGACTCAGAAAGTGATTCTGAGTCGATAGGTATACTTAAAGGTGGGTGTTGGACCAATATTTATGGGTGTTACAAACATCAGCACAAATCCATAATACCCTCCCCACTATTGTGGTGTAGGGTATAAATATGCATATTTCGGAGTTATATACCTACCTATGTTCGGTTCAAGATTTTGCCAGAAACATTTTCTTTGTTCCAAACGATTTTTTTGGGGTAACAAATATATATCAATCATTTGCCTACAACTAAAACCATATAAATCTTCTATCGAAACTCTTAATTGCTCACAAAAACGAATTTCAAAATGAATCTTTTTCTCAATCTATTCAATGAGAGGAAAAAAGTAGTTCCCACTATGTTTTCCTCTAAGTCTAAGAAAGGGCACATATTTTCATATCTGTTCATTTTTTAAAAAAATTCTTTCATATGAGACTTAATGTGTTTTTCGGTCAGTGTATAATAATCACAAGATAAATGCTTTCGTTTCGGTTATCAACAACAACACTAAAAGTTAATCACGCGTTTTAATATGAATATGTACAACAAAAATATCATTAGCACCCACAAAAACGAGCATAACAAGTTACAACGATACTTACAACTTAATAGAAAAGGGGGATGAAAAAATACAATGGAACCACAGAAAAAAAACTACTCCAATATACTTGTGCATACACACATAAGCCAATTAAGATATAAAAGAGATGATGGGGAGAGTTTCAGTAATAAAGACATTCTTACATACCAACACTGACATCCCTCAGGGTTGCCAGATAGTTTTGATGAAAACTCTAAAAGTTTTTCTAAATGAAATTCCGTGACTCTAGTGTCCGTATATAACCTCTTCTGCTAAATCAACTTAATACTCGTTCTCATCTTATTCACTTCGGTATCGGAATTAAATATCTTGTTTAAGTTTCACAAATGTTCCTAACCCCAAGTAAGGGAAACAGAAAATGTACTATAGATTCGGAACATTAGCAATATATTCATCATATTCATATATCTCAACAGATTCCGAAGTTATCACAAAGGATCATGTGCAAATTTCGATGACTTTCATGTGAAAAATAAACAGTTTTTTAAAGTTCTTAAAAAAACATAGACCAAAAAACATACAGGCGAGACGAAGATATGTACCCAGTAAAAAATGTGCTCCAAAAGAAGCAGGTTTTATGTATGAATTCATACCTCAAAGACCTTCAAACCTGCTGATGGGATGTATGACTTTGTATGAGATGTTCCCGGTTTGGAGGACTACTTTGCTGACAATAAGCGCTTCTTTTAACCTAATCAAACATGCAAATAAAGCATTTTTCAAAAGTGTCTTACGTCACTTCGCGCACACCAATCAAAGAACAATTTCTATCTGAAAATTTTTGCTTAAGAAAAATTCATAGCAACTGAGAAGCGTTTTGTAATTGCCTTTCGTTGTCATTAGAAAATTTTTAGGCTATAATTTCATTTTTGTTTTATCGCTTTAAAACCTTCTTCGTTGTCAGTACTAAAAAGTCATCTTTTGTGGATATTTTATTCGTAAGCATTTACTGCTTCAAAAGAGCGCTTTTATTGAATAGCCGATTCTATCGCTATCGATTAATGAAATTGAAGTAAAACTCCCAGTACGAGGTAACTTGTAATAAAGATTATCAGAAAATTATGCTACCTTTGAACGTTTACCAGAAGATCAGATCTAATGTTTTTCTTAGACTGAGCTGAATGATCTAGCTTGAATTAAGCAGTTGGTCCGATTTTTTGTCAGTGATGCAAAATTTGTTTGTAAAAATATTTTTTTTACTATTTTTTACAAAGCAATTAAAACGTTTACTCACTCCCAGCACATTATAATATTAAAGTAGCAGATCCCTTTCACATTAAGTGCTGCAACCAGTTCCAAACCCTGCTCTGAGATGATTGATTACTCCCGGTTTACATTATGAAATTTTTGTCGCTTTGCTTTGTTGGCGAGATCGGTGAGTCGTATTAAAAGGGGAACATGTACTCGTGAGACACGCTTTGTTCCCTAATTGGTTGTTTTTTATTTTTATACATGTATGTATGTGCTAGCTACAAAATATATAAAAACATGTATACATCCACAAAAAATCTCTGCAACAAAAATCTCACAATGTAGACGCAAATACAATTTTAAAGAAGATACGACAAGAATCGCAGTGACAAAAATTTCATAATGTAAATCGGGACTTACAGGATTACTTCTGTGTCGGTTCTGATTATAAAAGGATGCTATTTAAATGTCTCAGATGCAGTATATGTCGCAATACCGCTTAGGAATAATAAAAGCGACAACTTCAGACTCTATCTGGAGTAAGAACCAAACACTCTGACCAGTGAGGTCACGTAAGCAAAAGGAATGAGTTCCTTTCTTCAGTTACTAGCGCAACTGTAAGAACGTCAAAAAAGAGGAAACTGGGGCCAAATTACCGCATTCGTGATCGAATGAGCTATCGTATCGAAAAATTATTTCGATATCGAAATTATGATAAAATGTACTAAATTTCTTGCTCGATATCGATTGCCGTAATCTCAAATAAGAAAATTACGATCAATTTTACTCGATATCCAATGCGGTAATTTGACCCCTGCTTTCCATATGCTCGGTCCCTTCATTTATTAAGACATAGATTTTTGAACAACCTTATTTTCAAGGAATATTGAGAAATATTTGTATCAATATTTTCCCTTCATGAAAATATACATTTTAGGGATACTTATATGTGAAAGTATCGTATGTGAAACTGATGTATAACTGAAACGTTAAAGAAAATCGAATCGAGTTGAAAAAAAATCGCCAACATTTTATAAGACGGTAAATCTGGCAGACCTACATAAACATATTTTACACATCTCATATTCTCATGCATCATTTCACTGGGATTAAATGGGGGTTGATAAAGAAACTGAAAAAGAGTGATAAAGAGATCCAAATGAAGACAACAACAACGTAAAACACGGGAGTGTAATGAAGTTGTTGCAAATGCATGATTTGAACTTAATAAAATGTTAAGAATTCTCTAATGATGAAAAAGGAAAGGGAAAAGAAGTCGTATGTATGTGGAAACTATTAAATGGGGGTTGGATAGAGGATAAAGTTATAATTGGTATATTAATAGGATTGTTTATGGTAGAAATGCATGTGGTTACAGAGGGAGCTGTAATAAAGAATACAAGATGTTAGCGAAAACATTTTTTAAAACTTTTAACTCTTTTCCTAATTGTCTTTGACATTTTTACTAATTTATTATGTTATGCTTTTACAATACAAATTTGTATATAAACCCCTGCAATACTGTGTCTTATGTTTCGAAAAAATTAAGCAAATAATTTACTAAATGAGATTTATTCCTCTTGCGAGAAAATAAATTGTAGTGTATACAATTGTTTTCAAACAAATTATATATTTAACTTGAAGTAAAACTTCGAATAAAAATTTTTTTAAACATGAAAACACACAAACGGTACGAAATTATTTTGTACTCTTATTCCTAATTTTGTATGACATATTTTCAGTTACACTGTACTAGCTAATAATATTTCATAGAAAGTAATTGCTTATGAATATCACGTATTTCGAACATTTAATAATAATATAAGAAAAATGAGGCTGTATGTTTTATACTAATAATAGAAAATAATCCAAATCAAAAAAAAAAGCACCTACTCAAATTAATTCGTCTTGCAGTTCCGCCTGTCATTCGTTTAATTGTTATAATTAAACAATTCGAAACCAATTAAGTTTCTTGTTCGTTCATTTCAATATTTATTTATTTATTTATTGATTGGAAATTGCTTTTAAAAGCGTTGATGTATAATATTAGCTGGATTTTCAGCTACCAATTAACAAAAGTAAACATCAGTTAACTGAAATTAAAAGAAAACAAACCAGCGCAAACACAAAATACACGCTGACAACAAGCGGCATTTTTTCTTAAATCTCTGAAATAAAACAACAACAAAAATCAAAAACAAACAAGCAGCCAGACCAACTTCATTTCTACTTCAATTTGTCAGAATCACAACAACTGGCTTTTAGCTGAGTTCATTTAGCAAACTGGCCATAATTATAACTCTCGCCTTTCATACAATCACTCACGTTAAGCACCATCCAAAATAAATAATTAATGTAAACAAATTTTATACAAATCTTTTTTTTTTTTTTTTTATTGTTGCTTATTTCAGTTTATAATGTTTGAAAATCGAAGTGAATGATGATAATGATCTTCGCAAACACGATCATGATGATTTAATGGTTAAAAACATTGACTACAGAAGCGGCTTCTGCTTCTGTATGCATTAAACCGCCTTCAGTCGCTCGCCGTTAACAAATGCAAACACAAGACACAAGAACCTCAAAGAAAATCTGTACAATCTGACCATGTCAGTCAGTCTTTGTCTATAAATTTAGACTTTCTTTCATTTAGGCTCGATCACTCAATTGCTCGTTTGCTCACTCTTCGATGCGGTGTGTGAAGGCGGTACGATCAAACATGCTAAAAATCAACATTGACTTTACGAGTATTTTTAATTCCCAAACACCAAAATTTATTATCGGTTTCGACCATTTAAGTATTTGTTGGTAAATAGATTTTGAATCCCTTGTTCATATATTTAATAATTATTTAACTGATTGATTCTCATAATAGTTTGTAAGTTTGTAAGAGTTGGGTGTGTGCAATCCATCCAACTTGAAAATTTGTTTAGTTTTTTACTTAATTCTGTATAATTGTATTTGCTTTACAAAGTGTAAAGTAATTTTTCTGTAAATTTGAAAACTAAATTTGTAAAATGCATAAATTTGAATTTTCTTAGAAATTTTGTTAGTTTTTGTTTATAATTTAGATCAAATTAGTAGCAAACGAATTCAGTTTTATTTAATAAAACTATGCAATACAAGAATCGTGCTGGCATCTACTTTTAAGTGCAGAAGTTAGTACATTTTTATGTTTCAGTTACAAAACTGAAAAATTATTTTAGAATATCCAAATAAACTTTATCAAACTTCAACAAATATATAAATAAATATATAAATAAATAAATAAATAAATAAATAAATATATAAATAAATAAATATTCGATTTTAAGAAAATTTTCAATTAGAATATATAAATTGTATATGTATGTTTGTGAAATCGCTTTGAAACATTCATTCCCTACTGAAAATTTGTTTCTTTGATTACTTTTAATCAAATATTGTGATTAATATTACAATGTCCAGTCAACAAGTACTTAAAAGGTTGAATCGCTTCCGAGACACCACCACAATGTTAAAGTAGCAGATCTCTTTCGTATCAAATGTTGTAGCCAGTTCCGGCCCCTGCCCCCAACGAATCAATCAAAAGATTAGTTGTGTGTCGGTTCTGGGGTACTCTCTATTGCGATTCGAAAGCAAATTCGATGCGTAAGAGTATCAATTTGTACGCTTATCGCATCGAATTTGCTTTTGCATCGCAATAGAGAGTAACCCCCCCTGTTCATAAAAGGATGCTATTTAAATGTCTCAGATGCAGTATTTATCACAATACCGCTTAGGACTAATAAAAGTGTAATCTTCAGACCTTATCTTGAATAGAATACATTAGGCAGTATTAATAGATCACTGATTAAAGGGTACGCACTTTGAGTTTATTTCGTCAGTTACTGTCGCAGGTGCCAGGAAGTCGAAAAGAAGGAAACAGTTTTTCATATGCTCGGTCCCTTCATTTATTAAGACATATGTAGGTTTTTGATGGATCTTATGCTGAACATTCTATCTGAGCTATTGGATACCAGACTATGTGACCTTATTGGATATCCCTTTCTACTAGTCTCAATCTAGTTCATCGAGTTAGTTGTTATTTAAAAATCCCTATGGTGTGTTTATAATAATGTATTTATTTGTTCATATATACATAGTTATTGTATACATACATACATACATACATACACACATACATATGTATGTAGTACACACGTAACTCTTTCCTCTTGCAAGTAGTGAAAATATTCACCATAAATCACTGTACCATACAATGATCACATTAAATTCGTTAAAGCAAATTCAATTGTTAATAGAGTTGTGTTCAAGCGAAGTTCGAAAACAAGGTGTTAAACATTTTATTTAACCACGTTATTAAATCTCTTAACAGCAACACAAAGAAACAACAAAATTCGGCAAATGTTTGATGTATTTTTTTTTATTCATACTTTTTTTAAACCAAAAAAAGTTTAAACAATATTCACTAACTGACTATTTTAAACAAATTAACTACATACCTCCTAGTTGTTGTATGCATAAATGTATGAGTGTGTGTTGGTGTCAGTGTGTTGCCGATGAAAACACTTGCAACTTCAAGTCTAATTGGCGGCAAAGATTTTTGATATTTGCTGCGGCTGCCTTCACTGAATACCAAAATTCACATGTAGATTCTATAGCAGCAGCAAATATAAAAGTGGGTCACTTTGTTAAGCAAATTTATGTTAATAATCAATAGACTCGTAATGGTACATACTAATTAATTTCACTTTTAATAATCAAAACCTACAGCTACACACCTTCTTCGCATTTACACACAACCACAAAAGGTGTAAATGAAATATTATAAACAATATATGTATGTACATACATGTGTATGTATGTATTTCTAAATTGCAATGCATTTGACGAAAAAAAAAAAAAAGAAATTAAATGTAAACTACTCAGCTTATTTTTGACTAATTGCGGAATTTCTGTAAGCGAAAAGCAAAAGATTCTTGTTGAAAATTTATGGCAACTACTTGATCAGAAATGTATTGTTTTCGTTATTAAACAAAATATATTTTGTTTTACTTTATCTTTGATCTAAACTTTGTTCTTTGATTTTGTTGGTAGAATGGACTAACTAGCAGACAGACAAACGGGTCCGCTATACATACGGTCAGTGGTATAGGCCGGCGACTTGACTATCTTAATAAATCTGTGTATATTTGAAATGTTTGAAAATGTATCGTTTATGTTGATCTTGCTGATCTTACTAATGATTTGTTGAATTTGCTCAATATACAAATGCTCATTCACATTTACTCATGCGAGTTTGTTTTATATCTACTCGTAAGTATTCTTCTGTGATGATCATTTCACACAAAAAGCCGCCAAAATACGCATACGTTTTTTGATAAGAATCTTTCGTGCTTCATTTTTCTTGATGCATTTTAGGCAATAGCAAACATAAGTGATGCTCTACAGATTATACAGATAAAAGTGTACAACTTTCCAACTACAGATGTCTAACTGTTTGGTAGAACGTTAAAGTTTAAACCGACATATCCAGTATTTTGTTAATGTAATATGTACAATAATTTCATATTTATATGACTACTTAATATGGTGGTATAATTTGGAACATTTGACTACTGGGGCATTATTCCTTGATATTTTCTATCGTCTCAGCTTTGATTCTATCATCGGTATCATGAGGACCTGCCCCACTATCCAGAACATTTATGTAAGAGCGTATTCATACTAGCAGATACTATATCCAAATTCTCGAGATTATGTAGACCGATTCTAATATTTACCGCCTGGCCCACGATGTCGAACGATAACGTTCGCTTAGATAAGACTTAAGACACAAACTTTTTATCGTATCTATTTTTTTCTCAATCAAGTTTGTTTATTCCACAATCAAGATTGTGTCTTAAGTCTTATCTAAACGAACGTTATCGTTCGACATCGTGGGCCAGGGGGTTATTGTAATTGTAAGCACTTGTAAATACCTGAAAGTGGTCAGTGATTGGATGGTCCCTTATTCAATCAATCTTTTAGGAGAATATTTACGGTATCCTCATACCTCATCGGGTCTGGTCTTGATTCTGAAAGAGAAATTTTGAACTGTTTCTACGATTTCTTCCCGCAATATTTAGTTTACAAAATCGCAGGTACAATAATTAAATAGTCTTTTGGTATTATAAATATTTGTAAAATAATTTATAAAAGCTGTTGCACTTTTAATGTAGAAAATGTAATATGATTTCTGTTGCAGATCTATTCAACAGGAATCAGATTATAACTATAAAGTTAGTTAGAATTGTACTTTGGAAGATGTTCTTTCAAATTCATTTCAATAAGTCGTCATTTAGGGCAACCTTTCATTCGATCAATAATTACCAATTTTTGCACTTTGTCTCCTTCAACACCAGTTTTGAATATTAACCAATAAATGGTTGAATTTTCCGTATTTTCGTTTTCAACACAAAGAACCATTTAAATTTCACAAACTTTCTGCTGTTTGTGTTCGAATAAACAAATGTTAATATTTTGTATTTGTATCTGTTGCTGTTGCTGTTTCTTTTTGGTTTTGTTTTTATTTCATTTCATAAATCTTTAATATTACGCATGTTTATGTTGAGAGTGAAAAAAGATGAACATTATTCTCAGCAGATTCGCGCAGACATTAAGAACAGAAGATGATCTTTCAGCAAAAATATTTATTTCATTATTATAATCGTTTATTGTGTCATTTATTTCAATACACCTTTTTTGATTTTTGTATCTGTGTTCAGAAGAATTTGTATTTCTGAAATATGTATGTATGTATAGCAACCAACAGTGGCGGCAAAAAGCCCTTTAAGTCATTGGCCTACACCACATGAGACCCTTATTTGGAGTTTAGTTTTTTGTTTTTGGGTTGTTTTCTGCTGTTCACATTGTTGTCTGTCTCTAATGGTTTAAAAGTTTTCGTTTTTACTCCCGCTGATTATGCCTGATTTAATTCTATTCTATCTATGCTTGATTTTTTTATTTATTTGATATTCGGCTTATTTTAATATTTAAAAAAATATTAAATTCAATATTACTGATTTAGTATTGTTTTTGTGTATTAAAAGCCATACATATTTAAATATCCCAGTTTGATTTACAAAAAAAAAACAAAAAAAAAACTTGTACTTTATAACAGATTCTTAGACAATTTATTTTAATTTCTCTTTGGATTGTCAGTTTTATTCTAGTTTGTTGTGGTTTAAATTTCTGTCGTTTTAGTAACTGTCATTTCTATCCACAGTTCGTTAATCAGTGACTGAAATGAAAACAGGTTCCATTCTCGTACTACCCACCACCCGTTAAAAATTGTTTTTGATAAATTATAATTTATCACATTAAATGAACATGAGAGGCATAGAAGGAAATATTACAGCCAAGAAACCAACAATCCAACTCTGACAGAAATCATTACGATTGGCGCTTGTTTTTGTCAAAGAAATCAAAACATGCAAATGACTTGATTAAGCCAACAATTAATCCTTTCGAGGCTGTGCGATTTCCAACACATTTTTGCTAGTTGATCTTGACGGTACAACAAAAACAATATTTAAATGTTTTCCATCATAAAATATAAACAAAATTTATTAAGAACATTTAATTTCAACTTAAAACCTAATCAATGGGTTAATTGGGGAAAATAACAGCAGATCGTTGGGAACTAAATAAGTGAACGAACGATATTCAAGTTTTATAGGAAAAGCTCCCCACTGTACACGAACACATCTAAAATGAGACATCAATGAGGCATTCAAAGTAAAAAAGGAAAAAAAGTAGTGAAAAGGAATTAAATACTCATTCGACTGCAGAAAATACATACAAATAAAATATGTAGCAGCAAAAAACTAATAAGAAAAAAATATATGAATGAAATGCCGCTGAACATAGACTGCAACAAACTGGCACAACAATAAAAGCAACAATACATAATAGTAATATTTGTAATAAGAACAAAAACATCAACAACTATTTATTTGCATAGGAGAGTCAGTCAGTACGAGTATCTGCAGCCAAAAGTCAAACAAACAGAAACTTAAAGTAACTTCAATTTGAACTGAAAAACTAGAGTTGAGTTGAGTTTTATTTTATTTGACTTTATTGATTTTGTTTTTGTAGGCAAACAAAACACACAGATTTCAGATCATAATCACTGTAAAATAGATTGACTGCTGGGTCAAAACTTTTATAGTCTGACCAATATATTAATGTGAGCCTGATGTAAGTAAGTGTGTGTTTGTTAAAAGTCAGTGTCCCCACACCAAACTTAAAGTGTATCTCTCTCTATCTCTCTCTGTGTGTGTGTGTTATTGTAGTTGTTGCCTGTGTACGATTACAACTCAATGTATGTATGTACATTTGTAGCTTGCTTGCAACAGCAACACAAACCAAGAAAAAAAACGAAAAATTACAAACAACATGGTCATAATCTAGGCAAGCTTACATACAGTGCAACAGCAACAACAACAAACACTGTTTTGTTGCAAGTCGTTATGTACAACGAGTAACAAAATTTGTAAACGATTCAATTTGGAGAAAACGTAACGTTTTGTCGGTAAAGATGTAAAGAACGAACGGACTCAATAACTGCAACAACAACAAACACAAAAACAACAAAACTATAGAAATATTTATTTATTTAAGCCTGGCTAGAGGAACAGCACAACACAACACAACAGCAGGAACAAGTTAAAATTGGCCAAAGTTGTTGATGAGGACGAACGAGGAGCAGTAAAAGGAGAGGCATTATTTAGCATGAGTTTTTGCTTTTTGGCTGTTTTG
Organism: Bellardia bayeri; assembly: GCA_950370525.1. Taxonomy (NCBI): domain Eukaryota; kingdom Metazoa; phylum Arthropoda; class Insecta; order Diptera; family Calliphoridae; genus Bellardia; species Bellardia bayeri. Next base: position 132,893,315 of record OX493264.1, read on the forward strand.
TTGTTGCTATTGCTATTGCTGTTGCTGTTCAAAATAAGGTGGATAGTTATAAGTAAGTGAGTGCAGACTTGACTTGAATTGGCTCTAAAGGTGTATATGGCCGACCATAAAGACAAATATTGATTTTAATTTATCTGTGCAATACTACGAATGTTTTCTTTTTTTTGTTTCTTTTTTTTTCTTTTTTGTTTCTGCTGTTGTTTGTACATGAATTGTTTTAAAAACAACTTAAAATTTATTAAGACATTTAGTTACAATAAGCAAATGATCAATTGGCGGGAAATTTTGTGTCGGATAAAGAAAATTTAATCGATTTAACTGATTTAAATCAACACGTATATTTTTCTGAGGGAACTTCATTCATATTTATCCACATATCAGTGTAATTATTATTAACCCAGCAAAAACTTGATAATGTCTTGCAATTTCTGAACAACTTACTTTTCAATACAAGTAAAAATATTTTGGTAATTATTTACTGCCGTATTCATAAAAAATAAAGTAGGTTTATCTTAAAGTCCATTTGAAGTCTACTTTAATTTTTTATGAATAAGGACATTAAGCTTTATTCTGAAGAAGCTACTCAAAGATAGCGAAATATTGAAATAAAATTTAAAAGGTTTTTCTAAAAAAGACCTAAAGCTTAAATAATTACCAAAATCTTAAAAAAAAGAGGTCAAATAAACAATAATAAGAAATAGTGCTGGCAAATTCTACTACTTTCTATTTTACTCAATAATATTCAATACTTTTCATTTGGATACTCAATACTACTCGATACTTTTAACGGAATTTTTGAAATTGTAACGTAAATTGAAGTAGTTAACAACAATTTAAGAAATAATAGACAGCTTTATTTCGGCGGTTGCTTTAATTTTGTAGCTTACACATTGTTGTCTTTTTATACAGTGATGTATTTTTATGCACTATTTTACCCACTCAACTTGCTTAAAAATACAACTCAGAAAGTATCGAGTAATTACTTTTGAGTATTGAGTGTCCAAAGAAAAGGGCAAATACTTCATACTCGGTACCCATTACTCAATACTTTGCCAGCACTAATAAGAAATACATGTAAAAATATTTATTCCAGCGTTTAACCTAACATTTAACATTAATTTATTATACGACCAAATCTTTACCTTTTTTGTGAAAAACAATCTATTGAATGAATTTCAGTATGGCTTCCGGAAGGGTTGTGATACTGAGGAGGCTACTGTCAATGTGCAAAATTATATTTGTAAGGGTTTAGATGATTTGATTTGATAGATCATAACATATTGTTACAGAAGCTGAAATATTATGGTTTCTGCGGAAATGAGCTGTTGTTTATGCAGAGCTATTTAAATGATAGAAGACAATTTGTTCTGGTTAATGACAAGTGTAGTACTTTAGAAACTGGAGTTCCTCAGGGAAGTGTTTTAGGTCCGTTGTTGTTTTCAATTTACATAAATCACTTGAAAAATCAGGAGTTAATGGGTAAAATGTTGATGACATTAGTGCTGATGACATTAGTGTTTTTTATCATTATAAGCATAAAAGTGCATTAACACCTTACATGGAAAAGGATGCTGCTTTAATTTTGGAATATATTCGATTAAATAAACTTTTTTTAACCCCCTGGCCCACGATGTCGAACGATAACGTTCTAAGCGACTTAAGACACAAACTTGATTGTGGAATAAACAAACTTGATTGAGTAAAAAAAAATAGATACGATAAAAAGTATGTGTCTTAAGTCTTATCTAAGCGAACGTTATCGTTCGACATCGTGGTCCAGGCGGTAAATCATAATAAAACAAGACCTATAAGATTCAAACCACACTCTTCCCTGCTGTTTTACCAATTTACGGGCTTTACAAATTGCAATTGTTAATTTACGTATTAATACAATTGTCACAAAATCAAAACAATTTTAACACAAGCAAAAGTAACAACTTAAGAATAAATAGGCTTTTGATTAAGTGAAACAACAAAGCAACGTGTCCGAACACTCTGGTTGTAGAGAATATACTAATTTGCCTACTAGTATTAAATGCGTATCAAGACTTTCACAATTTAAATCTTTTTTAAAAAACTTTTTACTTCAAACTGTTAATGAGCTTCTGATATAATATGATTGCTCAAATTTTATTTTGATTCTAAGTTATATTTTATTTACATAAATTAAATTTATTTTTATTATCTATTATTATGTAATTTAGTTATTTTAATTAATTTAATTTTAATATTGTAAATTTTTTTTGCCAACAAGCCTCTATAAAGCCAATCTGGCGCTGGGGCGAAACATTCGTTTTATCATAATTTTAAATAAAAATTGAATTAATGAAAAAAAATGCAAGTTTTGATTGATAATGTTTAATTAGCTTTAAGAAATTGTTGTTCTATCTTTATTGATACAATAGAAAAGGAATAGGAGAATAAGAATCCCAATATCGATATCAATATATCAGATATAATTATGAAAACATTAACAACAATCGTCATTTTTACAAAAAAAAAAAAAAAAACACATACATATGTAGATATTTGTATTTCGAAACACTAAATATAAAAATGTTTTTTTCATACTAAGATTAAAGTTTCGCTCGTAAGATCTCAATTTGCACAGTAATAACTATCCTTATATTTTACAAACTAATGGAAAATTTTAATGAAAATAGAGGAAGAACAACAAGGTAAAACATTTCTTATCATGAAACTATATAAAAGAAATTATTTGCTGGAAAACAATAAAACGCTTTCGAAAACACACACTCCTTTAAATGAGATGTTTGTTACACGTACACAAATAGTGATATATGTATATGTATGTATGTAGATGAAAAAATAGATGTAGATAAAATTAAAAACCAAAAAATTATAATGAATTACATCATAAATTGATCTTGAATGATATAATCATAATAAAAACAAAATACATCCACCAAAAAAAAAAAAAAAACAGTAGCTTGGTGACGCCATTGGTACGTTTTTTATGTCCATGGCCAAGCATATCGAGCGAGCACAAGACCTTCAGTCTTCGTTTTTTTTTTCGGAAAATTAATAACTTCATTAGTTGCGTTTACCTACCGAGGCTACATTTAGTTTATTTTTCATGTTTTCCTTTTTCGTTTTCTTTTTCGAAAATCTTATCTCTCGTATTACATCAGATTATCAGATCATTAAAAATGTCAAACAGAATTTTACACAAACGCTACCGGGTACACAACTGAATCCAATCCTTCCCTGGCTTAAACATTTTGTTGCTGTTATTATTGTTATTTATATTGTCATATTCGTAAACACTATATAAAGAGATAGAGAGAGAGAGAGAGAGCCGGTGTTGTTGTACAATGTTATCATACCGTTTACGACAAACAAAACTTCAAGAAACACCCATTCGTCATGATAAGAACTGTTTTGGTGGGGAGGTTAAAAGACAATTACAACAATACAATTACTAAAAATCATCATTATGATCGAGAAGCAAAAAAAGGAGACATACATAAATAAACAGGTACAACAATTGACCAAAAAAAAAGGTCACTTGACAGCACACAAACACTAATTGCCCACATTTATATTACGAAAATGTTTAATGTTTAAAATTAAATTAAAATTTATGTCTGTTCTCCTCATTCGTACTCGTCGCATAATAATGAAGTGAAATTATTATTGTATGTATTACAATATTATTAAATAGGTACATACCTACTTATATATTTTTTTCTTTCTCAATTATCTTATTGTTAACTTGTTTGTTTACTGTATTTTCCATTATCGTCACCATCTTCATAAAGAAAATATCAAATTCAAAAAATTTGAATTTTCCTTAAAAATATTTACTGTCATACAAAAGACACTCTATTAATGTTTTTGTCTGTGTTTTCTAATGCCTTTATTATTTTTACTGATTTCAAAGATTAGGCCAAAGATTTCTCAAAATTAAGCGCCATTATAGAAGGTGGCTGAAAACAAATACATACTATGAGCCTCAAAAGTGAGTAAACACAACAAATTATTTGATTTTTTTAAGACAATGAAAATCCTAAAATCTATCCATCGATTGAAATTTAAAAGTTTCGTTTTGTTGGATATTTGGTTGAATAATAGATTCGGTTATAAACAAAATTTAAGTTGAACTATAATGCTTTTCATAATCTTAAAAAAATCAAAAAATTCACTGGTGCTTACACACTTTTGAAGCTGTGTGTATGTACATTAGGGTAATAACTTTTTTTGAGTGCAAAATACCACTCCAGTACCATATGGTGAATGTTGTTCTGATAATAAATTCTGATGTTCTGATTTCTAAAGTGCTTTAAATTTTTGTTTTTTAAAAATTAAAATTTTTCATTATTGTACACAACAAAAATTATTGCCCGACAAATTTTAATTAAGCTTTTAATTGAGTCTTAATTGATTTTTAATTAAACTTTTAATCATATCAACTAAATTTTTAATTGAAAAACAATTTTCAATTAAATAATATAAAATTTTTTTCATTAAAACTACTTTTAATTAAATTTTTACAAAACATTTTAGTTGATACTACAAATTCCTTCATTGGTCCACTTTCAATTAAATGTTTAATTAAATATACGAATATTTTAATTGAAAATCAATTTTATTTTTTTCTGTGTACAGAAATACTAGGAATTATAAGAAATAAACTTTAAGTTTATTGTGCGTATGGTTTTACATTGTGGATATAATATATATCCTGCATCACTTTAATCTTACTCTCGGCGCATATGTTGCTGCGCTGATGATCTTTAATTTTAGACGGTTCTATTACCCAATGCCTTAAGAAGCATTCGTTAGCTTTCGTGAAGTTTTTTAAAGATTTACTTAATGCTTCAAAATCATTTTCGTTAAAGCAATGACAACCAAACCAAATTTCAAACCAGGAAGCACAAACAAATTCACAAATAGATTTTAAGTCATCTTGATACTTTGGAAGCAGGATAAAAGCCAAAATAGCTAATATAGCTCTGGAATTCCATCTGGCATTGCTAACTGATTCAAGAGATTTAAAATTTATATGTAAGTATAGGGAAATATGTTATTTTTCTGGAAATATTTATAGGATTGGCAAAGTGAAAAAAAATTAAATAGTGTTAGCGATTTCCCGTTTTCAAGTACTAACACTGCTAATTTAATCTCTGTAAATGAATTTTTAATGGCTACTACCTGAATTTCATTTTTACCAATTTTTCCATCAAAATCCTGATTTTTTAATGTTTTCTTGTAAAGCTCTTCTGGTTGTTCCGATAATTTCTTTACAGCTTTATAAATTCCGGCTTGAGATGGAGTCCAAATTGTTATGCCAGATATATATTGCTTTATTTGTGCTAACTTTTGCTTCTGTTACCAATGTAACTGCTGGTTTTGATGACATTTTAAATGGATTATTCCGTCCGGTTGGTATGAAGTTTTTGTCATCATTGTGTCTATCATAATCGCTATTAAACATTAATGAAGAATCTGAATCAAAGGTTACTTGTTGATTATATTCTCGTTCAGATTGTAAATCTGCTGCTTCGCAACTTATATTAAAGTTGTCCTGAAAATTACTATAATTAGGGCGTTTTAAGGTTTCTTCATAATATAGAACCAACCGTCTAATTTTCCTTTTTAAGATCCACGCGCATAGTTCTTATATTTAGCTTGGTCCACCTTTCCTCTTTATATTTATTTGTCTTCCGATAATAATTTTTTCCTTTGGGATCTTATTTCAATACCATCCTTGTTTCAATACCATCATTATTTTTTGTAAAATTCTTTAACCAGATTTTTGAGTTTTTTATAACAGATATTTTACTTTTTTTATACTTAATTTTAAGAACCAACAGAAATAATTTGCGAAAATCACATTGTAATAGTACTACCTACTTAGATATTTAAGACAAAAGCAAGAGTGACCGTTTTAATGGTAAAAAATAAATATGTAAATAGGAACAAAACTTTAACCCGTTCGGTGCGGACACTTTTTTCACGATAAAGGAAAAGTGACAGGATATTTTTTAATATTTCTTCATGCCCCACACGGCTATACGGTGGTATTTTTGATATTTACAAAAATTGCAAAAAGTTATCACCCTAATGTACATATGTACTCGTTTGTATGTACGAGTATATATAAAGAATACATAAATTTAAAATTTGTCTCGATGCAGATAGATCATTACTTAATTACCTCCTCTATGTTATTGAGTTTTCCCTCTGTTCTCCCTTCATTGCAGTTTAACTATCAATATTGTCACAATAAGGTGATTGAAGTAAATATAATAAAAAAAATTCATTTAAAACTTTAGTTTTTCTCTGGTAATTCCTGTACCAATTGAGCATGTAATAATTTCTCATGAAGCATGTCCGAAAATTAACCACAAATATCATTTATCAAATTTAACGAATTTCGCCCAACAACACGAACTAGTTGGTGATAATTCGCTGTGTTAATTCGTCGTGTGAAGCACAATAACTACGAAAAATAAAACAATAATTTTTAATAATTTAATGCTTTTGTTTCCGTATAACAGCTGATAGGTTGTGTGACCATATTTAAAAAAAAATATATATAAATAAACATTGACAAAAAAACACGGGTAAAAGCAATTGTTATAGTTGACTATTTTGTATATATTTTTTTAAATTAAATAAAGTAAAAAATAAAACAATAATCAAAGTAAAAAATTAACAATATTTACTAAAACATTAAAAACTAAAACGTAGCATGGTCTCCTCGCATTGTACGTACGTCGTTCGTCGTTCGTAGGAAATAGAAATAGACTATATTTCAGAGTTCGCCGCATATGACGAATTCAGCCGACGACGTTATTGTGTGTATCTTCATATACACAAAGGATGCAACAAATATTTAGTTTTACATTATTTGATGCAGTTTGATCTTGTAAAACTCTTGTAAGAGTAAACAACATCAAACAAATTTGTGCTAAAACAAGTGGTTACGCTTTTTTGAGTAAATATTTGCCAAGGGTGACAAAAACTTTTGACTTCACATAGCCCCAAGAAAACAATTCAGTGGCCTGCTATCACATAATCTAGACGGCTACTTTATAGTTCCGGCGAAGTTGGCGAAGTTCGATGATGTAATAAAGCTCGACGTCACCGGTAAACATTTCTTACAGAACGTTGATTTCCGTAATACAACTTCATAATTTGGAGACGTTGTTGTAGGCTCTTTCCATGATGAATTTCAATCAATGAATAGAAATAAGAGTCACGTATTATCTGTGAATGAAAAAACTCTAAATGAATCACCCTTTACTTTACTTTTTTTGTAGATCAATATTTTTAGAAACATTTTAAAATTCAAATTTTATATATGCATACATATATCGGGACCCTACTCATCTAATTTTTGGATTTAGAAACTCTTCAACCAACTCAATATTAAAAAAGCCAGCACGACGTTGGAGTTTGTTTACGTTTAAAACTTTCTTATCTGAAGTACAATATCCGTGGTAAACGAATTGATCGTACAGTAGTAGCCAACATTTCGTATTTACTGTTAAGTTATCAGTGATAACGTCTTATGTAAGTCAGTCCTTGCAATCAATGAAATCCAATCTTAGAAAAATGAGGAAAGGAAAATCTGAAAATGCGATTAGTATATACATACATACAAAGAATATAATTTGTCGGGAATTAGTAGAACAATAACCAAATTTGTTGAAAATTTCTCTCATAATGAAAAATATAATACATATATTCGAATCTTACTTTAGAAAAATCCTGATTTGTCTACTATGTAGTTAGTTAGTAAATTTAATTTCTTGTTTGTATGTTTGTATTACTGAGGAGGCAAAAGAAAAATATGAACCGAAATTTGGTCCAATCGAAAATTCTTCGAACCATGAGGGGAGAGTTTTTAAAGTACCATTGGTTAAAGATGAATTCAGAGAAAAGCGTGAGAGATATATCTTGCAAAACTATCCGAATCCGCTTGCGAACTGCAACTCAAACAGAAACAAGGCTTCGTAGAGCTGGAGGGTTATTGTGTATTTCCATTCAAAAGCGAAAGCTTTCGAAATACAATGTATAAAGTATACAACTTTGAACGATTTTCTTTTCGAATCGAAATACACTATACCTTTCCCTAATTAACACCCTACTAATTTAAGGTCCATTTGTCCACTATGGCCTCTCAAATGAGAGCAAATAGTTTTTAAGGTTTAGGTAAAAAATTTGAATACTTATGAATGAAGTATAGGCAGATTCAATAAATAAATAATAAAAAAAATTGTCTCACAGTCTGAGTGAGTGTTATTCTGTTTCTTCATTCATTTTAAAATAAAATAACATAATATAAATCAGTTTTTTTTTAATAAACATTAGACCAGCTTTTAGAAGAGTTGTTTTTTTAAGGGGACTTCCCAGCAAGCCATATGAGTTCGAAAAGAGTCTTTTCTGACACCTTTTTCGGAGCGTTAACGCTCTTTATGAGCCCAAAAAACAATCATAATTGCTCCGAAAACCTTCAGAAAAGAGGGTCATTACATTCAAAAATGGTCCGCCAGAAAAGAGTCTTTAATGAGGTTTTTTTTGGGCTCTGTGTAATCTTGTTTTTATCATTCTTGTGTGGTGCAGCTATGTTCTTTTTTTGTTCAAAACACAAATAACAGGACAACAACGCTTTGGTACACACATAATTAAGTGGAATTTCTGAGTCATACTGCGTGACGACTCAGTAACAAGCAAATTTTCTGACTCCTATTTCGGAGAGCTCCTAGAATGGTATGCTGGGTTATTGCACCAATAAAAATGTTAGTATGTATGTGTATGACACAATCAACAGTGAGTTATAATTTGCTGACCAACTTTAGTTGATGGACTGTTTTAGAATGAAATAAAAAATAAATGATTATGTGATTTAATAATTAACGGTTTTAATAAAACCTCAACGGCCTGCGTCACTATTATTCGCACGTATTAAACGTAATAATCTCCAAAGATATCCTTTAGTTATTATGTTTATTTCCAAGAATTAAGAAAAGTCATATAAATTGAATAGTAACAAAACTTATTATGTTACTTGTATGAATTCGTAAATCGTTAATTTATCAATGAAAAATCCCTTGATCAAAATAATGAAATTAAAAGATACTTTAGACTCTAAAGAGTATCTAATTTTAATTGACAATGGGTGAATAGAATTACAACAAGAAACCAATTTTTGTATTGTTTTTTTTTTAAGATATTTAAAGGTGACATTTATGGTAGATATTATATATTTTAAGACCTTAATGAAAATCCAAACAAAGGATGCAACCAACCAGTTTGTTATGGATTTTGGCACTTGACAAAAGAATTCATTACAAACAATTCTTTTAACTTCATTCAATTCAATGAATCCAATTCTAAGAATTGGTTTAATTCATAACTAATACCAGTGATGACAACTTAGCCCTTTTAGGGCTAGATTTAGCCCGATTTTAGTCACTCAAAACGTTATTACTTTTTGCTCGCTATGGCTACATTTTATTTTTTCGTACTCTTTCTTCCTTTAATATAATAATATAGAAATAATGTTATTGGTAATAACCTATTTCTTAAACCATAGATTATATCTGTTATATCTGTGCCTTAAACTGTCCAGTTTTGCCATACGCATATTGACATATCCGTACTCAAACGCAAAAGTTGAGAGGACTTTTAGTGTCATGAATTTATTCAAAAATAAAATTAAATACGTGTAACAGTTTAATACACATTAAATGTATGTTGTTCAAACTACAAAATACCTGACGAAGTGTGCTCAAAAATTGATTCGAATGAAATATATAAAAAATCTAAATATTTTATTGATAGTGTCTTATGGACTGAAAATTATGATGAACAAGAAATCAAAATTGTGTTCAATAACGACCAATTTTAAATGTATAATATTTAATACTATGTATTTAATCTACGTATGCACCTTATTTATGAAAATGTAATAATTTTTTTTCTAATAAATTATTTTATAAAAATTTGTTTGTTGCTTTGATTTTTAAAAGAAACATTTTATAATTTAGCCCCTTTTCGCACTTTGTCGAAAATTTTGACAGGATGTGGCTTTAAACGGTTTTTTTCAATTTAGCCCTTTTTAGCACTTTTTTCAAAAATGTTTACGCGTTTTGAGTCTCAAAAGTTGGCATCACCGACTAATACAATAATTCGTAAGAGTACAAAGGGAGTAGAGAAGAGTGGTTATTGGAAAAAAAATTTGGAATATTTTTCTCAAGATTCATTGATTTCTATTTGTAAATTTAGGTTTTATTTTTGTTAAAAATAAAACATTGTGAATTTACAAAATTTTAGCAAATTTTTTCAGTTTCTCTTCTTTGTAGGGAGGTGGTGTTACTGGTAATATTACTTCTTATACTCCCAACCACATTTAAACTAACTTATCCTTATTTGTTATAGAACATATTCCTATAGAGATTTAACTAAAATTTTTCAGATTTATATACTAATTATATAATAGACAAAATATCGGTTTGCGATCAAACAAACATTTTTAAAAAACTTTGCCTGTGGGTGGTGGTTCTTGTTGTTTTCAATTGTCTCCAAATACACAATTTAATTAACATTTTCAGTCAAAAAAATCCCAGACATACAAAACTAAGTCCTTCCTATCATTGAACGAAATCTTTCAATAAAATTGTTGAAATCCCTTTCTCTTCTTTTGTAGACAAATAAATTTAAGATTGAAACATCATTCGGTTGTTATCACAACGTTTAACCACCCCTATTATGTGATTGACCGACTTAAACACTTGTGTTCGCATGTAAAAAAAACATTTGATGACATTGTAGGTGGTACTGTGTCTGGACTACCTGTACACCCCTGAATTTACACCTCTTATTTAGTAGAATTCCATTGTTAGTCGCTACTAACTAACTAACTGTGTCTTATCTTAAAATTAGATCATGTCTTTATGTGATTTTCTATTAATTATGCGTTAAATTTTTGTAACCAATAAAAAAAATTAAAAATGAATGATTGTTTATTATGGGAAGAATGATTGTGACCTACAAACAGTGGCAGAGTCGCTAAGATCTTACAAAAATCGTATGTAAGCCCAAGATGTCAAATTTAGATAAAAATTGTAACGATATAAAACTCAAACAACATAAAGTACAAGACTCATACTATTCTATTGAAGACTGTAAAAAAAGGAATGCATTCATAATTCAATTATATACCAAGAGATGGGGCATGTCCCCTAAGACATCCACTATCCACCAAATTTGATATAAGGATAAGAATTTGTAGACCGAATATTATTTCTATACATACAACGTTCAACGTTAAGTTCAAAGCAATATTTTTTTAATATGATTACAGAATATTTTATCATCAATATAATGGTGACTGTAATTACTGACTGCAGGAATCATATATATGATTATAGTAATTAAGTATAGATATGTTTGTGACAATCATTATTATGATCAATAAAGAATTATAATATATTTTTAGTCTTGAATTCTGTCTTGATATCCTAATTATATATATAATATATATTATATATAAAAAAATATATTTAATAATGATTCCGAGATCCAGTATTTATATATTTATAGAGTTTCAATATGTTGGACATATTATATATTATTAAATCTGAAAGTAAAGATGATGAATTGATTCATTTCAAGTCTGAACTCCCATGTTAACAATATATTGGAAAGACATTTTTATGAGCTACGAACAACTTAATTATTAGGCTTGACATTTTAAATGTTTTTTGTCAATTGTTACCAGAATATCTTGGCTGTAAATCAATTACATATTTAACATTTTCAAAGGACATACATACATATTTCTTTGTTGTTCTTTTATTTGTTGCACACACACACAAAGGTTTAAGATACGGCTAAGAGAGAGCAGGTTCAAATATGTTCCAGATAATTGAAATTATTTGTAATAAAAACTAGACTATAAATTCTATTGATGATATTTTTGATTATATTACAATAATTCGAAATAGTACTATGGGAATTTTTCTTTTTTTTTTTTTGTGACTGTATAAAACAATGAACAAATGTATTTTGACAATTTTTCTTCTTTCGCTTTTACTTATACATATACGAGTACATACATACTTAGATGTATTTATTACAATACTCTCATCTATTCTTTGTTTTATAGTAATAGTTATGAATGAAACAAATTCATTGATATAGTTAAAAACAATAAAGTCTCAATTGAAATAAATCTATTATTATTATCCTTCTTTCAAGTGCAAAATCCCTAACTAACTCGCGCTTGCTGCATAAAAGAGTGAGTGAGGTCTTCAAATAAATCTTCAATGAATGTCATGGCTGGTCCGTTTTAAAAGGCAAATAAAAAAAGTCATTTTATAAAAATTTGTATTGTTCCGTATCATGTAATGCCAATTTGTTATAGAAATTAAGTAATCATCCTCACATTTTAATTTTATTGTTTAGTTCAAGAGTTTTTTTTTTTTTTTTTTTGTTTGAGAAACTATTTTAATATCATTACAGTACTTTTCGCTTATAGTCCCATCGCTGAGTTGCACGCAATGTTGTGACTATATCGCTAATGTGAATATTAGACTAATTTTTTATATGCCACAATATGGCATATAAACAAAATCGGATATAAGCAACTTATGTGATTATAAAAAAAAAACTGATTTATTTCATTTATATATCCCTGCAAACATGCGTGTACATAATCCATTTGTATAAAAAAAACTAGTTCATTAAACATTACGATGTCCTAGGACTGGACCATATAATCCAGCTTTGCATAACACGGGACTAGTCCCAAAACTACTCCTTGTAACTACTTCAAATGTTTTACAACAACGATTACAGTCGTTCAAACACGAATAATTGTCGTGTAACAAGAAGTTCTGTTTTGTAAATGAAATGGTTCATGAGTGCATTACATAGGACCATGATGTAGTCACTACATTTTAGCTACAATGGACCACGTACGCCACAGATTTTTGCAGGGATATACATATAGTATAGTATGTACATACATATGCATATGTATTATAAACAAATACATAAATACATACTTTGTGCGTTAAAAGGCACTACTTATATAATGATTAAATATCGTTAAAAAACAAAAATGTCAAAATTGCTGTTGTATTTTACCATTTGATTTTTAATACATTTTATTGCTTTGTAGCTTAAATTGTTATGTAATAGATATTATCTAAATGTATGTGACAATACCCTAAATAATTTGCATATAAGTAAGCTTTAAATAACCACACATAGGTGGCATATATGTCAAATGTGATTATATCACTCATGGATTATATCGTTAATATTTTGTATGAATTTGAGTTGTATAGCGCTGTAAAAACGTGCACTATATCGCTAAATGGACTATAAGCGACGTGACTATAAGCGAAAAGTACTGTAAATTGTTTTGTATTTTGAATTAAATTTCAATGATATTTTCTTAATAAATTGGCTCTCTTAGAAATAAGAAAACATAATACATACATACGACATCGTACATAAGTACATCTTTAGTAATCGTTACGTTTTATTAACCCCCTGGCCCACGATGTCGAACGATAACGTTTGCTTAGATAAGATTTAAGACACAAACTTGATTGTGGAATAAACTAACTTGATGGAGTAAAAAATAGATACGATAAAAAGTTTGTGTCTTAAGTCTTATCGAAGCGAACGTTATCGTTCGACATCGTGGGCCAGGGGGTAAGTGTAAATGAATGAATTTATAACGATAATTGCTGTAGCTAACTATTATCTATTTAAAAAAGTAAGCCGCTTTTTATAAATCCCGAAAAATTAATAATAAACATTACATACTAGTCCCCGTTTACACAGGGAAACATTTGGAAGGGAAACATTTTGTTTGGAGAGAGGGACGGGTGGGGAAGAGAATATGAAATTTGTTTCCCGTTCTCGGATGCACGCTTTGTGCTTTCATTTTTATTTTTTAAATTTGCTTTGCTTTTTGACATTTGCTTTATTTCTTTTCGGCGTACCTATCGAGTTTCTTTTGAAATAAAATTAATTTACTAACTAACTAGAATCGTTTTGACTAATTGTTTTTCGGTTGGGTGAGTTGGATCATTATACTGGATTGTTATTAAACGTATACTAAACTTGTAATTCTTTAAAGATCAACCATTATTTGATTTATTTTTAATACGGTATGGTCACATTTTTTTAATTAATTTGATGCTGTTTGATCTTGCAAAACTCTTGTAAGAGTAAACAACGTCAAACAAATTTGTGCTAAAACAAGTGGTTACGCTTTTTTGAGAAAATATTTGACAAATGTGACCGTACCTTAAGTCAATGCTAAAAATTTTCTGCACGTGTTATATTTTAATTAAATTGAGATTCGTTATTCTAGGATTTGCCTGTATTATGTTAAAAAATCTCCCGTACTTTTAGCAAGTAGGTATAAAAAATTCTTTCTTTCCTTTTTCCTTCCTACGCTATTTCATCATCAATCAAATGAGGTTTTCATTTTTCCTTTCATCAATTATTGAAATAAAATATAAGTTATTAAGCATTAGTAATACGTTTGTATATGACTATGTACCTATATCTATTTTTATTATTTATAGCTCTAGTTTTCGAGATATTAATTTTTTAAGAAAACTACGTAGATACGCAATTTATAGTAACATAACTACTAAACGGTTCATTCTATTCAGTAAAAATAAAAAATCGAAATTCGGCTACAATATTATCTTTATTCTGCATTAATATTATTTGGATTCCATGGAGTAGTTTCGGAGATTTCACTCAACTTTGTATGGAAAAAAAATTTTATACATTTTTTTTTATTTTTCAAAAAGTCATGAAAAATAGAGAAGACAACAAATTTTCCATTATTTTTCTTCAGGCATATAGAAAAATATGTTACGCATACAGCAAGCTATATCTTGTTAACATCCATTCACAACTGTGGGTTTTATTCGAAATAAAGTAGCCCTATATGATTAAAAGAAAATACGTCATACATACACACAACAGTAACAGAGGTATGTGGTACTTTTTGAAAACAACAAGCAAAAACCACAAAATTAATAATATAATCAAAACTATTCTGTCCATATTAGCCTTTCGAAAACACTGAAAAAGTATACAAATTCGAACGATTTTTTTTCAAATCGAAATATACACAATAACCCCCAGGACATATCTGCCTATATGACTATAGAAAAATATTCGAACTCTTGTTATTATCTCTATTTTTTTTGAATTTTTGAAAAACAAAAATATTTTTTAAATATTTTTTCGTCATATATTCGTCTATATCTCCAAAACTACTGAGTGTAGTAAATATTATGTTAGGGCAAAATAAAGGTGATATTGTAGCTAAATTTGTATGTTTTTTTTTCTTTTCACTACGTATGTTAAACTGTTCTACAGTTATGTTTCACAAAATCGTATAACTACACAGAAAAAAAATCATGTTTTTTTTCAATTAAACCTTTAATTGATTTTAAAATAATTTTCAATTAAAATTTTAATTGATTCAATTACTTTTTCTGATATTTTCAATTAAATCTTACATTTTTTTAATTGATACCTATCATTTTGTTTACTGGTCCGATTAAATTTTTAATTGATTCCACAAATATTTTAATTGAAACTCATTTTTATTTTTTTCTGTGTATGTATTTTTAAAAAATTTAAGTCACCATTTTTTATGCTTTTTAATTCCACAATACTCAACAAACTCAATAATTATGTAGGTATTTTTTTATCAGAGACCAAAAATAACTCGTTCTATATGAATAAAATATAAAATATATTCACCCCTATCATGAATAAAAACTCCACATGAAATTTGTTCCCTTTTATTTTTTTAACATTGAATTTTAATAGGAAAATGGGAAAAGGGAACAAATTTCATGTGGAATTTTTATTCACGCTAGGGGTGATTTTGTTTTAAAAAATAAATCACTGAAAGAAAATAACTGCTATAAAATGATTTTGTTTACATGGTTTGGTATGACGTTTATAGTTTTTTGTTGTTTTATTGGTGAGAGACAAACAATTTCAATTATGGTTGATCGTAATAACATTCTTTCCCTTTTATTTACATACTTATGAACATTTTTTAAATTTCAATTGTGAATTAATAATGAATTTTGAATTTTTTTTAAATTTATGATTTTTAAAATTTAAATTTTTTCTGTAAAACTGTGAATTTTGTTTTTGTAATTGTTTTTATTTTGTTCTAAAATTTAAGATTTTTTTCTAAACTTTAAGTTTTTTTTTGCAAAATTTTCGATTTAATGGGAAATTTTAAATTTTACATACAATTATTTATAATTTTTATATTCAGGCATCATTGATTTGCATCAAATGAACTTTTGCCATTTATTTTTAAAGCTCGAAAATAAAAGTTATAACCTGACTTTTACGGAAAAAATTTATTTATTATTCATTCATCTTGATTATTTCCGTTATTTTCTTTTCAGTTTCTCTCAACTACTAACCTAAAATATTCTTTTAAAAAATCACTCTCTTATGGCTAAATTCACACAGCCTTATGCAAAAAAATTAAAGTAGACTTCAAATGTACTTTAAGAAAATTTTGTTCGAAAATTTTGTCTAAAAGCACACTTCAAACCTACTTTATTTTTTATGAATACGGCAGACAGTCTTTAGTTAGCTAAAGGCAAAGGTTTAACTAATGATTCTTTATTCGCAATGCTTAGTTTGCCATTAGTTAAACCACCAAACGTCGTTGGTTAACTATTAGTCAAATAACAGCTGTTGCTATGAAAACAAAGCTTAGAATTGTTTTCGGCGACAAATTGTAAATGTGTCTTACGAATTTGAATAATGGCTAAATTCACAGTCTTAATAGTAATAGTTAAACTAAAGTTAGTATTTTAGTTTACCAATGGTTAACTAATGACCGAGAATTCGGTCGATATGTCTTGGTAACATATATATTCCTTAAGGTTTTGTTCCTGGTTCGCCATATTTTTGATGGGTTTTTCACTCCAAATATATAAAACTTACTTTCATTGCTGAAAAGAATATTATTCCAAAAAATTTAAGGCTCGTTATAGGATGTTTTTTTTTTTTTTTTGAAATTCAACTATGAATAGTAATAAACTAAAGGCACGATCACAAATGGCAAATATTTGCCGAGAATGACGTAACCAAAAAATAATATATATTTGAATTCGTTTATTTATTTAAAAAATCTTTTTTTATTTAGGACAAAACACAACAAATAGTTAATTTTAATTTATTTGACTCACACTATATTATTACAAAATTTTTTCTTTTATAAAGCAATTTTATTAAGAATATTTTTTGGACATAGTCTTTTTCCAAATAGTCTTCATTTCGGAAAAACTATTGCAACTTTATATGTAACATGTACATACCTCTGTACATGTAGTAGGTGATTTATTAGTGTGTTACGTGTTTATTTCTTTCATCTCTTGTCCGTCCGTCTCAATGTTAAAAAACGAATTATATTTTTTGTTATAAAATATAAGTCGTCCCTCCATTTATAATAAATAATAATGAAATTCTATGCTATTCTTTTGATCCACTTTGCTTTTCCACAAATTCGTCTTAAATGTCCCGTTTACTTTTAAACCTTTTTTATTTTGTCATATTTGTTAAAAATTAAGTTTTTTCTACTTGGGCATTGTCCACTAAATAATTAATTAATTAATTAACTGCATTATTTTATTTAATCCCCGTTACACTACTAAAACAGTAGAATTCGCTATTTTCCTGTCCACGTTATATATTACACACATAAAAATAACGACAGGACTTTCTTTCTTTAGCTAATTCAAAAACCACACCGCAAAAGTGTAAAAAGCCTACTTTTAGGATGACAAATTTTAAATGACCTTGAAAAATTTCGAATAAAAATTGTTTTAATCACCACGCCCTACGGCGGTATTTTTACACTACCCGTCCGCCCCTAATCCGTCCGTCCATTCTTTGTTTGTTTTATTTTTCTCTTCGTCGCTTTTTCTCTCCTCCACCCATCGTAGTCGTCCCTGCCCTGTCTGTCTGTGTGTGCTTTTTTGTAATTGTAATAATTATTGATTGAAAAGGAAACCGGGTTTTGATATTTATATTGTTACGAAATTGTATTTCAATTTAAATATAACGGTCGGTATCAAGATACAGCATATTGTAAAACATACATACGGCATGTTTCTCAACATACAACCTGTTTGTTTGTACAAAAGTAAAAAAAAATATGTGACAGACCTTTAAAAGTGGTGTGTTTTCTTTATAGTTAATTAGTTAATTCAGCAACCACCCTGTAAAACTGTAAAAAAAAGCCCCATTGCCTACTTTTAGAATGACAAATTTTCAATGACCTTGAAAAAGTTCCAATAACGGTATTTGTGGTGAATTTTTAAAACTCACCATTATTTTTATACTCATCATCTCCTTCGACGGCTGCTGCTGCGTTTTTTGGTTGGGGGTGCTGGATGGTGCTTGCTTTGTGTGTGTATGCGTGTCCATTCTTTTTTAGAAAAGAAACCCGGTTCGTTGTATTTATGCGAAGTAAAAAAAAAAGAATACGGGAGGGAATTTTGTAATTTCGTTTGTCATTTTTAACAGGTGCTTCCCTCTATGTATTTTGTTATAATTAATGTAGTGACACAGGGTGACGGCAAATCGCTAGTAACGTTTTTTTTTGACGCTCCGAATTTAAAATTCCAAAGTCCAGCGGTTTTTGTTTAATTGTGTGTTGCTATCACTGATGGAATTAGTACTAAAATTTAGTCCGTTCTTTAAGCAACCGTGTTGGCAACGACGAGAAAACATTCATTTTCATTTATTTTGTAATACAAAAAGAAGTGTGAAAAGATTAGCAAATAAATATTGTTACTTTTAAAGAAAGTTCTTATTTATGCCAATAGAAAAATTATATTACTTAAATGTTAAATTCAGTGTAGTGTTTATGTGAAAAATAACAAGAGTTTATCAGGGCATAAACGTGAATTACAAAGTGTCCGCCGACGAATATATACGGGCGAAGAAAAAGTTTTAAATATAAAGGCAAGTTTATATTTTCCTTCAGAGTAAAACTACAACATTATTTATTATTAATTAAATTAATCCATTTTGTGTATATTATAAATAAATCGAAAATGTTAAAAAGTAACTTTTTGTGTAGTAATAATTGTTTCTAATTTGTTTTTTGTGTGTGTAGAAAAGTCTTAATTTCAAAAGTTGAACATAACCAAACAAAATTTCGCAGTTTTTTTTTTTTTGTTTTGCTTATAGGGTAAAAGCCAGACGGACAGGCATTTTATGGCACATTCTTTAATTGTTTATGTTGTTAACATTTCATTTTGTTAGAACATGATTGTTGTTTTGTTTCGCTTTGATTTCCATTGGTTTCAAATATGAAAAATTTCCGACCACACGAAAATCCATTGCAAAACAATGCAAATTATTGGCCAACGATGTTGTCATATTGTTTTCTAATTTTAGAATCTTACAAAACAGTGTTGTCCATAGAGCGTTTTATACTATATGTGGGTCATATAACTTTAATAAAATGATTTCTTACGTTAAATTTAAGCATATGTATAAGATATACATATGTTCAAAATTATTGAGTAAACCTTTGTAAAAACAAATAAATTACTTTAATATAATAAAATATTTTGTTTTTACATGTAACTTTTATTGTTTGTACCTATATCTTTACATCACTTATACAAAATGATAATAAAATAGTGTTGTCAGCTTCGCATTTGTTATACTTGTTGCGGAATTTAAAATTTCCAAAATCATTGTATTGCACAATTTGGAACATTAATAATATTTTAATCGGGTTCCTGCAAACTTCACAAATAAGTACCAACTTAAGGATTGATTAGTGAATTTCGTATCAACAATATTATCAGAATAAAATTAAATACAAATATTGAAATAATGTATAGGTATAAAATAAAAACAAATTCCCTAAATCATTCGGTTAACGATAATTTATATCTTAAACATTTTGGTATCCAAATTATTTATAACTACATGTGATGTGACCTAACTTTATAATTATCGGTCCATAATTAGTTATAGCTCCCATATATGACACAATTCAGAAAATCTCTCACATGCATAAAACTTGATATCGAAATAAACTTTTAATTGGTACAAAATTTTTTGATGATCGGGCCGTAATAGGCCGATTTCTAAAAAGCTATTTTGCTCATGTACTCGATCTAGTAGTGTATTATAAGGATTGAAAAAAAAACGAATAATGGCCAGTTTTTTTAACTTAAAAATTAAAGTGTTTTTAAACTTAAGTTCTGTTTATACCAAATTCATTTTTATAGATCATGTTTAAATATAACTTAAATCACTGACTACGTCCTTTTAAATACAGCTTAAGTTGTTCATACTACCATATGATTTTGACAGTTCTGCAAATTATGAAATTTGCACACGAATATAAAAATATTCAATAAATAAACTCGCCGCGAATAAAAACATTGTGCTATAGTGTTATTAATGTTAACTAAAACAATGAATTTAGATGAAGAGGATATGAATTATGCAGCTTTTCCCCATTTAGTTTACAACAACAATTTGTAAACTAAATAGTAAATCAGCTGTTTAATAAAGAAGTTGGTTATATTTTTTGACATTTAATAGTGCTATCATACTTTTATCATAATTAATTTCCAAATGCAATTTGAGAATGAAAAAATGAAACCATATTTAAATAAAACGTAAGTTTAAGGAAAAATTAACTAATTTCATATCAAATTAAAAACTGGCCATAAGAACAATTTTTTGGCGAATAACGATTATATTTAAATATTATGGCAACTCTTATTCCATATGTCTCTTTTTCTCTCTCTATGAAGCGAACTTTGGCGGTTTATTTTTTTTTTTTTACTTTGTTGCATTTTCACACAATGACGATTTTATTGATGGCGCTAATTTCAAGTATCATATAAAACAACAAACACTTCAACAAAACAATGACGCAACATTGATAAAATCTAATGCTTAAAAATTGCATATAATTTTGAAATATGTAGAGTTTTTCATGAGTAACAAAAACAGTGTGATTCACAATAAAACTCTATATAAGGATGCATAATATCTATACAATTAATTTTGATTGATAGAGTACACAAATTAAACGAAAGTTTTTTTTTCCAAATTTAAACATATAACGTAAACATGTACAATTAAGCTGCCAGAAGTTTTTATAGCATGTTAAAAAAGAAGCAAAACATTTTTGTTTTGAGTTATCCTAGGCCCCTTTCAGATTAGGCAACTTTAATTGTGCAAGTATAATTCTCATTTTTATTGATTTTCTTTTGAACGCCGAAAACAAATAAATATCCCAAGACAAGCTACAGAATTGCCAATTACAAACAAGCCTGTACTCAGAAGTTCGGCAATTCTTTCCCCTTCCAACCAACCTTTCCTCTCACACCCACAAACACAAGACTTGCGCAAACAAAGTTGCCTAATCTGAATGGGACCCTAGTCTCAAACTTAAAATTTATTTATTTCATACTTTAATTATATGTATGTACCTATTAAAATATTTTTTTAGTTTTTAACGTTAAGTCCCGATTTACATTATGCAATTTTTGTCGCTGCGATTCTTGTCGTATCTTCTTTAAAATTATATTTGCGTCTACATTGTGAGATTTTTGTTGCAGAGATTTTTTGTGGATGTATACATGTTTTTATATATTTTCTAGCTAGCACATAAATACATGTATGAAAATAAAAAGCAATGAATGAGGGAACAAAGCGTGTCTCACGAGTACATGCATAAGTATGTGTACCCCTTTTAATACTACTCACCGATCTAGCTTAGTCCCGGATCACACAATGCAACTTTTGCTGCTCAACTTTTGAGTTTGTTGGTGATAGGGGAAAGAAGAGTGGTCACCTCTCTCTCTCTCTTTTTCCCCCTCTTACCCAAAAACTCAAAAGTTGAGCAGCAAAAGTTGCATTGTGTGACCTGGACTTACAAAGCAAGAATCGCAGCGACAAAAATTTTATAATGTAAACCGGGACTAATATAATTTTTTACGTTGGTAATACCCTACGCCCAGTATATTTGCCAAAACAGTTTTTCAGAAATAGGAGCTATAAAATGCCATGATTTCTAATATATACATATATGTATGTATGCATATAATATAAATACCTATGTTGTGTGTTAAATTTTGTAAATATAACACTTAAGATATACATACATATGTATATGTATGAATGTTACCAAGTTTACATGGACAGCCAGCCAGACGGACGGACATCATTTAATCGGCTCAGAAAGTTATTCTAAGCCGATCGGTATACCTTAATGCGGGTGTTAGACTAATATTTTGGGGTGTTATAAACATCAGCACAAATCCATAAACGCTTTAAACTATGGTGGTGTAGGGTACAATAAAACGCATTTATTATAAGAATGAAATCATTCCATATGGCCACACTGTCATTATCAAAAGAGGAAAATTAAAAAAAAACGTAGATAAATAATTTCTCTCTCTCTTCCCACAGTTTTGCGCTGTTTTTTCTTGTGTATAAATAATTTGATTTTCGAATTTTTATTATTTTTGCAAATCAAAAGAACAAATCGAAGAAACTACTTTTTTAATAAAGAATTGTATGTACAATATTTAAGTGTTTTTAAAAGAAAATCAATTATACGAATAATTTTAGTAAATAATAGTGTAGAAAAGGTAATTGTGATGAACAAAAGAAGTAATAAATGTGATTTTTCTAATTAAGATTCTTTTAGGTTTTTTTAACCTACGCAGTGTGTGTAAGTACGGAACCTGTGATATAATCCTGCCTATCATTTAGTGAGTCTGTCTGTATGCCGTGTGTTTGTTTTTCTTTGCAATTCAGTGTGTTTGTTCTACTATTTTAAATATATTATACTTTTTTTTGTTAAGAGGTAAAAGATTTGAAAAGATTTGAAATGTTTAGAAATTTTGATAATTGGAATTTTAATAGTTATTGTATATATGTACATAAGTACATACATATACTGTATGTAGTTGGATGCATTCATATATCGAAATAAACCTAGTGACCCAAGGAGTCTGTCTACACACAAATTTTTGTTCTATGGCAGCAGCAGCTGATTGTTCTATGTATGTATATCTCTTGTTAAAGAACGTTCTTCTTTTTTAATATAGTTACATCAAAATATGTAATTTATTGTTGTTGTTCACTCTTGAAAACAATTTGAGTCATATCTATTTGCTGTTTGTCTTTACAAATGTTTAATAATTTTATATTTTGGTCATGTTCGTTCAAAGATTTATTAAATTCTTCATCATCATTGCGTGTTTACTCTTTTTATAGTATTGGAATTTTGCGTCTGCGTCGGAGTCAATATTATTGATTTTTCAAATTCACTGTTCTTTTTATTCTCCGTTGTAGTCGCAACTGGTGTTTTTATTAAGGAAAATTCATTCACAAAATGTAGACAACAAATCAAAATATTTATTGAACTAATTGTAACAATTGTTACAATGTGTATTTTTTAAAGCATGAATATAGGTATTTAAAAAATTAATTAATTTTTAATGCCCTTATTCATAAAACTTACAACAGGTTTATAAGAGGTTTATAGAGCAAATTTTCTTTATATGTTGTAAGTTTTTATGAATAAGGGGGTAGGTATATCTTTAAATAAAGTAATTTTGCAGTTATATATGTACATATTTATTCTCAATTTAATTTTTAAATTTAATTTTGGTTTGCGGTGTAGGTATAAAATCTAAAATTGCCAGCTTATTCCTCGTCGATTTACATAAGTAAGTCCCAAGTTGACCTATATCTTCATATTGGAAGCTGCAACGCTTAAAAATTGTATTAAAAAAAAGAAATTTGAAGGATATTTAGGAAGTAAAACATTTAACTAAGAATATTCTTGATTCTGCAAACGTATACATTTTACATTGTAAATATAGCAAAAATAATTACTCAAAAACATTTGAAATAAGCATTACTACGCACTTTTAACTAAGAATCAGAAACTCGTCATTGGAAGTATGCTGTTAATTTTCGACTACTTTTTTCTACATATAATTCACATTTCTCATAATGTAAAATGTCGATATTTAGATGTCATATTTAAGTAGAAAACAAATTCTATTTTATTTTTGTATTAAAAATGTCTGCCCGGACACAGCCGTCTACTCCGGTAAAAACTTATAAATAGTAAAATCATATGGTTATTTCGATAATACTTTAATAATTTATGGATAAATTAATTAATGGTCTATATATTAGGTACTTAATAAAAAAATAAAACTTAACACTTAAAACTTTGGAAGCTTTTTAAATACATTTTAAAGAATTTATTAAATGAACAACTTGGATCAGAGAAGTTACTTGTAGGTATTTACTTCATAAAAACAAAATAATATGCCTTAACTACTTTGGATATAATTAAGATGTCATTTTTAAAGTATGACTTCAATTATTTTTTGCTGGGTTTTGGTAGTTGTAATTTTATTTATTTATTTATTCATAGTAATATAAAAAAGCCCTCTTAGGCCAATTAATATATATTACAAGAATTATTCCTGAATAAAGATATTTAAAATTAAAAAAAAAAAAAAACAACAAATTATTTAAATTCATACTCAATACTTCTAGTTAATGGCTCCCCAGCCAAAATAAGAAAGAGAAGAAAAAAAATTACCATAGTTATAAACTCCCAAAAGTGTAGCAAACATCATGAAACTAAAATTAGCATAAAACGACTTAAATAGTTAATGAAGATTATAATATACTAGTTGGAATTTGCGCGCATTGCTACGCCACCAATTAAAATTAATTTGAAAGAAAGGCATTACACAAATATTCAATTCATTTTGAATAATTTTAATGATTTTGTTCATTTTGAAAAAAAGTAGGCGGTCGAAAAAAGTATTCTTAGTCATGCGGGAGTCTTAGTTATATCCCGTCAAAGTTTTAGTTTTTAAAAAAAAGTGGGCGTTAGAGTAGGCGTGTTCATACCAACTAAAGAACCTTACCGGGCTCATGCACAACAACTTTGCCAAAGATAATCACATGATCAAATACATAGTTTACGATTCTATAAGGACATACATACAAATAACATTTTTATTCTTACCTCGCCTTCAGTAAGCTGTGTATACAACTTGTTTGAAGTAAATCTGTAAAAAGCCATGCAGAAGCAATTAATCAATTTAAAAAAAGTGGGCGTTAAATTAGGCGTGGTCGTCGTACCAACTCAGAAACCTTCTCGGGCTCATGTACAACAACTTTGCCGAAGATAATAACATGATCAGATGCATAGTTTGCGAGAATAGAATAGTAGAAATGAATTTCATAAAAATACCAATATAAGTGTACTGAAATTTGGCCCTTTTTACAACTTTATATTTGAGTCATGAATAGCATGTTCTTTTTTGTGTGGATGGAAGAATGTTTAATCTTTTTTTTATTTTTAAATTGAATAAATAATATCGAATGTCCGTTTTTACCCCGTTTTTGTCACTCGTGAAAAAATAATTTTCAAAAAAGTACCTATTAATTATCCGTAATACGTACTATTTGAAAATAATAGTTCATGGAAATTTTTGTGAGAAAATACATTTTGATAAAAAAGTACCAAAAAAGAATACAATTTTCAGGCCATAGGAATTCGAATTTCAAAAAAGTACCAAAAAGATTTGTAGTCTTTATTGATCTGTGCCAGATGCATTTAATATAGTATTTCTATGTTTATTTATGTAGGAGATATACATGTTAACGAAGCGTTCTACGGGGACTATTTTTACCCCATATGTTCACTTGAATTTCAAATTTCAAAAAAGTACCCGACACCTGTCGGCTCTTTTTTTTTTTGATTAAAGGCGGACGCATTTAAAATATTATTTCTAAGTTTATTTGATTTGGATACATAGAGGTACTGGTTTTACCCGTTTTTGCCCCATTTATCCTCCTTAACGGCCGAATTTCAAAAAATCCCTTCTTAATGGATCTAGATGTTGTAAAAGGAACCCATTACCCGAATTTCAAGTTTCTATCTTCAGCGGTTTGGGCTGTGCGATGATGAATGAATCAGTCAGTCAGTCACGTTACTCTTTTATATACATATATAGATTTATATTATAATAATATATTTAAAATTTTTAAGAATAGTGTAACAAAACTGTTTCCTCGAAAAAAATTTGCCAGTTCAAGATGAAAATTCAAGATGTAATGTAGAGTACAATGTAGTAATTGTAAACTTGAAAAGTTTTGGTTTGTTTCGAATTAGGCCGTATAATGATTTTATGGCCAAATATTGGATTTGTTTTCGGTCCGAAGAAACTGGTTTTGATCAGGCTGTACAATACAAATGTTTAAAAAGTATGCAATAACATGCCAAATTTTTTGAAATTCTTTGATTAGCGAAGCTATTTGGTCTAATCTATTTACATATGTATGCACG
This sequence comes from Bellardia bayeri, assembly GCA_950370525.1. Lineage (NCBI taxonomy): Eukaryota > Metazoa > Arthropoda > Insecta > Diptera > Calliphoridae > Bellardia > Bellardia bayeri. The sequence goes on from OX493264.1 coordinate 132,919,752, forward strand.
TACATATGTATGTTGGTTTACTGTTAGCAAACATGAATTTGCATGGAAATTGCAACTGTAATAATAATTACCTACTTATGTTTCGTTTAATTTCAGATATTTAACGACTTTATTGATCTCTACGCAATCTACCTCTTATTGGATTTCCAAAAAAAAAAAAAAAAAAATTAAGATAAATTACTATTAAACTAAAACACCATTTCGCATAAATTAACACGATATTTCATATTAAAGAAAACGTTATACAAGAAAATAGTAGCACAGCAATAAAAGAAAAAATAATTTGAATCCCGCTCTTGGTAAACACAGCATGAACAGAAGTGATGGGCGGGTTCCTCGATAAACCTAAAACTGCTAAACACAATGACAGCGGCGAAGGAAATAAATTACACTTCGGCGTCAGCTCTATGCAGGGTTGGCGCTGTGAAATGGAAGATGCTTACTATGCATGCACTGGTCTCGGCGAAAGTTTAAACGACTGGTCATTTTTTGCTGTCTTTGATGGTCATGCCGGTTGTAAAGTGTCAGAGCATTGTGCCAAGCATCTATTAAATAGTATTGTCAACACACCAGAGTTCCAGAGTGGCGATCATGTAAAAGGCATACGCACTGGTTTCCTGCATATTGATGAAGAGATGCGCAGGCTGCCCGAACTCAACTTAAATGCTGGAAAATGCGGTGGAACCACAGCCGTCTGTGCATTCGTTTCTCCTACCCAGATGTATATTGCAAATTGTGGTGATTCGCGTGCAGTTTTGTGTCGTGAAGGTACACCAGTCTTTGCCACTCAAGATCATAAGCCCGTGTTGCCCGTAGAAAAGGAACGTATCTGTAATGCCGGCGGCAGTGTCATGATTAAACGTGTCAATGGCACTCTGGCGGTTTCAAGAGCGTTAGGCGATTACGATTTCAAAAATGTCAAAGAAAAGGGACAATGCGAACAATTGGTTTCGCCGGAGCCAGAAATATTCTGTCAAACTCACCAGGACACCGATGAGTTTCTAGTTTTAGCTTGTGACGGCATATGGGATGTTATGAGTAATGAAGATGTCTGCAGTTTTATACACTCGAGGCTGAAAATCACCGATGATTTGGTATCCATAGCAAATCAAGTCGTAGACACATGTTTGCATAAGGTAAGTTTTTTGTAAAAACAAAATTAAGTCATTTTTATATTAATTTGTTTCTTTATAAATACATATTTATTTATATTTATATTTTTACAGGGCAGCCGAGATAATATGAGCATCATCATAATAGCTTTCCCTGGAGCGCCTAAACCTACCGAAGAAGCGTTAGAAGCAGATATACGGCTGGAGAAAGAAATTGAAAAAATTACAAGAGGTTGTTTAAAAAGTTTATTTTGTTATTGAATTACATACATACATTTTTAATATTGATATTTTAAAAGACAAACAGACAGGCAAAAAGTTTTGCTCATATTAAGCTCATTAACCTATTACATTACACTATTTAGGTAAATCCTACTAATAGTTCCTCATCTTCATAAAACAACACAAAATTTAAAAGATAGTTCCTTATAGTACTCTGCGTTAATTGAAAATTTAAACAATCGAGTAAATTTAGGTGAAATTTAATTTGAGATGCTGTAATTTAAAATGTTAAAATTACATGAGTCTATGTTACACTCCAATATGAAATATTTGGTTCAGTTGTCCGCCCTTAGAATCTCAATAAATATATCCTAAAAATTAACGAACAAAAGCTTCCGCTTCAATCGCAGTGTTAGTACTAAAATCAAATAATTATTTAAAATAAGAACAACCTTCAGATACAGTATTATTAACTCAAAAATCTCTTTTTGCCATATACAAAATTTTTGTTCAAACACAAACAGAAATTAGAAAGTGAAAGCGAAAGTAAATTTTATTTTTGTAAATTGACTGCCAAAGACTATATATCAAATATGATAGATTGATCTAAATCATTGTTAGTAAAATGTTCAATCCATTGTCTATGTTAGCAACATTTTCAAACTTGTTAAACTATTTTTAATTGTTACTTTTTTGTTATAATAAAAATCTCAATATTAGTAAAACTAATTAGAACATCACTTAAAAGTTTAGTTTTGAAAAGTACTGAATATAGTGCATGTAGAACAAATTAGTACAATATTAATTATTCACTACTATTAGATAGATAAGTTGAAAAGAAAAACTCAAACCAAAGTTGTTAAAAACAAACCTTACATTTTAAAATTATAAGATAAGTAGATATGACAGCCTTAAAGTTTAAACTGATATTATCAATCGAATAAAGGGCACAAATTTTTGTCATTAGAGGAAATCATTTGCTAAACTAAATTTTTTGTATAAAGCGAATTATTTTTTTTTAATTTCATATTTTTTACAAACAGTTGACTATTCTAAAATACGTACAGTGATTAGTGATATTCCATTAAAAGTGTATTTTGTCAATACATCATATTTTGGATACGTTTAAAGAGCACACAAAAATGCCTAATTAATGTATTAATGCATAAAAACAACAAGCTCACAGAAATACAACCGATTTAAGTTCTGTACATATCCGTATGTATTGTCTATAGTGAACTAAAACTAATCATTCATCTGTTATCATTTGTAAAATACAAAAAAATATTCATCAATAGCAAAAATTAAATTTGCAATTTATAATCATTTTTTATAACACCTCAGTACTTCCTCACAATTAAAGGGACCGTTGCCTTTAATTATACAAGTGTATAAATAATCGGCCCTGTTCTGTAAATCAACCCGCTTTTAAAACCAATTCGATTAACAGTCATTGAATATTCAGTTTCATTTCGAAAACTAATAAAAGGTGCGGATTGGATTTACAAAACAGGGCCGAAAATAATTGGCTTGGCTGAGCTTAGCAATAACTCGATAAGCGATTTCAAGAACGAATTATTGACAAAATTATGTGAATTCGATTTACAGATCACTAAAATTAGTGAATTTGTTTTAAAAATGAAAACGTTATATATTTATGCGTACCAAAATATCCTTTAATATTCAGCCATGTCACAGAACTCAATTCCGATCAAATGTGGTTTTGATTCCGTAAATTATTGAGTCTTTAGAAAACGAAAACCGATTTTTTTTCGGAATGAATTGTTATATTTTATGATTTTATACTGGAAAAAAACTCATACTACTAATTTATAATGACAATTAAATAATTAATTTTATTATTTCATTGTTTTTTTTTTTTAGTTCTCGCATTGATACTTCTATTAAATTTTAAAAATTTCAAAGTTGGTGTCAGCAACAAAAAAACTTTTGTCAGAAAATTACAAAAATTAAAAATATTTACACAGCACTGGAATATGACAGAGGAATTCCTTCTTCGTAGCTTTTCAACTGCGTTTTAATGTTTTTGTTCATTTAAAACAGCAACAATTGAAATTCTGAGCATTTTTAGAAAATTTTGTTTACTTTTATTTAAAAATTCTTTGTTAGCGTTTTCTTTTTGTTCGCTTTTGTTACATTTTTTATTACAAAAATCATATGTTTTTTGTTTTTAGGTTAAAAATCGAGATTTAAAATTTTTTTTAGTAGTAAACAAAATCGGTCGGAATCTAGAGAACGCAAAGTAAAAACGATCGATTTGCAAATACGGAATTGAAACCATTCCGATCGAATTATGTGACATGCCTGATTAATTTAGAAATGGAAAAAATTATCACACAACTAAAACCGTTAACACAAATTAATTAGTGTTCATTCCATATATTTATTTTATTAGATTTAGTAAAAACAATTTCCTAATATTTTTCTAAACCCTAAATTTTATGAATAACAAACAGTTTCTTCAATAAAGTAGACATTCAATAATATAAAATAAATAATATTAGTATTAGAGTAGATAAAATGGTTTTTAGAATAATTCTATTAATTTAAAAAACGTTTTGTTTTAAAAAGTTCATTAATTTGAAAGAATAAGTTTTTAATTCATAAAAAAAAAACGTAAACAAATATTTGCTATAATCAAGTTTTAAATATACACTACTATTGTTACAGATAAGGATAATTTGAAGATAAGCGTAAACAAAAGCAATCACAAAAATCTAATATTTAATAACCCCATTTAATTTAATAATACATTTCAACATTTCATGCATACACAAATACTTACAAACAAATTAGCTAAGAACTTAAATATATTAGTGAAGTAATATATAAAATGAAATTAATTAAAAAAAAAAATATTACCAAGTCATACTAAAAGAAACCCATGATTATCAAAAAGTAACGAAGAATGAACTTATGAAATGAATAAACATAAAACATTACCAATTACCATTAGCAAGAGGAATTAGATTTATACTTATTACTACCAAATATAAAAATAACAATGACATTTTATTAAACATGATAACAATGAATTGAAAATGTAACGTACATTTTGTATAATAAAATAAAAAAAATAAATATAAAAATAACCTTATGCTCACAGTGAAGTACATAAAAAAATACGTTGATTTAAAAGAAATTGAAAAAATTAAAATCAAAATAAAAACTAAACTAAATGCAAAACAAATAAAAATGATTAATATTACTTTATCTATCTGCCTCATTAGTTTGCTTTAATACTCAAAATGATTAAATCAAAATTTAAATTGTAATACATATTTATTTAATTTAATAATAAAAATGATTAATAATATACAAATTTGTATGGATATTTTTCAAAAATTCTGTTCAGCTCATTTCAATCAAATCAATTCAGAAAACAGAATTTTAAACATTTGCATTATTTTCACTTCTTCATTTGAAATTCATATTTTTCTTTAATTTTTTATGTTCAAAGTTTAGCTGTTTTGAATACCAAAATTAGGTTTTTGGTATTTTGTGATTAAAAAACAACAACAAAAGCATAAACGCAATATGTATTAATTAAATTAAAAAGTGTGAGCATAAGGTATGTTTATTTAAATATGATATTTAAATAATTATGGCTATTTTTTCTAAATCTCATTTTACTAAATTGAATTTGAATATTTTGTTTTTTGTCAAATCACTTAAACAATTTAATTGTAATAAATAGTTTTAATTTTATTATTTTTATTTTGAAACATAATTTATCAATTTGACCCATCGGCATGTGCAAATGTAATAGTAAACACACACTTGTTTAGTACAAACAACATTTGCAAGCAACCTCTACCTACCAACTCTCTTTCTTCTACATCACATTTAAAACAATTTTTTTGTAATGTTAAAAACACAAACATTTCTAATAGTTTTTTTTTTTATAAAATAATGCTTGAGCTCTGAACATTCAAAGAACAATAACTTTATTGTATTTTTTAAAGTGTAAAATATTAGTTTAATAGTTTATACATACGATTGTTTGTTTGTTTGTTTTATTTAAAACCTTTCTAATACTTTAGTTCGTTTATTTGACCTTTTCTAATATTTAATAGTTTCTTCTTTTTTCAAGCAATAAATATCGGAAATTAATATATATAAATAAAATAAAATATTTGTATATAAAATGCAATTGACCTTATTGCTTGAAAAAAGAAGAAACTATTAAACCTTTCTAATACTTTAACTTATATTCTCTTTTTTATTTACAGAGGAAATTGAATGCTTTGATATCCTAAATTACTGTGAATTACTGGTAGCTTTAAGAGATAGAAATATTGAGGGTCTTCCACCTGGTGGCGGTTTACAGTCAAAGTAAGTTTTATTTATTTTTGCTTTCAGTTTACATTTAATTTTGAATATTTCCCATTTCCTTTTAGGTATCATTTAATAGAGCGAATATTTAAAGAAATTTGTCCAGAAAAAAACTGTGAAGTACGCAATTATTTTTATAATTGTTGAATTTTATATTATATTATATTTATTTATTACTTACATATTTCTTTTATTAATTAATTGATTATTTATTATTGCTTTTTAGATCGTAGATTAATAATGCTTTAGCATCTTTGTTTATTCTTATAATTTACCGCTGGTTTGTTAATGGAAACTGAACAGTTTTTAAGCCATAAAAGTCTGTTGAATCGATGGATGAGCCTTTTTAGTATATACATGACTTTGTTATAGTGTATATTTGATTTGAAACAGTTTAAAACAAGTACCGCACCTATAGTATGATTTCAAACATGTTCTTTAAAAAATACTCTTTCATAAAAATGTACTCTTACTTTTCTTTTTGAAATTATCTTAAAAGAGTTGTTAAAAAGACGCTTTTTTAAAAATGTCTTTTATGTCTTATTTTAAAAATTATTATTTAAAAGCTCCATTTTAGTAAAATAAAAAAAACTTATTTAAAAACTACCTTAGCACAAAAAAAAAACATCTTTAAAACGTACCTTTTTAACATTAAAATATGTAGCAAACAAATGCTTCTTAAAATTCAGTACTATTGTACTTTTGTTGGTGCTTTTATCATAGAAAATATTCATATCCATGATATGGGTATATAATCTAAACTTTAAACTAAATGAAGACACATTCTGTATTCTGTAAAAACTTTTATAATCATTTAAAATAAGGCATCACAATGGACCGTATTGGTCTCTGCGAGAGGGTGTGAGGATGACTCACACCAGCCTTTTTACATACCTACCTACCTGCCTACTATTAAATTTTGTAGTTTTGAAGGAGTTTACTATTCTTTTTTCTGTTTCTAGAGATAGGCGTTCCAAAACTTATTTCATTATTATTTTAAAAGTACTTTAGAGTTGTTAATATAAATATGTATCTAGTCTTAGGATTTAGTCGTCCTATAGAAACATTTGGTCGAATTGGATACAGTTGCGCACAAAACGTTTTCCTTGTAATCAAAATGAAATTTAATTTCTCTTTCATACGTTACATGACGTTATTTGAACGTTGCCAATTTAGCGGCAGACTTTTCTCTAGCGTGGTCAATTTAATCTTCCAATATTTTAATGATTGATTGATTGATTTCTTCAAAATCGTATGCAAATAAATATTTAAAAAACACCTAAGGTAAAAATTATGTATGTCTTACGTGTTCAAAATTTATTAAATCATTTGCGGAATATCAAACAACCATATTCGACTTATATGGAGTAAATCTAGTATTTCAGTTTTCAATTTATACACATAAAGCTTATTAAAAGTTTATTCTCATTTTTTGAATTTGCAGTTCGAATCTCTATAAGCAATTAAATAATATGTATGTTCAACTTTAAACGGAGGATAATCAAGTTTTGCTCAAAGAAAATTTAAAGTTCTTTTCTCATTTCGTGCTTAATTTGATTATCCTCCAAATCATCAGTTTAAAGTTAAAGCAAACTCTATTCATTATACAAGTAATTCGATCTGTATTTATTATTTATTACATATTAATAATTTTATTTCGTATTTTAAGTTCTAGTAATTGTTTTCAATTGTACAAGAAATTATTAAAACAAAACTTATACTTAACGAATATTTAAAAAAGGAGGTGTGGGCATGTTAAAAAATACATATGATTTTTATTATTGATAAAGCATTTTTTAATTTTGCTTAAAATATTTTATATGGCTTATAATTTATTACTTGCTGTTTTATCTATGTATAACTAACTTATACAACCGTCTTAAACTGTTCTTATGAAATGTTTTAACAATTGTATGTGTTTTCTATATTTACAGACTGCATCACATTGAAATCCGGTTAAATATTTTAATTGATAAAGTTCAAATTTAATTAAAACAAAAATAAGCAAAATACAAACAAACAAACAAAAAAAAAAAAAAACTAATGTCAACAACAACCAAATACCACAAAAACAAAACAAAAGCCTACAATATTTTACATAAAACAACAAAAACTATTTCTATAATTCATCAGCAACAACAAAAAATCTTTACAAAATAATAATTTTAACAAAACTATACATTTCTTTTTACAATTCGTCGTCATCGTTTAAGTTTTAATTATAATTTTTATGTTTTTTTTTTAGCCAGCCAGCTGTTAACGTTAAGGAGTTAAACAAAATAATAAACCAATACTTAAGCTTAATTAATTATTTAATACAATAAGTTTTAAAGGATTCGTTCTTTTTTTAAACAAGTTATTACAAACTTCTTTTTTATTTTTATATTTAAAGAAAAAAACAATAAAAACATACAAATCAATACATTAAAATTGAACAAAACACACCAAATTACAAACCAACCATCATTGATTGCAAAACACTAAAATTAATTGTATGCGAACGCCAATTTAAGTCGTTTTTTTTTTATATATTTTTTTTTTTAAATTCAAAAAGGTAGTGAATCCGTTCATAAACAATTTTACATTTTAAATGAAACCAAAATAAATCCTAGAAAAATCGGTATATTTTTAAAATGTTCTCATTACAGTAATATTGAGTGTATTGCAGAAATATCCCTTCCCGCCACATAACACACATTTACACAGTTAAAAACAAACAAACAAAAAACATAAAAAAGTAAAACTAAAACAAAATTTATAATCTTTACTTATAAGTTAAATCTAGGATTCATACATTAAAAAAAGGGAAACAAACACAATATTTAAAAAGAAAAAAAAAAAAAAAAAAGAACTAATAACTATATATTATAGCACACACAGGGATTCCTTGAATTTTATACTTTATTTTTTTCTCTACTTTCTATTTTCATTAACAACTATTTTATTAAACGCTCCAAACTCGTCAAACTCAACATCTTGTTCAAATGAGTGACAGTTTGTTTTTTTTTTTGTTTACAGTAAACTTATTGTGAAAACCAATCCACAAGTTGTTTTTATGTGTGAGTTAGTTTATTTACTACTAAATATTCACCCCTATCGTGAATAAAAATTCCCCATGAAATTTATTCCCTTTTCACATTTTTCCTATTAAAATACAATGTTAAAAAAATAAAAGGGAACAAATTTCATGTGAAATTGTTATTCACGATAGGGGTGATTATTACAAATACAAATTAATTAATTTTTAGTTTACAAAAGGAGTTCCATTTTTTAAATTTTTTATTTGTTATTAAAACTGAAATAATTTTTATATTCTTCATTTTAAGTATGTCTTGTTTTTCTTTCTATTGTAATGTGACTAGTTCTTTTTGTGTATTTAATGAAATAATTGTTTTTTTTTGTTTTACTTGTAAAGTTGTACTTTTACGTCACTTTTTTATTTTTTAATATCTGTTAAATTTATAATTAATGGTTACATTTTTAATGTTTTCCTCTACAAATCTAATTGATTTCTATTAATTGTAAGCCTTATTAAAACCACAACTTATATTCCTACAAAATAGAAAGAGAAAAACTAAACTTAAAAGTGAAGAATAATTTTACACTTTTTTCCAAAACCTAAGCTAAAGAAAAATTAAAAAACAAAAAACCTATTTGTAAATTATAAAAAAGGAGAAGTAAAAAATCGATTATAAAAAATATATGCTCGAGTTTGTAGTAAATGTTGAAAATCCATCTTTTTTTTTTAATTCCCGCAGATAACAAATCCCCCATTTAATAATAATATATTGTAAAAAAGGTAAGAATTCTTCTTCACACAATTAATTTGTTAACAAATTTACTCATGTTAAGGGTATCATCCACTGTTTTAGATCTCATCAAATCTTCAGTTAATTTCTACATTACTCATTTATCATGTCAACTGTATACCAATCATATCATCTCCATAAACGACAAGTATTGTCTTTGGAAGCTGTTAATGCGACATCTCCTGCATAGCTAAATGCACACGAGAATACATCACTTTGATGGCCAGCCAAGACTTGGGAACATAAACCCGAGTCCACCAGCCATAAACGTGCGGTATGATCGGCCGATGCTGTCATCAGTAGGCCACCAGCAGGACTAAAACACACCTAAAAAGTAAATAATTTTTGTTTTCAATAATATTATCAGTGGGTCTGTTCGGAAATGCAACTTTAATTGTAGAAAGTTCATACAAAAATTAAAATGTATAACAAATGTTTAGTTCTTTTATCATATGCAGAGCAGTCATGTATTTTCGAACAGGCCTGAGATTTTCTTATTTAAGTATTGCTACCAAATTATACATTTAATCACACCTTTGACACCTCCTCCGTATGACCCATCATTACCGATAACAATTCCAAATCACCTCTCAAACTCCAAACACGCGCAGTGCAATCATTGCTACCAGTGGCCAAACGCCGGCCTGTACTATCAAATGTTATATCCAATACTTCGTCAGTGTGCTCTTTAATAACAAATAATGATTCGGTTGTCTTCCTTACATCCCAAACACGAGCCGTGCTGTCCAAAGAACCAGTAGCAATTAAATTACATGAAAAATTCCATAAACAATTACTAAGTTCTGCAGTGTGACCACGCAGCTGGACAACTAAACTGTAAAAAATAAGAAGTGAAGTATTAGCATTTCTGACAATTAATTGCTTACCTTTTCGATCGAATATCCCAAATAGATGCTGTTCTATCAAAAGAACCCGTTAGCAATAGATTGCCATCCCTACTAAATTGACAATTAATTACTTCGGCACCATGATGCCTTAATGTCTGCAATTCTTGTGCTGATTCAATGTGAAATAGTCGAGAAGTACCATCCATTGACGATGTGCAAATTGTTTCTCCATTAATAGGTTGAAATTGTGCCGTGACCACTTCGGCAGTATGTCCAATGAGGGTGCTACGACATAAACCTGATGAGGCGCACCAAATTTTTACGCTTGTATCGAAGGAACCAGTAACAACGCGATCGCTGTAAGTGAGGAAATAAGTAGATTAGGAAAGAACTAACTAATTTCCTTCCTATATTACAGAGTTCTGATTTCAAATTGAGAAATTTAAAAGTAATCTTTCTTGAACCCTTGTTTCGACAATATTAATACAATTTAACAAAACAACCTTTTACGGGAACTTTAATATTTAATTTGTTTAACTCCGGAATAAGCATGTTGAACAAGTAATTTTCCGCAGAATTTCAATATTACATAAAATATAAAAAAAAATTATTTTTTTAATAAATAAACGAGTTCAAATATATGTATGTATGTTATTTAGTGGTTACGTCTTTTTCTGGCCAAGTGTGATCGTACCTTTAAACGCGGCAGTATTTTAAACAGACATAGCTAAATCGATCAATAACAAAACCCAACTCTAAAAATAGTGCCTTAATTTTTTCTAGTCAATTTGTATACATTTCCTCTAACTCACTTTTTATGCATCATCTCTAGTTTTGAGATATATATGTATATTTTTAAAAAATTACATAGTTACACGATTTTGAGTAACATAACCGAAGAACAGTTTAACGTACTTAGTGAAAAAAAAAATCAAAATTTAGTTACAATATTACCTTCATTCTGTCGTTTTCTTTTTACGACAACGACTCTTTCGTAATAGATTAAAGATAAAATTAAATTTGTTTCTTTAATCTATTACGAAACAGTCGTTGTCGTAAAAAGAAAACGACACTCATAATAAGGCTGAATGTTTACTACACTGACGAAAAATATTTAAAAAATATTTTTGTTTTTCAAAAATTCATAAACAATAGAGATAATCACCCCTATCGTGAATAAAAATTCCACATGAAATTTGTTCCCTTTTCACATTTTTTCTATTAAAATTCAATGTTAAAAAAATTAAAGGAAACAATTTCATGTGGAATTTTTATTCACGATAGGGGTGATTAAAATTCAATTTAAAAAAAAAATAAAAGGGAACAAATTTCATGTGAATAACAAGAGTTCCAATATTTTTCTATAGTCATATAGGCCGATATGTCCTGGGTGGGGGTTATTGTATATTTCGATTTGAAAAAAAAAATCGTTCGAATTTGTATACTTTTTCATTGTTTTCGAAAGGCTTTGCTTTTGCTAATATGGACGGAATAGTTTTGATTCTATTATTAATTTTGTGAAACTACATCGTGGTTTTTGCTTGTTGTTTTAGAAAAAGTACCACATACCTCTGTGTATGTATGTATGACGTATTTTCTTTTAATCATTAATTAAAAATATATTACAGATGGCAACTGACAACTGTAAGCTGTTAACTTCAGTTGCCGTCCATGGCAACCGAGAATTTGTAGTTGCTTTGATTTTTATTTAAAGTGGTAAATTTTAAATGTTAGTTATTTTGTTGTTAAACTACTTATATTTTCTACTCGAAAATTTGAAAAACATATTAAACACGAAAGTTGCCTTATTGGCAACCCAACTCCAGTTTGGTTGCTATACATAATCGACCCATTATTATTATATTTGCCTAGCACACACTTTCACTATCGCAATAAAAAATGAAACTATAGACTGATAAACATACTCTACTACTCCATTAACTGACTGACTGATTGATATAGAAATTTCCTTACGAAATTGCGAGAGTGTATCATCTTCTGATAATATACTACTGTTACTTTGCAAATACATATGCACATATTTATCAGTTGAGTTTGAGTGTGTGACTGTCTGTTGACTGACTAACAGACTGAGTGAGTTGATACTTTACCATTTCGGAAAATTGTATGCGACTGAGAAGACAACATTGTCATGGTCCCCAAGCACATGTTCTTCGTTGCCATTTTGCGTGTTGATGATGCGGCACGTTCTGTCATAGCTTCCGGTTAGACAATGTTCCCCACTTCTATCGAAGGCTACATTGGTAAGTGGCAGAATGTGTGTCTCTAGGCGCGTGTGCAGATAGAATTTCTTTTTAGTTGGTTCCTGCATTTTTCGTTGCAGCTTAGCGATTGCATTTCTTAAGATGTTGTTGACATTCTCATTCTCTCTGTTATTATTTCCATTTATATTATTATCAGCAATGCTGCTTTTCGTTGCCTTATCTAGGATGTCAGATGTCGTTGGTGTTGTCGATGCTGATGATGATAAAGTTGAGTTTGTCTCCAATGTTTTCCGTTTTGTTAATCCCTCACATATTTCTGTTAGTTGTTGTGGTCGTTGACATTTATTATGGTCTCCAGATAAAATGCTACGTGCCACATCAGATGGTTTGGAGCTGGAGTAAACATAAAACGCACCCATGCAAATTAACGAAATACATACAATAGACATGTTACTCATTATTCAAATGCATATGGGAATTCAATTTCTTTCGCCACCCACCATCCCGCCAGTATTCATTTTTTGTCTATAAGTCTACTTACTTAATATTCAAATCCAATAAGTCGATGTGTTCTAAATATTCTCCATTATTTGTTTTATAATTTAAGGCAATACCTTGAAAATTTGATTTAATTATTGACAGTTTATTATATTACATACAATACTTATGTATATATGTATGTATACTTTTACCTGGTGGGTAGAAGCGCAAAAATATTTTATTTACACTCATCTCTTTAAATGATGTGTTAACAACTAAACAAATTCCGTTAAACAAGTCTTTGTGTGAAGGAATGTGGTTGATTTTGGTTTTAAGGAATGTTTGTTTGATCAATAACTTTCAAGTCAATTCGAAAATAAATACTGACGGCTAAACCCCCTATTTATTCCAATAGCCAAATAATTCTGTATTTCAGAAATAAACGAAAACATATTCATGTGTAAGTAAATGAATTGGGTAGTTTCGTTAAAAAAAAAGCTTTCGCTGCGGAAGAGCTTTTTTAGTACATGGAACTAACAAAAAGGTAATTTCTTGGTAAATACTGGGAACACAAGTAAACTTTCTTATGTTTATTATTTATGAATTTGAAAACAACATTAAGATGTAATTTAATAAACAACCATTTAATAACTAGTCGTAAAGTAATTAAATTTGAAATCGATATAGACAAATCAACGATTTTTTACGTTGGTTTGACTTGACTCACTCCCCGCCATCGTCTTCGATTGCGATAAAAAGTGGTATAATTTATGTTTTTTATTCTTTAGAAAATGTAAATCATACATAGTTATTCCCTAAACAAAATCACTACTTAGTCCCAATTTACACGAAGCAATTTGTATTGAAAAGATTGATGCAATTTTTTCCTTGAAATTTCTTCGGTGTTTACACAGCATAATTTTAATGCTTAAATTGCTCGTATTTTTATTTGATTTTATGTACATATAAACATTTGTACACACGTATGTAGTACGAATAAGAAAGTAACACGAATAACAAATCTTAACTTCCCCTCACCCCGATATCTAAAAAGTAATCAGCTTAGCTTAAAGAATTGCTTCGTGTAAATTGGGACTAAATTTAATTGATTATTATTGTTATTTGAGTAACTTTTTATACCCTTCGCCACCATAAGTGGCGAATGAGGGTATATGTAAGTTTGTTATTTCGTGTGTAACACTGAGAAATACTCATCTGAGACCAAACAATGGAACAATGTCCTTATGGAATTCTAAGTCGATTGAGTCCGTCTGTCTGTGTAAAACACTCTCACGTCCAAAGAACACAACCGAAATCAACAAAGTTTACAAAAAACCGTTCCTATGCAGTTTGGTATTATACGTTGTTTTTATGATAAAAAAAGAAAGTGTGAGGAAAAGAGTAAGAATAGGTCCATGATTTCTCATAGCCCCCATACAAAAATCATCCCGAAATATTGCTCAATTATACATAAATGCATATACATAAAATTCTAATATCAATACAAAATCCAGCAGGAATTCGTTTCATGCAAAGCGAAATTTTTTAGTTCGGTCTATGTTATATAAATGTATAAAACTGATATAAATAATGTTAAACGGCTAAAATTTGACATAAATAATCCTTATAGGTAAATAACTTGTTGTACTGAATTTTATGGTGGTCGGCCCATAATTGGTCATAGCTACCATACAAGGACCACATCTGAAATAGACTTTTATCTCTATATATATTGTATAAATATCGGTACCGACTCAAAACTTTGCACAGATCATTTACATCCATATATACAAAATTCATCCCAAAAATTTTTGTGAATTTCGGTCTATTTTTAACCGTATCCCCTATATAAAGCACTCTTCCAAAAATCACTTCAATACTCATAAATAACGGTACCGATCCCAAATTTTACACGGATCATTTACATACATACCAAAATCAAACTGCTGGATTTTGAGAATATCGGTCCATATTTTACTATATACCCCATAAAATAAACATAATGCGCAATTGCACAGTTGTGATATAAAGCTTTCTTCTATTTTCACTAGCTTTACTTCTTCAATCTATCTCCTTCCCAAAGAAAGTAATTTAATAGATTAGAAAACAGAACATTAAAACTTTTTGGATATATGTAAGTTTAGATCTTATACATTTAACTAAGGGGTCGGTCCCTACAACCTTTAAACTTGCAATGAATTTGTGTTCGAAGAGTGTCTAGCATTGATATTTTAATTCTGGTAAATTCTTGGCGATGTGATGCCTTTTATTTACATACATATATATTTTATTTTTTATATGAACATAATAAATCTGTATTTATTACAAAAGTTTAAATTACATTACAAATTACATATGTATGTATGTATGTGTGAAATCATTTCTTTAAATTATTTCTTAAAAACATTCACCCCTATCGTGAATAAAAATTCCACATGAAATTTGTTCCCTTTTATTTTTTTAACATTGAATTTTAATAGGAAACTGTGAAAAGGAAACAAATGTGCAATTTTTATTCACGAGCTTACTTTCTAATATTCTAACAATTTCAGATTGTTTCTTTGGATTGGGGTTAAAATTGTCCAAGACCTCCACAATAAAAATTATTAAAAATAAAAAATACTCGTACATGAAATTTCATTCTTGAGAATAATTTTTGTATTCTGGACTTCATTGATCCGTTAAAGTTTAAATTACAGTTTTAATGAATTTTGAATATAAATTAGGCCATCAATGTTAAACTACGAAATTAAACGTTATCCGATTTTGCTTAAATTTACAGGATTTTGTTTTTAGCAAGAACCCAAAATTACTATTACAAAGATTTTCAGTGCGGTAAAAGTTGCCAATTTGTAAGGAAAAATTTAAATTTCGCAGAAAGGTTTACTGCTCTGAGCTGAAGAGCTTTAAATGTTTAAGTTTAATCTTATTAAATGAAATTTAAATCTGTTTTACTAATGTATACTCTGAATTTTGGATATGTAATAATATATTTTATAGACTTTTGTAAAGCAGACAAACAAATCCTACACATTGAATTACATTAATCCCACCTGCCAAATTTTTCGACGCAACCAACGATAAAATATTAATTTGGTCTTACTAATGTTTGTAACGTGACAGCAATAAACACTAACAACTCATCCTTTCTAAACATTTAAGGAAAACCGCATAAAAATTCTTTAACTCTGTATATTTTAGATTTTATGTTTAACATTTCGAAACTTTTTGCCAACTCAAAATCAGCTGAATTACTTTTTATCACACACACACACATACAAGTTAGAAGGAATTTATTTAAGTTGCAATCACAGCATATTTGTCATATTTTTGGCAAAAAGAGTGAGTGTTGGAGCAAAAGAGATAGACAACATAAAGAACAATTAAGGACATTCCACATGTGAGCCTTGCTCGTACATACATCGACAGTTTGTAAACTTTGCATTCGTTTTTCTTTTGTGACTGTCTTTAATGATAATTGTTATTATTACAATTATTATTATGGCTTGTGGGAATCATTTGATGACACATGCAATCAAGTGTTTCAAAAATGTGCTATTCATTGCGTGTCCATGTGCCGGTGTGTAGGTGTGTTGATTGTAATTAAAACATAATATTTTCAGAAGCTTCTCAGTAGCATTCGTAACAAGTAACAAGTTTATTTTAACTCCTGCAAAGTTTTTTATAACAATCGGATGAATCGGATTATGAGAAAAATATGGACATAAAAAATATCGATGTTTAGATTTATCACTTAAAAATAATTGATGCGTACATTTTTAATAGTTGGACACTTTTATAACAACAAATATCGTTATTGGATACAAATCCCAATAACGCATGGTTTTTGAAATTGAATCATTTTGTGTTTTTACTGACAGCATTGTTTTTCATTAGTCCTGCCGAAACCAGTTTTTAAAGTCCGATACTGCACGTAACTTAATAGTCTTAATAGTATCTATGAGGCAACGAGTGCAAGAGTGGCCTAACCCACAAGCATACCTCATTTTTTAATGAGGTATCGATCTATCGATCGATTTGTCAGTCAATATTTGAGTACTAAATAATGTTTATAGGGTGCAGTTGAGATGCTAATTCTGCATTATTGACACTTTTATATTTTATGAGTTAGTGCAACATCACCTCATATATGATTGTAACAATAAAGATTATACCACATTATCAAGGATAGCCAAGGACCAACAACACATTATAATATACATATATCAAGTATTTTGTACTCGGTATAAGAAAACCCATACTTACCCTACTATTGACACCGCTACGGATTGATTTAAGTACGGATTACTCAATTTTTTTTTTTGAGTGTATGTTTATGTAGATCTATATACATATATAAAAATGAATGTGTGTCTGTATAGGAGGCCAAACGCTTGGACCGATCTGCCTGAAATTTTCACAGCATGTTACTGTGACTCTGTAAGGAATAATAAGCTATATGAAGTTTTGATTGTACAAACGGGGGTGGCACCGCCCATATAACCCAAAAATTTAAATCGCCATATTTTGGGCGTTTTTTTGACTTACGTCAATGATATGTGGTACATATGGTACTGGCATAATTAGGAATACGTACCAGGAGAAAAGTGGGTGTTATCACGCCCCTTTTTAGGAAAATTAAAAATCGTAATATAGTCTTAACTACTGGACCGATCGTCATTAAATTTTCACAATAGGATACTCTTACGAAATAATAAATTCTTGACTATGTAAGTGAACAAAGAGGCATGGCCTCGCCCACTGAAATTTATCGCTCATATGACGCGCTTCAGTATCCTATTATTTTTCCATTTGGAGAAGATGGATATCACTTTGAAATGCGTCAAAGCAATTAAACAACCCGTAAGGCCGTTAATTATCCTGTTGAGTTCTTAAATTCATCCGATGTGCCAGGTTTCCACCACATTTTTTTTTTAATAAACAAACACAAACTGCGAAGCTTTTTGGCTTGTCTGCAGAAAACACCCAGAGTCTTTGGCGGGAATCGAACCCGCAACCCTCTGACTGATAGTCCGGCACACTATCGCCTAGTCTATCGGGGCACCCGATTGCAATGTGCTACAACTTAAAATTGGAGTGGCAATTATTTTACTGCGTAATATCGATCACCACGGCTTTGCAATGGCACTCGACTTGCAGTAAAAAAAAAACTGAGAAATTTTATAGAAGCGACCATTATAACAGGAAAACATAAAGGTACAGATGTACTTTTGCTATGCATTCCAATGCTACCAACAGATTTACCATTCGATTTTAAAATTTTTTCTCCTGTTCGGTTAGCGTTTGCGATGACTGTTAACAAAGCTCAAGGTTAATATCCCGTGTATATGTGTATGCTCCTGATGGGCAAACTAAAAATATTGTATGTATATCCTAAAGCAGTGCAATAAATACATTAAAATTAAAAATATAAATGTTTGTAAATATATAAAAACGTTTTATTTTATTTTAAAACAAGGGGGGGCGTAGCGAAGCACACCGGGTTTAGCTAGTTCATTATAAAAATGATAGCCACACGCATAAACATACATACATAATTACAACAATCCTATATTTGAATGTTATAATCATGTGTAACGTACAGTAGCAAAAATATTGTTAAAAAACATTTTGAAATGGTTGTGGCAACCATGTACAACAATATGTTTTCTTTGCCTGCATAGTGTATACATAATACTACTACAAAGATCTAAAAAAATTTACTAAGATTTGACGATTATAAAAAATAGGAACAAAAATTGGTCAATCTGGGTAAAATGTCATTTCCACATATTTCTTTTCCCACGTAGCGCAAAAATTTAAAACATGTTGCCTCTGTTTAAGGTAGTGTGTATATTTAGCAAAGATAACAAATTATTTAAACAAAAAACTTACCACATTTACCTCTCTGTTCACTATATTTAATATCAGTAATTCAATACTTTTTCCTTTATCCTTTCAGACAGTCTTTGTAGAATGATCCTAGTATGGTGTAGATTGCCAACTATGTATAAAGTATTTGTTTTCAACATGCAACAATGTTGTCTTTTTGTTTGTTTGATATTTTTCAGATGTATGATAAGGCAAGCGTGCAACAGCTACACATACACATGCACAGATGCATTCAAACAATCGTTGAACAAGCACACTATACATACAAACAACAATAGTAAAGTACATACCATATGTACATGTACTCGAATACATTTACGTTTACCCAGCGGAAATAGAGAATGGATTGCAGCTAAAAAAAAAATAGTGCTTGCAGCTCTAACACCAACACACGAACGCATTAATAACCGGTTGTGATACATACATATTTTGTTACTGTTAGTATTTTTTTTTTTTTTATAAAAATAGTGTTAAGTGCCAAACAACAGCAATTATCTGACACAAGGTGAAAATAAAACAAAATATGTATCTAAGAAAAAAAAAGAAAAGATAAACAATAAGAAGTGTAAAACATGTGCTAAACACAACTGCAACAAGCAAAAACAACTGAACAGAACAAAACATCAGCAACAAACCTTACTCCAGGGATAAAAACGATGCATCAACTTTAGATGAGTTTTTTAAAAACACACATTGAATGATATAAAAGTACTGGGTTGTACTGTGTGTGCTGCTTTCTGCTCGTACTCGGTATTATCCCACAGTTTAAAGTGAAAATAAAGTTTTCAGTTGAAACAAGTTTTTTCTATTAATGGTGGTTTAAACAGAAAAAGTTAAAAAAAAAGTCTTAAATGTCACGTAGATAAAATGACATGGTGTCAATAACGCAGACAAAAATAAACACACAAACTCACATGGAAACACATTATATGTATGTATGTATATGTAGTATAACACACGAATAATACATACATACATATAAATATTTCACTTAGCACGCATTTAGAAGAAAATGTTAAAAACTGATAACAAACAATTTGTTGGAAATTGTGTTTAACTTTTAAATATTAAAAATGTGAAACTTGCCTAGTCGGGCAAGAGAAGCAGCGATTTTAAGGTGGAATATTTGGTAAGTGCCTGTTTAATTATTTATTAAAAATATTTATTATATTGCACATGCCTACCATACCTTGTAGCTTAAATACGAGTACATAAATATTGATGATGTTCCAACTAATATTAAAGTTTAGTTTTCATAATCTGTCCCATAATTGAAATAAATTTAACAATAGAAGTCAACTGATTGCTTTACACGTGCTTGCTACTGTAGCATAGAGTCAATTGCACTTTATTGTCTCTAATTCGTATGTATATGCATTCCATAAGTATTAAATGAGTAAAAAAATATTACAAACGGGAGTTTTTTCCCGTTTTATTTTTTTAACATTGAATTTGAAAAATGGGGAAAGAGAAAAAACTGCCGCGGAATTTTTATTCATGATTGGGCTGAATATAAATCAATATCACATATAATTAAGATCACAGTTTCAGAGTTATTTGTTAGTATCAAAATACAAGAACATTCAGCCTATGTCAATTTCTATTTAAATTCATTGTTTCAGTTTTCTACGAATCTACATATGTACATATATTATTGTTAAGTTTTTATTTACTGCGTAATTTTGTTCTTTAGTAAAACTAAAATATTTTGCATTTGTTTTGCAATTTGTTTTAATTTGTTAAACATACATGTTGCATGTGACTATTTTCTATCAGATACATTTTTAAAAGAAACAATTCAGTAGTATTATAATATGTATATACGAGTATTTGAGAAAAATTCCAAATTCTAAGTTCATTAATGTTTCAATTTCTGTGATATCTTTTGAAATGGTAGTTTAAAGCCATGAGCATTTATGTAGTTTCAATAGGTATCACTTGGGGTAGCATAAATCTAGTGAAAATATTTGACATTTCATCAACGAATCACACTTTTTACTTTTAGCTAATCAATAAATAATAGTACGAAATAATTGGTACTAACCAACAATTAATCATTTTTTATTTTGAAAAAAAAAGAAAATGATTTTTTATGCCATTTTTTATTGCTAATATGATATTTTAAAACACTTGAAATATTAAATTAAACCAATCTTCTTATTTCACAATATAAAACAAGTAAGTAAGTGTAGTCGGTCAAGCCCGACCATATAATACCCTACACCCAGTATATGTATAAAATAGTTTTTCAGAAATGTGCGCTATATATCATTTCTATATATTATTTGTGTCGAATTTTATTTGATTACCAACATTCTTAACAAATTTATGATCGTTTTAAGTGATTTTCGGAAGTGGGCCATTAATAGGAGCTACGACTTATTATGGACCGAACATAATAAAATTGTACCGTATTATTTGTATGCATATGAAATATATTTGCGTTCAATATTATTTCGAGACCAATATTTTTGAGAGAATTATGCTCTATAAAGTGATTTTCGGAAGTGGGCCTTATATGGGAGCTATGACTAAATATGGACCGATCTGCACAAAATTTGTAGATGTGATTTGGTTTCATTTACCACTCATTTGTGATGAAATTTGTTTGGTTCCTTGCATAATTTAAACATTTATGATCGGTAAACCCCAATTTCGGGAAGACTTTTGTATGGGGGCGAGGTGAAATAATGGACCGATTTCCACCAGTTTCAATGCCATCCGTCCTTGGGCCGATAAAATATCACTTACCAAATTTTATCAAAATATCTTCAAAATTGCGACCTGTACTCTGCGCGCAAGCTATACATGGACAGCCAACCAGACGGACGGACGGACGGACATTGTTAAATCGACTCTGAAAGTCTGAGTCGATCGGTATACTTTAAGGTGGGTGTTGGACCAATATTTCTGGGCGTTACAAACATATGCACAAATCCAATATACCCTCCCCACTATGGTGGTGTAGGATATAACTAATAAAAATTCCAATTATTTTTAATTGAAACTCTAATACGCTTAAAGAATATTTTCTTCTTTCCTTTAAAAATGTGAGTGTAAAATCTTTTTAAAGCATAAAATACACATACAAGAGCTCTTCCAAACTAATGCATACAAAGTTACCATGTTGTTGATAGTCACTATCAATCAGCGTTGTCAACTTGGTGCGTTTTGCACCATTTTTGGAGCTTTTTTGAATTTTTGGTGCGAAAAATTCTTTAGTTGGTGCTCGATGCGCTTTTTTAAATTTTGGTGCGCTTTTTAATTTTTGGTGGCACCAAAGCAAATTCAACACAACTTTTTGTTTCAGTGTGAGAAAAAATCTTTCTACAATAAAATACACCTGTTTGAGTACCATTTCATTCAACACTGCAACATTTTTTTGTGCATTTCGGCGCGTTTTTTATTTTTTTCGAAAATGTGATGAAATCTTAATTTTTATAATTTTTTTTAAAAACAGTTTTTTAATAATTCATAACTCATGAAATCTATACGATGAAATACGAATGTATGATAAATGAAATCAAATTCTTCAAAAATCTTTGTTTGAAAATCAAATTAACATTTTAAACATATAAATAAAAATTCTTGTATAACCTGATGGTTTTGTCTACTGAACTGTAGACGAACAACCAGGGTTAGAGTACCAGTGGAATCCTAACAAATTTTATTGGAAAAAATTAAATAGAAGTACTAGAAAACAAAAATATATATAAAAAAAGTATTAATTATGTACTGAAATTAGCTTTTTTAGCAATTAGTACTTTAGTTCCGAATATCATATTGTGAGTTAAATTTTGAGTGGTTAAATGCTTATTTTATCTTTATTAGCTCATTTATTAAAAAAAGGAGGCTTTTTCTATTATTACTTTATGATATTAAAAAATTTCAAATTAATTCAATAAATATTTGAAACATAAACGAAATTCTTAACTTGGTGCGTTTATTTGTAAATGGTGCGCTTTTTTCTCCATTTTGGTGCGTATTGAAATTTCAAAGTTGACAACGCTGCTATCAATGTTAGATGCAATGACATCGTTTACAAAAAAAAAAAAAAAAATAGTGCAACATGTTGACTAAAATATAATCAACATTTATGAGAATCTAAGTCAGTTGGCTTTTATTCTCTCGTACTGGCACTACGAGTCTGCTCGTTGGCTTTATTTTTCTTTCTTCTTATTTTCCTTCTAGTTGTTGTCACTCACTATGTGTCACATGTTGAGCCTGGAATAGTGTGACTCGCTCTGAAAGTGTAAGTGTGAATATATGTATGTATGCAAGTATGTATGTACATTGTACATACTCGTATTTGTTGGGAAGTGTAATGTTTTCGCTGTCTTGTAGTCATCGCACTTAAAGTTGTCACTGTCGTAGAAGTTGTTGTTGATATTTAGTTGCTTCTATTGCAGTTGCTGTTTTACCACTACCCACTGCACTTGGTGAATTGTAATAGCAATAAGAGCAAAAATATTTGTGGTTTTTGTTGTTGCTGTTATTTTGTGGTTAAAATGTTTGCGGTAGACCATGTAAATAAGTAAGAAAGTTTTCTTTTCTACTCACCCTCTCATTCACTTGTAGTGAGTAGTATTTTCTATTTAAAGCTTCCTTTTACACTGGATTGCCTTTTGCGATTGATATTCACCGTAGTTTTTCGACAATTTGCCCAAAATTCCTAATAAAGAAATCTTAAAAAATTCTCATATTTTTATGTTCTTTCTAATACAATTTATGGCAACAAATTTAAAAAAAAAAAATAATAATAAAGGATATAATTTATACACTAACATGTTCCAACCACTGTAATCGAGCAGTGTCGTAAAATGATTGGATTTTATGTTTGCTTTCAAATTATAAATACTACAGTTAATATACTCGTATGTTATAATTGTATATTAATTGTTTATTGATAATCATAATACTCATGTACAAGCATATTCAACAGTCATAATATAATAGTATGATAATATGATGACAAACCATACATGGTACATACAACCATAATATGTATGTATGATTGCATCTCAAACACATGGTAGCTGGTTTTGTCATACTATAGTTGTGGCACAATCATAATATGGTTGGTTTTAGTTATAACATGGTTATTTTTTAATACCTATTGGACTATATTATAGTTGTAGCCACATGACCATATTACATAGTAACTCTGTTCATGCCATGATTAAAATATAACCAATTGTTGTCAAAAACAAGTTGTTATTAAAATAAATATATTTAACATAAAGTTGTTTGCGACAAACATTTATAATGACAACGAACATGTAATAGTTGCCGCAACTATGCCATTTCTGTGCGTATTCCAGGGGCCAAATTACCGCATTCGTGATCGAAAAAATGATTTCGATATCGAAATTATAATAAAATGTACTAAATTTCTTCCTCAATATCGAATGCCATAATCTCAAATAAGAAAATTACGATAAATTTTACTTGATATCGAATGTGGTAATTTGGCCCCAGATATGTGTTTGGAGTAGAATGTACTTAATACACTACGACATACGTTGGACCTGGTTCAGCTATATGAACCGGTTGAAGATTAATTAGTCTTGTACAAGGTGGCGCAAAAGTAATCCTCCTATCAGAAAATGCTATAAATTTTTCGATTGGCCCCTAATGTCAGTTCTGTTTTGACATTTGCGTAGTAAACACATGCGAACTACACGTTAATAAACAATGTTACCCTACACTGCTCCAGAACGCGGAATTGACCAATAATCGGTCGGTTCATCAAAAATAATCATGAGTGAGGAGGCCCATTTCCATCTTAGCGGGTACGTAAATAAGCAAAATTTACGCTTCTGGGGCACTGAAAATCCGCGTGTAACCCACGAAGAACCATTACACCCGCTCAAAGTCACTGTATGGTGTGCTGTTTTCGCTGGAGGAGTCATGTGATGGAAAATGCCATAAAAAGGGCTCAAATGACAATCAACTGTGGCGGCGGCCATTTACATGACATATTGATGTAAAAAAAATTAAAAGACCAAATAAAAATAATCCACAAGAAGAATCAAAGTTTTTCATTTTTTTTTAATTACAGCCAAAAAACATCGGAAGTTTACTTTTGCGCCACCTTGTATATACATACATAGTGATGGCACGATTAATCGAAAAACTAGTAATAATCGATTATTTTTCTTCAATTAACGATTTAATTGTATCGTGAATTCTCTTTCGATTAATTGAGTTATTAATCGATTATTCCAAAAAAAAATAATCGATAGACACCCAGAAACAAAAAGAAATAGAAAAAGAGAAGAGGAACAAACGCATGGTTGAGCGTTTTTCGTGTGCTGAACAGTCCTGTATCGTAAATTATTAAATACATATAACAAAGTCTACTAATTAAAACAAACAATTGTGTATTCATTATTGTGAGTCAACAATTTGTGACCAGGGCTTCCAGATGAATTTCGGAAAAAATCGTTAAAATCCCGATAAAAAAGAAAAAAAATCGTCATTTCCAATTTTAAAAATCGTCAAAAAAATCGGAAAAATAAAAAGTCACTATCTCTTGTGTACCATACATATCAAAATACATAAATTTTAACTTTTTAAATAAGAAATCACAAAAAATATAATGTTGTTGTGTAATATTTTTATAATACCTTAGTCCGCTTTCACACTCTTCAATTCTGACTCGTTAAGGCAAGTATTTTTAGATGAGAAGGAAAATGAGAACAAATGGGGTACAAACTTGACGGTACTATGTAGTTAATTTTATTATTTCCTTTTGTTTTCTTTCTTTCATGCATGTTGATTTGTATTAAAAAGTACGAAAATTGATTTGACGTATGTAAATGAAATGGCAAGTTCAAAAGAGAATTAAACAAAAACTAGTGAGCTAAAACTGACGAGTGTGATAAAAGACTTACAGTATTTTATAAATAAATATCTGAATTTAGCATATTTTATTAATTCAGGTTAAATTACAGTTTATTCAGTTTTAAATAACATTTTGAGTATAGAATCCAATTCATCCATCATATACGAGTAAAGGTATTTATTTTTTTTAAAGAATTCCGTATTTTTGTTATTTAAATTTATTTGGCTGAATATTCTATTGACGTTTTGTTAAAGTAGGAGAATTTTTTTGTAGAATTTTCCCGTTTAAAATTCAGAAATTGTTTTCTCTAAAAATTTTAGTTCATGGAATTCAGCGTTTAAAATTACTTTTTATGTTTACCTAAAAATACCGATTAGTCGATTTAATCTTTCCAATTAATTGCAATCAATTATTTTTCTTTTCGATTAATCATATAATCCATTAATCGATTATTTTTGCTTTTTTTTACCATCCCTATACATACATAGTACATATTATAGATACAAATTAAACGTATATTGATTTTATTCTAACTGAAAGTATTCCTTTTCAAAAACGACAACTTGCCAATTTAGGGACAAAACATAAAATGTGGGAGCCCTGTTTTTTACAATGACCGAATGAAGGGAACGATGGGGAGGTTTGTTGTGAAGGCTAGAATGTAGTAAGCAATAGAACTGAGATACTGAGCTGTGCTTTTTTTTTATTTAGAAACGATTTAGTTTTGTATATTAAATGTACTTAAAGTAACATTATGGTTGCATTTTATATGTAAAACTGTTTTCTTGCTACTGATTTTGCTGGTAGTTGCTTTGGGGATTTATATTATTATTATTAATTTTGCTATTGTTTTTGTTGTTGTGAGTCTTTAGCAAAGAATCTAAAGGAGGAGTTTGTAAGAGTTTGGAGCTTGATAAACATTTCTTAGAAAATTTGTTGTCATATTTAGTTTAAGATAAATTTATACATATTTTTAGATATTTGCAAAGAACAAAAATAAAATGCAATAAAAAGAAAGCAAACAAAAGCTCGTTATTTTTGTCCTTAATTTTACTCTTCCTTTAAATGCGGGTCTCTTGGTTTAGTTTTTAGTTAAATTACCCTTAATGAAAACTATTTGTGCAAAAAGAAACTTTGGTTGAGGATTAGTTGACAAGCTTTATTGAAATTCAAATTAAATTCTATTAAATATGCAAAAATGTTTTACCATGAACATTTAAATTTTATTGTAGCCTAATTGAAACATTTTAGAAATATGTTTCATGTATGTAAATCTGTTTAATGTTGAAATGCACAAACTGAGATAATTTATAGAAATTACTAAATTTTTAGGTTTTTTTTTTTTTAAATATGCAGAGATATTAATTATGTTTATTTAATGATTATGTTAGTAGATAAATTCATTGAATAAATTGTATTATGTCTCAAAATTAAATTTCGATTAATCTAAGATTTATTATTTAAAAAATTTAGCTTTTTTACATAAAATATCAATATTTTATTTAGCCAATTGCCAATATTTTTTTATACAGTGTACATACTCGCGATATCGTGAACTAATTAAAACTGCTGGTGTCCATGTTTGTGAATTGTTCACCTTTTCGAATACCCAAAAAATGAAGAGCAAAATTGTATAGGTAGCATTTAAAAAAAAAAAAAAACATGTGTTTTTTAGATGTATAGAACTTTAAGTTGACAACACTTTTTAATTGTATAGTTGCAACATGAACATGAAAAACGCTTCCAAATTGTGCAAATTTAGAACGTTACAGTCAATGGTAACCGCTATAGAAACATGATTACTGACTTTTTTGTTCATTAATTGAACAATCATGAAGGACAGCAGTTGTGGTTTTAACAAGACGGCGCAGCATGTCACACAGGTCGTGCCACAATTGAATATTTGAAGGAAATGTTTGGTATCCGCATAGTTTCACGTGTTAGGCCCGTGAATTGATTACCAAAATCGAGCGATTTAACGCTGCTTCACTATTTTCTGTGGGATATGTAAAGTTACTAGTCTACGCCGATAAGCCTAAAACGATTGACCGATATACAGCCACAAATGTTGGAAAAAGTCATCGAAAATTGGACCTCTAGATTAGACTACGTCCGAGTGAGCCGTGACGGTCATATGCCAGAAGTCATATTTAAATTATAATGCCAGAAGATTATCCTTCGATAATCTTTTGTTTTATACTATTTCAAAGTTCTATACATCTAAAAAAAACCCCGCAACTAAGAATCTTTTGGAATCATAACGTTTTAAGATTTTTTGTAACTTTGTATTGAATTATCATTGTTCATGTTCATCATTTAGTAGTGAGAGTAGTTAGTGTTCATGTAAAAGTAAGTGCACTGTATTTTAAAAGTTATTTAATGGAGTATATTTCTCCTGTTTAAAGCATTAAACACCACAGAAGGCTACCGGCTATAATATGTCAAAGATAAAATATGTGAATGATTACTTTGCCCTGGTGTCGTCAAAATAATTATTCTCATATTGTAGCGAATGCTACATTTAAGTATTTAAGTATTTTAAAATATCAAAATTCAGTGTTGTTGCAGTACAATGCGTATGAGTAACATTTATTTAAACAAATTTATTCCATAATACTCATACGTCAACTTTGTAATTCAAGTTTGTTATTTATTTATATACCTATGTACTAGCTTTTTGTACCCGGCACTGCCCGGGATATTATTGATCTTTTACTCCTGGCCGCTGATCATTTAACATTTTGGTAATCTGTTTTAAGAATAGCACAAAAACGAAGTATGTTTCGTGTGTAAAGTGGCAGTTTATTCTGTATTATTCTGGGGGGTTACTCTGTATTGCGATGCGAAATCAAATGAGATGCGATTAGCGTACAAATTGTATGCATCGCAATAGACAGTAACCCCCCTGTATTCTGTTAACAATTTCGAAAAATAAATTTTTGTACTACGCAATGTTGACATTCAGATTTGAAAACTCTGGTTGATAATAACTCTTAAATTTGTTTTCCTAATTTTCCCTTTCTAAACGTATATTTGAGCTTGTTAATCGTGCATTATATATAAACGTACATTTAAAATTTCAATAGCTTTCGTTATTTTCACGTCTTTCGCCATAATGTGTAAAATCTTAATTGCTATTGAAAATTGTTTGCTAATAATTTTTTCATCATTAAAGGAACAGATGACCCGATTCCCCTTTTTTTTAAATATTTTTATGTATGTAAGACTACTGTTTATATAAATATGTAAATATGGGTAACATCAAACAACATTAAGGTCATCAATGCTAGTAGACTAATAAACTTTTGATCTCTTAAATAGAAATATATTTAATTCTTATGTACTTAATAATCCTTAAATATGGACTACCGAAAAATACCTTTCCTAATAAATATTTTACTGATTGCAGAGAGCGACAAAAATAATTTTTATCAGTTTAGAACAAAGTACCAACTATACAATTTTACACTTTTTGGTTCTCTAATTTTAGGTTTAACTTGTATTTTATTGTAAGAATCCATATTTAGAACTGTAAGTCTGTTAGTGATTCATTTCAAAGAATTAAGGTGTCGTATTATGAAAAATTAACTTCTAAAATACATATTTTTGTGATTGCATAAAGCTAAAACAAATATTTCGTTGGCTTAAAACAACAGATACAAAAAGTACCAAAAAGTACAAAAACACAAATCTTTACCCTTTTTTACCCTTTCAGTTTGTATGTTTTTAGTAAGTTTTTTGTCTTTTAATATATCAATATTTAAAGGTTCGAGTCTGTAGATCACTTATGAAGATTAAATACAAAATTTCACTTCTTACTCGTTTCTATTCCCTTGAAGATAGACTTACAAAGAACAACATTTCAAATACACAATTTTGCGACTACAGAAATGTAAAATAGAAATGCTGTTTCTTCATAACAAAGACAATCATTATTTCAGAGACAAATTTTAAAAATTTTCCACTTTTTATCCCTTCCCGGTATCAACGTTACAGTCTATTAAATTTTACCGGTTTTTACCCAATTTATCACTTTCCAATCCAAGTCTTGCAAATAGATCTGTCTGCGTTCTACATTTCAATAAAATTAGTTGGCTTTATCGGGTTTACCCCTTTTATCCCGACCTGGTCTAAGTTTTTCACATTTTTAAGAATGGTTAAAAATTTAATTAAAATCGGTTCAGACGTTTAGGCGTGAATGCGGAACAAACAAAATTACAAAGACATTTATAATATACATATACATATGTATGTATGTATGTACATACTATATGGATTATTTACAATTTTTTTTTTCGTTTACTGACTTCATATAATAAACATGTGGTAAAAAACAAAAAATATTTATGAAAAAAAAGGCTTAATAGTGCTACATTTTGTACATCATTTATAACTTTGTTATTTTCAACCCATATTTTTTTTTTGTCTTTAACAGTCACAACACGTCGTCACAAACACTCATCATCATACAGAGTCTAAAAAATGCTAAATAGACTGTTGAAAACCAGTTAAGAGTGTGGTTTCCCTCCTCTACAAATTTACTGGCTGTGATAGATTTATATGCCACTTCTTTCTCCATCTCCCTTTTTTTCGATTTGCTTCAGTTTAAGTTATTATTGTTGTTGTGTCTGTCATATGTTTGCTTAAATATTGAAGGAAGTGCACATCTACATACATACTTAAAAAAGATGGAAAAAAATTAGAAATATTTTCGTTACATTTACAATAAATACATAAATATGTATGTATGTACTGTGTAGAATGTACATACATAAGTAACTATTTCAACATTCAGTACCATCAGTGTTCGTGTGTGTGTGTGTGTGTGTGTACGTGCGTGCTTTTTTCTATATGTAGTTGTAAATGTGTTCAAACATGTTCGCAACAGCTCTTAGCACGTATTTAGTGATTTATTATGCCTTCAGTTGGAAGTTTCTCGTTTTTCCATTTTTAGCTGTTGTTCATTGTTTTTGTCCACAAACATTTTCTGACAGACAATATTATGTCTAAGTTGTTTTTTGTATTTTTTGTTATTTCATTTTTTTAAATGGCAAAAAATAAAATTGTAATACTGTAAGCAAACGTTTATTTTACTTGTTGTTCAGTATGTATTAGTTGTAAATCTTTGTCGTTTGGTCTTGGTGTTTTTAAGTTTAATGAGGGTCCAGTCCAATGACACAAACACTCGCTTATATACACTACGAAGACGATTTTTTAAATCAAAAAGAAAATGTATCTCGGGAAAAATTAGACTTGTTACCGCCCTGTTGAGATACAAGGTAACTTAAAAACATTCGAAACGTCGAAAAACCTGCAAAAGGTAAATTTTATCAGAAAATATCAATAAAATTAAAATGGTTTGTAAATTGAATACCAAGATAATCAATAAATTTAACTGTGCAGAAAAAACCCATCCGTTATGACAACCAATTTCGCTGCAAATCGAATAATTCGAACATCCAAGATTAATAATGGTATAATTTTTGTCGAACTGAACAAATGAGCAATAGATAAATATTGAGCTGAGAGTGAATTGTGCACTATTGATGTTCATTTATTGGCCTTTTATAGATGAGGCTCTAAGAAATTTCCGGTTTCCCTAAAAATGTTTTAAATACGTATATTCAAATGTTTTAAATATTACTAACTTTTTGAAACCGGCGTTGCCCGGGGATTTCTTATCTTTTATTCCTGACCGCTGATCGTTTTAAATTATTAATTTTTCCGTATTTGACATTGATTGGTATTCCTAAAAAATGTTGTTCTAACAAACACTCTCGAGTGATCAAAAATTTAAAAATTTACCGAACGGTATATTTAAATATGCAAATCGTAATAATTTAATGGCCGAATTCTCGGTCATAAGTTAACCATTGGTAAACTAAAATACTAACTATTGTTTAACTATTACTTGGCATTCTAATGGCAAACTAAGCATTGCGAATAAAGAATCATTAGTTAAGCATTTGCCATAAGCTAACTAAAGACTGTCGACCTTATTCAAAAACCATTATTAAATTTAACAAACGTTTATTAAGACAGATTTGCATATAAAAATTTGCTTAATAAACGTTTGGTTTGGTAAACTATGGTCAGGCGATTCGCCAAAACGATCGCCTGTGTGCCTGTCATGATTCGCCAGCGAATCAACATTCGCGAATCGCTGGCGAATCATCATTTGCGAATCACCATTCGAGAATCGTTGGCGAATCACCTGACCATAGTTAATTGATCGCACGCGATCAATCGCCGCGACTATACACAACTCAACGGCGATTTGCGGGCGATCATTAGGCGAATCGGGTGAATTATATTTTGTATTATTTTATTTTTAGTAGCTGCTCTTTGGAGTAGCTACTTCTTCTTTTGGATTGAATCTTAAGACTAAAATTAACAATTTCGATAATTTAGCTAATTGTTCTTGAAACCAAATATTTATTTTACCGTTACCTGAACAAAACAACAAGAAAAAAATGCACATTGATGACTCATCTCTCTAAACGATAAAGAATACAAAAATATTTTGATTGTTGTGAGGATATTTCCCGTTACTTGTGTGCGCTCGCGTATTCATCGCTTAGGTGTAAGGCGTATGCGATGGCGCTCGATTCACATCGTAAAAGTCATCAAAATTGTTGTCAGCCTAAAGTGTTTTTAGAAAAAAAATTGACCTACTTGTTACGCTCGCGTATTCATCGCTTAATTGTAAGGCGTATGCGATAGTTAGCGATTCGCAAGGATCGCGTAATCAATCAGTTTTCGTATATAATACGTACACAGCACTCGCATGCAAGTACTTGCATGTGTAAAGGCAGGGTAAAAAAAATTAATATTTTTAGGGCTTAGCAAATAATTTTTAGAGACCATAATTTAAGTACAATTTGTTAATAAAAGGTGAATTATATAAATATTTATATTATTTAAGTTACTGCTACGCCACCAATTGAAATTAATTTTAAAGAAAGACATTAATATTTAATTCATTTTGAGTAATTTTATTGATTTTGTTCATTTTGAAAAAAAGTAGGCGGTCGAAAAAAGTATTCTTAGTCATGCCGGAGTCTTAGTTATATCCCGTCAAAGTTTTGGTAAGATCGGTCCAGCGGTCTGGCCTTCCCGGCAGGCGTTGTAATTAATTAAAACAGTGGGCGTTACAGTAGGCGTGTTCATACCAACTCAGAAACCTTCCCGGGCTCATGCACAACAACTTTGCCAAAGACAATCCATGATCAAATACATAGTTTACGATTCTATAAAGGACATACATACATACAAACAATTACTTTTTGAGATAGGGCATGAAAGTGGGCGTGGCACATAAAATTTTTATTTTTACCTCGCCTTCAGTAAGATGTGTATACAACTTGTTTGAAGTAAATATGTAAAAAGTCATGCAGAAGCAATTAATCAATTTAAAAAAAGTGGGCGTTAAAGTAGGCGTGGGCCTACCAACTCAGAAACCTTTCTGGGCTCATGCACAACAACTTTGCCGAAGATAATAACATGATCAGATGCATAGTTTGCGAGAATAGAATAGTAGAAATGAATTTCAAAAAAATACCAATATAAATGTACTGAAATTTGGCCCTTTTTACAACTTTATATTTGAGTCATGAATAGCATGTTCTGGGTTCTTTTTTGTGTGAATGGAAGAATGTTTTATCTTTTTTTTTATTTTTAAATTGAATAAATAATATCAAATGTCCGTTTTTATCCCGTTTTTTGTCACCCGTGAAAAAATAATTTTCAAAAAAGTACCTATTAATTATCCGTAATACGTACTGTTTGAATATAATAGTTCATGGAAATTTTAGTGAGAAAATACATTTTGATAAAAAGTACCAAAAAAGAATACAATTTTCAGGCCATAGGAATTCGAATCTCAAAAAAGTACCAAAAGGATTTCTAGTCTTTATTGATCTGAGCCAGATGCATTAATATAGTATTTATGTTTTTATGTTAACGAAGTGTTCTAAGGGGACTATTTTTACCACATATGGTCACTTGAATTTCGAATTTCAAAAAAGTACCAGACACATGTCGGCTCTTTTTTTGATTAAAGGCGGACGCATTTAAAATATTATTTCTAAGTTTATTTGTTTTGGATATATAGAGGTACTGGTGTTACCCGTTTTTGCCCCATTTATCCTCCTTAACGACCGAATTTCCAAAAATTCCTTCTTAGTGGATCTACATGTTGTAAAAGGAACCCATTACCCGAATTTCAAGTTTCTAACTCAGTCAGTCAGTCACGTTACTCTTTTATATATACAGTGGGCTCTCGGTTAACGAACACAATTCGTTCCAGCTTGGTCGTTATACGAAACTTTGTTCGTTAAGCGAAACATTATTCGAGATATTAGCCTGAATAAAAAACTCTTCTCTTAGAAACATTTTTTTTAATGTGTTCGTTGTGTGAAATGTTCGTTAAGCCAGGCGTTCGTTAACCGAGGGTCGACTGTATATAGATTACGAGTACATGTCGCATAAAACTTACAAATCTTTGCTTTAGTAGTATATAACTTAAATGTGCTTATTGATGAATATTGTTTTAGGAATTTTCCTATATTTTGCTAAACGAGAAACATTTAATAAGTGTTAAAGGTTTGCAAAAGTTAATTTAAAAAAAAAAATAAAAATATTTAAGAATTTATATATTCTTAATCGATAACCAACCACCGCTATAAGTTTGTAATTAATTTATTTTATTTCTAGCATATATATAATTCATTAATAATTAGCAGTCGCTTAAATGACAGCTCTAAAGAAATATGTGTAAATGTTTATATTTTTGTAAGACTTTAATAAATTCAGTTTCATTAAACAGGAAATAACTTATACAACCAAGAGAAAGATAGATTCCTTGTTTATTACATAAAGAAGGTTCTCATATTCACAAGTATCGTTGACAAATAACCTCCACAGCAGAGACTATGTGTAAATGTATGTGTATTATTTCTAATTTAGAACTTATTAAAAAACTTTTATGAGCAACTAAATTAACTTCCATCAAGTTGCAGGAAAGATGACAAAAAACTGAACTGAATAAAAGTGACAGATATAAATTGAATGCTTGAATAACGGTGTGCTTCATTTGCCATTCTTCAAATTCTTATCAGTTTTCCGTGTTTTCTATGATTTTTTTTTTTTTTTGATTTTACTTTTACATTTTATAAAGAGACAGGGGAGCAGGATTTTCATTAGTTAGTCAAATGTTTACGATGTCAGTCATAAATATTGAAAATTAACATTCGGTTTTTTTTTTCTTTTTTCCTTTTTTTTGTTTTCGTGCATTTATGTAAATTAAAATCAAAAACTTTCAATATAAAAAACATTTTAGTGGGAGTAATGTTATTTATCTTTAACACAAGACAAGCTAAACTTTTATACAAAAGAATTTTTCCAAAAAAAAAATATATATAATATAATTTTTGTAAGTGTATTTATTGTTAACTAAAGTTGTTAATGAATGTCAGAGATTTTTATTGAAAACTCATGAAAACTTGTTGACCACTACAAATATTTCTGCTAAAGCTAGATTTACACGATTGAAATTTTCTTCAAAATGCTTCAAACTCGTGTAAAAAGCAAAAATTCTTCAAAATTTATTTGTTTAATGTTATTAATAGTTTTAAATAAATAAATTTTGAAGAAATTTTGCTGTTTACACGAGTTTGAAGCATTTTGAAGAGCAATTTTGAAGAAAATTTTAATCGTGTAAATCTAGCTTAAGACTACAAACTGTGGGCGTAACATATTTGCAAGAAAAAAAAAATAACAAACTGTGGCTTATAGAGCAACTTAATAAATGTTGATCTATTGATGAAACAATTTAACGCTGGAGGAAAAATGCAAGAAATAAAAATTCAACTGAAATGTTAATAAATATTGTTGCGAAAATCGGCAATTTACATAGCCGGCTTTAGTGTGACTAAGCCATAAGCTGTGTTTAGCTAACAATGTGTTCCAATACACAATAATTCAGACATACATACATACATTGTACATATGTATGTATGTCATGTTTATTATTTCATTTTCCTATAAATATTAATATTAGAGTATTTTTTGATTAGAAAAATAAAAACCAAATAGGTTGTTATTGTTACTTTTATCAGTTTCATCATCGATTTAAATTGAAATTCTTACAGATGAATAAAATATCTCAAATTCAAATATTGCAAATATTATTCAAATATGTATGTACATATGTACATAAATTCCCAATACTAAACTAACAAGTTGTAAGTTGTAATAAAAATGAAAAAATATTCACATACATATGTTCACAAACTAACGAACTCACAACAAAATCAATTCATCATTGCTCAGGGGAAACTTAAGAGAGGTTAGTTACATTTGAGCTTTATGAAAAGAGAAAATCAGTCGTCTTCAAAATATCTTGGTAAATAAGCGTTAAATCTAGAGAAATATGCATAATTTGAGATCACTCATATTTCTGGCAAACAATTTTTTTTTACATGAAAGTTTATAAGAATCAATCGACGATAAAGCAGTTAATTTGTGATCACTTTTATTTGTAACTAAAAACTTTAAAAGAAATATTTTATTTAGCACAAGACACAAGAAATATTTCATTGCAATTTATATGATGCTGTTTGATCTTACAAAATATTTGTAAGATCAAAAATATTTTTGCTGAAACAATTTGATTTTGCTTTTTTTTAGTAAATATTTACCATTTGTGAACAAATTTTAATTAAGATAAGAAGCTGAGGTTTTAATAAAAATACTCATAAATCATATATTAAAGGTAAAAATATTATTGAAATCATATATTTGCCCCCCCTATTTATGAAAACTCACAACAGGTTTATAAAGCAAATTTTGTATGGATATTTGCTTTTTAAACCTCTTATAAACCTGTCGTTAGTTTTATGAATAAGGGCATTAGAATTTTAAGGATAATTAGCTCGGTATTTAAACTTTGCTCAGTTTTAAAAAATCATAGTCATTATATAATGAATATTTCTCTGAAATTGGGAAACATAAAGTTTTTATTTACTAGCCTTCAGATAATTGGTTGTTCCATGAAGTCTAAAGATTAATTTTTTGGCAAAATTAACCCGTATTAAAATGTTAGAAAGATGAACAATTTATTATGGATTTTTAAAAAGAAAATTAAATTTCGTTCCAATTCGAAGGAAAACGCCGTTAATTTTCATATTTGTCGCTGAAAAATTTTACTGAAGTTTCATCAAAATCCATCCAAATAAATAACATTTCGCTGCATTAAACAAGTAAGAAAGTATAATCGGTCAAGGCCGACTGTATAATACCCTACACCCAGTATATGTATAAAACAGTTTTTCAGAAATGGGCGTTATATAGGTAATTTAACCTATTATGGACCGATCACCCAAAAATTTTGTGTCATGATGTCTATGAATTATTATGTATGTTGAACTTTATCTCGATATAAATACTTTTAAAAGATTTATGGAGCTTATATTGAATTACGGAGAGGGTCTTATATGGGAGTTTCGAATAATTATGGAACGACCATTATAAAATTAGGTGTCGTCATTTCTGTATATAAGAAACTTATTTGTGTTAAATTTTATTTAGTTACCAACATTTTTCAGAAATTTATGATCGTTAAAGTGAATTTCAAAAGTGGGCTTTATATAGGAGCTACGACTAATTATGCACCGATCATAATAAAATTGTACAGTATTATTTGTATACATATGAAATATATTTGGGTTCAATATTATTTGGATAGCAAAATTTTTGAGAGAGTGATTCTGAGTCGATCGGTATACTTTAAGGTGGGTGTTGGACCAATATTTCTGAGCGTTACAAAGATCAACACAAATTCAATATAACCTCCCCACTATGGTGGTGTAGGGTATAAAAATTTGAGTTATGACCCCGGTGGTGAAAGGGTTAATGTGGTTCTAATTTAAATTGTATGCAAATAACACCCAGATTCTTTTGCGGGAATCGCTATTTCTTATGGATTAACTACTAAAATTCTTAATTTAATATTTCCCCAAATCCTTAAGTTAAAATTGCCCGAATTAATTTTTGTCTTCTGCATCATTTTAGAAGAATTGATCTGTATAGAATCTGAATACGTGTTAATTAATATCTTATAACAAATATTCTTTTATATTTACAAAATGCGGAGCAAATGCGGATGTGGCTTAAATTTGTAACCAATTTTTAAAATCACCCTTTTGTGTCTGCACAGAGAAAATATCTTAAATAGTCCTTTGTATTTAGATTTTGTGCTTCTCTCCTTAAATAATGTATTATGTTTTATTAAATATTAAACAATTCACAAGGAAAGTCATTTGTTTGCAATTTGGTAATAAAGAAAATTAAAAAAAAAACGAGAAATGTACAGTCAGCGAAATAATTGGATATGCTTACAAAAATCATTTTTTATACTGTTTTCCAGAATTTTAAATTTTGGAATTGCTTGTTTAATTCCATTTTAGTAATAAAACTTGTAAGGAGGGGAACTTTAAATCATCTCGGAAATTTTTTTTCAATTAGCAGCAATTACAATCTCTTGCTTTTTGCACCGCACTGTACAAATACAGAATTGAATTTTTCTTATAATTTCTTTGGAAACATTGCTTTTTGTAGTTTTGTATTTTTTTACAACTTTAACTTACAATAGTTATGTTATTATTGCAACATACTTTTGTGTGTTTGTCTTTTACTCCTGTGAGTACGGAGAAGCACAAAACGAACAAACAGTAATTCCATAATGCCCTTGACTGAGGTTAAGAGCTGAACTTAGGGGGAGAAAGGATGCAAA
Source organism: Bellardia bayeri (assembly GCA_950370525.1). Taxonomy (NCBI): domain Eukaryota; kingdom Metazoa; phylum Arthropoda; class Insecta; order Diptera; family Calliphoridae; genus Bellardia; species Bellardia bayeri. The sequence continues at coordinate 132,958,336 of OX493264.1, forward strand.
AAAAAAGGAAGTTTAAAGAAAAAATTGAATCCTGCACAACAGAAAACAATTGCATATAATTTGTGAGAATAAAAAAAAAGCTAGACAAGAAGTAAAATTTTACAAAAATAAGATAAGAAAGAATAATTGTGTTTGTGTTAAAAAATAAACTTTAGCTTAAATTGAATACTGCAATTTAATATAAGGAAAGTATATTTTAACCAAAACGCAAAGGAAAATATGGGCATATTGACATATTTTTTGTGTTTTTGTTTATTTGTTGTATTTTCATTAAAAACGAACTACCAATAAGTATTTTAAATTTTATATCTAATAAATTTTAATTATTTATACCAGCCATTGTTGAATACATGCATTAAGTGGGCATTATTCCTTCTTGTCATTGGCTCAAATCCGCTGTATCACTTCTTCTTAGTCGAATATATCCCCTATTCAGTAATATGTAGCGGGCTAAAGGGTTTGGATGTACTTCAAGCTTTCTTAAGTGTTTTCCTGCATTTTTTTTTTGGATCTGTTTTTACCAAAGGCACGTTTAGGTCTTTATGAATATTCGAATTTTTTATATACCAGGGGCCAGTTGCGATCATTCGTAGCAATTTGTTTTGGCGTCTTTGAATTCGGTCTACATTTGAAGCTGAGGCTGTTTCCCATAGCAGTACTCCATATCACCGAATATACGAATATGGTGCCTATTATGAGCAAAATTCGATTTTCGACTATAGTCGAAAATGCTTATCGAATGAATTTTCATTTGGTATTAGTGCTGACAAAGTATTGAGTAATGGGTACCGAGTATCGAGTATTTGCCCTTTTTTTTTGGATACTCAATACTCAAAAGGATACTTTCTGAGTTGTTGTACTTTTAAGCAAGTTGTACCCACTCACAAATAGTGCATAAAATACATCACTGTATAAAAAGACAACAATGTGTAAGCTACAAAATTTTTTTTAATTATTTCTTAAGTTGTTAACGTTGAATTTTTTTTATTTAATAATAAAAGACATACAAAACCAATAATAGTTGAAGATCTATTTTTATTTTTTGAAGAAACTACTTCAATTTGCAGATAAAAACTATGCGTTACAATTTCAAAAAATCCGTTAAAAATATCGAGTAGTATTGAGTACCCAAATGAAAAGTATTGAATATTATTGAGTAATGGAAAGTAGTTGAATTTGTCAGCACTATTTGGTATTATGTTGCACATTCAATGAAAAAACACTATTGTGAAAATCACTCTTCTTGGGTTATTTACAATAGCACATTTCTATCAGCTGGCGCTATATTTGTTTACAAATTCTTAAAGAAAAATAAATTAAATTTGAAATCACCACCACGGAATAATGGTTTGATGATTTGTCTGATGAAGATGAATCCTTACTAGAACTGGCCAGAAAATGGACTCACCACTTGAGTATATGATTTAATGAGGTTTTGACAAGGATTTTATCAATTTAATTTACAGATGTATTAAAATGTTTCGACTCTGTAAAGAGGTGTTTGTGCACTTGCTGTCCATTACTGATGAACTGCTGCCACATGCTCAAAGGGCAGAACAATTCCAAGCATTTTAAAATTGGCAATAGTTTTTCTGATCTTCCTCCATGAGAGAAACGAGTTTCTCCAATTGCTGTTTTCTACTTACGGCCTTAGACCTGCAGGATATTAACAAAAGTAATTTACAAGTAGTATTTGTTTTACCAAAATCAAAAAAAAAAAAAAAACAAATACATTTTTAATAAATTTTGCACAGTTATGTTTAAAATCGCAAAGCAAATTTGTGTTCGATAAAAAATTCGTTGAACTACGAAATTTTCGATAGTGACGCCAACTCATAAAACAAATTTTATATTCGATAGTCGATTTTCGATAGCCAGCGAATATCGATTGTCGAATGCAGCTCATAATAGGGGCCTATGTTTGATGGTACAGTTTTACACTTTTCTAAACACGAAAATTAGCTAAACAAGTTTTTTTAAACTTTCGATAATAAAGTCCTGTTATCTTTGTGTTACAAACGATCTGACCTTCTTGGCTAATGATGAAAATAAGTATAAGAATTAAGATTTGCTGAGAATTTAATAAGCGTAATTGTTGTCATTTTAACAAGAATAACAACAATGTTTATAATTATAACTTTCTCGAAAAACTAAAGAAAACAAAAAGAGCAGGGAAAAACGAAAACAGAGGAAAACTTAATCAAACTATTAAATTCCCTTTAAATCCCAGTTCGTTTTGCCTCTGCAGACAGAATCCATTTAGTGTTCTTTGTATATGTGTAAGTATGTTTACGTCACCCACTCACAGTTAACGGTAGTATTTACGAGTATTGTAAAAATCTTCAATCTTTGACAATACAATTTAACTGCCGTTACTTTTGTTTTGTTTTGTTTGGTTTTCATTTATTTGCTGGTTAAACTATAATGGGATGTGATGTCTGTATGTACATACATAAGTATATGTAAGTGTGTGATTGTTATTATTTCCTTTATCCTCTCTGGGATTTTTCGCCATTTTAATTGTTTTGTATGCGAGTTTGTGAGTTTGTTGTAAATAGCGATGTGTATTTGTATGCTTGTTTGTTTGTTTGTAGACAAACAAATCTTATCATAGTAAAATCGTTTGGTATTTTATTCAACTAAATATAATTTTTTCCTCATTTGCAATTGTATTGCGGTTTTATTCGTTTTAGTTTATTTTCGTTTCATTCTGTTAGTGCTGGCAAATTCTACTACTTTCCATTACTCAATAATATTCAATATTTTTATTACTCGATACTTTTAACGGATTTTTTGAAATTGTAACGCATAGTTTTTATCTGCAAATTGAAGTAGTTTCTTCAAAAAATAAAAATTGATCTTCAACTATTATTGGTTTTGTATGTCTTTTATTATTAAATCAAAAATAAATGTAAAGCTAACTTTTAATTCAACGTTAAGAATAACTTAACAAATACAGTGAACTAGCAGAAACGTGAACAAGTAATTAAAAAAAATTTTGTAGCTTACACATTGTTGTCTTTTTATACAGTGATGTATTTTTATGCACTATTTTACCCACTCAACTTGCTTAAAATTACAACTCAGAAAGTATCGTGTAACTACTTTTGAGTATTGAGTATCCAAAAAAAAAGGGCTAATACTCGATAATCGGTACCCATTACTCAATACTTTGCCAGCACTACATTCTGTGATTGTTTTTTTTTTTTCTTTTGATATTTGTGTTTGTCTAACTTTTTATACCCTTCACCTTCATGAGAAGGGTATATATAAGTTTGTCATTCCGTTTGTAATATCCACAATATAATTTTCCGACTCTATAAACTATATATATTCTGGATCCTTGTAGATAGCGGAGTCTATTAAGCCATGCCCGTCTGTCTGTCTGGCTGTTGAAATCAATTTTCTGAAGTCTTTTCAGATATCTTCGGGATTCAAATCTTCAATAATTACGTCAGACATGCTTTCGAGAAGTTTGCTATTTAAAATCAGCAAAATCCGTCCATAAATAACGGAGATATGAGCAAAAAAACAAAAAAAAAACTAAGTGTATTAATATTGTTACGAACAAATTCATCAACAGATGGCGTGTTTATCGACACAATTATGCATAATATAATTATGCATCCACAACAAAGGTGAAGGGCATATAAGATTCGGCATAGCCGAATATAGCACTCTTACTTGTTTTCTCCTCGTTTTGTTCGCGTATTGTTGACCCTAATATCATTTTGAATAAATGAACGCAGGCACTTTATATTTATATTAACGAAAGAAAAGTAGCGAGAAAATAGAATAATGAATAGAAACAAATGCAAAGAGTTTATTGTCATAAACAGTTTTGCTTCACGTACTATAAGACTGTTTATTTTTGTAATTTAACAAACGAATATCGGCTTAAACTTGGCAATATTTACACAAGGTCATTCAGAGTTTAGGGTAAAAATAGTATTTTTGGTCTTAATTCTACATATGGCTGAAAATGTTTATTTTAAGATTAAAAGATACATTTTTATTGCCTTAAATGGCTTTGATTTAAACTAATGGAGTAGTTTCAAGCTCAATATGGCTTGAGATTTGGATTTTGTATATTGTCAAACATTTATGTACATTGTATTCAAATCATCTCGGTTAAATTCGTACTTGAGACATTAATGATTTAATTTAAATATGTAGTATGTATATTTGAAACAAGCTAGAGTGCTATAACTAGTCGTCTGCCGAATCCAAATGTTAACGTTGCGTTGGAAAAGCTTTTCATGTAATAATTCATATTTAGAACTTAGTATACGTATGTATATATGTATAGTAGAACAAAAGCTGCAAAGGAAATGTTACAAATCATGGCGTCTTCAGTAAAACTTTGCTAATTACATTGTCAAAATGTTGTTATGATTTTCAGGAAATAAAAATTTTCTTTATGATGTAGGGTTACAAACAAAGATTGCATGATGATAAAAAAAAGGGGACAAACCCAAAAAAAAAAAATGATTGTCAGACATTTATTTTTAGAATTTGCCCATTTGGTACGTGTGAATTAAATTGTGTGTGTCATTATAGTTTTTCTTTTTTTTTTTTTGCTTATTCAGGATGATCAAATTATTTTTCAAGACAGCTGCTGAAAACTAATGCTGACAGATGTCTTACATAAAGGTAAAGTTACACAGAACGCTTTTTACGCTTTTTCGTATTCTACGCGTCTGTCAGAAGAGTAGAATACACTGATTCTGTATGTGACAAGTAGAAGTCAAAATGCTTAAAGTAGGTTTACTTTCTACTTTTGTACGTGCCGCATACTTGATGAAAAATAAGCAGCAGTTTTTGAGAGATAAGGATGAGAAATTATTTCTTATTTTCAATGTGATCGATAAATATGTTTGTGTGGTTGATTGTTTTTTTGATTGTATTTTTTTTTTTGCTTAAAAAAAGGTTTTAATAAAAAAAACTTTGGGCATGTATGTAACTTGAAGTTGGAAAAGTATGAAATGAACAGAAAGCAAGAAAGAGTATTTAACTTCAGCATAAGTGTGTGTATCATGCAAAAAAGTAAAAATATATATGTACATAAACATACACAGAAAAAAATAAAAATGAGTTTCAATTAAAATATTTGTGGAATCAATTCAAAATTTAATTGAAATCGGACCTGTAAACAAAATGATAGTATTAATTAAAAAAAAAAAAAATGTGAGATTTAAATTTTAATTGAAAATTATTTTAAAATCAATTAAAGGTTTAATTGAAAAAAAAACATGATTTTTTTCTGTGTACTTACGAGTATGTGCATTAGGCACCGTAGACAGACGACAGAGTTAATTTGCATTAAAATCTCACTAATGTGAAGTAAGATTTTACCGTAACAGACGACAGTTTTTGCATTTAGTAAACAGCTGTTTGTTTGTAAACAACTGTTTAATTATGAAAAAATTAGTTTGTCATTTGGTGAAAAATCAGTATTTATTTGAAAAAAAGCTGAAATTACTTTTGCTGAAACTGCTCCATAATGCAATAATTGTTCATGCACTAGCAGCCATCAACCTGAACGTGTTGCTACATGTGGGGACCGCAGTGGGACAGTCTGAAATAAGAGAAAGGCAATTGTGGAAATCTATTTTTATTATTTTAATTTTACAATCGTCTTCTTCTTCTTTTACAATAGTAAAGAATTTGATAACATATGATTGATTTTCGACGATGTTGCCATATTCAAATACACAGAAAAAAATAAAAATGAGTTTTAATTAAAATATTTGTGAAATCAATTAAAAATTTAATTGAAATCGGACCTGTAAACAAAATGATAGTATCTATCAATTAAAACAAATTTGAGATTTAATTGAAAATGTCAGAAAAAGTAATTGAATCAATTAAAATTTTAATTGAAAATTATTTTAAAATCAATTAAAGGCTTAATTGAAAAAAAACATGATTTTTTTTCTGTGTAGCTAAATGCAATATAAATTCACTTTGATTTTGTGCATTTGTACATATAAATATCAGACCGGCTCGTGAAATAATTCACTTTGTGATTTTTAGAAAAGTAATAAGTATTATTTGCTTTATCTTTCTTTTACTTTTTAAAAATGTAAATCTAAAAATAGTTACATGTAAAATTTTTTCTTAACATTTTTTCACTTATAATAAATGTCAGAAGTTAAACGAACTCCCAAAATAGTGCTACCCATTGACAAAATATTATATATTCTAGCATAACAGTGCAAATACATACTATTGTAGTTGTAATTCAATATAACCAAAAAAGCATTTGGCGAGATTTGTACTGGTTTTAACAGTAAAGCCCAAAAGGGAACTTACGGTGAAAAAAATTAACATTAATGTCGTTAAATAAAACTACATTTTGTGTAAGTATCTCTTTTGCATAATTTATAAATGAATTCTCAAGAAAAGCAAGAGCGTGAAATAGGTAGAGAAAAGAAGATAAAGACACAAATTGAAACAATTACAAAAAAGGATTTTAATGGTCACAATTTAACATTTAAACAATACAAACTTTTGCTGGGTTAAAAAAAAATCCAAAAGTATTTTAAATTTTTTTTTGGAAATTTTCTGAAAAGTAAAGAATACATAATTAATTTATACATACATATGTATATAATTTTTTTGTATATTTAATTTCATAAAATATATTAGGAATCATGTAGATCTTGAGACAGCTATAGTTACCACTCAACAACCTTTTGAGATCCTATAAAATATATGTAGCTCTTCGAGATTGTTATATGTCGCGGAAGTAGCTTTAACAATGTCCGTCTGTCTGTGGGTTGTTTGAAATTGGAAGCACGTGTCTGCTACCACAGGCGGTCCATACAGGTTTATTATACGTAAACCTTGTTTATAACCTAAAATATAATTTAATAAGTCAATATATGTACATAAGTACATATCGTCACCTAAAATGCCCAAAGACGTAACCCTCATTATTATAATTTTACAGGGGAAGCAAAAAACTTTATAAAATGATAACTGTTTCATTGAAAATCGCGATTTCTTCACAACTTGTCTTAGGATAGATGATAAACTTCAGGTGACGATATGTACATATCGCGATTTTAAATTAAACAGTTTTCATTTTATAACATTTTTTGCTTCTCCTGTAAAATTATGATAATGAGGGTTACGTCTTTGGGCATTTCAGGTGACGATATGTACAACTGTATCTCAAAAATAGTATAAAAGCAAAAGTTGCCTTGTTACTCGCTCGACACTCTCTCTTACTCGCACATACTTTAGTTAATTTGCTAAATGGGCCAGTGAAGATACAATTGTTCCCACTATAGATATCATGGGAACATTGTATGACACACATTGGCTGGAAATTGTCATGTATTCAAGATATTTCGAAAAATCAGTAAACATTTCGTGTCCTACCAGGAAACAAAACAATATAAATAGGTAACTAGGGATATAAATTCGTTCAAGGCCCTACTCTATAAAGATGGGTGATGGTTTAGAGACTGTTCACATACTCCTGTGAAAAGTACTGACACAAAAGGGTACATTGTCACATACAGAACTAACTGGGAATTATTATGTATATTTTTACCATTTTTTTTTTTTTTTTTGGTATTTTAGGAACCTTTTCAAACAAATATTTATTAGATTAATCTTTGACCCCAGTACGTGATTTTTAAAGCAGTTTCTTATTTCAGAACAAAAAGAAGTTTTATTTTTACAGAAGTTTAAGCCCTAAAGCATACACGTACATTAATATGTTCTTTTTTTATACTAAATCAATAATAATTTGGTATCTGCAATTATTAAATGACTAATGAACTGAAAGACAAAACAAACTGAACTAGTTTATAAATTATTAACAATTATTTGCATTTGTAATTGTCAACATGAACTGCAGTCGTGTAATTCAGTTATTTCTAATGATTTATTTGAAGTAATTTGGCCATAAGAATATCAACTCATTCAAAATTATTAGATTTAATATTTTTTTTTTTTTTTTCATTTCACTCGACTAGTGGCAATTATCGTTCTTTAAATAGATGTTTTCCACTTCGTTTATTAAATATTTACGTTTCCTTTTTGCTCTTAATGTTTATTTATATTTGATTCACAATTGCCATTTAAAAGTTTCGTTACCTTTCAAATGCGCTTTTGGAAATTAAGATTTTCTAAATGCTGCCATAACTCGACACAATTTGCTGTATTTCTGTATTTTGTAGAAAAATATCTATTGACAATTTTGCCTGCATAATTCGGTGTTAATTCATGTTCACAGATTTTTTCTATAGAATTCCGTGGTTTTGTTTGCGTTATGGTTAATCAAATCAAATTCTGCACTCAACCAACTATTGATTTGATGGCTGATTTAATTTCTACATCTTTCCTCCTCAATTCATTCGTACGACAAATATTTGAATGTGCAGACGTCAAGGAGTTCAAGTGAGATTCCAGCAGCCAATTAATGACAACAGAATGTTAAATTCAAATTGATATTGGAATGCAGATTCAACAGTTTATATCATCCAATCGTTTTGTGTATTTATGACTGCCTTTTAGTTGGGCTGCAAGTCAATCAATTTCGCATACGAAATATTCAAAGTGTGCGAATTGGGAGGGTGAAATGAATCTAAATGAGTTTGTGTACTTTAGTTTCAATTAAATTTTAAATACTTCTGCTTACATACCACTGAATGGTTGTAGGTTTAAGAGGAATTTTCTTACATATTTTGTTAATTTCAGTTAATTTTAAAACATAAGCTCTTCAAAAGCATGACCACTTTATTTCGATTTTTATTTCGCATATTTTTATTGTCCATTGTCCTTTATAGTGGTAACCATTTGTTGTACGTAAAAATAAAATCAATGCCGTCCAAACCATTCAATTTATATTTCAATACATTGCATTTCCTTCAATATTTCATTTTGTAGGCCAAGTAATAATGAAAAAAAGTAAAAAATGCGAAAATCGTATTTGCAGTTAGAAACATAGACACTATTTTTCAATAACTTTGTTCAACTAAAAACAAGAAAAAATAAAACTAACAACGAGTAAATGAACATATGAATGCATCCAGTATGTGTAAGTGAAAACATATTAGCAGGGTACTTATTTTTCTAAATGACGGAAAATAGTTTTTTGTTTGTCAAACTTAAGAACCGATGCTGCACGGGTCAATACCATCCGATTTTAACTTTTTTAACTTTAAGAGTTTGACACTCCTGGAAATTCAAAAATAGTTGATGAAAATCAAGCCTAAAAAACTAACTTGTAATGGGTTTATATTTATACTCTCGTAGGACCCAACTCTTCGTCCTATTATAAAATGTTGCAAGGTGTGTGTGAAGTGAATTCCAAACCAGATTTAAACAAGTAAGAGTGCTATATTCGGCTATGCCGAATCTTATATACCCTTCACCTTTGTTGTGGTTGCATAATTATATTACATACATATATATTATATTGTTACGTTTTTACCTTTTAAAAACGGTGGTTTATTTCCTTTAAATAAACCGGATTCTTTTTAATTGCAAAATAAAAGCGTCAAGTAGTTTGAAGAAAATATAACGAGTCTTTATTTATTTAAATGTACACACTTATATTACGGTTTAAGAACACACTTAAACGTTTTGTTTGATCAGCGCCATATGTTTATGAAATTATTAGTAACAATATTAATACACTTAGTTATTTTTAGGATTTTTGCTCATATCTCCGTTATTTATGACGGATTTTGCTGATTTTAAATAGCAAACTTCTCGGATGCCCCGATAGACTAGGCGATAGTGTACCGGACTATCAGTCAGAGGGTTTGCGGGTTCGATTCCCGCCAAAGACTCTGGGTGTTTTCTGCAGACAAGAGAAAAAGCTTCGCAGTTTGTGTTTGTTTATAAAAAAATTATTGAAGACGGACATGGCCTAATAGACTCCGCTATCTATAAGGATCCAGAATATACATATATACTTTATAGGGTCGGAAAATTATATTGTGGAAATTACAAACGGAATGACAAACTTATGAAGGTGAAAGGTATAAAAAGATAAATACTAGTTTCCAAAATGCCAAATAATTCGATCAAATAATTTTAATAAACATCATTTCACTATGCTTTTTAATTTGGTCAATTCAAAACCACACACATAACTCAAATATTAACTATACGGGTTTCTTTTAATATTTTTCTCTCGGCTAACATTAAATGTCGTTGTTATAGGGAATATACGATTCGGCACTGTAGTATATATGTACATACATACATATCACCTTTAAAAGTTTTATTTTCAATGTTCTTTTTGCAAATTGAAACAATGCACCTTTTTAATGCTTTACAGAAGTCGAGAAGCGGGACAAAAGTAGAAATGAAAAAATAGTAGAGAAATGCCGTAATCGTTCATTGAATTGATTAAAATTGGCATCACAGATTTAACGTATGTCAGATATTTTTTCAATTACATTTGTTTACACACTAGAAACCCACCAAAAAAAGAATCACGAAGAAACTTTTGTGAACTAACGTAGTTATAACGTTCTATAAATGTACGAGTGTGTACATACTTACATCTAACTATATGGGTCAATTTAAAAAAAAACGCAATTTTTGTGTCCCCTTACTTTACTCTACTATTTTAGGTAAAAAAAAAACAAAAATGTGAGAGTGATCAGCGAGAATATGTAACAAAAAACGTAATTCGCAATTTGTATGTTTGTTTTTTTTTTTTAGTTTATTCAGAATGGTGTTTTGTTTCTCCCTCTGATTCCATCCCTACAAAAGCATGTGTCCCCCGTTAGAATTTTTAGTAAACAAAATAAAATAAAATCAAGAAAAAAGTAAATATGCAACATTTAATAACAGTTTTCGAATTATTGCGTTTCTTTCTTGTGTTTTGATTTGTTATAGTCGTCAAAACTTAATTAATGCGAATTTGGCATTGCAAAGAAAGGTTGTCCCCACAATTTGCATTGAGCGTCACTTTTTTATAAATCAAGTAATATTACTAGTTTTCAATTTGCATTTACATAAAGTAAATAAAGTAAGGAAAGTACAAACTTTAATTATTATAGAAGTGAAAAAGCGAAAAAAAATCTATCAAAAGAAGTGTGCATTTGCCTAGTTTTTGTGAACACCATGGTAAGGGCGCGATAAAATTTCTTGAGCGTCACGCTAATTTTTTTAAAAGTGAATATATCAAATGTAAAAAAATTGAAATTGACAATCATTGTTTACATGGTTTCAACTCATTTTTTTATAATTTGTGAATTTGAGAAATAAATTGCCTACGAAAAAAAACCAAAATAGGCAAATATTTCATGAGCATCACTTTTGAAATATATTGCTTCATATCTTAAAACGCTTAATTTGGATTTTATTTTTTAATTTTCAAGTGTAAAACAACAAAATTAACGGCGGCTTAAAGAGCACGGAGATATCAATAGAAAATAAAGCTCAAAAGCGCTTAATGACGTATATAAAAAAAAGAAGAAAGAAAGGTATAATCGTGGTATATTTGACATCAAAGAATATGTACATGTTTAGTTTCGTATGAAAATTTTTCTTTTTTAAAGAATTTTTGCGTTTTTTTTATTTACTTTTTGTAAAAGAATAAACTTTTTTCGTTAAACTTTAGATTTGGCATTATTTCTTGTTTACGTGCAACAAAATCTCTTGATCGTCACGTTTTTTTTTTCCTTAAAACGCTTATAATTGCAGTTTTTTTTAAATACATTGTTACAAGCCTATTACTTTGCAAGTAACTTCTAAGTTCGTCTTTTTTTAACAAAAATTTACATATTTTTATCTTAAAATTTTAAAATAACTAGTCACTTAAAAAAAAAAATTAAAAATCAAGGTAAATCGTGATTTTGTGTTTATAATCGGAAGGGTGATTTTCACAAAAGTTAATCTTGAGAAACAAAGGAACATCGAGCTTGAATTTCAAATATTTTTGCATTTTTAGCGATTTTTTATACATATTTGGTGTGTGACGCTCAAGATATAAATCATAGAAAACCTAAAAAAAATTAATCCAAAAATATTGATTTTTTGAGAGCCTGAAAGTACCACCGGATTCTTCATCAATTTCTACATAAATTGGCCACTCTTACAGGCGAATTGAAAAAACTTTAAATATAAGCAAAAAAAAAACTCATTGTGTACATTTTTTTTTTGAAATTGACCCATATATGTTTCAGCCTAATACATTTTTGTAATACATTTCTATTAGGCTGGGACATATTTGTCAGAGAAAACTGATTTCATTTACATGAATGATGTTTTTTTTTCGATCATTTTTGAGAATGAATTAGTTTTGAAAATCCGAAATAATGTTCTCGTTCATCTTTCAGTTCACAACTGCATACATTACTGTATATAAAATTAAGTACACCGTTAAATAAAACGGGTCAGCATCAAATACAAACCAATTAAATTCTTTATTTTGCATTATTTTTGATACTCTATGTTTTTCTATCAAAATAAAATTATTTTTACAAACAACTCTTATATGAAAATAAATGTACGAGTATGTAACATATAATATACATTATTGATAAGCACTGTGCAGCGTACTATGAATGAATTTCCACACCCCGCTTTACAAAAAAAAAAAAGAAAACACAATTTACCAATTTCATTTTGACATTTATGTCACTCAAGTGTATTTTCATTTAAATTTCATCTGATGTAAAGTACAACATTAAATGTTGTAATAAAATTTTTCAATTTACACCGAGTTGAACGCATTTAAACTTTCATTTAATGTCCACAGACACACACAATCACACACACACTCAGAGAGAGAGATAGAGGGAAAAATAAATCAACGAACATGCATAAACAGGTCTTAAAATAAGTAAATAACTTGAAAAATATTTGGTAAATCATGATGATGAAAAGAAAAATAAAACTGATGTGTATTAAAATTTATTGAAAATACCTGAAATATTTTTACTCACACTTTAGTTTGTTGGCAGCAACATAACATATTCTATTTGGCCAAAAAAATATTATAATCAATTACCGAGAAAGATACTAACGGTACCTACTTAAACCGGTAGGAGCGCGTTTAGTATGTATTTAGGTGTTTGTGTGAATGTATAAAGGACTATTTAACATTCATTTAATGAAAGAAACTGTAAATTGTTGGAAAATGAACAGAACAGAGACTTCCTTCCAATGATTCGTAAATTTATGGCGAATCATTAAACAACAGTTAACAGTTCAAAAAGGAAAGAGACCGAGAAAATAATACATTTATTTATTTATGTTCATACACAAGCTTTTACATTAATATTATAATTGAAATGTGAAAGTGTGTTTGTGAATACATCAGGTGAAATTTATTTTCACGCACACACACAAACAAATATTAAAAACACACACTAGACATCGATGGATTCAATGTTTTTGTATTTTATATGTTTGCGAATAAATATTTACATATGTACTCGACATACAGTGTATCGCAAAACTATTTTGCCTACTAATTTTTAGGAGAAATTAGTTTTTCATTTGTTCATAAAATTGTAAAAATTAAGTGAAAACAATTAATTATTTTTTTTTTGGAATTTTCTCAATTTACAAACCTCCAACTGCAAAAAATAAAATTTTTACCCGTTTTTTACCGTTTTATTTTTGAATTAAAAACAAATTTCTCTTGAAAATGAGTAGGCAATTTATTTGTGTGACACACTATACATACATACATATGTGAATTGGAAAAGTTTTAAACGCTTAGTATATTTAAATTTGTATTTAGCCAAGAATTTCTATATTCGATATTTAGAGATAAAATGAGACATACTTAATTTGTTTAAATATGTATATATATATATATATATATAATTTGCTGGTGAGGCTGTTCCTAAATTTTAAGTTTCATCTATATTAGATAAGACATTTTGTACATGAAATTCTCCCTTACAACCTGCTTCCAAAAGGCATTATTTTTCTATAACGAATTCTCACATGAAAGCATGTTTATGCAATACACAACCACTTTCAAAGTAAGGGATCAGAAAAAGTTCAATCGTACATATGTATATTTGCCATAACCTGCTTCTCAGTAAGGGATCGTAGTAAGAAGGTTTTCTTTTATTTCTGACTAGCTTTTTGTACCCGGCGTTGCACGGGGAATTATTAATCTTTTATTCCTTGCCGCTAATCGTTCAAACATTTTGCTAATCTGCTTTAGAAATAGCACACAAACGAAGCATATTTCGTGTGTAAAGTGGCAGTTCATTCCATAGAAGAAAAAAAAAACATTCATGCAACTCAAATTCTTTTTTGGAACAGCATTTTTACAAAACAAATTCATTAATTATTTAAAAAAAAACAAATTTTTGGATAAATTAATATTGACATTCAAATTTTTATTCTTTGGTAGGATGCTAATGATAGCTGTTAAATTTGTTCTCTTAATTTTTCCTTTCCAAATGTATATTTTAGCTTGCTTATCGTATATTTTTTGAAAATAAGTAAACTTACACTTCAAATTTGAATGCTCTTCATTGTTTTCACGTCTTTGTCCATAATGTATAATATGATAATTGCTATTAAAGGAACAGATACTCTGATTAAGTTGTTTTGTATGTATATAAATATGTAAATATGGGTAACATCAAACAACATTAAGGCCATCAATGCTAGTAGACTATTAAACTTTTAATCCCTTAAATAGAAATATGTATACCTAAAATCGTATGTATTTACTTAATAATTCCTGATAGTTGACTATCAAAAAAGACCTTTTTCTGCAGAGAGCAACAAAACGCAAAAAAAAAAAACTAAGTACATATACAAAAAGTACCAACTATACAATTTTTCACTTTTGTGCCCACTAATTTTAGGTTTGACTTATATTTTATTGTAAGAATCCATATTTAGAACTGTTAGTGATTCATTTCAAAGAATTAAGGTGTCGTATTATGAAAAATTAATTTCTAAAATACATATTTTTGTGATTAAATAAAGCTAAAACAAATATTTCGTTGGCTTAAAACAATAGATACAAAAAGTACCAAAAAGTACAAAAACACAAATCTTTACCCTTTCAGTTTGTATGTTTTTAGTAAGTTTTTTGTCTTTTAATATATCAATATTTAAAGGTTCGAGTCTGTAGATCACTTATGAAGAATAAATACAAAATTTCACTTCTTACTCGTTTCTATTCCCTTGAAGATAGACTTACAAAGGACTACATTTCAAGTTGTGACTACAGAAATGTAAAATAAAAATGCTGTTTCTTCATAACAAACACACTCATTATTTCAGAGACAAATTTTAAAAATTTTCCACTTTTTGTCCCTTCCCGGTATCAACGTTACAGTCTATTAAATTTTACCGGGTTTTACCCAATTTATCACTTCCTAATCCAAGTCTTGAAAATAGATCTATCTGCGTTCTACATTTCAATAAAATTAGTTTAGCCGTTGGCTTTATCGGGTTTGCCCATTTTGTCCCGACCTAGTCTAAGTTTTTCACATTTTTAAGAATAGATCTATCAACGTTTCAAATTTCAATAAAATCAGTTCAGCCGTTTGATCTTACCGGGTTTCCCCCTTTTTATCCCTTCTAGGTTCAAGTATTGAAAAAATATATAGCCTATTGATGCTTCTAAGAATAGATCTATCTACGTTCCGAATTTCAGTAAAATCGGTTCTTAGTAAGGCTTCACAGGAATCGAGGATAATATTAGCTTCCGAAAATCTAAAATTTTTTTACTGGGTTATTAACTACAATTCTTAGCAAGTTCAATCACACTTGAATATTACACAAACATTATTACACGTATTTACTTGGAGTTCATCCTGAAATGGATGTTTTAAATTGGTTAGCGCATTTGATCATTAAGCATGAGTTGTAGCCCGGGTTCGATTCCTAGCCGCTGCCACTCAAACAACATCAGTTGCTGATAATTATTAGTTTTCTTTTCTATCCATCATAACTAATATTTATCTCAGCGCCCTCCTTCAGTGGTATAGCATTCAAACGCCACCGAAGTAAAATAATTAAATAAAGGCTACAAAATCAAGCTATAACATAAATGCGCCTACTCACCACCAGAGGCGCTGCAATACTGCACTAAAAACAAACATAATGCGCAATTGCACAGTTGTGATATAAAAAGCTTTCTACTTTCATCACCTTTACTTCTTCAATCTATCCCCTTTCCAAAGAAAGTAACGCAAGTGTTACTTCTCTTTAAAAAAAAATATATAATATTTTGTTGTATAATATTCGTTAGTACACATACATATAATAAGTCCACAAATCGACAAAATATACGAAATTATCGCTTATTTTCCGTTAGATACAATAAATTACTTAAAGGAAATATTGTAAAATAATGTTCGGTAATGGTAATAATACCTAGCTAGTTGAAAAAAACCGAAAAAACGTTGAACCAAGTGGGTAAAGCTAAATCTAACCGTTTTTCTTAGGCTAGCTCTAGTTATGAGGATAATAAAAAAAATCGAAATTCGGCAACAAAATTAACTTTAAGTGGGACTAATTTGTTTTTAATCCGAGCATTCGTTTTGGAAATAAATTTTTTTTGCAAAAAATATAAATAAAAATAAAAAAAAATAATAATCAAGCACAGTGTAAAAGTTCCGTACATCTGAAGTTGTTTTGTGTACATAAACATAAAAATTTTGTGAGGTTCGGCCCGGCGCTCCAAAAGTTCACATAGTTTTATTTGTATAAAACAAAGGTAAGAAATTAAATTTTGTAAAAAGCAATTTTAAATTGTGCATAGCTCACTTTAGAAAAATTGTATCGAGAGTAGGGATGGACACTGTAAAAAAACATGCGATGCGATGCATCACAAATATACATCGATGTTGCATCGATATTTCATAAAATACATCGATGTTTTTTTTATAATCGTTTGTTTTTTTTTTTTAATTATTATTATTATTTGCCCTTATTCATAAAAAATTAAAGTAGACTTTAAATGTACTTTAAGAAAATTTTGTCTAAAAGAACACTTCAAACCTACTTTATTTTTTATGAATATGGCAGATTATATTTTCGAAAAATCTTAAATTTATTTTACATCTCCCAATACTGTTTAGAAATAAAAGTTTACCAACTCTTTCACCACTCAATCTGTTTCTTTGTTGAGTCCGATGTTCCCATCGGAACCGATGTTCCCATCGGAACCGATGTTCCCACCATTGTAAGCTATTTAAAAGCGATCTTGTAAAGCTTGGGAATCTGTGATTTATAATCTTTCCAAATATCCAACGGATTTTCGTTCAGCCTTCCAACAGGAGTCCTCAACTAAACTGAAAGTTCATCAGACAATATATCTTTAGTCTTGTTGCTTTTCCAATTTCTATGAACCAGTTTATAATGGCTAGTCCATAAGGAAGAAGTATTCTCACTTTTATCGGATTTTTCTTAGTCAGATTCAATATTTTCATTTTGCAAAAGAGTATTTTTCATTAATTCCTTGTTCTTTGATACAGCATTGGTAACGGCTATTGCCGTTTTGAATCGAGGGTCTAAAATGTTAGATATGTATACACGTTTATATACCAATATACACGTTCTGTATACAATTTGTCATTTCGATTCATCGAAAGAAAACATCGATGTTTTCCGATTGTTTAGGAGCAAAAAAAAACATCGGATTATATCAAATTTTCTACACAATACTTTGAGTGTTTTTAAAACATCGATGTTTTTTGTCCATCCCTAATCGAGAGTGTTAAATACGTTTTGTGTAGTCAAAAACTGTTTGGACTGATGCAGAATTGGTATAAGAAAAGATATTTTATGAAACAAAAACTGCATATTGATTCTGTAGAAAAAATATGGGTAGTGACAGGGAAACCTTGAAAACAAGCTTTTCAGCGGTTAATTACTTACAAACTATCCTTGACATATGTAAAGTAATTTAATTCAATTCCTAACTGACTGTAGGAATACTTTCATTCTCAACTATAAATACCTATATTTAGTATAAGTATAAATTCCATGTTTTAATGTTTCGCAGGTGTTCATTTGGGTATTTAAAAGTTAAACTACATGTATGAGTTTTGTGTTGTGAAAAGAATGAATGGGCTCCTGATAAGAATTAATTTTAAAATATATAAATTGCAAGTACATTTCGTAAATAGTGGTAGAGTGTTTGCCAGTTAGTATTTAAAGTAATCCTCTATATTTAAATGAGATTTATAAGTTAAATTTAAGGTGGTTCCAGTTTTTGTTACAACTCAAACATAAGCCTTTAGGTAAACAGGATTGCAAGAGAAATGCATATTTTTATCAGTTTGCCATTAACTTTCAAAATATAAATAATGGAAATATTTTTACTTTCTATCCAAAGTTTGTTTGGGATTTTTGTAAGATTTTATAAAACGATTCCGATTGCTTGGTCACATCACCTGAAAATATTTTCCTTAAATTCTAATATATTTTTTTATTTCTGAATAATTAGTGGCTTTCGAGTTATTGTATGTACTAAATATATTTGTTTAACTTGTATCCATTCCACAAAAGTCATGAAATCTCCCATGTTTAAAAAAAATAAATTCAAAATAAAAGAAACCCAGAATACTGTTGAAAGTGGCAACAATTAAAAGCAACAAAAAAAAATAATAAAACACATGCAACACATGCTCCTGGGAAAAAGATTCCTCTGATACGGGTACGAATGCGATTTTTTCAACTTTCCTGAAAAGCAAAACAAAGAAATATCGTTTATTTTCAGAGCATGAAATGTACGATTGAGTGAAAATGTTGAAAAGTTTCAAGATTAAAACAAAATGATTTCATTTTCCGGCTGTTAAGGGATTTATTTATTTATTTATTTTAAAAGTGTACGCGTATTGTTTTTTTTCATTTGTTTTGTTTTGCATTTCAAATAACTTTAATAATATATTGGGTATTTTATGTAAATTATAGTAGTTGCTGGTATGTGCTTTATTTATATCAAAAACT